>JARFIW010000131.1:287500-1487500 GCA_036346225.1 Platerodrilus igneus | reverse complement strand
TTTTATAAACCCGTGTGGAAGGCTGCAAAACATCATTTCTCAATTAGATTATCAAAATATCTATAAGAAATGAAGGTTCTTTTGCCAGTTGTATGCGAGTCTGTGTCTTAGTTGGTTAACATGTGACTACCAAAGCCACGTTCCGGGTTCGATTGCCGGCGCGGGCCGCTTGAAAACTGTTAAGAGAGCGTTTTTCACAAAAATACGCCCTCTTTCGGATGAAAGGTATAGTGTAGGTCCCGTATGTGAGTTTTATCACGCACGTTGAAGATCCTTACTTAGAACATCAAAGGTTCGGCAAAATTCAAAATTTCCAGGTAAAGAAAGCTCGCTTCCTGACCAAAGCAGTACCTTCGGGTGGGGCATTAGAAAAGCAAATGTAGGGTTTCTTTTCGTCGATTCTATTTTAAATTGCAACTTTCAGCAAGCGTATATATTTGGTATCAATGACAATGTGATAGTTAATTTCATCAATAGTTTTTAAAAGTTAAACGATAGCCGTAGTAGGTCAGTGGATGAAATTAGCCCAATTTTTGAGGCTAATTTGATCCACTGACCTACTTTTTAATTTGACAATTTTTGGAGCTCCAAGTTTGATAATTTGGAGGGGTCCAAAATTTGACAAGTATTCCGGCTGGCTAGGCTTATTCATTTTTCTGCAGATGTTATTTTCTTCAATTATTAAAAAGACGATACATCAGCATTAAAAATCTTTCCGACTGTTTTTTATTCATAGTTTTGCAGAATTGTTATTTCTACAATTATTATCTAGACGAGTTACAAACAGAATCGCTCCCCGCTCTATCGTATGATAAATGTAATTCTTTGGTAGCCGCGGATAAATTTTTTAATACGTTAGCATTGAAAAATTTTGCTGACTAGGTTGATTGAATTTTCTGGTATACTTGTTGTTAATATATACCGATGGTGTATTATAATCACTCAGTGTTTGGGAAGTTGTAGTTGTGGTGTAAGAAAAAATTAAAAAAATGAAAACTTTTCCAAAATTATTCACGTCAGGTAGCAGTAAGAACCATAACGAATGAAGTCTTGAAGGAGTCGTTGGTTCCGTGAACCCAATCCGCCGCTGGCAAAATACAATCTAATAACACCTGAAGAAAAACAGTATGTATTCAATTACTTAACATAAATTTAATTTATTTACTTTATGTAATCCTTATCTGAACTTTCAGTGATCAAGAACAACAGCAATTAGAAACGACCTCGACTAGTACCACGGTCTCCGAGACGTTGCCGCAGTTGGAGGTGACAGCCTCCGCAGAACCAATAAGGTAATATTTCAGTATTGCAAGTTTTTTATGCGCTAAATCTTGTTCTATTTACAGATCTTGAAAACATATCAATGTTAAAAAAATATGTGGGGACGTCGAGACCAAGGAAATAGAAGTCATTGTAAAAAAGCATAGCACAAAAATTGTACGTCGTCTTCTAGAAAAGCTTGAGGTTATAAAGCGAAAGAAAGAGTGTTTAGCTATCGGGGAAAATATACTTTTAAGAGAATTAGAAATGATAGACAATTTTAAATTTTAAGTGTAAATATTTATGTTGGGTTATTTGTTAATCATTTTAAGTGTATATAGTAATTACTTTTTTTTTGTATTCTAAATTTTAATATTTCTAAAAAAATAAATTTATTTTAAATTCGGGATGCTTGCTTATTTATAAAATGAAGGTTAAAACAACTTAGGTAATCTACAATATTTATTCTACACTATATTTTCAAAAAATATCTTTTATAAATTACAATTAAAAAAATATCAATATATAACGAAGCTCCTTTGTGTTCTTCTTTCGTTTGTCTTTGTTGCACATTATTCAGAAAATTCTATATTGACAGTGACTCCTATAGAACCTTTATTGATTATGTAGATATCTTGGTTTGGACTAATACTATCGTTTAACTTGTTAATCCCATCAGCTTGCAGATATTTAAAGTACTGTAGTGATAAAATACACTTGAATTCCTGTTTCTATCCTTGCTCGATTGCTAAATTTTGTTTTTATTGATTCTCTTTGAAAACCTTATAGTTTTGGTTGACAGTATAGTTTTTGCAATGCATGAATGGCTTACGGTCGGTACTTTTGTTAAAATGATTGAAATCCCTTTTTTATACCTATAATGCTTATACATTTTTGGTGGGAACACAACTAATATCATAATGACGAACTCATAAAGACTTCATATTTATATTGATAACAAAATTTGCTTATTAACGAACTGCAAAGGACACGAGTGTTATCAATTTTAAAATATCTAATGACACGTTTATAAAGCTTAATTTGTTAGGTCATTTTCTCCTGCTCTTCTAAAAAAAAATTATTTTCCATACTTATCAATAATATAGTCCACAAGTGCATGTTACTTTAAATTTATTTGGTTCTTAGTTGTTTTGACTGTGTTCATCTTCATCAATCATTGCACAGATGTTGGTTTTGTACTATTGTGCTGACTAGAGGAAGATACTCTACCACGCCTGATTATGTATGGGGTTGGTCGTATTGTAAAAAGCGCCTCATTGTCACTACTTAATGGGTAGGAAAGTTAATTTTTGTATAATTATATATGTACATGCCGTATACAATTGATATATCATAGTCTAAATATTAAGATACCATAGCTTAGCCCATTAAGGGTATCCATAGTCAAGCTCGCCGGGCATATATTGGATATTGGCCGCCTATGTGCAAATTTTAAAAACGCCGCCCTATTACTAATATCTTTTACATTTATCCTTGTAAATATTTTTCCCCAATAATAAATGTGCAGAAACGCAAAAAAAAAAAATTTTTAAAATTGTACTTACGTATTTGTAAGAATGGATAACTTTTGTATCAGAAGTAGGCTCACCGAGCCTTGACATCCGCAAATTTTGTTCTTAATGATGCTAAAGCAATACTGTCACGAATGTTATGTTCTATTGAAAGTGTCGCTAATAGTCTTTCTTGGGTCATAGATGATCTCAGATAGTTTTTAATAATTTTTAATTTGGAAAACGAGCGTTCTCCGGAGGCCACAGTCACAGGTATTGTCAAAAAAATACGCAGAAGCACGAGTACGTTGGAGAAAGAAGAAGAGAAGCATTTTTCATAAATATATTGAAGAGCTTCATTAGCTGTCATGTTCATATGTATGTGCGATTGCTAAAATTTGATTTCCTCAAACAATTCCTTTGCTTTAATATCCGTGTGATCCTGGAGCTTGACCGAAAGAGTTTTTCAATTGTTGCACATTTTTCATTCAACTCACTATCATTTATCGCTTTCAATTCGGAAAAGTTATGAAATATTTTTAATTTGTAATGTGCGATCTAGAATTTTAAAAAGGAAATTCACCTCCAAATTTTCTCTTGGATTTTCAATTGATTCGTCTTTATGCCCATTATCAAATTGTAGAGTACGCTTTCTTATGCGTCTCGCTCCAACTGTTGGAAACTTTTCTTCTGCACCAAATTCGACTGCTACTTTGCTTGCGTCGTCCACTATTATTTAAAATCTGGAATCTGTTCTCAATACCACCAAATATTTTTTTAAATTGTCTAACGCATTCACACAATTTGCAACATTAATCTTAGGATTTTGCATAATTTTGCTAATCACATTAGCTTTATTTAAAATATCATGTCAGATGAAAACAGAACAAATAAATTTGAAAGACTTTATTTTTTGACCTAGATTATTAACCATACTTCTAGTACTTACATCTCGAGTGCTATCGTTAGTCATTAACCAAGGCGTCATAGATTTCTGCTAACTGATATTTCAGAGGTGTAATTGCATCTATTCGACTTTCCCATATGGTTTCTGATAACGGTTTCCATGTAAGATTAGATGCATGCTTTAAAAGTACATTCCATCTATATATAGACGAAGAAAAATACACATACAACTCTTGTACTAAAACTAAGAATTCAGCTGAGTCAAAACTAATTTTTGCAGCATCGTTATTAACAAATTTAAAGTATGTGCGGAACGTGAAACATAAAAAGCTCTTGGATTTATATTTAAAATTCGTAAATGGGCTTTCATGTGTGATAGTTGCATAGGATAGGTCAGCGTATCTGAATAGTGAAGCCAGAGGTGTGTGCTACACGAGGAAAGATTAATTCGTTTGCTGATTAAGGTATGATCAAACCATTCTTAAATTTGATTTTGTGTTGACTGAAACATTGTGGTACGTGGCGTTAGGCTCAGTTACAACGTTGCAACCCCTTTTGTAGCAATACTTGCATAGCGTTTGTTCGGGTTCATGTTTGTAACTTGCATGATTACACTTGTTTAGTCTAATATACGTTTGTTCGTTCTATGTTTATAATAATCGTTGCTGTTGTAATTAAACAATAATGATCCTGCCGTTTATTAGTTATTATGTACCTTATTTGTGAAACGCTAAAGAACCCATCTTTCCATCAACGACAGCTACCTGATATGAATGGAGGTACTGTTCATCTGCAACCCAACAGCGGTGCGCGAAATGAGGATTAACAACTATTGTGCCTGGGAAACTGTGTGTTAAACAACCATGCGATTGAAGAATGTAAAATGTCCGGACGAAAATGTAAGAAGGTGAGCGACCAAAAAGCGAATGATGGAAGCGAGGACTTGTTGAAAAATTTAGCAACTTTTATTAAAGAAATTAATTCAAACCGTAGAGCTAATGTTGAAATATTAAATGTCAATTTTGAGGTAATAATCGATAATAGTAGAAAATTAAGTAGGAGTATTGAAAACATTCAGTCGGGTTTGAAATTCTTAAAAAGTAAGTCAGAAGGTACTAACGAGATACGCAGTGAAACGGACGGGGTTAGTTGTCGTAGTGAAAAAAGAGTCAGAGACGCACGCTGGACCCATTACTGTTCAGTGAGGAAGTAGTTCTTAATATGTGAGTATTTAGAGGGAATTGAGGGAAGATTGGTGGTTTTTAGACCGGATGGTCGAACAAATCCAGTCATGTTTATCAATAAATTAGAGGCTGTATTTGAAGAGGTATAAGTACCATAGCAATAACAATTATCACTAACTATTGACGCTCTGCGAGATGCGGCAGCTGACTGACATAAAATCAAGGATAAACTGTGTAGGGATTTTAAAGATTTTAAGAGACTGTTTTTGGGCGGTATTGGAACTCGCAAACCCAACAAAAATTTTACAATGAATTTAAGTATGGCAGTTTCGAAAGAGGATTTCGTGCAGATTATTTGGAGGTGACTTTGCATGAAGAAGAAATTTTCGATATCTTATCCAATCATTTCGATGCAGATATAAGAAAGAGAATTATCAATTCCGGAATTAAAAGTATTGACGAATTTGAGCGATATTTATTAATGGCGGATCGATTACGGATGAACGTGAGCCGGTCGTTCCCTTACTCTAATAGACGCGCTCCGGTGAGACAATAACGTCGCAAAGAGGGTAATGCGGGGGTTACACTTTTGGTAAATCAGAATGCACCCAGTAATAATGTAAATAATAGGACCTCTAACCAATTAAATGAAAGAACTGAAACGGACCGCGTTAAACAATATAAAGCCGAGGAGGACCATGTTTAATGACAATTTTGAAGATTTGTTAAGTGAAAACGAACTCGAGGAGGGCACCGCAAATATATCGTTGATAATAGCAGTAGTAGAGGGTATTGGTGCGGATATTGTAGTTGATACGGGGTCATTGATAAGCTGTGTCAATCAGAAATTCTTTGATAAAATCGCAACAACCTACCGATGTGTCATTGCAACATTTACCAGAAACGGGTGTCACTGTTTTCGGAGCGTTAAAAAGTAAGGGCCAGGTGGTAAAGCAACAAGTATATACAAAAGTTATTAGAAGCAGGACACGTTTTAATTATCCATTTATAGTGGTGCCATATTTAGTAAAAGGTGTTATTCTAGGGTGTGACTGGATTGACCGGTTTGCTGTGGTAGTTGGTTTTGAAAATTGTTTGCTATCCACGAAGGTGGTTGGTGTGTGTGATATTTCTATTAAATTGGAGAAGGACAATCGGAGGAGCATAGACGATAAGGAATATCAGTAGAAATTTATAGTGTAGTTCAGAGAGCGGAGAGGTGTGGAGCGGCAGAAAACAAAAGCTGTTTGAGCTATTATAAGAAAGTTTTTTCGGAACAGCCGGGTTTAATGAGGGATATTAACATGAGATCGAAATGAAAAATACGACTCCTTTTTATTGAAAATTATCTTGTACCTCATGCATTCAAAGTAGACGTAAAACGACAGATACGAAAAATCATGACTTTCGATGTGGTTGAAAAAAGCGGGTTTCGGATTGGTATTTCATTCACAGGCGTGTTTTTTCGTCGTGGTGTAGACGACCAAGGAGACAACACGAGGGTTTGTGTATCGAAATATCTAGTCATACCGATAGTTTTAGAAGAACATCAGAAACAAGGCCACTTCGGGGCGGGAAAAGTTTTGATTATTTAGCTAGGTTATTGTTTTTGGCCCTGTATGCAAAAGGTGTCATCTTGTGAAATACGAGGGTAGTTTGAAAAGTTCGCAAAATGGAGCTCAGATGGCAGCATGAATTCGAATAAAATATATGCAATTGATGGATTCAACTATCTAGTGCGCAGATGTTAAATTTGACATTATTCTGTCAAGTAGTATTAATTTGGTGCTATATGAAGTAAAGTTAGTTTCGTGAGTTTTTTAAAATGGATAAAACTGAAACGCGAGCTGTTATCAAATATTTTGTAAAAAAGGGTCGGAAAGCAACAGAAATACATAAAAATATGCAGGATACATTAAGAGACTCCGCTCCATCATTTACAACTGAGCACAAGTGGGTGATGGAATTTAAATGTGGTCGTGAGAGCCTAGAAGATGACTCGCGCAGCAGACGATAAAAAACTGTCACCACGCCTGAAATCGTCCAAAAAGTTAATGATATGGTTATGCAGAATCGTCTATTAAAGGTCTCCGAAATTGCTAAGGATGTAGGTATTTCAGATGAAAGAGCATTTCATATCTTAACTGCGGAATAGATATGAAAAAGCTTTCGGCAAGATGGGTGCCGCGCATATTGACAATTGATCAGAGGAAGAGAATTTGGCAACAGAGTTTAGACCACCTTAACTCCAATAAAACCGATTTTGTCCGACGATTTGTTACGACAGATGAAACTTGGGTTCACTATTATACCCCTGAAACCAAGCAACAATCTAAACAATGGAGACATAGGGGTTCTCCGCCACCAAAAAAAGCAATGTCCGTGAAGTTGGATGGAAAAGTTATGGTATCAGTCTTTTGGGATGCTAAAGTTGTCCTACTAATTGACTATCTTTCCAAGGGCCAAACAATAAACGGTGTATATTACGCTAAACTTATAGGCCAACTGGATAAAAATATTCGTGAAAAGAGACCTGCATTGTGTAAGAAGAAAATCATTTTCCATCAGGATAATGCACGTCCACACACATGTGCAGTAGCAATGCAAAAGTTGAATGATCTGAAATACGATCTGTTGCAACATACACCTTATTCTCTTGATTTGACTCCTTCTGACTTCTACCTATTTCCACGACTAAAAGTTTTCGTTGGGGGAAAACGATTTTCCACGGACGAAGAAGTAAAAGCAGCTGTTGACGACTATTTTGGATGCCTTGAAGAATCGCACATTCGTGATGGCATAATGGGTTTGGAAAATCGCTGGATGTAGTGTATTCAAATTGACGGAGATTATGTTGAAAAATAAACTATATTTTAAAAACAAATTTTTCATTTTTCCCTTCGTTTCGCGAACTTTTCAAACCACCCCCGTATGTTAGAAGTCCAAACAGAAGGAAGGGTGTCAAGGGGAGATGTTTAGTCTGCTACCGCGGAAACCTAATGAAATGGCGTGTCTAGATATAATAGATCCGCTACCTTGGGGAGAAGGTGGACGCAATTGCACGTGGTGATCTATGCTTTTAGCAAGCTTGTCGGATTGTACACATTAAAGAAGCATCTACAACGGTAATATTGAGATGCTTAATTCAAAAATATTTTTCTAGGGTAGGAAAACCAGAAATTATCCTGAGCGATAACGCTTCATATTTTACAAGTCGTCGGTGGGGCAGATCTTAAGTGATAATGATATCCGTGTGGTACACATGTCATCGTATTACCCGCAAGATAACCGTACTGAGCGGGTAAGTAAAGAAGTATTATGACTGTTCGTGTATGTTGCTATCAGCGATACACTAAGTGGGTAAACATTGTAGACAAGGTAGAAAAATGAAGTCATTCATGAAAACTCAAAGTTTACGACTGATGAGGTCCACTTTAGTCGGTTGAGAAGGAATGAATTCGTAAAACCGGTGAACTATCTCGATAAGAGACAAATATCAGAGTTCTGTGGTGTTTTTAGTTGAATTTTGAAGTAAATGGGATTAAAAGTATCATCCGACCATTCTCAAATTTAATTTTGTGTTGACTGAAACATTCTGGTACGTGACGTTAAGTGTAGTTATAACGTTGCAACCCTTTTGTAGCAATACTCTCATAGCGTTTTTTTGGGTTCATGTTTGTAGCTTGCATGATTATGCTTGTAGGTTTAATCTAATATACGTTTGTTCGTTCTATGTTTATAATAATCGTTATTGTTGTAATTAAAGTATAATGATCCTGCCGATTATTAATTATTATGTACTCTAGTTGTGAGACGCCAAAGAATCCATCTTTCCATCAACGACAGCTACCTGAGATAAAGGAAGGTACTGTTCCCGTAAATTCTCACTGTAAACACTATGCTCAATAATTTTTGTTGCCTCGTTTAGTAAATGCTTATTGAAATCAATCAATCAATTATAATGCACTTGAGATACTTTTTAAATCTTACAATTACTAGTATAAATAATTTTATATCAAACGTTTGAGAATTTACGATGTATTATATAAAGAAACTTTATATCTGTCAGCGTTTCTTAAATCCTTTTTCTCTTTTATTTATAATTGTGAAGTGCGCTCCCCTAAACAGTTTGTATTTTCCGACAAAACCTATAGAAGAAACCGAGAAAACGGAAAAACAAAGTAATATGTAATTTCCGTCCGAAGTCTTGAGCCTCGTTATTATTTTCTTCCTACTTGGAGTATTCATGCAAAGCGGCTAAATTTATAATTCATCAGTGATAATGGGAAACGTTATCCCTTGCATTCTTTCTATTCTTTTTTAATTTAACAGCGAATGTTTATTGCTTTGATAAACATACAACTCGCGCGCTTTCTTCTGGCTTTGTATTTGGCTTTACAATTACTATAAATTATAAACGTTTGCTCTATTTTAGGGTAACCAATGATAGATACTTGTATTATTAGTGTGAAACAGTAAAGCATATTGTAGTATGCAGGTTATAATTAACGGATGCTAGCTTTTAGCGAAACTTTTGTCGTAATTATGTTTGTAAAACAATATTACAAGTGTAGGCTACAAAGTATGTGGAAGCTGTGACTGGAAATAGCTGCTGTGTAATTTAAAGTATTTACAAAGCTTCATGTTCCGTTTCCAAAAAATAACGGAGCATCATTAAAGGTACATGTTTATAATATAGCACGCGTTCCGTTTTTGAAAAACATTTTGTTTAGTATTTTTTAAATTTTGGTATGTAGGCAAGTCAACTAACTTTATTATCAATTTCCAAAAACCCATACGTCATTCGATTGTAAACATTCCTATTTTGAATCAGTCATAAAAATTTGTTTTCTAAATTTATCCGAATAAAAGTGCTCTGTGATTGGTCTCTGGTTTTTGTGTTGCTCATTTATATGTATATACGCCCAAACAGTTAGTGTTCCGCGAACGTTTCTAATATTAACTGTGCTAGTCAAGTGGTATGTTGCTCGTGATTTTGAAGGTGAGTTTTTCGTTTACACTATTCTGCAATAATTGATTGTGATTATTGAAATGTAGAATATGTGCATGTTTTAAAAAAAATTTTATTTAGCAGAGGCGCAATCAGGTTGTGCAATATTGTAAATTCAAATGTAAATATTTGCTAGATTCTCGCGTGCGTTCCTTTTGGTGGTTGCTGTATACCTTGCCAAAACTAGGGTTTGATTAAACAAAAGCTTTGGAAAAGCGTACATCGTTCTTTATGACTAATTTATGTGCGTGTTGATCAAAATCGAGTTAGTTTTTTTTATAATTGGAAAACCTATAAACAGGTTTCGCACATTTGGGAGCTGTTGCTTAATATTAAGTTCGCTTACCCAAAGAGGCACCGGATTTAGCTTTGTAGTTTTAAGCTCCGTATTTTTATTATAAATACTGTTATATAATAGCGACAATGCTCAAAATTTTCAAAATTTAAAATATTTAGATTTCTATGGATTTTGTACATTAAAACGCCTATCGTATAATACTTATTTATGGCTGCACATTTGCATATCGCACACTTGGATCAAAACTATAGCAACTTAAAGAATACTTTTTTTCAGAAATGTCGAAAAACTGTTGGTCGCGTCGCTGTGTGTAATATGTGATAATGAAAATTGAGATTGAAATTATTCATATGTTATTTAAGTAGTTGAAAATGTGTAATTTTGAGATAATACTGTCTTGTATGTCACCTTCTTCTATTTTTTTCCATTATTTAAACTTGAAACGCTTTTGTTAATATATTTTAGTTGATTCACTTTTAACTGAGGTAAAATAATATTATTATTTATCAAATCAAGAAAGATGTGCAGTTTCCCATTACATTTATTTACTATTACATATTTGGTATGAATTTATAGTTTTTGGAGAGTATGAAATGTGCTTAACAAAAAGAAAAGGTAAATTTGTTGGAAATTTTAGCAAATAATGAAACGAATAACCTATAATCTGTATTAAGGCTATGATATCTTAGTAAAAAGATATATTTTAATAAAGCAAAATAAAATACAAAAAGAAAACTAAAACTTATATAGAAAATATTTTGAACTATTTATAAACCTGACTATACAAATAAAAAAGTTCTAAAGTATACTTGACATTAATCACACAGGCCAACGAAATTTGCGATTTCAGTTTTTCGAGGTTTTGGTGGTTAATCTAATGAAGAATCAACATTTCTTCGTTTCCATCACGCACAATTTTTTAATAAATTTGCTGGGTGTCATATTTATGATTTTTTTAAAATATTTACGAATAAAAATTAAATGACATTCTAAAAATTGCTACACCACTGCGACTAAATTGTGTACAAATTAATAGAATCGTATAGAGGAATTCCCGAAAGTAAAATTTAATTGCTGGGATTCCCTGATTTGCAGTCAGACCGTCGGCGAATGAGATATAAATAAACGTCTTTGTGTAACAAGCGCATTCACTAGTCTGTTTGCGTTCGGTCTTGGCAGTCGTTGTTTAGTGAATTTGGTGACCTTTTTGCAGTTAAATTTGTGTATAGAATGCCAAAACTTTGTCAAAATAATCTAGATACTTTTTGCTATGTGTGTAGTTGTTTTGTGGTCAAGAAATTTAGACATAAAATTACATCACTGTTGAAACACCAATACTACGCGTATTTTAAAGTAAAGATTGGGCACCACATGTTATATGTAAAGAGGGTTTAAGGCATTGGAGTAGTGGAACAAGGAAATCCCTACCACTTTGGAATACCAATGATTTGGCGAGAGCCTACACATCACCATGATGACCGTTATTTCTGTATATACAATATACGTGGATATAACACAAAAAATTTAGAAAACATCATCCGAACCTCAAATCTGCAATTAGGATACCACATGGTCCAGACGTGCCATACCTGAGAAACCAACAAATTTAGAAGTTGAACCTGAAGTTGATGAAAACAACTTTACCGATGCCGGTGAAATATCGAGCGTTTCTAAGCAACCGCAGTTATTTTCCAAGACCGAATTTAACGACTTAGTTAAAGACTTAGGTCTTCCAAAGGATCTTTCCGAAATTTTAGCATCCAGACGTCAAACTAAAAATTTACTGGCAGAAGGCGTTAAAATCTCGTATTTTAGGAAATGCGAGTCCGAAAAAAGTGGTTGTCTAGTTTATTGCACCGACATTTCGTCTGATAAACAAGCTTGAGGGCACATACAATCCCGATGGTTGGAGATTTTTATTGATTTTTCCAAAAGAAGCCTTAAAGCTGTCCTTTTGTACAATGGGAATGTTTTTTTATCGGTACCGGTTGCCCATTCTGTGCAAAAGACGGAAAGCTGCGAAAATTCTAAACTTATGCTTGAAAAAATCAAATGCAATGATCACAGGTGGAAAATTTATGGGGATTTGAAAATTGTGGGCTTCTACTAGGACATCAGTTAGGGTATACAAAGTACCCATGTTTGTGGGATAGTCGAAGTAGACATCAACATTGGAAGAAAAATGATTGGATAAGAAGAGATAAGTTAACTCCCGGATCAAAAAATTTTCTGCGCAAAAGTTTTGTTGATCCACAAAAGATCTTGTTACCTCCACTGCATATTAAACTACGTTTAATGAAACAATACGTTAAAACTTTAAATAAAATGGAGACTGTTTCAAATACCTTTGGAGAAAATTTCTCGTTATCTCAGATGCAAACTTAAAGGAGGGAGTTTTTGTCGGTTCTCAAATAAGGAGATTAACGAAAGATCAAGAATTTGTTAAAACCGTGACCGAAACTGAGAAAGATTCATGGATTTCATTTGCTAATGTTATTGAAGGTTTTTTGGGAAACAACAAAGATCCTAACTACAAGGAATTTGTGAAAAACATGCATAGAATTGGGATGTAATATGAACATAAACGTTCACTTTTTACACTCGCTTCTTGATTACTTCCCCGAAAATCTTGGTGATAAGAGTGAGGAGCAAGGTGAGAGGTTCCACCAAGACATGAAAGAAATGGAACACAGGTACCAAGGTCGGTGTAATGTTTCAATGATGGCTGATTACTGCTGGTCAATAAAATGGGACAATTCGCCCCTGGAATACATAACAAAATCCACTACACGAAGTTTTTCATCTAAGAGGGAATGATCTTCTGGAAAGAAAAGAAATTAAAGATGTTTAAGACTTTTTTCAATTTAGTTTACTATTTGTGATTTGTTTTTGTCTGTGTATCAATAAAGGTAGCGTTTATTTTAACCAAATTTTTTATTAATTTATTTTCAACATTGCTAAAAAACCTTACGTGATAGGGCAAAATGACACTCAGATGTGAATTCAGTATATCAAAAATTATACAAAATCAGATGTCACATCGAAATCAACTTTCAAAAAGTCAAAATTTGTTTGCCTGTGTTATTGTACTTCATAGCATTAATGAGATCAAAGTTTTCGAAATCACTTTTATTTAATCAACCAACTAAACTAAACATTAAAAATAGGATAATTCTTTGTAATATATCTAGCCAAGGATTCTGTTTATACAGAATAAAAATTTAATTATGACCTACACTTTTTTAAAATAGGTCTCGTAGTACTGGTTTGGAATAACGTTCTTATCAATCAATTCTTGTGTCCTTGCTTTTCGCATCAGACAGTGTAATGCTTTCTTTGTAGACTCAAGTCAACTCGGCAGAAACAGAAGATTGATTTGCAGTGCGTCTTTTACGAACACGAACAAATTTTTTTTTTAAATTTTATCTGCAAACGATTGTAACGAATACGATTATCTGCTTCTTAAATATACGCTTTTGTTCTAAATATCTATTCAACAAATATCCATTATTAAACAGTAAATATTAAATTCCGATCGAAACAATATATTACTAATACATACATAGAGCTCCACCTATATTTAAATGCTCAAAGTAAATTTTAAGATTTCTTCTATTTGTATGTATCTTGATACAATATCCCCTTTTCTGCGCGTGCTTGGATGCCCGGCTAGCTCATAGCTCTGCCCTAAGTGGAAGAAGCTTAGCTGGCTGGAAGATCTTTTTAGAGGGTTCTTTTTTACTCAAAGCCATTTACCATCCTCTTTACTCCGGGCTTAGACTTTAAACAGCAACCCCTCATAATCTATCGAGGCTCTGCCGCCTATAAGGTAGAGTAGACACACTATATATCTTTTGAGAAAAAGTGTGTAACACGATATTTTATAAATAAAAATTTTTTCTACTCTAAGAATTTTGATATCTAGTCACGACTTGATATTTTTGTTCGTCTACAGTGAAGTTACTGCCTCATAACTCTTGCAAAGCTTTGACGTCGTACAACTTGTCATAAGCCATCTCTACAACTTTGTAAAGATGACCTGTCTTTTTGGCTGTGTATATCAATGTTGTATATGTTTGCGGTGAGTAGATTGGACATGAATTTAAGTGTCTTTTAATTTGTTTCCCAATGACGCTATGCACATCACCTTTTTTTGGGAGTGACCACGAATGAGGAGAGCTTATGCGTAATCGATTTGTCTTTCATATTGATAATAACATAAGCATAAACAGACAACAGATACTTGTTTTTTGTTGTCCACAGCAATTATCGAAGTAGAAAATGACATCGATTTCTTTTTTGGGGTTCCGGTCCAATAAAGCTTTGATATAAATATGCAACTAGCAATTTTGACAGCTCCTCTCGCTCCTTCGGTTTCATCCAAAAAGTAACAAGCCACGTTTTTCGCCTTTAAGTCACTAATAGTAAATTTCAAGCAGTTAATTCTAGACTTGTAAAAGAAACTCAATGCTTGTCCTTTTTTACACCTGTAGCAAAAGGTAAGCTGTTCTGTATACGTAGTGCTGTATATTCTCGGTATAATTCCGCCAGAGATTTATCACTGGAAATGAATTCGCTTGATGTTTGCGCTCTTAAGTAGTGTGATTCAATCCTTAGAATAGAATTTATAAAATCTTTAACCCTGTTCTCAATGTGTGGATCAATTGGTGACTCCCTTGTTTTTCTCTCATTTCGTCTTCTTTTATACCTGACTCCGATTTCTTCAAAGGTGCAGTTTTAATAACTATCATTTAACTCGAGAGTGAATTTTAAAAATGCTTTGCGTACTCTAATCATTGACCAATTAAATTCAAAAGAAAATGCTGTATTTAGTACTCTTAAATTTTGTGTACTAGAGTACCTATACTTTGGTTTAATTTCTTGGGTGTGTCGAACTATGAAGTCTTTTTGTCATTGAAGATCAGCTAGTCCCGGAAATGAAATGAAAAGTTGCTGCATTAATGGTTCGTCAAAATTGCTTACACATTTAAACCGACACTTGGTTCCACTAGGCGGATAAAGTTTTCTCTCTAGAACGTGTTTCTTTGTTTTAGACAAAGAGCGGTAAGCTTTGCCAGAATTTCGTAGCGTTTTGTCACTTTCATTTCCACGTCTTTGTTTTGCTTAGTCTTTTCTTTCTTTTTTCTGTTCTATAGTAGGCCATAGTACTTGAACTTTAGAAACTGTAGAATTTTTAGAAACATTGCATCTAGTATCTTTCTGAATATTATGTCGATCAGCATCTAGGTTTGCTACATTTACATCTTCAGTATCAGAAAAACTGATATTGTCGCTTGATGAACGTAACTGCTGCTGGTTGAGGATGAAGAGGAAGAAGCAAGGCTAGAACAGTGCACTGTCTTTACAGCAGATGGCACAAAATTTGGATCTACATAAGAATCGTCAATATTACTTTCGCCGCTTCAGGTTGGTGAAATATAATAATCGGTTTGTTTGTTTTTTATTAACTGTGGTTTAGGAGTGTATGGACTATCATGAATGTTAGGTTAGACTTTGTGGGCTTCTTGATTCGATTGATCGGTAAAAATTGACAAATTTTCTTTTGCCGAAATATTATTTGGATGCAACTTCCGAGATGGTACACTAAGGCTAACATTCTCTTTGCTTTTTTACTACTAGGTTGACTAGAAAACGACCACGCACACCATGTCCATCCTGATTTCATTTTTCTAAATCAACAGAAATCTCAATGTGCCCTCAACAACCATCAAAAGCGTATCATCTTAAATATAATCACTCAGAAACTCAACTAATTATTTATGTTTTTCTAAGAAATGAGATTAAAGAGCGACTCATTAGAACTGAAGTAACTAGAAATGTTTAAAGCTTTCCATCAAAGCCGATGTAATTAAAAATAAATATACCATTTTCACTTACCCATGTAATCAAAACTGTTGTAACTCTAAATCTCGCAGTAAATAGTCTTCAAAATAGATAATGATATAGTGGCTAACACTAGCAACTCGAAATAATGCTGAACAAATTTACTAACTAAACGATCAAAACCATTGCAAATCGAAATAGAACTGATTTGTACTATTAACATCCATGTGCTCCCTTCTGCTGTCCGGGCAGAAGGCCAGAAACTAATATTGCATCAATATTGGTAGGGTGGTCTTGCGTTCATTCGTTCAACAACAGTGACATACAGCACCATCTTTTAGAAAGCATTCAAGATTTTGGTAAGTCTGTTTTGTTGGTTCGTGTAGTTTTGTTTGTATCAGAATAAATGATTGACTAATAAATGTTAATTTTCGAGTTGATACAGTTTTGATCTAGGTGTGCGATGTGTATATTAATATGTATAAGCGAATTACTAGAATTCGGTACAGACTAAACAGATTCACACGAAATCTTAATTGTGTATCTAAAACTATTAACCTTCAGAACAACAAATACCTCATATAACGAAACCTGAAGCCTAAATTTGACGTGTTCGTTTTTGTAAACGAATATATTATCGATTTAAGAAACCTTTCAGAATGAAGATTTTATAATTGCTTTATTTTCCATCATTATCGGGTTTTAAATCCTGGAACTGGTTGGACGCGTACCTTCATTGTTTTCTATTCTGAGCTAACCTACACATTTTCCTGAAATTCCCGCAACGTTCGTCTTTTCCTATCTGTGTACAATAGTCTAAGCTAGGTATACATTTACTTCTCCTTTTTCCATTCACTGCTTCTAATATATCATGCCTTAGAACGTATCCTATCATCATATCTCTCCTATTTTTTACCGTTTTCCACATATTTCTTTCTTCCTCTGCCATTTCTAGTACCTCTTTGTTCTTAACTTTATCTGTTGATGATATCTACATCATGCATCTGTGCACCACATTTTAAATTCTTCAATCTTCTTCCTGTCCTTTTCTCTTAATGTCCACGTTTTACAACCTTACAGTGCTGTTTTCAACACATATACATATACAGGTATTCTATTGTTTTTCCATTATCACCCTTAAAGCTAAAATAGCCTCCCGTGTTTCCCCAGTTTCTCCTAAACCCAAATTGATCCTTTCCTAGTATTTTTTCATCCCTTTTTCTATCCGTCTTTGTACAATTCTAATTAATATTTTTGACACGTGTACTGTTAAACTTGTTGTTTGAAAATGTTCACATTTATGCTCACCTCTCTTTTTTGGTATATTGACTATGGTGTTACTTTTAAAATCTTTAGATATCTCGCCTGTCTCATATACATATAACTGACAAGTTGCAAGAGACGTTCTGTTACTGCTTGTCCAGTTTCTGCTTACGCTTTATCTGTATCCGGCGTCTTATTATTTCTTAAACTTTCTATGCTAGTTCAAACTCGTCTCTAAGTATAGCATATTCCAAGCTATCATTTTCAATGTCTGTTTTCTTTTCTAGTACCTCCAGTTTCTGTCCTGCATATAAATTCCCTGTATATTCTTACCATGTATCCATTTTATGTACGGAAGTCTCCTCAGGTAATCTGTTTTAGTATTTTCGCCATTCTTCTACTAAATTCAGAATATCTTTGTCACGCATCGTTTCTTATTTTCTGTGTATTTATACTCTAGAATATCTCTGGCCGCAATGTCCAAGTTGGATGTAGTGTTATTCCATTCCGCTTCTACTTTCTTAGTATCAGAAATTTTCCCGATGTCTGTCAACAATTCGTTTGACTTTTTCTCAAATCTTTTGTGGGTATTTGTATCTTTTAGTTTCTCAACTTCGAGGTTCCTTTCTCCGTTTCTTTTTTTAAATTTTGAAATTTAACCACTGCTTTTATAATTACTAAGTTTTGGTCAGGGTCTATATCTGCTTCCGGATAGCTGCTACAATCTTTTGCTTGGTTCCTCTACCGTTGTCTGACAATAATGTAATCTAATCGATATCTCCCTGTTTCCTGACATCTTTTACGCGTATCGTCTTTTAGCACGATGTTGAAACAACGTATTTGTGATGGTTAAATTGTTTTTGTCGCAAAATTCTATGAACCTATTTCTCTTGTCATTTCTCGTTCGTAAACCAAATAAACCTGCTACCACTCTTTCCCTACCCTCCCTTAAAACTGCATTAAAGTTTCGTCTAATTATTACATTTTCATGCTCTTTTACGAATCGAAGTGTGTCTTCGATATCTTTGTAGATCGTTTCTACCTCTTCATCACTGTAGCTTACCTACTTGCATCATGCTTCTAATATTTCACGCCCCGACTGTCAAAATGTTTCCGATTCTTCTTTTAAACTTGCTGATCACATTCTTCGAAGTAGTCACTTCCCGGAAATTCAAATGTGAGACTATTTTAACTCCGGAATCACCTGGTTCCTCACTAAATACCCCACTAATTTGCTTAAATCTATAGTTCGGCTCTTAGCTCACTGAAATACGCAATTCATTCTACTCGTTCTAGTATTCTAGAGCTTCTTCAATGTGCAGATCCGTTTAAAACGGTTGTATTTTCTAATTAGTAAAAAATAAAAAATACTATGAAAAGTACAGTTATATTTTAAGATTCCAAAAATAACAATTAGCAAAGGAAGAACAATTTTTTTGTGTAAAAGTAAATACAAGAAATGAAAAGTCAAGATTTAATCAATGACAGTTCACAGTTTGACTATTTTTGTTACGCTAATTTGTCAATATTATGTATAATGAATAAAACAAGAGCGGTGCATAAAATTGCTTGTATTTTAAAAAATAATAATAAAAAAATTCTAGAAATAAAACGAATGTTATTTCTGGAGAATTGGTGTTGAAGACGTTATAATATTTTTATCATCATTCTCTAAAAAAAATTGAAGAAATATTTTCCCTGCGTTTTCGCATTATTCTTAAAGAAAATTTATAACTTGTGCTATTTCAATAACCAATAATTTTTGATTTTTATAGCTTCTGGTCAAGTTCATCACTATCAACAGTATTTATATCATTTTCTATAATATCATATATTGTTTTATAGCCATCGATCGTACAAAGTACTTAGGCTTCTATTTCATCTGGGCTAAATATTCTGAATGCATCAAACATAGCTGGCGACTTATTTTTTCCCTTCTAAATAACGTTTTTCTCTTTAGACAATTTTAGTCAAAGTTGCATTTTCATCATCGCTTGATTTTCTGACATATCGCCATTATTGAACTTTTTGATTTGTATTCTTTTTTGGCTTTCTGTTTCGTTTCAACTTTTTGTTTTCCGTTTGTTTCAGCTCGTTTTTGATTATCTTTCTTAAAATTATATTTTCTGGTTGTGCTTCTCTTTGCATTTTTAATTTTGTTTTATCTTCGGGACATTACAGTCATCTGAGGGAAGTGATAACAAAAGATAATTTTTCTCTAGGTGTATATCATTTTTTCGGATGACTCCGGACTATCATCTAAAAATGTTCTCATTCTTTGATTTTGATATCCATGGTGAGTAGTGTTGCTTATTGCAGTCGTTGGTCTAGTTAGAACAGCATTGTTGTAGGTGGTTCTGTTTTTCTTTGTGATATTTCTTGTGAATTTGTACCGATTTCTTTGGAGGTCTTTTCTCCTTGTTGGATTTTTCTCAATTTCATAAACTTTGCTAACATCTTCTTTCATATCTTTTTTATTAATATCGACTCCTGTATTCTTGGTCACTGTGCATGATCTGTGCATGATCTTGTCAGTACTAGTATCTTTCCTATTTCTGTGGTATTTCTCTTATTATTGTTTTCTACTTTGGTCAGTTCGTTCGTCGTATTTGTGCGTTACATTTCTTCCTCTGAATAGTTTTTCTTGCATCTCAATTTTAATTTTTTTCATACTCAAACAACTATTTTGATACTTTGTTATTTAGCCATTCACTAATTACTGTTTCTCTAAATTCCTCACTTCTTTTTGCCAGAGTTGTTGATTCCAAATAAAGAAAGTATGGCACATTGAATTTGGTTGGTTTTATTTTTCTGCATTATTTTTTTATCCACCTCCTCTCTCAAATCTTTGAAATACGGTGCATATCATTAGTAAAACCAATAGCTCCTAGTTGCACGTATATAATTTAGACCTTGAAATTCTTTTTTGACGGGATATGCACAGCACATTATTACCGTAATTTTTTTAATAGAGCGATACTATAGTAATTGGGAGCTATCTTAATTAAAAACGCTATGCTAAACCATTTTTGTGTTATTCTCAAATTATTCAAGCTTAATAAGTTCAATAAATACGTATTAAACCGTCCTGTATAAAAATTTCCCTCAATATTGGAATATATCTTTCACCGCCTTTATAAATTCTCGGAAGTGCTATCATTAAACCATTTTTAAAAGCTAGAAACTTGCCTTATCGATTCTCTATAACACATCCTAACCGCTGCTAATTATTTCTAAGTTTTAGGGTTCCGTACCTTATTAGGTATAACGGAACCTTTATAAGATCACTCTCGTGTCCGTCCGTCCGTCTGTCACAGACGATTTTTTCGAAAACTATGTAACGTAGGAATTTGAAATTGGCACAATGCTAGGTCTTTATGGCGCGCACATATATCGACAGTCAGAAAATAGGAAAAAAATATTATTAGATTAAAACGGCAGGGGTTAATTCGGTCAAAAGAAAAAAAGTTTTAACAATATATCGTGTGAGGTATCATTTGAAAGAGGATTCTAAAAGGTTTCTAGAAATATTTTATTTGTAATTTTTGGTCCAGTAGTCTTCTTGATATAGCTCAAAATGTGCAAAAAATGACTGTCTTCCCCCCTGTTCTCCTACATTTCCAAAGCTAAAATTTTGATCTTAATAGGGATATTAGCCATTGAATCATAATTTTTAAACAGAGTAATAGACAACGTATTTACTAATGTACCAGTACAACGTGGGACTCTATATTCATCTTTCACTTGTCACAATCAAATTTGGATAAGACTTAAATATACATAAAAAATAGAAACAGCTTAATTTGGTTTATTGATTGCTCACTGTAGTATTGGTACGGAACCCTAATATGCGAGCTCGACTCGCTCTTGGCTAACTTTTTTTCTTTCTATATCACCCATTTGAGCTAGCCCGAACTCTAACTCTTTTGGAGTTTTTGTTGCGGTATTCGGTGTAGGCAATTTTCTCTACTTGCTTTACTGCTTTCTTGTCTGCACGGAATACTGTAACACAATTCTAACAAAAGATGCTAAAATTTTTAAAAACTGCTTTTAATGGAAGCCGTAATTTTTATTACATTAGAAGATTCTGGGAAAATAATATTGGTATGTAATTACTATAGCCCATCTACAGTGAACTTGTTCTTAGTTATTTACAATTTCAGAGTAAATGCATCAGTTCAAATAGGCTGTCTGCTACGTTAAGAAAATAATAATTGAGATAAATGCCAATTTTGTTTTATTTACATCTAATCCTGCAATGCTTTACCAGTAACGAATAAACCAACACAGACAACGATAAATTTTACGGATACTTAAGATAAATGGTCCATCTGCAGAATATTGCCGATTCTTTATTCATCTATTAACTTTGTGTAGCAACTTTATTCGTTGCCGCTATATTTTTTATATTCAAGAATGTGCGGAAACTCAATATGAAGAAGCCCGAACTATTTTTATAATTACAGAAGTATCGCTGGTATGATCTGTTAGTTGACCAAAACTGGTTTTTTTAAGTTTAATTCTTGATCCCTTCGTTCTTAATGTGAACGTTTTTATAATAAGTGGACTGCAAACGTGTTCATTAGCTTTGATTTAACTGATTTTTGTATGCATTAAAAAGTTTCACAGAACAGATTCAATTTTAAGAGTATTTGTACGTGGTGGGAGAATAAAGTGGAAGAAAAATAGAATTGACTGGTACTCACTGCGCTAGGAAAAAAGGGCTTCCCATCTTTGAGATTTACGGTTGTGTAAGTGGCTAGTTTCATGTGCGTTCGATGTACATTTCGTGCCTATTTGATACTTTACGCTATCAATTAGGTCCAACCAACAAGTCAAAATGCAAATGAAGTATCAACTTGGAGCAGCAAGTCCAATATACACGAAACGACGTGTGAGTGTGAAAACAGTACTGACCCTGCAAACATTAAGCTTATGTTTTTATGGGAATAAGTAGTTGATCCTTGTGAAGAATTCTCCGGAATTATCAACACATCCACCTCTACAAAATTTAAAACATTCATAATATGGTTATTGTTTGGTTGACAACAATTTTGTGAAGTTAGAACTATTAAACTGGATCCATGACAGTGTCAACATTGTGAATAATATGTACATATTCCACGACGCTGTTTTTATTAAAACCTAGAGAGATTCTCTATTCATAAGAAAAAATTCACCTCTTCAAGAATTTGATTGAAACTCATTTGTTGGTGTTTTCTCGTTGGCTTGAAATCTTCGTGCAGCACTGGCTCACCTTGTGCACCTTATTATGTGACTTTTTCATATCGTTTTGTATCCAACTTTTGACTATGTCTCCATTCATATTTGTTTTGTAGTATTATGTTTGTCTATTTTGATCTGTGTTTTCCTTCTGGAAACAAATAATACAAACTAAGTTCTTTTTCTGTTCATCTATAAATATGTTTTCGATATTATTTTATCGTTATCTTGACTATCTTTATTTTAACTTTATATTCTAAAAAAGAAAGTCTTACTAATAGTTAATACTATTAGTTTAGATAATATAAAAAATTTCTTAAAATCGTACGTATGGAGCGTTTTATTATACGGTAGTGAGACTTAGGCAATTAAAGAGGTAGATAAGAAAAAGATAGAAGCTTTAGAAACTTTAGGAGAATGTTAAAGATTAGTTGGACAGATAGAGTAACAAATGAGGAGGTTCATAGAAGGATAGGTGGGAAACCCTGTATGTGGAAACAACTTAAAGGTCAGGAGAGATAGAATGTTAGGGCACCAGTTAAGACATGAAGGACTATTTAGTAAGGTCCTAGATTATAGACTACCAAATAAAAATAGAGTAGGAAGACCTAGACAAAGCTATATTAGTCAAATTATTAGAGATTTAGGTTGTGAAGGGTATGTAGACCTTCTTAGATTAGCTCAGATTAGAAAAGAATTTATAGCTGCGTCCAACGTACCTTAAGTAAGTTCAAAAACAAAACAAAAAAAATAAATAAATAAAAATTAGTTAACTAGTATTCTTAAATAGTTTGCCTAAAATCTGTGACTGGTATCTACATGTGAATATTTTAAAAACGTTGTAAATATTTAAGATACAAGTTTTACGCAAACTTAAAATTGATTAAGTTTGTGAAAGTAGCGCTCATTTACTACTGGATACTGAATTGGATATGCCTACTCGTCCTACTTATTGCAGGACCACGCCAACTGAACTGAACATGCTTTCCTATTTGGCTGTTACATGTTTTCTATTATATTGTTATATTTCAAATCCATAGATGCCGATTTTGCATTCCCATACTATTAGTAACTTTATTTTTAAAATAGCAATATTATGAAAGGTGTATATAAAATATTAACTTTGGTAATGGTTTGTCTTTATAAGTGCCCGTGTACTTCAGTCTTTTTATTAGTTAAATTTATAAACATTTTATAAAATATACCAAACTATACTAATTTAATAACTCTTGCAACATTTTAAGTGAATTAACTCGTAACGTGACTTTTCATTTATTGGATAGCCAAGTTTCCATCTCTTGTATTTATTAAATCTATGGTGTAACGGAATTGCATTTGTTTCCTAAATCCGGCCCTTGTTATTTTATATATTATTATTTACAGTTTAAGGTTTTTATCGCTCTCGGGAAAATTATGTGAACATGCGCTATTGAAGTTACGGCAATCCCTATTCTAAATGGACTTAAGATATCAACCGATTTGAATAATCCAATTCCGTAAGGGACAAATAAATGGGGTAATTACGTGATCACTTCGGTACCGGATTTCATAGAAGCGACTGTTTTTTTTTTCGAAGTGTGTCATTATCATGTGTGTTTCGACGTAGTGTCTACAATTATCGTTCCCACTTTGCTTACCTTTTCTTTATAGCACTACAAAGATATTGGGGGCAACAACATTAATAAATTTGAGAAAACCGAACCACAAAGACTCTGAGAGGAGTTCGTCGCCGGTGGCCATGAACTGTAAGTGTTATTAATTTTATAATTTGTATATAGAAATTTGCACCATTAAACTTTAATAATTAATTAAGAGTGTCGGGGTAACGGTAACACTCTTTTACAATCATAAACAAAAAATTACATTTCTTACAGGCCTGCACAGACGAAGTTATTTATTAAAAAGTCCTCTGTTCAGACATATGCTTGCAGGTACGTAAGAAGTAATTTGTTGCACTGACTTGCATCTTTAAAGTACTTACATCAGAACACAAATCAATTAGAAATATTTTTTAAATTTTTATTCAAACTACGTCTTTAGAATTTCTTAAACCCCCTTAGTTTCGTGTTCCAAAAGCAATACATTTTTTTTAAAACGATTTTAATCTGATTCACATTGTTTGTGAATTATCATAAGGACATTTAAACAAAATATGTGTTTTTATAACTCCCATTGAACCTGCACTTATGAAACTTCTTACGTAGTTAGCGTACATTATCAAAAAAAAAAAATTCCTAAAAGCATTTAGCTTTATCTACATTTTTTACATAGGCATAAAAACACTTAATAAAATTATGAAATTGTTTTTTATAGCTACTATTGAACCTGCACTCTTGAAACTTGTTATACAATTAAGGGGGTTTCGAAAGAAAACATATTCTTTACAACAACACATTTACTGCTATTCGCATTTTATACAAACCTACATAACAATGCTTAAGAAATTATAAAATCGTTTTTCTGTAGCTATTACTGAACATGTGCTTTTGAAACTTGTTAATCAGCTAAGATAACTTTTCTAAAACAACACATATTTTTGACAAACGCGAGTTACGTTTCGGGCCTTGGGAGCGGTCTTTTTAAAAACTTTTTCAAAACTTCTTGTAACAAATTTTATTATTTAAACAGATTAAATATGAAATTTTGACAAACTGATATAATTATTTAAGTCGAAATAAAATAATAATTGAATTAATATTAGGGCGAGTAGCCTAAGTAAACGGCAATGTTAAAGCTGAAATACTTAAGACTGACTGACTGATCTGGGACTCCCGAGGTATTTATGTTGTCCCTGCCCCTCACATGTCTATGGGAACTTGCAGAGCACATGTCGGCTTATTTCTTAATTCTATTCACTATACAATGTAACAATCTTAATTTCTAAGTAATTGCGGTTTCTTAACCGTCTGTGACCTGCACCTGCAGTATCACTTACGTCTGGAATACAATGTATTACATCCGTTCTCACAACTTGCTTGTGAACTTTTAATAACCTTTCTGATTTATCCTTGAATTTACAATGTTGCGTCGAATTTAAGTTTCTTAGTGATTTTCTAATAATTCCTATTAATTGTACATATATGAATTGGGGGATACATAACTTCTCCCGCCGTAAATGAAAAATTAGGGGTTTATTTTACTTAATTTTTAAAATTTATTGTCCCTAAGGGTAAGTTTATTGTTTCTTTATTTACCTTTGTTTCCGCATGTCTAAAATTGTTTTATTTATTCTTATATTTAAGATACGTTTTGTTAAATACCTATATAATTAGAAAAATAATTAAAATGATCAATAAAATTGTCCAAACGCTTATATTATCGTAATGTAATTTTGGTACTTTTAACTCACTGAAGTGTTCTTTATAATTGTCCATTAGTTTCATGGCGTGGTTGAAATCGTCCAAGTCTAGGTGTTCTAGTTGCATGGGTTTCTTGATTATTTCTTCGTCTTTGCGTTGTGTTATTTTGAATTGTAGTTGCGGTAAATTGGCGAGTTTTTTGGTTACTGTGGGGTCTTGATATACTCTGATGATTTTGTTCGTCAATTTTAAATAAGTCTTCTTTAAGGGTGATTATTTTGCTTCCGGTTAATGCTAAATTGTTCTCGTCTTGATTGCAGTAGACGGTTGCTAATACTTCTGTTGGAAATACGACAATCCATTTGTTTTCTGTAACCTTTTAAATTTTTATGTTGGTGATTTGTACGGTTTTTGCTTCACAGTTGTTATAATGGTTTGAAAATCTTAGTAATTGTACTCCGCAAGGGCTGTCTTTTGGATAGTTGTTGTTGTTAATGATTAGCATAAATATTGATTTGGTGTTACTTCGTTACATTTTTTGTTTGTGTAACCATATCTGAGTTCATTTAAGGAAAGCAACTTGGCTTTGGGGATGATAACTTGAAACATGCAAGTAATTTTTATTGGAAAAGCAAATAAATGAAATAATTATAAATGTTACTCTCTACTATGGGGATTTCTATTAAAAATGTGATTTCGTTGTTCTTTGTATAGCCTTTCACTATAGCTATTTTTCAAATATGAGAATATTTCATTCTATTACATCAAAGGGTAATTTACTATTAGTTATAAATGATCTAATTTTTAATAATTCTTTTAATAAGTCACTTGGTTCTATAATGCTAGAGTGTAATGTGTTTAATTTTGCAAATGTTATGGCATTTTCTAATGTGGCTAGAATTTGTTGGATTACAGTAAGGGTTGATATTATTTGAGTGAATATTGTATTGAATCTGATTAAGTCTTGCATTCCTAATATTGTGGTTTGCATGTTAGTTTCAAGGGTTTGTATTCTATTGGCTATACTATCTTGATTTCTTACTAGCTTTTTTACCGTATTGTTGAATTTTATTATGGTTGATTGGGTTAGAGATATTTGGTTTTTAACAATGGTTTTTATATTGTTTTGGTTTTCAATTAACTGCTGCATGGCGTTATCATATCGTTCTACATCTTGGTTATCTAAATTGCCTGTGATGGTTTTTATAATGTTACCTAGTCCGTTAATTAGTCCTCCTTTTCGTCTTGTAATTTGTTCTGTGGGTATTAATCTATTAAATTTATCTTCTATGTTTCTTAAAATGCTTTCTATTATACTGTTGTAATTTAACATTTGTATTGCGTATTCTTTCATTGATTGTTTTTAGTCTGTAATAATTGTCTTTGATTATTTGAAATTCTTGTTTTAATTCCGTTAAATCGAATTTTTGTGCGAATGTCCAATAGTCTATTGTATTTTGCATACTTCCCAATTTTACTGATAGTATACCGGTGTTGTTTTTTACGTCTTCAACGAATATGTTGTTGTCCGTTCTACGCGGGTGGAGGTTGACGGTAAGGGTGATGACTATCCATCTGAAATTACACGGTGTCTTAGGTTTTTCAAATGAATGTATTTTACTATTTTTCTGTTGTCTACTACGGCTATATTTTTGTGTGATATACTTTTAATTTTAAACGGGCCTAAATTTCTCGGTGCCCTTTTGTGTCGTTTACTTTGGAAATTTTTCTCGTACACGGTTTGTCCTACTGAAAATTTATTTGTGTCGGTATTCTTATTGCGGGTTGTGGTGATACGTTCTTTGTCGTTATCCAGTTTATCTTTTACCTAGTCGTAAGTTATTTTTAGTTTTTTTTGACCTATTTTGGTGAATGCGTCTACAATTGTTAAAAAGTTTTATGTTTCTACTACTAGAGTGTTGGCATGTAATTTTTGAAAAGGTTTGTCTGGTGTTTTGGCTAAAATTAAGGGTATTTTTAGGGGTGTCCTGTCGTATTTTGTTTTATCGTATAGTTCGCGTTGGTTGATGAAGTCTGTGGTTAACTCTTTCATATCTTTAAAGTAGTGTCCTCTTATAAGTTGCTTTAATGTTTCATTGATTCCACGATGATTGGTTTTGCCTTCGTGTTGATTTCTGATTACATCGTTTATCTCGTCAGGGTAGTCTAAGATTATTAGTTTTTTGTTCATCTGATAAGTTTAGGGCCAGAGTTATTAAATAATCTAACGTGTAATTCTGAGAATCGTTTGTATAAATGTTCGGTGTTGAAATAAAAGTAAAATAGTTTTTTTCTCGGAGGGTATATTCTTTTAGAATTTTAAATATTTGTTCCTCGTTGTCGTTTTTAGTTATTTGAATTTGGTATATTTTCTTATTGTCTATTTTCGTGTATTTTACGAGATTGGGGTTGGTTAAAACTTCGGTAATTATAAACTGATTTGGTTTTATATCGATCGCTTTCTTTAAAATTTTAATTGCGGTTTTTGCCTCTTCGTTCTGTATCGAGTGTATGGTGTCTATTTCTTCGGGGTCTTTTCTTATTTCCGTCTTGCCCACGTTGCCTATAATTGATTCCGTTTTTATTGCGTTGAGCTGTATTCTGCTTAGGGCGTCTGCGTGATTGTTACAAATTCCTTTTTTGTATATAATTTTGTAATCGTACTCTTCTTGTCTCATTCTCCATCGTTGTAACTTTGAGTTTGGTTCTTTGAGTTTGCATAGCCATACTAATGGCCTATGGTCGGTGTATATATAGAATTTTCGTTCGTAAAGGTATGGTCTAAAATATTTCGTTGCCCAAATTATGGCTAATAATTCTTTCTCTATTGTAATGTATTTCTGTTCAGTCTCGTTTAGGGTTCTAGATGCGTAGCTGATTCGTTTGTCGCTACCTACTTTTTCTTGGCTTAATAATGCGCCTAGTGCTACGTTTGATGTGTCAGTTGTCAATATAAATGGTTTCGAAAAGTCTGGGTATTCTAATACGGGGTGGTTCGTGAGTATACATTTAATTTTTTCTACGGCCTTAATAAATTCTGGGGTGTGTTCAATTTTATTTCCTTTTTTTAAACAATGTGTCAGGGGCTTGGTTATCTGTGCGTAATCTTTAATGAATTTGCGGTAATAACCACTTAGTCTTAAAAATTCTTTAATTTTTTTGTTAGTTTTTGGTATGGGGTAATTTAGTACTGCGTTCGTTTTATCGGGTTTTGGCATAACTCCTTGAGGGGTTATTATATGTCCTAAAAATGATACTTCTTTTAGTAAAAATTCGCTTTTGTCTAGTTGAACTTTAAAATGTGCTTTTCTTAGTCTTTCAAATACTTCTCTTAGTCTTTCTATGTGTTCTATCAGTGTTGTTGAATATACTATGATGTCGTCTAGGTACACAAGACATTTTTTGTTGTGTATTCCTCGTAATATGTTATCCATAACTCGTTGAAAAGTAGCGGGTGCGTTCTTCAGTCCCAATGGCATTCGTTTATATTCGTAGTGTCCTCTAGGTGTGCTAAATGCGGTTTTCGCGGTGTCTTTCTCGTTCATTTCTATTTGGTAATATCCTGATGCGAGGTCCAATGTTGAAAAATATTGACACTTTACTAATTTGTCTAAAATCTCCGTGATATTGGGTAGTGGATATTTGTCAACTATCGTTTTTTCATTTAGCTTTCTGTAGTCTATTACCATTGATATTTATGTTTGCCTGAGGCGTCTAATTTCTTGGGTACTATTAATACGGGCTGCTCCATGGTGAGTTGGAATGTTGGATTATATCTTGTTCTAATAAATCTGTTACTTGTGTATCGGATTCTTCTTGGTTTGCCTGAGGTAGTCTGTATGCTTTTGTAAAGATTGGCTTGTTATCTGTTAATTCTATATTGTGTTTGACTGTGTTGGTAAACGCTAAGGGTATTCCTTCGCAATGGAATATATCGCAGTATTCAAAACATAAGTTTTTAATTGCTCTCTCCTCTTCTCTGTATTAATGTCGGTATTGAAGCGAATGTTACTTAAATTTTCTCTTAACATCATGTTCCATGAGGTTGTAATCGTTTATTTCCATTTCGTTAAAGTTCAATTCTTATACGTTAATTGGGTTTGTCAGCGATAGTTCTACGGGGTAGTTATTTGAGTTTAGAATTGTTGTAGTCGCATAATTATCTTTTATTTGTACTCGTGCTGTGGGGGTTTCTACTCCTTGTTGAAATGTTATGTGATTTATAATGCCTACGTCGTTTTTTGACTTTACGGGAATTTTTATTTGTTTTTCTGTACGGGGTTCTATCGTGTATTTTTTGGTCGGTTTCTATATTTTGGAATTTATTGGGGATTCATCCGTGTTTTGTTCTTAATAAACGGTTTTTATATCAATGTTGGCTCCTAATTTCCTAAGAAAGTCCATTCTTATTAGTCCGCCGTATCTATCGTTAAATTTGAAAATACAAAATTTGTGATTCATTTTTACATTGAAAGTATTAGCTATGAATTGATGTTTAATTTTAAAAGGTTCTCTTTCTACAAAATCTAAATAGTGTTTTTTTACGGTTCGGGGGATAATTAGTGTTTTTGAAGATCCGGTATCGATTAATAATTTAAGTTCTGCGTGGGGTATTTCTATGTATGGCAATATTTGTTCATTGATATTATTTAAATTGATTGTTTGGTCGTTTATAAATCGGTCTGTCTGAAAATTTGAGCACGCGTTTTCCTGTTCCTTATCTTCGTAATTCTCACATGGGTCGTTATGTTTGTAAGTTTCTAATTGATTTGGTTCATCGTCTCTATTGGAGTGTACACACACTCCATTCTAATCTGGACAACATTTGGCCTAGTTTACCTTCTGTAACTTTAAAGGCCAATTGTCCTTTCACAGCTGAACCACGGTAAGCCACTGTTAAACGGGAGTTTCGCGAAAAACGGTATTGTACAATGTAATACTCAATTTTTGTGGAAAATAAAACTAAGTACTTACACTTCACAATAATTACATGTAAAGATCTATGGAATCATAATTTAGTGAGAAGGTAGTCTTTCAAAATACTCACCAAATGTCCACCAGCTGTTTAAAAGAAATTGAGTAGGATTTAATAATAGCAAATGAGATAAATACCGTAATAATATAAAGAAACGGAAATGTAAACAATAGTTTTGAGTTTTTGATAATCCGTAATAATATTTGCCATGCGTGACTGTTATCAACATTATATAATTCCTGTTGGATAAATTTCAACTGAGCGGAGATAACACCTTCGTATAACAGTTGCTATCTTAAGCTCGAACTCAAGTTAAACCTAAGTTTAGTAAAGCCGAAGATGAACTCTACAATTGTACAACTAGTCTTAAATCATATTTTGCCAATATTAGATTATGTTCACTCCTCTTTATCTGAACTTGGATAATATTTACAATTCATTAACTGATTTTCCTATATATCTCTAGCTAATTCAGTCTCTCTGAAACATAGTTATATCGTCATCCATTTCCCACCGTATAAATCTCCGTTTAAGATTTTTAAACATTTTATTACCTGCAATTAATTTATTTCTTAAACAGAACCTTATTAGTATAATTTTTTCTATTTCCCACTCCTAAACTGTACTCATTACTGCTTTTCTTTTCTTCGACCAATAAATTTTTAAATGTTTTGTAGTACTCTAATTTTGAAAATTACTACCAAATCCATTTATACTCCGTAAACGAACAAATTACAAAACACGGTTGTCAACATCATAAGCAAAGCACTACAAATTGAAACCCAGCTATATTTTTATATTTTCCTCAGAAAGCATCGTAAATTTTTCAACGCTGTAAAGCTTTCCTTTTTTGTGTATAAAGTTCAAGCTCGTTACTTTATATTGTAGTATCGTAAAGGATACAGGAACTACTATTTACCATTCTGAGTATAACCCTCGATATTGCTAGTTTTTATGAGTTGTTAAGATTCAAGTAGCACATAGTTTTCAATACATTCAACTTGTTATATCTCAAATTCTATTTACTACTTCAATGTGAAAGTGTAAGAATCGCCTTGTATTTTATGGTTGTGAATGTAATAATTCACAATACCGCTTTTAGTTGCATATTGCACAATATGCATGATGTTAGTAAGAAACAATTTACTACCAAAATAAGGTGAGAAAAAGATCACAAGACTACGCCGACGTTTTACGACTTATAGAGTAAAAACAAAACAAAAATAATTAATCGTTTGACTTGTTGGAATTCAAAAGGCCCTAATATTTCGTGTAGGATAATTAAGAAATTTAATCAGCAACACTGAAATATTTTTGTACACATTTCATTTGCAATATCGTGAACCACAAAGCCACCTATGTAATAGTTAATAGTTGTCAGCGTTCTATAATTATGATGTTTCTTTAAGAATGCTCGTGTATAAAATGTACGTTTTGTATTAGTTAAATACGTGAATATTTTACTCCTATCATTCATGCAGTATCCAAACAAAATTGAATAAGAAAAACTTTTACTGCACTGCAAAGTTGCATCAATCTTCAATATAAAGTACTACAACGAGAAATTCACGTAATTTGTTCAATAAAAGTCAACATGTGCATGATAAATTGTGATATCATATTAAATGTGAAGAAAACATTTGGAGCGATTAGAAATTAAAGTGATTGAAATTTATGTATTGAAAAGCAAGCAGATTTTGCATTGATGAGAGCGTTCAAAGAATGAAACGTTTTGTTATGAATTGAAACATTTATTTTTAGTCTAAATTACGTAACTAGTAAAGAGTTTCATATTTGGATAATATAGTTTATTTTCTAAAGGTGTGATTGTTTATAATCTGATTTAGACGTTAAATATATGACTAGGGTAACTTTAAAAGAAGGATTCTTGTTATTTCTGCGAACTAGTGATGTTATTTAAAAATAATTGAGCTTAATAAAAATAAGTGCAAGTATTAAAACTATTATAAGAGTGTTGTGCAATTTTGCCGATTCTAAGAAATCGTAGTAGACCTGCATATTTTAAATCAATTTGAGTAATAAGGATATTTTAGGGCTTCAAATACCAATTTAATTTGAAATATTGCTTCGAATACTACTTTAAATTCTATTCTAATACTACTCAAATTGTATGCAACCTCAATTAAAATTTATTTAATTTAATTTTGAATTCGTTGCAAATTAGTTTTTTGGTTTTGTGTTGGGAAGGTCGTTGTGTAATTTTGTTCAAGAAATTATCACGTCGTGAAAAAAAGTTTGTGAGAAATAAATGATTGAAAACCGGCGTCAGGAATTGTTCCAATGTACCAGAAATCAAAGGTTAGATTAGTTTTAAGATGTGTTTTTCTTCATGTAAAAGACTTTATGAAAATATTCAAATTTGTATTTTGTATTTAATAATTTTATTGAAAGAAGCGGTAACTTTAAGGTTAAATTAATTCATGATTTTAAGATTTAATTTAGGAAATTATTTATATAACAAAGAGCAATTTACCCGAATCGTTCAAAAAACATATTTTTATAAGGTAACTACTGTAGTGAGAGTACTTGAAGCTGTAAGTTCAACATAAGTTTATTCCGGGTGTAAGTTGAAACTTTGTACTTTTTATATTTTTTTATGTGATTAATACTGCACAAATTTTCATTTATCTTTATATTATTACGTATTTGTAAATATTGTGCTTTAAAAATTTTTAGTTAAGATTAATATACCAATCTACTCGAGCAGGAGTCTTTTAATGCTCTACTTGCTGAAATAATTGGGGAGTGCACACTTAAATTCAGTTTTGAGATGTCTGCGTCTATTGTTTGGGGAAGATTACTTCAATTTCACAGCAGATAAAAATTGGCACCCAAATCGTGGGATTTTCAACAGCTCAATAACACGATAAAAATTGGCGACCTAACTCAGGGGCTTGAACTTTCAACGTCATTAACTCGAAAATTCTACTCACTAGCTAGAACTTCTCAATGCTAGGGTTAATTAACATCACGATAAATTATTGATGACTCAACTAAGGTGGCTCGATTCAACATTTAGGCTTGATTTTGTAAAGGCATAAATCTGTTAGATTTAGTTAAAAACTTTTTTATGCGGCTGATTGAGAAAACGCGTGTTCACGATCATTTTTTAACTGGGAAAGTACGCTGTTGTCGAACTAGATCGGTCACGTGACATAAGAGATCGGAAAAGTGACACGCGAGCTTGGAAAACGATTACCGATCTTATGTGTGAACAATTATTTAAAATAAAGTCGACAAGTTACGTCAGTGGTCATGACAGCATTGTTTTTATCTGTCAGTAAATTCTTGTGAATTAATTGTTACAAGTTTGTAAATTATTTAAAAATTTAAATATTGTTGTAGTTCTATTATTGTCAAATTATTTGTGATAGCACAACAAAATGTTGTACGCGCCACACCCGGAAAGTGTCTTTACAGGGCTCGACTGCTTTCAGGACTCCGCCTACAGCGTCACTCTTAAAATCGTATGCTTGCCCCGTAAAATACCACTTTCCGAGCTTAGCAAGTAAATAACTATTTTTGTTGTGAATTCTTTTTGAAAATTTTTTGATACAATGGAAAGTGATGTCGAAGTAGAAGCAGAGCCAAGTATGAAGGACATCATGAACTTGTTAAAAAGTATACACAGTAGACAGGAAGATTTAGTACAAGTTGAGGAAAAATTATTGCGGGAATTAAAACAAAATCAGGAAGAATTCTGTCGGTATAAAGAAACTATGCAAAAATTAAAAGAAAGTAATGATAGATTAAGAACAAAGATGTACTAGAAATAGTAAGGGAAGAAAGAAATATCTGGAAAACAATAAAAAATAGGAGACGTGATTATAGGACACATACTCAGGCATGAGGGAATAGTACGGCATATGTTAGAAGCAGACAAGGGGAAAAAGGGAGGTAGATGTAGACTTAGATTAAACTATTGCACACATATGGTGAAAGATGTAGATTGTAGGAATTTCAGGAAAATGTGTAGGTTAGCTCAGAATAGAAAACATTGGAGGTACGCGTCCAACCAGTTCTAGGACTGAAGATTTAATGATGATGAATGATAAATTAGATAATTTTGAATTTCTCACTAGTCTGGAGCTACAGGAAGCGGTAGACTCAAATATAACAGAAATAAAAACAGAAATGAATGCGTGCTTGGATGAAAAAGCTGTAAAAGAAAATGTGTTAAATACAAGGGTTGAACTTAGCGAAGAGATTCAGGAGGTAGTTAACTCAAGTATGGCGAAGGTAAAATAAATGGAAAAGGAATTTAAGGAAGTAAAACAAAGTATAACAGTATTAAATAGTGATGATACGAAGGTAGAAATAGACAATTTAAAGAAGGGAGCTCGTGAAATTCAGGGCTATAGCTTTTGGGTGTGAAAATAATGTTGGCACTCAAATCGTGGGGCGTCTTCAGCAGCTCAATAATAACACGGTAATATATATATTGTTATGATAAGAGGGTAGTTTAAGGGCAGATTAAGTCATAGGGGTTGTAAGATAGATATAAATAGCTTAACTTTAAGAAAATCAAATAATTCCATCAATTATAGGAGTAAATCGACTATTCTACAAAAACTCAATTGCAAGGACACTGTATATAAAAGATATTTGATTAAATGCATGAGAAAAAAACTTCTTTAGTAATAATCCGGTACCATTTAATTAGAATAGTAATGTGTGCATCGTATAATATGTTTAAGTATGATTTTACGAGTAAAGATGAGATTTTAGAAGTAACTAATTGCAGCAAATAAAATTATCGGTAAACATAGATAAATTGGCATTCCAAATATTTAATAATTAAGTCGAAAATATCAACATATCTATATGCAAACGCATCTTAATACGTCACAAAATACGTGACTAGAAAGAATGCATTTGTTCAGAAAACCAACATTCTGTAACAAACAAATAAACAACAGGTGGTTCAATTACATGATAAATCTTGAACTTTCAATTGAGAAACATTAAATACGTGACTGGATAAAAGCACTAATCAGGAAATCCTGACAGAATACTGTAATTTAGTAAGAACGCTTACGTGACTGAGAAAGCATTTCGTCGAAGAATTAAACCAGGAAATTTACAAAATACCGAAGTCTGCCAGAGATAAGGCAAAGTACAAGCCTTGATCAATAAACACGCCAATGAAAACGATTGGGGGGAAGGGCTTAAAAATACAATAGAAAATGAATAAAGTTTTTGTTCATATTCGACCACACACAAACTATGCTAAAATGCAGTAGAAAGTTACTTATTTAATTAGTGAAACAAAATTCAGAATTAATTAAAGTTTGAAAGTGCGACGAAAATAAGCCGATCTACAAATAGACGTAAGTTAAACAATTAATTAAATCTATTTTTAATATTTAACAAAACAGGGCTTCCTTTATTGGGACAGCTTTTGTTGGGGCTTCTTTTATTGGGACGGCTTTTGTTGAGGCTTTTTTTATTGGGACGGCTTTTGTTGAGGCTTTTTTTATTGGGACGGCTTTTGTTGATGCCATCTTATTGAAACGGCATTTAGCCATTTTGGGTTGTGACGGCTTTTATTGAGTCGATGTTCATGTCGAGATCTAAGCCTTAACGCAGATCTAAAAATACGTCTGAAGTAGATAATTCTGGCTAATAAGTAAAGCGGATACAACAAGATATGCAGATCACAGACAATATGAGGGAACTCCAATGACCATTCTAGATTAGCGATTTTTAAACATTTTATTATTTAAAGACTGTTTCAAATTTAATATTTGCTATACATTATGTATTTGTAAAAGTCATCAAAAGGCCATTTGAAAATATGAAAACAGGGAAAAGCATCTTAGAACGTTCGAAGATACTTGAGAGTAATTAAAAGATATTTTGCTGGCTTTCAGGAAAGCATAAATTTGGTAAATGTAAATATTCTATACAAGGGAAAATTTTGAAGTTACGCAACATTGTAAATATTATCAATTATTATTTTGTGTGATTTTGAACTGCTTTATTTTTAAAAGGGTAAATAAGATTTATTAGGAAGTCGAGTAATCAGTGAGCTAGTCGTGGTAAAACATAGCTATAAAAACAACGCCCAATCGTAGGGCATTCCATGGCAATAAATACGCACACCAAGTATGGGGCTTGTTATAAAGCTAAATCATAGCAATAAAAAATCCAGAACAACTGGAATAAATCACATTTATAGAGGTGGTATCTTTCTGAAAATACCGAGTTGTATGTGTTAAACTATCGCTACGACGTAGTCTAACTTTCAAGTAGGGTATAGAATCATATACTAGAAAAAGTTTAAGAAATACATTGTATTTAACATATATATATAAAATGTTAAATACAATGTATTTTTTAAATTTTTTCTAGTATATGATTCTATACCCTACTTGAAAGTTAGACTACGTCGTAGCGATAGTTTAACCCATACAACTCAGTATTTTCAGAAAGATACCACCTCTGCCATAGCCTACACAGTTGGAATCCTATATTTCACATGCTACTAATTGCTATTTTAACACACTTTACAAAGATTATTATTTAATGGCTTGACTCCTTACGGTGAACGACTAGTCAAATTCAAGATATAGACTATTTATATATATATATATTGCTGTGAAATAACCCCTAACGTTGGGGTCCTATATTAAATATGCTGTGAAATCTTACCTTTCAAGCCCCACTGTTGGACGTCATATAAATAGTTGTGAAATCGCCCCACGATTAGATTGCCAAATTTATTGCTGTGAATCGCCCCACGTTGGTACGATTTCTTAATTGTTGTAATCTCAGCCCCACGATTGGATATCGTATTAATTTTGCTATGCCACAGCCCCTAACGTTGCCGTCGCTTTTTAAAACTTTACTGTTGTGTTCGTACTCGACCTCTTTCCTATGTGTTTCTAGATCCTGTAATTCCTGGAATTTCTATGCATCTGCTAGCTCAATCTATTAAACACAGTGCCCTACGTCACGACAATAAAGATTGTTTAACCCCTTTCTGTTAATATAAATGAAAATGAAAATGAAGCAATCCAAAATTATACAATATAATAATCGATAATATGTACACTTTTATGTCACTAACTAATTAATTTGTTTAATATTCAAAAATTAGCCCCTGAATAAAATATTGATATTTATCTGTTTTCACCAAAATTTATGTTCCCTAAAAGTCAGCAAAAATACCACTGTAGTTACTTTTAAGTACCTTTTGAATGTTCAAAACGATGCTTTCTCTATTTTTCAAATTCTCAAATGATTTTTGATTAGCCTTACAGATATTTGGTATAGCAAATATTAAATGTTAAAAATTGAAAAACAGTCTTATACTAATAATGAATAAAATCTCGGACCTGTATTTTCCCTGCGTGTTTCTAGGAACTGCCTATGAATATCGATGGTCAGCACCTCTGGATTGCTACAGCTGGACTTGTTAGTGTAGTTTATTCGCTTGTTGACCAGAATGATTAATTAATTGTTGCTCTAATTCTCCCTTCGGATTTCGGAATGACTTAGAGTTTACCTGCGGTTTAATTTGAGTATCTTGACGTTTAGTTTATGTTTCCTTGTACGTTTATTTAGAATTTCCTTGAAGTCTATTTGTAGCTATTTATTTAGACGGATATTTAGAAGTACATTCAGAAGTATATTCAGAGCCCTAAATTCCCAAATATTAGAATAAAATTCAATTAATAGTTTATCTTACGTTTTGAGATCAAAACGGCTACTTCTTGTCGTATAAATTGGCACTTTTAGTTTTCACTATTTAAATAAATTATTAATTTTTACTAATTTCACTTTTACGTAATATTTCACTTTCAATTGACGTGGTTGGTGACTTGGTTGAACAGATACTGAATGTTTATGAGGTCTCCATAGTATTTATAGACTCCTTTTATCAATTTTTCCTATTGGTGTTCATCGTGTTTCGATTCTTGTTCAGGCGCTTCATTTCACACGTAGATGTTCAACTTTGTGTAGCATATTTCCCAGAAAGTTCAATTTTTTTGCAATTTGGTCATGTCTTTATATTTGTGCCGACTATAGACCAAACTTTATCAAATCGCGGACCGCCTGTTATTTATTGTTTGTTACTCCAAATATGTTGGATTTTATCGAAATAGAATGTCTTTGGTCATGTATTCATATTTTTAATAATGACGTATTTGAACGAGTTTACTTATTTATGCGTTAATATTTTTAATGATATTGTTAAATAGTTAGTATGTCAGTTTGTTTATCTTTACCGTTTACGTGTTTATTTTGATGAAACTTGAGGCGTTTACAACCTTACTTTTGCTCGTTTCTTTCCAATTCTGGACTTGCATATTTAACTTAAAACGTATTATGAGACGTACACATTATTATTTTTGCTAAATAGTATCTAATTATTAAATAATAAGTTTCTCTCTTATGAATTAAATTGGTTATGATTTATATATTGTGTGCTCGCTATTGACTTTATGTAAAATAGTCGATTTACTGCTATTTAATGGTGGAATTATTTGTTTTTCTTAACGTTAATAATATTTACATTTATCTTACGATTCCTATGACTTAATCTACCCTTAAATTACCTTCCTATCATAGCAATATATATGAAATTTTGAGTACAAATAATTGAAAAATGTATAGCGCTTATTTTTAATATATATGTATAAGCAAATGCCTCTATAAGTATACACCTAATTTTGGGCTGAAAAGCACCTTATACAATTTATTGTACTCCTAACGAAGCAATCACGCTATCTTATAGACACTCGTCCTTGTCTGTTACATTTGCACCTCCACTTAAATGTGCGCCATTTTTTAAGCGACCTTTTGCCACACAAATAATTATTTGAATAAGTACGCTGAATCCTCAAAAATCTATTTGTCTTTTTTTGTAAAACTTATGGATATGCATTTATATTGAGAATTTTGAGCAATAATATTCAGTATTTTCCATGACACAAGCGTTTCTTTAATATAAAATGGAAGTTAATTAATTTGCATGTGAAATTGTTGATATCTTGCACTGTTGTTACAACCTTAAGGGATATATTATAGGAGTATTTTTCCTAGCCCCTACTGCTATTATTACCTGAAATACTGGGATCCAAGCAAACCAATTACATATCTTTCCTTCATTTCTGATTTATATCCCCACAATTACAACTTCCACGACAGTTGACATAAATTTTAGCAGAAGTGGAAAAATTGCGCGAAACTGGTTGGAGAGTAAATTGAAAGATTTTTGCTTTAAGGGCATTGATTGTTCAGCTGTAAAGGAGATAGCGCAAACATCGCGTTAGAGAGGATAACTTGTACGCCAATAATAATTTATTATTGAAATGCCTCAAAAAATATACGCAAAATCTCGTCTCTGTTATTTATTTGTAATTTTACCTCTACTTGTTTTTGAAATTAGTCAACAACGTAACCATAATATAAATTACAAATACCTTTGAAATACATTGGCAAGCCATTTAAAGTCAATGATACACTCAAAAGCAGAGGAATTTACAGTGTTAACTGTAGTATTGTGGTAGCACAATGGTTGTGAAAACGTTCATTAATCCAGTACAGCAATCCATAACTTTAGAAAGAATCATTTCATTCAACCGCTGGAATCTTTAATTATAGCATGGAGTTCCGACACCTCTACTATTACTGTATAACATTGCGCCCTTCTGACTAATTAATTAGATGTACAATTGAATTCCATGTTGTCTATCCAACAACGAAGCATTCCTGCGGGGTCTAATCGCTCGCTGTCGACGCCATTGTGAAATATGCTCTATTATAACGACACCCAGGTGGAACATTTCTGAATAAGAGACCTGCAAGTTATGTTGCAATAATGTTCCCATTTATTTCAGTATTGCACGTGCCAGAATTAAGACTTTCTAGAAGTTTGAGTGAACTAAAGAAACCTCGAGCATTTCTGTATGGTATATAAATATACAAAGTTTTTAAGTTATGCATGTTATCAAAAATTTGTTTCATTGTATTAAAGTTAAATGGAGAAACATGTGTTTCTAATAATGGCTATAAAGGGATTCAATATTAAAGTGTTCTAAGTTCGTGGTCGTGGGAATACTATGGGCCAGCTCTCGATCAATACCTTTTTTGAGTTAGAGCCAAACTTTTGAACTCCCAACGCTTTTGTACATTTTCTAAACGAATTTCTTAACTTTCGAATTGATCAATTAAGTAATATATCCAGCTTGAAAACATGAGATTTTCAATTCTTCTTTAATATTCGGAAGATGTTTTCACGAAATTGAGTCAATTTAGGTCAATGGGTGGATGTCACTGCTTCTGCTATTTGATTGAACGCTGACCTTATAATAGTTTTGTGGATTTTACTACCCTACGAATAAAATACCAATGTTCAGGATCGATACGCTTTCCCTTTTATTTATTTAGGCGACGCTAGATACAGAGCAAGCACCCTAATTTGATGGTATGAAAATGAGTAGAGCCGTCACATCAGGGAGAGCAAGAATACTGTTCAGACGGGAATTTTATTTTAAATAGTAACGAAAACCATTATCATATATTTTCTGAATGTATGTTACAACCGAAACATTTATCAACAGAAAATGCTTTGGCGTTTATGTCTTATTGGGATACTTTATTTTGATATCTAGTGCCCACAATATGTCAAGTACAAAACAATTCTACTACAGTTTACTGTTATTTTTAAGTTAGTTCTGATATTCATATTGAAAGCGAATTGCTTGTGCTATTGTAATGAAAACTCTATTTCTAATAATAACAGTTCTTTATTTTTAAACTGAATAAACAAACATTTTCAACAAATCGTAGTTAGAATGGAATTTACTAAAAGCTCTCCCAACAATTTATTTCTGAATTGATCGCTATCATTGAAGTAGTATTTTCTAAAACTACGATCCTATCTTTTAAATTACTAACGAACCACTGCAATTAACTATCCAAGTACTAATTATTAGTTTATATTTCCATAATGTATGTCAACACTAATTTATATCGAACGTACATAGAAATTTATATCACATCATTTGTATCACAGCTTCGAACTAAAACATATTGTAATCAAAGCTTAATCAGAACTAACTCACTGTTATCCGCGTGGGTTCTGTTAACAAAATTATTAGGCGACAATATTTGGATGACAAGGAGTTTGATTTTATTTTGACAGTTAGAATGAAGTAGATTATATATATATATATATATATATATATATATATATATATATTTCGCCTCGGCTGCTCACCTAATTTTATAAACCTCCTCATTCATAAAAATTAAACAACACATTCCTACCACAAACATCAACGTTAACTCTATTTACATCAATATTCAGAATACATTAAATTTTCAAATTAAATTTCAGCATAAATTTTTAATATCGGAAAATTTCAAAATTAAATTTATTATCATTTTAATGTGCATCCAGAATTAAAGTCCTTGTTGGATGCCTACTAATTAATATAACAATATAAGCAGACCGAGTCTGAGTATAAAGGAGCATCTACCACCCCTTTACGTTAATTAACCAGGTTCGTCTAATTGAGCTCAAAGACATACCCAAATTTTCATCATATTCCCGAACATCAAAACAAAATACCCTTTTTACTTAAACAAGCAAATTTCATCTTAAAATTAAACTTTTATGGTTAGAACAATTTCACTAATGTCCATTTAAAGTAAATCAATTATAAAGTCATTCAATACACACAAAATGTCAAACAAAATAGTATAATTTACCTGAAGGTTACTGTCCTCGTAGCTTCAAAGTATCGTTTCTTTTGTTAATCACACCATTCAACAGGACTATATTTACGGCTTCTGATTCTCTACGCTTTTAAATTTTCTCCATCACCATCCATTCAAAGTCGTTTCTGGGCCTTTCCGGAACTCATCTGTGTTTATCTGACCCTTGTTTCATGGATCCAGACACGTATTTGAACCATTTAATTATTAACACCCCCAAAATAGCAAAGAAATTCATGCTTCTGAGCTTCTGTCACCAATATACACCAAAACTGCCTACTTTTGTGTATACATTCGTCGTTGTAAATTTTGCTAATTGGTACAGTGAAACTAAATTTTATTACCTTGTATCTAAGTGCACTGAAGTACATTCATGTTTAGCACGTAAATAACAAGCTATGTTGAATCACTAAATTATACTAGCAAACTTTAAATTATTTAATCAAACTAAAATGCACGGTTTAATATCTTCAATCAAGTCGCGTATGTACGAGCTTTTAACGCATCGAATCGTCAAAAGTCTAAGAGGCTTCGTTTATATTCATCTCGGTATATATAGCAAAAAGCCTGTCTGTCGGTCGAGTCTCTAAAACGGGTAATTCTAAAGAATTTCTCATGCCATGTGCCCAGTCTGCCGCTCGCACGTCGATTTTACGAATTTTCACTCGCCCCATTTAAATCTCAGAAAATTTCCACAGCACGCAAACCTGTCCGAGAAAAACTAATTAATTTTATACCGAAATTGTTGTTTCTACCTCTGATATTTGCATTCTATTTTCAACCAATTGTGACCCTCGTGACGTTGTTTAAATCACGCCTTTTACTATATGTGTCTTAGCTTGACGCATTTCTCTTTCCTTTTCTAACCTGTTCGTATTGGTGCAACTTGACACTCTTCATTATCGATTATTTCAGTCCACGCGGACTGTTATCTGGGTTTAATAAACCCGTATCGCACATTCTCGTGAATACTAAGCCCCGGTTTCTCCAAGATTCTTTGTAACTATTATGCGACGTTTTCCCCAAGATTCTTTGAAACATTAATTATCTGCAAAATTTACGCCGAATGTGTTATTTAAACTACGCAGGTGTTCACAATATAATATTAATTCTCAGAGCTTTATTCCGTGGTATTTTAATCTTGGGTTTTTACAAGTTTCTATAGGTATTATATGTTATTAACGGTTTAATTAACTCCAATTAAAATTGATTTCTATCCTTTTCATTTTTAGCGAATACAACTTAAATATTAATTATTATATGTACACTTTGTTTTACTACCGGTTACTTAAATAGAGTTAATTAAGATAAATTTTGCACGTAATTTCCATTTGTTTAGGAATAATTACATTACACGCAGAGCTTTTCAATACTGCTTCTTTTGATATAAAGCGTCTTATAAATAATTTAAATTTCTTATTTTTACTGAAACAACCGAGTTTATTTATGCTTTATGGTTTTAATAAAGCGTATTATTTAATGAAATTCCTTATACACGGTGATTAAAATTATTTGATGTGATTATTTAATTTTCTACCCTGGTCTAAATATGAGTAATATATATATATATATATATATATATATATATATATATAGTGATTACAAGCTAAGGTAGAACGTAATATATAAAGTGGTTTCAAGCTAAACTAGAACATAAATATATACAAGAGTAAAAAGAAGTTGTTCGTGTGCGTCGGTCCGCCTTCTTCACAACAAACTTCCTGTGGTTGTCTGGGTGGACGAGTATTGGTTCTACGCCGAAACGCCACTCATGCAGCGTGATGGTGTCGGCGTCGGCGTCGGACGTGTTTTGGGCTAAAGAACGCGCCAAAGCGTCGGGGTCGTAGTGCTGCCTCCACTTACAGTAGAGCCGAGGTCTTCTTTGACGGGGCTCCGGGCTAGGAGAAGCGTCAGGGCGTTATCGTGATGCCTCGGGTTCACAGTTGAGCCGAGGTCTTCTTCGGCGATACCCCGGGCTACGAGAAGCGCCAGGGCGAGTTGTAGGTTAGCTACCTGTGTTTCACTGGTGTGTTCGGGCGGTAGCATGTCGGTGGAGTCTTCGGGAATTTTACTATTGCTTGTTCCCGGATCTCGTAGGGTGACTGGTATATGCGAGCTCTCATCCTTGCGATAGGCCCGCGCAGAACCTGGCTCGTTCATCTTTCTTCCCGACGATGGCTATTTGGGAACTGTAGCTGAATGCGCAGGGGTCGATGATTACCTGTGCCACTGCGAGGTTGGTCATTACCGTGAATTCCTCGGTGTCGGTGGTTTGCCCAGTGTGGATTGAATTGGTTACGCTGCCTAGCACGTCCATCTGTTGGCCGTTCTCTACTAGTTGTGCGGTTGTTCGTGTGTTCTGAGTGTATGCACCTTTTGGCACTTGATCCCTCCCGATCAGGCAGCAGGAGGCCCTGGTGTCGAGCAATTCTTGTGGCGGTTTCTTGTCTACCTGTAGCTGGATTGTGGGTAGGTAGTCCTTGGCGTATGTTACGTTTGTTATGTCTGTCGCGGCCGAACTGTGTGGTGGAGTGGTTCGGTCGCTGGTCCGTTTTCTGGCGGGGCAAAAGTGACATCGTGGAAGTGGATCCTCGATCTTTTGGTCGTTCGGCGGGCTAAGATTCGTCGGTCTGTTGGTGACTGCTGTGCGTGTCATCTCTTTGATATTTGCCTCGATTCTGGTTAGGTGGGTCATCATTTCTAGTATCGTAGTGGGAATGTGGTGCTGGATCGGGTTTCGCAGTGCTGCAAGCAGCAGGTCGGTGAGCAGCTCCATGTCTTCTTTAAGATCTATTTTTAAGCGACGGGCTTGGAGTGCTTTGGTGCTTAAGAACGCCGCGACTGCTTGTGTGGTTGATTGTTTTGTGCCGTAATATTCGGCGGTTAGTTTGGCCTTGATGGCTGGGCTGTCAAACTCGTCTAGGAACAGCTTCCTAAACTGGTGGTAATCAGTTTGAAACGCTTCGTAGGTGGTCCACCATGTAGCTGCAGATCCGCATAGCTGCGCTGTCGTGGTAGGTAGGTAGGCCTTGATTATTTCCATTGTCTGTAGGAACTAAGACGGGTCCTCTAATGATGTATCCGAGAAAGTTGGTTTCGGGGTCTGCTGTGGTGATGCGATGCAGGTCCTCCACTAGTATCGTAACGGTTGTCGTTATTTGAAGTTTGGCGCCACTGGATTGTTTCAGTTCCAGAACTGTTGGTGGTGTTGTGCTGGTTTCCTGAGCAGGTGGACGTTATTCGGAGACGTGTTGCATCTCGGGTGGCTGGTTTACGTAGTACGTCTGGCTTCGTGTCTCAGGTATGTTGTCCTGAATCCGTTACAGGCTTCTGCCCGTAATAGGCGACAATATTTGGATAACAAGGAGTTTGATTTTATTTTGACAGAATGAAGTAGATAATATATATATATATATATATATATATATATATATATATAGTGATTACAATCTAAGGTAGAACATAATATATACAGTGATTACAAGCTAAACTAGAACATAAATATTTACAGTGATTACAAGCTGAAGAAGAACATAAATATATACAAGAGTAAAAAAAAGTTGCTCGTGTGCGTCGGTCCGCGGCGTCTCGGTACGCCTTCTTCACAGCAAATCTCCTGAGGTCGTCTGGGTAGACGAGTATTGGTTCTACGTCAAAACGCTTCCATGCAGCGTGGTGGCGTCGGCGTCGAACCTGCTTAGGGCTAAAGAAAGCGCCAAAGCGTCGGCGTAGTTGTGCCGCCTCCGACTCAGAGCCGAGGTCTTCTTCGACGGTGCTCCAGGCTAGGAGAAGCGTCAGGGCGTCGACGTGGTAGTGCTGCCTCGGGCTCACAACTGAGCTGAGGTCTTCTTCGGCGATACCCCGGGCTAGGAAAAGCGCCAGGGCGTCGATGGTGGCTCAGGCTAGGGGAAGCCCTGAAGTCTCGACTGTTCCTCTCTAGGCTAGGAGAAGCGCTAGATGGTCGGATCCAGTGACGGTCTGGTCGTAATGCGGCTGGTTTTATACTCTTCTTTGAGACCAGTGGGGTGACGCGCAGCCAATCGGCGTGCGCGATTTTTATGTTGGGGGTTGTGATCATCGTAAAAGGGGCGAGTCGTGTTAAGCTATATACGGGTGTTGTGGTCGCGCGCCTTTCCTATAAGATGTGGATTGTTACGAGACAAGGTCTCTGACATCACTAACGCTCATCACGGTAATTTATATTCATAGTCAAAATCTCAATACTACTCTTAAACGTACCAGAAATTATGTAAATAACATTTCGAATGTAGTTGTAATTTTAATAACCCTAAAATTCAAAACCATTGTAACGCCGCAGGGAGCCCCAATTTCGTGCACAAACGCCTTGTCTTCGTTCTAATGTAATTATTCTGGTCACAGACCGCTACTCTATTATAGCATTAATAGCCACACAAACACTTTATTATTATTTCCATTATTTGTTACAATTCGCTACACTATACTTCTACTGATTACAACTGAAATAATGTGGCACCCAAGAAACGAAAACCACTGACAAATAATATTTTAGTGCGTTATAACTGATACGTGATTATGCCTCTTTTATAAATATACATTATTGCAATATGTCTTGAGTTTTGTGTTTATTACAAGCAGATATTTTTTCAACTCTTTAAATAAGATGTTTTTATCGCGAGATACAGGACAAGATTGAATATCAAATTAGCATTGATTACTTCGACATGTCCTTTGGTTAACTTATTAAAAGAATTTGGAGTGAACACAAAAAATATTTGTAGGCAGATGTGGGAATGAATCTAAAAATTAGTTATAAAAGTGGAAAGTAAACTGCTAAGTTAATAACACGCTTTTATTAAAAATCCCCCAACTTCTTTGTTAACGTATAAAATTTTTCTTCAAATTTAATGGGAATAAAATAAAAGTATACAATTTTGATAGCGGCAATACTGCTGCGATATGTAGCACAGAAAAACTAGATAAGGTCATACATTATATATTAGTTAAATATAATGGTGTGCTATCTAGAGAAGAAAAAATATGAAAACATAGAATTTTGTAGTCTTACACAATAAAGATAAACAATTCAACTGCTAGAATGTAAAACGAAGTTATTTCAATATCTTTTGACAATAATAGAATAACTTAGAAAAACAATATTATCCCATTAACATACGCAGTAACTAAATACAAAGGAAAAAGTTGAAAACCCGAATAATATGCTAAATCAAAATGAGAGTTCTTCTATAGCTTAAACAAAATCTGATTTCACTAGGTTGATGTTTCATCTTGAAAGTCATATTTGACTAGGAATCTCCCAAGCGGGTTTCAAGAAACTCGTCCGGATATTAAAGTGATCGGAAATTGAATAATAATTGAGCTCTTGTTGGTCAATCCTGAACCTCGCACGACAACTTCCTTGAAAAGCATTCATTCCTCGATATTAGTTGTTTTAAAATTCTGTTATTTGGAATTCACGTTTACGTGTTATTATGATTATGTCGTGATGTTGGTTTTTGTTGTACTTATTCTTGCGTGCAGTCCAACAATGCAATGTTGCAAATGGTCAGAAGCACAAAGTTGTTAATACGCCTCAATGGTGGTAAGTGGAGATGTGCAAGTCCTAACTAATGGTATTATCCTAACGAACCTGGAGCAGCCGTAATTATTCTAAGAGGCTTCTGGTGGGAAAGATTATTGGTGTCGGATGAGTATATTTACCATATCTCTAATGCGTAGCTCAAGATTGGTAGAAGGTACATTTGGAAAATCTTCATTTACTTGCAATGGAAGCTTGTTCCCGAGATTTAGTATTGAGGAATAGGTCATTGTTTCTGCATCTTAATTGTGGCTTCGTTCTCAATTAACTCGGAATGTCCTTCCAGTTAAGTAGCTAGCAAGCAGCTGCAAGTAGTTAGTCGGAACTTTATGAATAGACCAAACTTATTAAAGGATGTTTTCAATGTTGAAAATGTTCTTCCGGTTTTTCTGGTTTTTTTCCATGCCCAGGTAAAGTGTTTGAAACGTGTTATGGGCGGTAGGTACGCCAACTTGCATTTAGTGATTTCTGCATAGCTTTGTTTATAATGCCGCTGGTTCCAGTGCTTTTCTACCGCTATGAGCAGGTATCGCTGCTTTCATTTCCTTTAATTTGATAAAAACGGTCCCGTAGTGGAGTTTTCAGGGTTTGCTGTTTATTGTTAAATTTGACTTTGGTTGCAGGAGTTCTGATCAGCTACCAACTTCTTACGAAGTGTCATTTCTTTGATTACATTTTTTCATGTAACACGGTAGTTCATTTTTCTTGTGATGGTTGTGCAGTATTGTGAATTTTCCTTTACCACGTTTTTTAGTTACTGCGATGTCCGCATCTTTCGGAATATTGATGACAAGGTTTTGATGGGGATGTGACAAAAGAAATTCATTAAACCTGTTCCATTTAGTGGTTATTTGAAGATAGGTTATAAATCAACATTAGATCTAGAAAACCTAATGGATGTGCGGCGTTTATTGATGTTCTGAGTCGGTGGCTCCGTGGCTCCGTGATACTAAGCCCATGATCCTGGGTTTGATTCTCGACATGCACAGCTAGATAAAATTCTCTCTCCTTCGAATAAGGTAAAATGCCAGTCCAGTGTATGAATGCTATCACGCATGTTAAAGACCCATACTCTGCATGGAATAGTAAGGCAAAATTAAAAAATTTCAGTCAAAAACCTGCTTCTTGCCAATGTAGTAAATTCGGATGAAGCATTGGAAAATCAAATGTAGGGAATTTTCTGGGTCAGGCGGCTCCGTGGCTTAGTTGATTCGCGTGTGACTACTAAACCAAAGGACCCGGATTCGAATTCCGACAAGGACTGCTTAAAAAATGTTAAACAAGCATTTTTCATAAAAACACGCTCTATTTTGGATGAGAGATAAAATGTAACCCCTTCCCCCTCCATGTGTTAATGTTGATACGCACGTTAAAAATCCCTACCTTACTTGGAATAGAGTTAAGCAAAATTCAAAATTTTCAGGTAAAAAACTCGCTTCCTGGTCAATGTAGTACCTTCGGGTGGAGCATTGAAAAATCAAATGTAGTGGGTTCTTTGGGTTACGCGGCTCTGTTGATTGAGTGGGTTTGTGTATAATTGCTAATTCCAAGGTTCCGGCTTCGATTCCCGACCCGGACCGCTTGAAAAATGTTGGGCGAGCATTTTTCGCAAAAACGTCCCCATTGGGATGAGAAGTAAAATGTAGGTCCCGCGTGGAAGTGTTGTCACACACGCTAAGATCCCTACCGTGCCTGTAATAGCAGGGGTTCGGCAGAATTCAAACTTTCCTGGCTAATCCTGGTCAATGTAGTACCTCCGGGTGGAGCATTGGAAAATCAAATTTAAAGAGTATTCTGAGTCAAGCGGGTCCGAGAGTTAGACAGATTGGCGTATGACTACTAATTCCAAGTTCCACGGTTTGATTCTCGAGACACGAACTTCTTGAAAAATGTTAGGCGAGCATTTTTCGCCCTCATTCGGATGAGAGGTAAAATGTAGGTCCCGTATGTGTGTTGTCACCGACGTTATAGGTCCCCTTTTTTGCTTGAAATAGCAAGGGTTTGGCAAAATTTAAAATTTCCAAGTAAAAAAAAACTTGCTTCCTGGCCAATGAAGTTCTTTCAGATGGAGCATTGAAAAAATCAAAAGCAGGAGTAGCTATCTGCCATCTAGAAAATGTTGTTCGCGTGGAAACCACACCGTACGTTATTTTTAGACAGGATGTTGTTCACGTTGCATTAAATACACAACTGGTGAGCAATCGCCCCACAATAGTTTGTCCTTAATCATGATGCAGTGGAAAACTTCGTTCTCGATTAACACGAAGTTTCTTTTCTGTTAAGTAGCTAGCCAGCTGCTGCAAGTAGCTGGTTGGAACCTGGTGAATAGTTTTGAGCTTAAAGAGTGGTCCAAACTTATTGAAAGATTTTTCAACTTTCACAGTGTACTTCTGATTTTTCTGGTTTGATAATTATTACGATGGTTTTGTTCCATGCCCACCCAGGGAAAGTATCTGAAGCGTATCACAGGCGGTAGGTACGCCAAAGTTTCAATGATTTTCTACAACTATAAGTGTATCGTTGCTTTCATTCCATTAATTTGATAAAAACATTCTTGTAGTAGAGTTCTCGAGGTTTGCTGTTTATTATTAAATCTCGTTTTCGTTGCAGGGGTTCTTACGAAGTGTCTTTTTTTTAATTAGATTTTTCATGTAGTATGCTAGTTAGTTTTTCTTGTGATGGTTGTGCTGTACTGTGAATTTTCCTCTTGCGCGTTTTTCAGTTATACTGCGATGCCCGCATATTTCTGAATGTTGATGACGAGGTTTTTTCCAATGAGGATGTGATGTAAACGAAATTCATTAAACTTCATTCACAGTCGGTAATTATTTGCAGTTTTTAGCTATTTAACGTTGTGGGGTTGTTATGGATGGTGGCGTTGGCAGAAAGTGATCGGACCTGAGGTTCTCTATCACTTCTTTTGAAGTATATTGTGCAAAGTTTTTGATCACCATTAAATCCCGTAAACATGACGGATGTGGGGCGTTTGGCGGTATCATGGATTTAGGCGGCTCCGTGGCGTAGTGCTAGGTGTGTGACTACTACGCCCAAGGTCTCGGGTTCGAATCCCGACACGGTCCGCATGAAAAATGTTAGGCGAACATTACTCACAAAAATACACCCTCGTACGGATGAGAGGTAAAATGGAGGTCCCGTGTGTGCGTGTTGTCACGCACGTTAAAGATCCCTACCTTGCTTGGAACAGCAAGGGTTCGGCAAAATTCCAAATTTTCCAGGTAACAAAAACTCGCTTCCTGGCCAATGTAGTACTTTCGGGTGGAGCATTAGAAAAATCACATGTAAGGTATTCTGGATTTAAGAGGATTTTGCTGCTTATGGTTTGGGTTTGATTACTAATTTCCAGGTCCTGGGTTTGATTTCCAACAGAAACCGCTTGAAAATGTTAGGCAAACATTTCTCAGAAAAACGCCCTCGTTTGAATGAGACGCTAAATGTAGGTTCCGCGTGTGAGTGTTATAATGTAAGTAAAAGATATTTTACCCTTGAGTCATCTTCATATGTGCGTATAATATTTGAATGCTCGTCTTACAGTTTACCTTCCTGTCTGCCTTGCCACTATACGTAACGGTATCATAGACTCCGCAACAAAGATACCTACGGTATCGATTTAAAGTGTTCCAACTAGTGCTTTCTCGCTATTATTCTTCCTATTAATTACTCTGTACCAATTTCTACAATCTTGTTAACTAAATTCAGAACGTACTGGTTATCAATCGTGTTTCTTTGTGACGATCTTCTTTAATACTTACAATCATATTTCACTTTAATAGTTTCTGTATTACAAAATCTCACCAATAGGATTAGGCAATTTTCTTTAAGAAATATAATTTTTAGGTTACTACAATATTGATCTAAGGTAAAATTATTTTGTGTCATATATGGTTTATATTCAAAGGTTGTCAAATTCATTATGTCAGTTTTAATAGTTAGATATGATGCCACCTTCGTAATTTTGTTTTAAATTAATACAGTTTTATGATTTAATTATTTTGATTAATAGTGTATTACGCTGGCGCTCTGGTGTTCTCATCGGTTGGGTATGAAGTTCTGCTACGGTAAATCGACTAAGTTTATTAACATATCCATCGATTATTTACGGGTTATTTATGAAATCATATGCAACTGAACCCGCATAAACAATTTGTAAACTAACTGAACATTTTTTATTCCTGCATGAACTGATAAGACATACTTATAGTACGTTTGTGTGATTAGTTTAAGAAGTTAGTTAAGTGAATTTGTGATATATTTGATTTTTAATATTTGTCTAAGGATGTCTATTATGTATTTGTAATGATCACGTGTGTGTAATACCGTTGAAAGAACAATCCTGTATAATTAATGTAAAGGTATAGTTACAGTCGTAATTATTTTGTAGTTACCTAAAAGCATGATTTAATATTCAAGTCAGTTAACATTTGGTTTTAGAAACCTTCTTTTTAACTAGCAGTTTTAAATAGGTCTATGAGTTAATGTTTGTTTTATGTTTAGACAATAGTGGTAAGTTTTAAGCCAGAGTCACTCTCATAATCTCAGGTTTTGGCACCCTTTCGTTTTTTTCTAGGGCTTTTCCCTAAAAACTCTACCAGATTAGGTAGCGTCCAAGATACTTCCCGACCAAGAGATATTTCATACCCAATAGCATTCTGGAACTCTATTCAAACACTACACCCACCCGCCTAACTGAGTTAGTCGGCAATCATTTTTGTTAGTAGGGTAGAGGTTTCGGTAATTCACCGAAACTGGATTTTTAGCGGAGTACTTTATCGAATTTTTCTGTGGATTACGGGCTTGATTTTCTGGGGCCAAAACTGTGCGCCTCCCTTTCCATCTTCTCAGTAGATAAAAATCATTTTGATCTTTGCTTGAAGAGCGACATTTCCACAATTTTGAATTATTATGTTACTAAAATTGCTTCCGCACATGTTACAATATTCAATAACAAAAATTGAACCTTACAAACCCGTTTAAATTAACAAGTTAAAATTTTTAAAACAAGAAAGCAAATCGCATTGCAGCTAACTTTATTCTACAAAATTTGAAAACAGACTTTATTATTGTTTACAACATAATGCACAACATTTCCAACAATTGATAAATTAAAATTAATTAACTAATGCCAAATTATAAATAATAACAATAAATCGCGGTTTACATAACCTCTACTATTTCTAACGCTTTCAACACACTTTCTCGTTCATTACAGATCTAAAAACAGCCTCATGGTAAAGGAATGGAACGAACTTTGGAATGAAGGATCACTCGATCACACTTTGTACTTATTCGCGGATGAAGGTTGTTCTCACTGTGGCTTGAACTTTTGATGACAAATAGTTAATAAAAATATCCCCTTCACCCAATTTCGTTTCCATTTGCTCTTATATATTAGGGATGGGAAGTTTTCAAACTGTCATACTGTTTACAAAATGCAAAATAGACTTTTTATTAGCTTAAACGTACTTTATGTTCTAAAAGAAGCAAGTGCAATACATAGAAACACTGTTTCTAAATTATTCCGATTATTTTCGGTTTGTTTATGCTATAATACCAATATTTGCATACTAAGAATAAGTACGTCGTAAGCTTGCTGTAACTTTGTGCTATTTCAATGCCGCTTTACCTATCTCTGTAATCAATTACCCTCGAGCGAACGAGTATGTACAGAGGAACACAATTTGTATTGCAAATTCCTCTTAACATCTTAATAAGAGAATAAATCGAAGCACTAAAGCTTTGAGCTTATTAATAAGCTTCGTTTTCGTCATGGAAATTCGGAATTTTAATCTAACCTTATGATGCGATAGTTAGAAATTCAATCGTATAGCTTTGATCCTTAACGAAGCGGGTTTTGATTCCGTGATGACATCGTTAACATACTGAATTGAAAATTTTCTATAAAGCTGAAAAGCTAATGGGCAAAGAGAAGCAAACTTTTGCGTGCTTGATGAGTTTGGAAGAAACGTAACTTAAGAATCGTCTACTAACTTTTGGTTTTACTTTACTTTCTAATTTGGGATTCGGGTTTTAGGTAACCAGATTTATTTTGATCGCTCGGAAATAACCTTTGCCATAAATTTTTAATGAAATGAATTAAATATATGAAAGCAGAAATCACTTGCAGAATATTTAACAATTTTAATGTTGCTTACATTTAAAGTAAATGTCGAACGCGTAAACTGGTCTATTTTGTAAGTTTACGATGCGGATACGAAGATGAACGGATTTTTGATAATAATCGTAGATACCCATCCATCATCTCAGGCAGTTATCTTTCATTTGTGCAGTGACAGAGTAAAGGCTGTCTCAGATAACATTCCTGTCTATAGGTGTCTGTCTGGTTAGGTTTTACACATTTTAGCAAGCATAACAACGCTATTTAAAGAAAATCTGTTATTCGTTATACACACAAATTTACAATTGAAAAAACCGTATACGAAAAACTTCATCCAGATATTGCACTTATCAGAGCTCAATTACTCCAAATCATGTCTGAAATATTCAATGACTAAAAGTAACTCAGATAGATTTCATTTAGTTTCTGTTCAAATTTTGTAAATTAATTCTCATACAAATTTTTCAGGGGAGGTCCTGACTTCTAAGAAGTCCAAATATAGTGTCTCTATTAGAAGTAATATTATCTGAATGCTTTTCACAAATTGTTTGCTTGGATAGATTTACTCCATCTTCGAACTCACATGTACAGTACTTCAGCATACCACCGCCCTCAAATCATACACTGTCGCCTCAACTACACCGCACACCAAAAATAAAACTCCTAAGCTACTCAATTCCCCTCTTGGAGTAAGTCTCGTACCTCAACTTTCAGCTACAAGACAAACCAAAAATAGGTGCTCCATCACTTCAAATCCAAAATAGACGCATATATCTCCCTCGGCCTCTATTCTTGAATAAACGTACTACGAGGGCTATTTTTTTCAAGATCCGATCGGTCGCGAAATAAAAACTCCCCTAAAAATCGGATGAACCAGTGCGCAGATGTGTTGCACAGCGTCACTAGTATGGCTGTCAATCGCGTCTCGTCACTTCCGTTTAGTTGTGTTCACGTAGGTAGCACGTAAACATGTCTACAACAATAGCATCTCCCGCCAAGTGTGAAGTTCGTGCGGTAATTCGATTCCTTCAGGCTGAAGGGTGTAATGCAGCCGAAATTCATCGACGAATAAGTACTGTGTACGGTGAAACTTCAATGAGCGACAGCAAAGTGCGACAATGGTGCAGAAACTTTAAAGCAGGACGTACAGATGTTCATGATGCAGGCGGTCAGGGAAGGAAGTCAGTGTCAACCAATGATCTCGTTCAGCGAGTGGATGTGGCAATTCGAGAAAATCGTCGGTTCACAATTTCAGCCTCATACAGCGTGACTCTTCAAAGTCTACGAAGGGCAATTCAGAATAAGGGGAGAGGAATGTTGTCATCAGGCATTGTCCTTCTCCACGATAATGCTCGGCCGCACACTTCAACAAAGACACTTTTACAGTCTTTTCAATGGGAAGCGTTTGGTCATCCACCATACAGCCCGGACTTGGCTCCATCTGATTTTCACCTGTTTACTCACATGAAACGCTGGTTAGGAGGACAACATTTTGGCACAGACATTGAGCTGCAAACCAGCGTACAAACATGGCTGAAAGCACAGGCGGCTACGTTCTACTACGAGGGTATTGGGAAGTTGGTACAACGCTACGACAAATGTCTAAATCTGAGTGGGGACTATGTAGAAGAATAGAGTAATTATGTAAGTACTTGTTACAAATAAATAATTTTTGATTTGTACCGTGGTTTTTATTTTGCGACCGATCGGACCTTGAAAAAAAATAGCCCTCGTAAATACCTAATCCTTATCTACGTAATGTCCGCCGTTACCATAGAAGGATTTTCTTGGTCTTCTAACTAACTCCCATTCCAAAAGATCCTTTGATGAAATCGTCATACCTATCCTTTGCATGCCACATTCACGTACGCCCTACATCTAATAACCAGAACTCCACCAATCGAATTCTTATCTATACATGTATTCAAATGCATAATATTAAATCTAAGAACGCCATTTGCCTACACGATCGCTATCTAATCTCCAAGTCGATTCGCGTCTGAACACTATCCAACTTCAAGGCGCATTTCATCTTCTCCCCTAGAGTCCTCGAATTAATCCTCCAAATGACGATATATTCTTGAAATACTTCCAATACTAAGTAATATCTCTGACTACATTCTACACGCCAGCTGCTCAACCGTACAATCTCTCATCAGCTACAGCGACTTCAACTTCAAGCGCCATTATTTTAATATCCGCTCGAGTTCTATTGCAGTTGATTCAGACTAGACACTCCGCCAACTCTTTATACATTTGTCCCAACTAGAGTATCTATATAATAAGAGCGTGGCCAAAGGAGTAAAATTCAGCATGTCTACTCCAAATTTACATCGACAGAATAGGAAATATGCACATTGTATTAAATTTTAAACAATTTAAAGACATTGCGTGGAAATTTTGCGTGGAAAAACACAACCTGACATACTAGCTATAATATAATCTTATTTAAAATATTAACACATAAACGCATCCAAATACGTCACAATAGAAAAGAGGCTACGTGATCTGCATCTTTGTAAACCCACATAAAATCCCACATATTTGGATTTTTAAATAACAGACAACAGACATTCGGTATCATGATAAAATTTGAACAATAGCAAACACAAATATGTGGACGTGACAGAATGCAATGTAAACTGGGATTTTCTGAGGAATATGCTATATAAAATTAACGTATACGTGTGAAATAAAACGATTTAACGAGTCTTGACAGGAAATTTGTAAAAAATCCAAGGCCTGCAATGATCGCAAAGTGCAACGCCTTAATCAACAAACACGCGAGTAAAACCAATGGGACAAATAGGAGATGGAGTCTTTATAAATAAAGCAGACTTCGTAAACAACCAGTATCTCTGTGACCAAGGCACTAACTAAGTCAGTTAAAAGTAGAATATTACGCAAAGTGAACTTAGTCAAAATAAATAATTTAGTGATATTAAAGTGAAAATTCAAGTGCCAATAAATACAACATAAATGGCCGTTTAATTTCAAAAACGTAAAGTAACTTACTAATTAAATCTAATTCTAATATTTAAGGATTTAGGGCTTCAAGTAACTCCTAGTAAGTTCAAGTAACTCCAAGTCACTTCAAGTAACTCCAAATAACAACAAGTAATTCTAATAATTAAAATAAAAATAAACAAAATCTAAGATAAATCCGAAGGAAAAAATTCAAACAAATTTAATTAATCATTCTGGTCAACGAGTTGAGGCATCTACACTAAGAATCAAATTCACAGAGAATCAAATGGGAAACAATCCAGGGGTGCTGCCAATCCAGATACAGAAGCACTTCTAAGAAACAAGCAGGAAAAACGCAGGTCAGAGATATATTATCCTTTATTAACATAAGACTGTATTTCAATTTTTAACATTTGCTATTATTTATAGCGAAGTATTTGTAAGGGTCATCAAAAATCTTTTGAGAATTTATGGAAATTTGAACGTTCAAAAGTGCTTCACGTAAATTACAGTGGTATTTTTGCTGGCTTTGAGTTTGGTGTAATCAGATAAATATCAATATTTTATTCAGGGGTTAATTTTTGAATACAAAATCAAAGTAAAAAGTTATTAAAATACAAAGTGTACATATTCTCGGTTATTATACAAATTTTGATTACTTTCGTTTACATTATTTTATTATTTTAACAGATAGGAGCTAGATATAAAGGGGGTTAAATATTCTTTATTATCGTATCGTCAGACACTCTGTGTCGTTTATACTGAGCTAGCCGAGGTATGTATATATAGTGGTATGGGATGTAGAGACGCAGAATAGAACCGAGGTCGAACATAGCAATATATATATATATATATATATATATATTTGGGCTTTGCATAAAAGTCTAAGTTATTATTTCATCTTACTAACTATAATACGTTAGCATTTATCAACTTACGTTGTATGATTAATTACCTATTATTTCTAATCATATATGTGTGTACATGTTTGTATGTGTGTGTGTGTGTTCATGCGTGCGTTCGTGTCCGTGCGCCCTTCATGGTGCGTACGGGTATGGATGCGTAGATGTATGGCTGCGTGAGTCGTCGATGTTTGGATACGTGCGTGCTTGCGTGTGCTGATGTGCATGCGTACGTGGGCACCAAAAATACGTTAAACCGTGTGAATAAAAGAATGATGTGCGTAAGTGTATGCGTACGCGTTTGCGGGTGTGCGTGCATGTATATGTGCATGTTTCTGCATATGTGTATATGTGTGTGCGCGCGTGTAGGTGTGTTTTAATAGTATGAGAAATTTTGTAATTTAGTTTTTTTAAAGGGCGTGACATTTTCTCAATTTTTCAGTTCAATTACGATTATTTTTTGTAATTGTTTTTACAAATGCTATCGTGGAATTAGTAAAACACCCCATATTTTGGTTTTTAGTAAGAATGTTTCAGTTGATAGACTTGCAACACTTTCCTATGTTATCATTCTCTCTACGCTTACTGGTTTATGTGGGAAGGTTGGACTTCTTTTAGCGAATTAGCTTATAAGAAAAAAATTGCCTTCAAAAAATCTCTACATCTAATCTCTTGTCATCTTATGATAAATTATTTCATAAAGTGAAATACATTTTTATGCATATTTATTCACTATTATGGTGAAAAGACACAATTTGGAGCCTCTACGGGCTCTTTAATATATAATTACATTTGTATAAGTCTGACTAACGTGATAAATAGGAGGCTACATCGCATAACCTATTAATTTATTCCGACATTCCAAAGGACTACTTCTGCCGTCATATTTCAAAAATGAAATGCTAAACATAAAACAGCGATTAAGTCCATTAAATTTAATGTTTGCAGAGGGCTACATGATCAAACAAGGCTATAACTTACAGTACCGTATTATAAATTATATGATACAATAAATAATTCGGAAACGGTGTCATTAACACCAAATTCAGTGATGTTCGTGAGAATTTCCCTACAACATACGAATTAATACGGATATGACGATTGGCGGCTTTGTCTAAAACCACACAGTAATTTCCTTTTTATTTCATAAGTTTAATCAAGTAAAAAATTTTGTCCTGGGTAACTTGTACGATCTCAAGAACGAGCGAACTCATAAATAAATTACCTAATTAGCAATTAGGGAGCTCTTTGGTAACTCAAACACTATCTTAATTGAGCTTTGGAAATGCAAAGTTTCTAGATATTTAGTTCGTTTTATTTTAGATCTGATTAAAATGAATATTTGTGCAGTGATTTATGTCCAGTTACATCATCTAGAAATTTAATTGCGGTATAGTTATTATTGGTAAAATTCTGAATTTTTAATAGAACTAAATAGTTAGAACGAACATAATTTGGCTTCGTTATAATATTTCAGTAGGACATAGACCACAGCAAACTGTGAAAAAAGGACATAGATTTTGATTAATTAATGTTTGATGTTTTCGTTGCCGAAAATGTAAAAAAACGAGTTGCTATCGAATTACATAATTAAAACGAATACTAATGGATCCCAGTTTTAAAATTAAATCATCGCAAGAATTTTGATATTTGGGATGGATATCAACCATAAAGCAGAATGAACGAACTGAATAAAAATAAAGCAGATTGTGCTGTTTATTTGTACAACGCTATCTACTACCAACTCGATCCCTCTAATTATATGTATTTGTGTATAGTGTACATTTTTTAAATGGCCTGCAAATACTATCGACACCTGAATAAAAATAAACCCCACGAATTGGGCACCAATAAATATGTTGTGTTGTTGAACCTATTGAATAAACCCCACGATTAGGTCGCTAATAAAAATGCTGTGTTTATTAGAAGTCCTCGAATCCCTACGACGTCAGGGCCAATAACTGTAATGCGATATCAACGTCTGACGAAGATGTCAAAAGTCTTACATAAATACGTTGAGCGCCAATTTCCTTCTGCTTCTGAACTCGTAGGTACTTCCTCTATCCAACAGTCGCATAATCTTCTACTTAAATATAAAAAACAACTACCTCGGTTACTCAGTGAGTAGAACACACTCACTCCGACTCAATTGGTATATAAAATCTAACAAAAATTTTAGAAATACAAATATTTACAATAAATACTCATAATCTAGCAAAATAAGTAAACAGAGCAAAGCAAATCACAAAATATTCAAAATTTACCAATGTATCAATTACCCTCCAGGGTTAAAACACCCTTATCTCTGTCTGATTCTTAAAAAAAATACTTTTGAACCAAAAACTCGGGTAAATCGGTCTTAGTTACAAATCATTAATTGATATTGAATTAGTGAAACCTTACAACTACAAAATATTAGCTTAAAATTATTCAATTCACAACGCACATTACCAATTGTCCTTTACATAAAATACTGTACACTAATCTGGTCTTCATTACAGTAGACTCAGGTTATATCCAATGAACGGTTCCCCAATATAAACCTCATATTCAAACACTGAAGTACGAACAAAGTTACCCAAATTGAGAGCCAATTTTAGCAGCTCTAAATCATTTAAATTAAAGCATTAACTTCCAGTGAACGCATTAAATTTCAAAGAACTGCCTTTGCATTATTATTTAAAAATTTTAAAAGCTTCGTGTTGTACTTTGTAATTCTGGGTGGTGCTGAAAAATTCTAGGTGATGATTAGAATTTTATGTGGTGCTTAGAAGCTCTGAGTGCTGATTAGAAATTCTGAGTGATGATTAGAAGTTCTGGCTGATAATTAGAAGCTCTAGAATTATCTATTTACCAACTATCTGACAAAGAAATTTTATTTGCGATTTGAATCGGCTATGTTGAATTTACGCTTAAGTTTAACTTATCACATTTAATTTTTAATTATTATTTAGACATAGCATTTTCAGTATTTACACCTTACTCTCTCACTGAAACATCAATAATTCTCCTCTCTTAGTACGTGTACTGTTATTTATAAACATTAGTTCCGATAACAGAGCATTTGCATGAAGGAATTTGATGTCACGAGTTGTGTAGTACTTGAGGAATTGCACGAACACAATGACCTATGAGTTATTTTCATTTCAGATCTAGAAAAATCTATTCGTTGAAAGTTTCAGTATTGCTAGAAAAATAACAATGAAGCCTTGTAGTTGTACTTTAATAAAAGAAATAATGCGCTTGGGTCTGTATAAACATTTTCAAATTTGTTCTACAAAATATACCTTAATAAATAAAAGGTAATCGATTATAATCAAACACAATAAAATATATAATTTAATAGTGAGACATCTATATACTACATCACTCAATAAGTCCGTAGGATGATACATAGATGGCGTTGCTATGTAATAATCCATATGATTTGTAGGAAGTACTAACCTTAAAAAGATATCTGTCAAAATTTCATGACAATCCGACGATTAGTTTACAAGTTACAGAGGTTCAAGTGACGATACTTTTGAGTTTTTCAAAAATGAATTCCAAGCAATTTCGCGTGTTGATTTATCATTGCTTTTGATGGGTAAAATACCATCGCAGCCAAAGCATGGCTTGATAAGTGTTATCCGGGCTCTGCTCTATCGAGGCAAACGGTGGAGAAGTGGTTTGCTGATTTTAAACGTGGCCGTACAGACACTGACGATGCTGAACGCTCTGGAAGGCCAATAGAGGTGGTTACACCGGAAAACATCAAAAAAGTCCACCGAATCGTTTTGGAAAACAGAAAAGTGAAATTGCGTGAGATAGCTGACACCTTGAAGATATCAGAAGGCAGTGTGCACACTATTTTGCATGAACATTTGTCCATGAGAAAGCTGTTCTCAAAGTGGGTGCCGCGTTTGCTCACAGTGGACCAAAACAACAACGTGTCGATGATTCTGAGAGCTGTTTGGAGCTGTTCAACCGGAATAAAAGGACTTTTTGCGTCGGTATGTGACAATGGATGAAACATGGATCCACCACCACACTCCAGAGTCTAATCTGCAGTCAGCTGAGTGGACTGCAGCCGGAGAACCACGTCCAAAGCTGCCAAAACCGCAAAAGTCGGCTGGTAAGGTTTTGGCGTCTGTATTTTGGGATGCGCACGGAATTTTGTACATCGACTATCTTGAGAAAGGAAGAAGAATCAACAGCGAATACTACATGGCATTATTAGTGCGTTTGAAGGAAGAAATTGCCAAAAAACGGCCACACATGAAGAAGAAAAAAATTCTCTTTCACCAAGACAATGCACCGTGTCACAAGTCGATCGCAACGATGGCCAAATTGCACCAATTGGGCTTCGAATTGCTTCCGCACCCACCGTATTCTCCAGATTTGGCCCCAGCGACTACTACCTGTTCGCAGACCTGAAAAATGCTCGCCGGAAAAAATTTGGCTCGGATGAAGAGGTGATCGCTGAAACTGAAGCTTATTTTGAGACCAAAGACGAATTGTTTTACAAAAAGGTATCGAAATGCTAGAACGGCGTTGGACTGATTGTATCACTCTTGAAGAAATGTATGTTGATGAATAAAATCGAATTATCGACCAAAAAATGTGTTTTTCTTAGTTATCCTACGGACTTATTGAGTGATGTGTTATATATATATATATATATATATATATATATATATAAAATACTCATATTTAGACCAGGGTAGAAAATTAAATAATTACAGCAAATAATTTTAATCACCGTGTATAAGGAATTTTATTAGATAATACGCTTTATTAAAAAACCGTGGAGAATAAAAATTCATTCGTTTCATTAAAAATAAGAGATTTAAATTATTTACAGGACGCTTTATATAAAATGAAGCAGTATTATAATGCTCAACGTGTAATTTAATTATTCCGAGGAAAGAAACAAATGGAAATTACGTGCAAAATTTATATTAATTGATTCAAGTTTGGGTAACAGGTATTAAACAAAGTGTACACATAATAATTAATATTTAATTTGTATTCGCTAAAAAATGAAAGGGTAGAAGTCAATTTTAGTTGGAGTTAATTGAACCATTATTAATAATAAGCATAAAAGCCTGTGAAAATCCAAGATTAAAATACCATGAAATAAAGCTCTGAGAATTAATAATATGATTGAACACCTGCGTATTTAAAAGGCTCGTTCTGCGTAAATTTTGCAGATAACAAATGGTTACAGAGAATCTTGGAGAAACCGTGGCTTAATATTCACGGGAAGGCGCGATACGGGGTTATTTAACCCAGATAAGAATACACGTGGACTGAAATAATCGATAATAAGAATATCAATTTGCACCAATAAGAACAGGTTAAATAGAAACGGATAATATGCGCAAGACAGAGACACGAATAATTAAAGGCAGGATTTGAGCAACGTCACGAGGGTCACGATTGGTTGAAAATAAGATGCAGATATGAGGTGTAAACGTAACGATTTCGATACAAAATTAATTAGTTATTCTCGGACATGTTTGCGTGCCGTGTGAGAATTTCTGAGATTTTCAACTGGCGCGTGTGCAATTTTTGGAGAATCGACGCACAGGCGGTCGAGATGGGAACATAGTATACGAAATTCTAGAAACTGGCCGTTTTGGGGACTAGACCGACGCACGGGCGAGCGATTATATAAACCCGGACTTTAAACAGTTTGATGCTTTAAAAGCTCTCTTAGATTTTGATTTTGATGCTTTAAAAGCTCTCTTAGATTTGATCATTCGATGTTTTAAAAAGCTCGCGTAGATTTTGATGATTCAATATTTTAAACAGTTTGCTCGTATATTTTAGTGATTATTAAATACTTCAAAAACAGTTTGCTCTTTACGTGCTACGATACAAGGTAATAAAATCTAGTAATATTTGCGAGTTTTACTGTACCAATTATTCAAATTTGTAACGTGCAATGAATAAACACAAGTAGACAGTTTTGGCGGATAGCGCGAAAAAAGTATGACTTTCTTTGCTATTTTTCGGGGGTGTTAATAATCAAATGTTATTCGTAATCGTGATTGGATCCACAACACAAGATTTGGATATACTTAAATGAGTTCCTGAGAAGCTCTGAAACAATTTTAGATGAATGGTGGTGTAGAAAAGTTTAAAGGCGACCTGCAATACGAGGACCTAAACATAACCCAGTTGGATTGGTGTGATTAACAGAGGACGATGTACATTGGAGCCCGAGTGCATTAACCTTGAGGTAACTTATGCTTTGTTGTTCGATTTTGGATGTTTTGGTGTATGTTGAATAACTTTATAATTGGTTTACTTAAAATGGACAATAGTGAATTTGTACTAATAACAAAATTTTAATTTTAAGGTGAAATTTTCTTGTTTAGGTAGAAAGGAGTATTTAGTATTTTTGTTCTTGATTATGATAAAAATTTGGGTTTGTCTTTGAGCTCAATTAGACGAACCTGGTTAATTAACGTAAAGGGGTGGAAGATGCTCCCTTTTATTCAGACTCAGGTCTGATAACATTGTTAAATTAATTAGTAGGCATCCTACAAGGACTTTAATTCTGGATGCAAATTTAAAATGATGACAAATTTGATTTTGAAATTTTATGATACTGAAATTTATGCTGAAATTTAATTTTGAAATTTTAATGTATTATAAATATTGAAGTAAATAGAGTTAACGTTGATGTTTGTGATAGGAATGTATTTGTTTTTTTTTATGAATGAGGATGAAAGTTTTATTAGGTGAGCAGCCGAGGCGGAAAGAGACAAGAGGCGCGTAACAGAAGAAAGTCAACGGACCAGTTAATTTAAGAGGGATCACAGCATACATGGCGCCCAATTCGTGAGGCTCGATTCTAATACATGGATCACAGCATACATGACGCCCAATCTGTGGGGCTCGATTCAGAAAGCGTACTTCCCGGATTTTGGTGGTTTCACAGCAATATATATATTCTTAGAACTTGGGAGTAGGTCAATATAAACTAGATCAGATTAAAATATTCATATATTACATACAAAATCTTCTCTATTTACGCATTTCGGTCCGATGAACCATTTTCAAAATAGCAGTTGTCAATTAATATATATATATATATATATATATATATACAGGGTGATTTACAACTTCATAGAAATATTTTAATTGATACTTAAGAATGTATTATGATACATTGGTGTTTTCGCAAAAAATTAAAGAAGGGTGTTAGAAACTGTTCCATTCTGATGAGGCCGAAAATGCCGAAATCGGTCAATAGACGTTTCTTCCCCTTGCAAAGCAATCAAGTTATTATTTTGTTAATGGCTATGCAAATATTACCTCGATTTGTATAGGTAAATTCGTTTTTATTATTTTCATAAAAATTTATTTACAGGTACATCTTATTTCATTTTGTTATACACAAATTCAAATTACGGACTGCAAATATCTTTTTTATTATAAATACGATTTTGCTTCGTTGGGTATGATGACGAGCGACACCACGAGAAGGTTTGTTATTTATTGCAAACAAATTTTACCTATTGCATTCCGCTAATCTCAAATGGAAGAACATACTTGTATGGCAGTATACAGGATTACGATTCAGTTTCGAATCAATTTTTGTACCTTCACGACCTACTGTTGGTGTTTGTCACATCATGTCGGATTATTATACTCTTGTCATCGTACATAGATTTTTCCGAACTTATATTAGTAATAGCTTCAATAGCTTCATAAGGGTGTTAGAAACTACTTCTTTCTAACGAGACCCAAAAGGCCGAAACCGGTCAATGGATGTTTCCTCTATTGTGAAGCAACCAAGTTATGGTTTTGTTAATAGCTACCCAAATATTAGCTCGATTTTTATAGCTAAATTCACTTGTATAATTTTTATAGAAGTTTATTTACAGATACATCTTATTTTATTTTATTATATACAAATTCAAATTGTGGACTACAAATATCTTGTCTGCTATAAGTACGATTTTGCCTTGTTGGGCAAGATAACGAGCGACGCCACGGGAAGGTTTGTTATTTATTGCAAATAAATTTTGCATAGAGTATTCCACAAATCTCAAATAATTGAACATATTTGTATGACCATCTATAAGACTACGATTTTGTTTCGAATTAAATTATGCACCTACACAATCTAGTGTTGGTGTTTACCATCTGTTTACTCTTGCCACCACAAAGGTTCCATCGAACTTATATCAGCAATAGCTTAGATTGCCTTACAAGAGTGTTAGAAACTATTCCATTCTGATGAGGTCCAAAAGACCGAAACCGATCAAATATATATATATTTATACTTATTTATTAAATTTTAAAAATCAAATGTTCAAAACGATATTTTTACATAATGAATTCGAGTTTCTGATTGTAGGCATTATCAAGATTTTGTTAATTCGTACACATTCACGCTCACGAACGCGCATATACACACATTGAAATATGATCAAATAAATTATCGACAATATAAAAGGATTAAACATTATAAAAATAAATAATGTTACCAACCTGCCGAAACTATCGAGGTTTTTCTATCCATTGATCTTGTTCAACAAGAAATAAAAAAACGTGGCAACAGAAAGCTAAACGCCCCTTTTTGCTACCGTTTTAGAAATCTGTTATAACAAAACGTCCTATGTATAAAATTTATATAACTCCTAGATGTCACCTTTTACTGCAATTTTTTCACTTTTTGTTATTTTACTTTTTGCGCCTTTGACAATATTTAAATTAAGTTAGGTTATTTCTTAAATTTTAGTTTATCGCTTTAGTAACCTTTCACTTTATTTATACTAACCTTTATTTGGAAATTACGATTTATTCATTATTTTTGATAATAAAGAAAAATCAAAGATATTGACTTGAAGCAACAGAACAAACCATTTCGTGTACCCCGATCCTCTTACACTTAGTAACCCAATTAGTGTTTAATCAGAACGTATAAATTAAAGTTTAGGCATATTTCAGTTAGGCACGTGTGAAACTGTGATAACATTCAATTATAATTTTAAAATAACAAAATTTATCTCGACACAACTATATTAAACCAATTACCCAATTAGTTGTTGGCCAAAACCTCTCTACTAGTGCAGTATTGTTTTAATTAACAAGATATTGCAACTAGGTGTCGCTTAGCATTTGACCAGAGTACTACAACAGAACATAGACGAGGTGTTTGTACACAAAATTTAATTGGTAAGACTCTGTGGCGTGATATCTTCAAGCGGACTTGATTGGTAGGTTGCAAGAGTTTGCATTGACCTTACAATAGAAAAGCTCTAAATTTTATATGCATAATTCTGATACATTCTCGAAATAATCTAGAATAATTGAATAAAGTATAAATTTCCCGTTTGGAGTTTTGAAGTTCATTTCTTCTTCGGTACACTTGCTTATGATACTAGTTTTAAAAAAGTAGATATGAAATAAATGAGTGGCACATGCTGTCAAAATAAATTGCCTATGTGATATAAATTATTATAGAGTCCGATATAAATGAATAATTAAATTAGTGCTTAGATAATTAATTACAGTGCTTTGGTATACATTAATTATAGTGCTTTGATAGTAATTAAGAATATAGCATTGTAGCTTTAAGAAATTAGTATTTATACTGTTAGCAATTACCTGAAGAAATTGTCGTGTACTTTAAAATTCCATTGCAGTTTCGAGTCGTTGAAAAAGCTTGTGTAATCAATTTGATAATAAAGAATTTGTTTTTGCAAAAGAGTTTTTAATACAATATCAAGTTTAAAGCTTCATTTAGTACAAAAATGTCTATAGAAATTTAGTTGCATAAACAATCGCCAAAAAAGAGAATCTGCATACTTACGAAGGACTAGTTAATTCAGTATAATATCACAACAATCTGGAGGCTTCCGCTTGTGAGTTATATATACTGATAGCATTCTAAACAATTATAAAAAGATTCCTCGTCTTCATTTTATTCACAAATTGAGCACCGTCCAATTTTACCAATTAGAAAACCACCGTCATGTTTTCTATTTCTCGCTTACAAAACTTTGTAGAAGAACTGCATTCACATTCAAAAGCGTTTATAGTAGTTCTAAAGCGCATTTGTTGATCTACTCGCGAAATTTTAGGATGCCACATCACCTCTTTAATTCATTTTATTATACCCGCTAATTTTGTCACGTAGGAATCATGTTAACTCTGCTAATGGAATCAATTCACTTGTCGTCTTATTAACTTGTAATTTAGTTTATATATGCTCCATCCAATTCTAACTCGTGTAACATAAGAAGTTCTTTAAAGAACATAACTATTCCGCAGGGTGGGTATCTTATTCCATATCTGTTCTACGTGCATTTGTAGTTTGAAATTTTTTTTTGGTTTTTGAATGAGTGTTTATTATTATCCTACTGCGTTTTTCAATATGATTTAATGGATACTTTTTTAGTGTGCAGATTTGAATAACATTTCTTCTGCTGCCTAACTGAAGTCAACATTTACACAAATTTTAAAATTAGTTTTGTGTCTGCTAGAACCCTGTACATATCCAGGTGCCCACCTCGTCATATTTTTCCTTATAACTTAACAAAAATTGAAAACTCGATCTGAATCTTCAAATCCCCATTATTTAGCTCTTTTAGAAACTAAAAACACACTGGTAATTTTTTTTTCAAATTTTTTAACTGAAACTAAATGACGTTAAAGTAAATGTGCTTAGCGGGCACACCCAGGTACCTAGATGAAAAATGCTGTTTTGACTCAGGAATTAATTAATATCATTGATGATAAATATTTTATTGGGTAACAGGTGTTTATAAACAAACAATTACAATAATTTTCAAGGTAAATTAGAATATATTTACATTTATTTAGCGCAATCTACATATTCGATTATGGATACACAATGTTCGTCGCAGACAGGCTTTTCGCAAACTGAACATTTTCACGTTTTTCTGCGTCTTTTGATTATTTTTTTGCAACAAACGGGATAAGAACCTGTAACTTTTTCCTAACAGTACTGTTTCGGGGTTGAGTCTGTTCTTCAAAAACAGCGTAAGGAGCAAGCTGTAGCCCGATCATGCTCTCATTCGCAATTTTTGTATTGTAGTTGCGCATTATTGGGCCATTCACGGAACGATCTTCAATAAAAGGTTTTGTCAGTTCCTCACTCAGTAGACGCAAAAAAGTATGTCCCTGGATTAGTTTTCTTTTGGATGAATTTGATATTTTCATGATAAATTATAAAGTAAGAGCACCTACGTCTTAGACATTGCAGAACATAGCAAGAAGCCATCTCTCAATGCGCCCGTGTCTGGTATATCGCTTTACTATTTGATCCATTATATTTATGCTAGTTTTGTATTATAATAAGTGATCATGTTAGACTTTTCTTTTCATCCTCATTTATATCAGAATTAGAGTGCATTGTCTAGTAAAACTACAGCTTTGTTTTTCTTTGGCATGTACGAGCAGAGTGTAACGTGTTCGTGAAAACCATAGAGAGTACAATAGCCTTCTCTAGATTTATGGAGAGCCATTCGGTTTGGAATGTAAGGCTCATCTTTTCTCAAAGGATCAACAAGTTAATTACCATAACAATGTGTTTAACAAGAGGCAAAGTAGTAAAATAATTATCCATGGTTACATTTATGCCACTCCGTTTGATGTTGCAAGTTCTTCTACAACTCTCTCCTTGGTTTTTTCACGAACATTTTCAGTTTTTCCTAATTAAATAATCCCATACAGAGGGTATGCATTCTCGGCATCACAAATCCACCAAATGTTGTTCTACTTAGCTGGCTTCGAAGGTATATATTGCGTAAACTGTGGTCTCGGAAGGATTAAGCTGCTAATCGATTCTCAAAGTTGCTGTCGATTTTTACATATTACTCAAGCTTGAATTGTACACCATCATATGTCAACGTATAGGATCACCTTTATCCCTTGGTGCTTGTGTCTGGCGTCTATCGACGTCGAATCGAATAATTCGTTGATACCAATTGACGCGCGGTAAAAAGGGTACGAAGTACTTTTTTACTTTTCACTTGTATGTTCAACATTTGAATAACTTATCTCAGAACAAATCGAAACCCCAATAAACGCATACATTTGTATAGTAAAAGGCATCCACAATCGCTGCAAATCCGGACTCTTCGCGGTATACTTATCATATAGGTACTGTCTTAGCTTTTTGTAAGTGTGCCGAACAATGAGATCTACCATTTCGACTGTAATAATTCGTTTAAAGTATCTCATATTGGTAAAGTTTCTGTAGATCTATGTGGGCCACTTCCTTGGCGTAAAACATTGTGACAAGGAGTTTAATATACTGAGGCGGCGTCTTACTCCAAACGGTTGTCTTTCGCTATGCACGCGTTTGCATTATCTATACCTGTTTCATCTACTGCTTTCACACTCGTCGGACTCCGCTTCGCTCTCTTCTTCCTCTTTGGACGTCCCGTCTGCAGTTTCCACATCTGATGACAGCTCTTCGACTAATGCTACACCCTATAACCAGTCATCGTCTTCACAGTCGTCTTAACTCTGATTCTTCATTGTAGAATTTAAGCAGATATTTCAAAATTATATTTCTTTGGGCATGATTCAATTTGGATTCAACAAAAAAGAATTTTTCAATTGAAAAATATGACAAAAGCAAGAAAAAGCAAAGAAATGTATATTAGGGAATTATGTTTATCTTGAAAATTCAGATTTTGATAGTTCTTTCTCCAGGATGTGCATAATTTTGCACCGACAAACAATTATATAACAGTCACAGAAATGTTACAAATCAAGTGTTTGTCGCACAGCGATAAAGTATTAATAGAAAAGGGACGACGATCTTTTAACGCGCTGCTATGTACTTAACACGTGGTCCCCGCTTTCTCCAACAGTACGCGTCTGTCCTCCTCAATAGGACGATTTTGAATAACTCACATGTAGCTCGTTGCTTGATGCTAGAGAGAAAGCCACGTCGCGCTAATATCCTTACTACTTATATTTTGAATATCTACCAACCGCTTTACCAGACGGTACCGAGACCTACATTTTATCTCTCATCCGAACTAGGGCGTATTTTTGTGAAAAATGCTCGCTTAACATTTTTCAAGCAGTACGTGTCGGGAATCGAACCCGGGACCTTAGTCATACGCGAACCAACTAAGCCACGGTGCCGCCTGGTCAAAACTGACCTACATGTGAATTTTTTTCCAATGCTCCACCCGAAGGTACTACATTGGCCAGGAAGCGAGTTTTTTACCTGAAAAATTTTGAATTTAGTCGAACTCTTGCTGTTCCACGCAAGGTAGGGATCTTTAACGTGCGTGACAACACTTAGACACGGGACCTCCATTTTACCTCTCATCCGAAGGTTAAAACATTTTATGGATACCGCTGGACACGCCGAAAATTTTTTCAGCCCCCAGTTGCGATTTTTCGAATGTTTCAACCTTAGAGGGTTAATGGCTTTTCTTCAGGTTAAACATTTTAGCTTGATACCGCTGGACACGCCGAAAGCTTTTTTCAGCCCAGTTGCGATTTTCGAATATTTCACCTTAAGGTTAATGGCCTTTCTCAAGTTTAAACATTTTAGGCGATTTACCCGCGAAACCTTTTACCCAGTGCGTTTTTCAAAATATTTCACCTTAAGGGTTAAGGGCCTTTCTCAGTTTTAAAACATTTTAGGGTACCCTGGAAACCCGAAACTTTTTTAGCCCCCAGTTGCGATTTTCGAATTTTTCACCTTAAGGGTTAAGGCTTTCTTCAGGTTTAAAATTTAGTGATTTACCCGCGAAACTTTTACCCAGTGCGTTTTCAATATTTCACCTTAAGGTTAAGGCTTTTTCAGGTTTAAACATTTTAGGCGATTTACCGCGAAACCTTTACCCAGTGCGTTTTCAAATATTTCACCTTAAGGGTTAAGGGCCTTCTCAGGTTTAAACATTTAGTACCTGGAACCCGAAACTTTTTTTAGCCCCCAGTTGCGATTTTCGAATATTTCACCTTAAGGGTTAAGGGCCTTTCTCAGTTTTAAACATTTAGGCGATTTACCCGCGAAACCTTTACCCAGTGCGTTTTCAAATATTTCACCTTACGAGGGAGTATTTATGTAAAAAATGCTCGCGTAACATTTTTCAAGCAGTGCGTGTCGGGATTCGAACCCAGGACCTTGGGTGTAGTAATCACACGCATACCAACTACGCCGCGGAGCCGCCGGTCAAAACTAACACTTCATTTGATTTTCCAAGGCCCCACCCGAAGGTATTACATTGGCCAGGAAGCGAGTTTTCTTTACCTGGAAATATTGGATTTTACCAAACCCTTACTGTTGCAAGGAAGGTAGGGATCTTTAACGTGCGTGACAACACTTACACACGGGACCTTCATTTTACCTTTCATCCGAACGAGGGCGTATTTATGTGAAAAATGCTCGCGTAACATTTTTCAAGCGGACTTTGTCGGAATTCGAACCCAGGACCTTGGGTGTAGTAATCACACGCATACCAACTACGCCACGGAGCCGCCGGTCAAAACTGGTCCTTCATTTGATTTTCCAAGGTCCCACCCGAAGGTATTACATTGGCCAGGAATCGACTTTTTTTACCTGGAAATGTTGAATTTTGCCGAACCCTTGCTGTTGCAAGCAAGGTATGGATCTTTAACGTGCGTGACAACACTTACACACGGGACCTCGATTTTACGTCTTATCCGAACGAAGGCGTATTTATGTGAAAAATGCTCGCCTAACATTTTTCAAGCGGGCCGTGTCGGAATTTTAACCCCGGACCTGGTCAAAACTGACCCTACATGTGATTTTTCAATGCTCCACCCGAAGGTACTACATTGGCCAGGCAGCTAGTTTTTTTTTACCTGAAAAATGTTGAATTTTGCCGAACCCTTGCTGTTGCAAGCAAGGTAGGGATCTTTAACGTGCGTGACAACACTCGCACACGGGGCCTCCATTTTACCTGTTATCCGAATGAGGGTGTATTTTGTGAAAAATGCTCGCCTAACATTTTTCAAGCGGATCGTGTCGGGATTCGAACCCACGACCTTGGGTGTAGTAATCACACGCACAGCAACTATGCCATCCGCCGGTCAAAACTGATCCTTTATTTGATTTTCTAAGGCCCCACCCGAAGGTATTACATTGGCCAGGAATCGAGTTTTTTTTTACCTGGAAATGTTGAATTTTGCCGAACCCTTGCTGTTGCAAGCAAGGTAGGGATCTTTAACGTGCGTGACAACACTCGCACACGGGGCCTCCATTTTACCTGTTATCCGAATGAGGGTGTATTTTTGTGAAAATGCTCGCCTAACATTTTCAAACGGGCCGTGTCGGAATTTTAACCCCGGACCTGGTCAAAACTGACCCTACATGTGATTTTCAATGCTCCACCCGAAGGTACTACATTGGCCAGGCAGCTAGTTTTTTTTTACCTGAAAAATGTTGAATTTTGCCGAACCCTTGCTGTTGCAAGCAAGGTAGGGATCTTTAACGTGCGTGACAACACTCGCACACGGGGCCTCCATTTTACCTGTTATCCGAATGAGGGTGTATTTTGTGAAAATGCTCGCCTAACATTTTCAAGCGGGCCGTGTCGGAATTTTAACCCCGGACCTGGTCAAAACTGACCCTACATGTGATTTTTCAATGCTCCACCCGAAGGTACTACATTGGCCAGGCAGCTAGTTTTTTTTTACCTGAAAAATGTTGAATTTTGCCGAACCCTTGCTGTTGCAAGCAAGGTAGGGATCTTTAACGTGCGTGACAACACTCGCACACGGGGCCTCCATTTTACCTGTTATCCGAATGAGGGTGTATTTTTGTGAAAAATGCTCGCCTAACATTTTTCAAGCGGATCGTGTCGGGATTCGAACCCACGACCTTGGGTGTAGTAATCACACGCACAGCAACTATGCCATCCGCCGGTCAAAACTGATCCTTTATTTGATTTTCTAAGGCCCCACCCGAAGGTATTACATTGGCCAGGAATCGAGTTTTTTTTTACCTGGAAATGTTGAATTTTGCCGAACCCTTGCTGTTGCAAGCAAGGTAGGGATCTTTAACGTGCGTGACAACACTCGCACACGGGGCCTCCATTTTACCTGTTATCCGAATGAGGGTGTATTTTTGTGAAAAATGCTCGCCTAACATTTTTCAAGCGGGCCGTGTCGGAATTTTAACCCCGGACCTGGTCAAAACTGACCCTACATGTGATTTTTCAATGCTCCACCCGAAGGTACTACATTGGCCAGGCAGCTAGTTTTTTTTTACCTGAAAAATGTTGAATTTTGCCGAACCCTTGCTGTTGCAAGCAAGGTAGGGATCTTTAACGTGCGTGACAACACTCGCACACGGGGCCTCCATTTTACCTGTTATCCGAATGAGGGTGTATTTTTGTGAAAAATGCTCGCCTAACATTTTTCAAGCGGATCGTGTCGGGATTCGAACCCACGACCTTGGGTGTAGTAATCACACGCACAGCAACTATGCCATCCGCCGGTCAAAACTGATCCTTTATTTGATTTTCTAAGGCCCCACCCGAAGGTATTACATTGGCCAGGAATCGAGTTTTTTTTTACCTGGAAATGTTGAATTTTGCCGAACCCTTGCTGTTGCAAGCAAGGTAGAGATCTTTAACGTGCGTGACAACACTTACACACGGGACCTCCATTTTACCGCTCTTCCGAACGAGGGCGTATTTATGTGAAAAATGCTCGCCTAACATTTTTCAAGCGGGCCGTGTCGGAATTTTAACCCCGGACCTGGTCAAAACTGACCCTACATGTGATTTTTCAATGCTCCACCCGAAGGTACTACATTGGCCAGGCAGCTAGTTTTTTTTTACCTGAAAATGTTGAATTTTGCCGAACCCTTGCTGTTGCAAGCAAGGTAGGGATCTTTAACGTGCGTGACAACACTCGCACACGGGGCCTCCATTTTACCTGTTATCCGAATGAGGGTGTATTTTTGTGAAAAATGCTCGCCTAACATTTTTCAAGCGGATCGTGTCGGGATTCGAACCCACGACCTTGGGTGTAGTAATCACACGCACAGCAACTATGCCATCCGCCGGTCAAAACTGATCCTTTATTTGATTTTCTAAGGCCCCACCCGAAGGTATTACATTGGCCAGGAATCGAGTTTTTTTTTACCTGGAAATGTTGAATTTTGCCGAACCCTTGCTGTTGCAAGCAAGGTAGAGATCTTTAACGTGCGTGACAACACTTACACACGGGACCTCCATTTTACCGCTCTTCCGAACGAGGGCGTATTTATGTGAAAAATGCTCGCCTAACATTTTTCAAGCGGGCCGTGTCGGGATTTTAACCCCGGACCTGGTCAAAACTGACCCAACATGTGATTTTTCAATGCTCCACCCGAAGATACTACATTGGCTAGGCAGCGAGTTTTTTTTTACCTGAAACATGTTGAATTTTGCCGAACCCTTGCTGTTCCAAGCAAGGTAGGGATCTTTAACGTGCGTGACAACATTCACACACGGGACCTCCATTTTAACTCTCATCCGAACGAGGGCGTATTTTTGTAAAAAGTGCTTGCCTGATTTTTCAAGCGGACCGTGTTGGGATTTGAGACCTTGGGCGTAGTAGTCAAAACTGACCGCAAGCTATCAAAGTAACGCTCGTAGAACCTACTTCTATCACACATGGAATCTGTATTAGACTGGGTGACTTGAAAATGACTGAGGTAGTTTCTATTGATGTTTCTTTAATAAAGTAAATTGATTTCAAAAGATTCCGTTTATATGCAAACTTGTAATTAAGAAACGCTAATGGTGTGCACAACGGTATCCTGAATGTGTAACAACGCGGTCAAAGCTGGGTGTGTACATAGAAGTTAAAAATGGTGTGGCTATTTAAAAGATCGTGCTTTTTTAAGTGACTTAAAACTAAACAAAGTTAACATTATCAGTATTATAAATCATTAAATAATCTGGATATCTCAAAGTTTACAGGACAAAATGTGACCGTGATAATTATGCCAAAGTCGGTACTAAGCAGCTTTCAAAAAAAATAGTTTAGAATTCGCAAGGTACGAAACCTAATAACATTCCACATAACTTGTATATAAAGTAAAAAATATTAATTATGGGAAACTTGACGAAGGATTTTAAAATGATATTATATTTTCAAACTTATAACAGTATCCAATTTAATGAAGTTTAATGAAGAAATAAGGAGTCACAGGAATTAAATCTAAAACCAATGGGATTGGTAATAATTTAAGCATGGCTCGACTCATTTATGTTATACCTTATTGGAATTTATTTTTATGTTTATTAGTAGAAACAGTGTTCACAAAAACTAATTAAAAGCTTGCAGTTATTTTTACCAAACACTGATTTCTCCAACAAGGTCCAAAGTCTAAGATGCAACCTTTCTACATTATCGAGATCTATAGGAAAAATTCTACAACGGAGCTTCACTTCTGGAATAAAAATTAAATACCCTCCGATTTTTAATCAAAATTTGGACAAGATTTTTCGTGTCATTCAACACTACTTAGAACAGTTGACATTATAATGATAAAAGTGTTTTTGCAATATGATATAAATCATGAGACACTTAGAGTGATCTTATCTTACAAGAGTTCACAAAAACCTGTGCAGAATTATATAGCCGAAAAGGAGCGTTTCCTCAAAAATTAAAAATGTGAGTCTTGTAATATTCAACATGGTGCTACTTATAAGGTTCAATTTTTGGACCACGATTATTTATTATCGTAGCTTTGCTACATAAAGTTCCGTTAATAACTTTATTCTTGTTTAAGCTTAATGCCTGTATCAGTTGTGGTGCTTTTTTGGTAGTCTTATACAGAGAAACTAGCAAATGCAAAATCAATAGGGGGAGTTTAAGAGTTTTAAACCTAAGACTTAAGAACCTATAAATAGTTGTGCGAAAAACCTATGACGGTTTAAATTGTCTGTTAATTAAAAGTCACAAATGAAAAAATTTAAATCAGAGTCTGCAAATTGTTCGTGCAGTTACACTTTAATTATTGATATACTCCTTCTTTACAGATCCTGATTTGACAGCAAGAAATATCACAATAATTAAGAATTTATGCTTGTGTTTTATTTTTAACACAAGATAATGACATTACATTTGATTTTCCAATGCTCCACCCGAAGGTACTACATTGGCCAGGAAGCGAGTTTTTTTTACCTGGAAAATTTGGAATTTTGCCGAACCCTTGCTGTTCCAAGCAAGGTAGGGATCTTTAACGTGCGTGACAACACTCATACATGGGACCTCCATTTTACCTCTCATCCGAACGAGGGTGTATTTTTGTGAAAAATGCTCGCCTAACATTTTTTACCTCTCATCCGAACGAGGGTGTATTTTTGTGAAAAATGCTCGCCTAACATTTTTCAAGCGGACCCTGTCGGGATTCAAACCTGGGACCTTGGGCGTAGTAGTCACACACATACCACTACGCCACGGAGCCGCCACACACACAAGATAATGACAGTTCATTTACATTTCCAATGCTCCACCTGTAGGTACTACATTGGCCAGGAGGCGAGTTTTTTGTTGCCTGGAAATTTCGAATTTTGCCGTACCCTTGCCGTTCCAGGCAAGGTAGGGATCTTTAACGTGCGTGACAACACTCACACACGGGACCTCCATTTAACCTCTCATCCGAACGAGGGCGTAATTTTTGTGAAAAATGCTCACCTGCCATTTTTCAAGCAGTCGGCCGTGTCGGGATTTGAACCCGGGACCTTGGGATTCGTAGTCTTAACACAAGATAATGACAACAGAAATCATATACGTTGGAAAAACAAACTGGCAATTCTTTAGGGGATAATAAGGAGAGATAAAATATTTAATATCTGCTTTGTGAGACTTCATTCCTTTGAGCAGCGACGTAACTAGGTACCCGCAGTACCCGCAGCCGCGGGGGGGGCCCCGACCACCAACGGGGCCCCAGGTGATATTTCGCGCAAGGGCCTATCTGACAACATTTCAATAATAACGTAATCAAAAAAGTGTTTAGTGTTCAACTCCTGAATGTTGTCTTAGTAAAATGTGCTTTCAACTTTATAAGTTTCTAAAAGAAAAAGTTTAGTATAAAATTAGAACTAGAATGGAGAATACAAATTGAAGCACAATGCCACACAATATAGCACTGAATAATTACCCATTAAAATTTTACATTATACCTACAATTTAAAAAAAATCAGCAGAACATTATTATTTCAAACCCAGGCAGTAGGGTCCAGTCTATAATGTTTGCAATTTAATATGTATATACTGACGGCTCCCCAATCACCGCTGAAATCTTAAATCCAGTGGTGTTAAGGTGCCGTGTCTGTATCGACGCGCCAGCATTGTTCTAACCCTGCTTGCAGATGCATGCAGGTTTTGTATGTTTATATTATTATTTTAGTCCGTTGCATGTTGCTGTCGGTGTTGCGTGTCGCATTGCATTGTAACTGTACGAAAATAATATCTTTGTTATTTTTTATTTTCGAAGTTCGATTACCGCAAATATATAAATCACTGAGACTTAACGCAATGAAAAGACACTATGAAAGTGGTTCTTCTAAGCGTAAGAAAGGGGAAGAAGAAAAAGTGAGCAAGGAAAAGTTGGTGGAAAAAATACCAAAACTAACATCATTTTTCAAACAAACGACTACCACCGAATTTGAATTTACTCCAAGTAAAAGTGATGCAAGTCCCTCATGTTCATTCAGTACAGAAACAATCCCCATCAGAACTTCTTTTCTGCGTTCGTCAGAAGTTGCCATTGATTACGATGTTTTATTAAGTAGTTCTTCACCCTCGCCAGCGACGATACCTGATACTGAACTGGAGTTTTTACAAAAGTCTGAATTATCCGAAAGTAAGTATTTTTATAGAGCATTTAAGTAAGTTCAGCAAGCGTCACCAGGCGCGACAGATTTACGAACACAAAAAGAACAACTATGTCGACTTAAAGCAAAATGAAATTCCTTCAAGGAAATTCCTTTGAAGGAGAAACAAATATCTTGACTTAAAGGAAAACAAAATTCTCTCAAAGAAATTTCTTTGAATAAAAGAAAATTAACCTTTTTTTTTGTGAAGAAACGCACGCAAATTTTACCGCGAGATCGTGTGGCGTCATGTACGGAACTTACTTTGCAAAAAATTTTGTTCCATGAATTTGTACTACAACCTATAATTTATTTATAGGAAAACAAGATACCGAAATCGAAATAAAATTCTTTATCTAGGAGAAGTATCCTACTGATGTGGCTCTATATTCTGGTATACAATTAACAACAGACATTAAGAGACTTATTTTGAAATACGGATCCTGTCGTCCGAAAGGACCCTTTCCCAGAAATGCTAAAAACAGGTCTTTTCTGAAAATTATTACGTTTGTAAATCGACTTGACTATGTTACTCCCCCAAATACGACAAAGTTTATTGTGAACCATGAGGGCTGTTTACTACAATTAAGTCTGGGTGGCAGGAAGGTATTAATGACTGTTAAGGTTTATCTAAGAGAATTAAAAGCCACAGAGATAGCGTGGCGCATATAGATTCATGTTATGTTAAAGAGACTTGGAAAAGACTGAATTGTGTAGATAACGTAAATGACGAGATCTTTTTGAAACAACAACATTTTTGGCGACAAGTGTTCGAAAGACTTTTTAAAATCACTTTGAAATTAGCAAAATCTTAATCATTCAGAGGAAGTAAAGACCAAGAAACTATCGATGGCATTTATAACGGCAATTTCTTATCCGATGTGAAGCTGCTTGCTGAATACGACGATGTCTTGCGAGAACTGTTAACAAACCCAAAAATACCATGAAATATTTATCGCCATAAATTCAAAATGAGTTCATTGACTGTCTAGGTAAAACTTTGAGAAAAAATTATTAGGGGATATCGTGGAAGTCCCTCACTTTTCAGTCATTGCTGACACAACTCAAGATATTAGTAAAATGATCAACTTAGCATTACTTACCGGTATGTTAAAATTATGAAAACTTGCCTACAGGAATCTGTATTCAAGAAACATTTTTAGGTAAATCATTTTTATGTAAATATAAGTAGATTATATTTATTATACTTTCAGGGTTCTTTCAAGTAAATTTTCAAACTGCTGAAGGTATTAGTAACCAGATAATGAATATTCTACAGAATGATGGTGTAAATATTAATAAGAGTCGCGGCCAAGGGTATGACTGTGCAAGCAACATGAACGGCGCAGCGCGTACACTGGCGTTTAATTTAGATTTAAAGCCATTGAACCTAAAGCCCTTTACGTACATTGTGCAGTAAATAATTTGAACCTAGTTATTAATGATGCAATCAATGCAATTCCCGAAATTCAAAATTATTTTACATATTTACAAGACATTTATAACTTTTTCGGAAATAGTATTAATAGGTGGGATATATTAAGTTCTATAACAGAGTCGCAAATCACATTAAGAAAACTAAATCCAACCCGCTGGGCTGGAAGACTAATTTCGATATTAGCAGTTAAAGTAAAATACATGAATATTAGGAAGAGTTTATCCAAAATAATTCTTGAAAGCAAACAACGCGAAGAAATTCGGGAAGCAAGCAGAATAAAGAGTGACATGGAAAAATTTGAATTTGTTTTTATTACGGTTATACTAACAAGTCTGTTTGGAGAAATAAATTTTGGTTCAAAAATACTCAAAGGAAAAGATTTGGATGTAGTAAAGGCGTCCCAAACTTTAAGCAAATATATGCAATAAGAAACAAGTTTGTTGCTTTGAAAACAGATGCTACACATATTGCTAGAAATTGAGGAGTTTCGGAAAAATTTTCTAAAAGGAGAACTAAAATTAAGAAGAAATTTTTTGATGAATTAGCGGAAGATCATCGATTTACAGATCAGGAAATGTATTTTAAATTAATATATTTCACGAATAGTTGATATTGCAATTATTTAAATTCGTACATGCTTTAAATGATTTAACAAAGTGGCAGATATGTTTTCATTCCTTATTTATCAAAATTTACTTCAAATGGCAGACGACGAAATAATTAGAAAAGCTGAATCTCTTTGTTCATTTTATTCAAATGACATCCGATGGTTTAGGTTTGCAAATATTATTATTTACCAAAACTTTTAAAAATGAACTGAAGAGAATCAACACAATAAAAGATATTGGATTTTTACTAATTGTTAACTACTACGATATGTGTTCCACATTTGAAGATTTAGTTTCGGTAATTCTTTTATTTTTGACAATATCAATAACTGTTGCTTCAGTGGAAAAATCATTTTCAGAATTGAAAATTATAAAGAATTATCTGCGTAATAGAACGAGCCAAGATAGGTTATGTATGTTAGCTTTGCTTAACATAGAAGCAGAAACCGCCGCCAAAATGGAGCGCCAGGATGTTATTAACAACTTCACTGCTATTAAAACCCGCAAAAAAAATTAATTTATAGTTTTGTGTTAGATACTAAATAAAGTTTATCGTGAATTTTATGTTTCTTAAAATTTTTTATTAAATCGGGCTTCATTATAATTTTTGCGGGAGGGCCCCTAAATTGTAGTTACGTCACTGCCCTTGAGAAAGCGTTTCACCAAAAAAGATAAAGGACTGGAGGTGGGGAAAACTTTTAGTTTCAGTGCATAAGCGACAGCTTAGTCCAAGTTGATTTTTCGAATATCCTGTTAAATTATTATAAATAAATTTCAAAACAAAGTAATGTATAGTTTCACAAACAATTTTCAGATGTTATTTTAACTCAGGTATTTGCTCACAGTTCTGTTGCCTTCTATTCTCAATACATATAGATATAAATATTACGAAGGAATAAATGAATTCGAATTGAAGTAATTAACTCTCTTAGACGCAAAAGAAGATATTGCGATTATCTCGCAGTGAAAAATTGTGCACTTGAACATTCTTATACATTTAATGGCACGGCACACGTTGATTGTTTTAATCTATAATATTACTCATTTCAATGGATGTATTCTCCCTGTATCCATCCTTAACACTAATCGCATTCCCTTATCTGGTCAGTACAAAATACTTGACTTATTAACTTATCTCGGAACAAATACCTAACCGCCTGTACCTAATGTAGAATGGTAGTAGTAACTGCATTCTTTACAGATGTAACGGGTCTTTTCTGTTAACCCGTCTTTCTCGTGTCATTAAACCGTTTTTATTAATTCCTTGGCAATAAAAATCACCCGAGGTGGATCTGAAGAGAAGACTAACAAGCGCTTTAACATAGTTTATAAGGACACAACTTATTGAAATTTAAAATGCTAGAAGAATGATTTACATCTGCAATACAGATTTCTTTATAATTGATTGACAATTAATTTCATGTCAGAATGTAACCAGTATTAATTTGTATGTATGTTTGTAGAAACTGGTTTTGATAAAAATATTCTAATATGATTTAAACCTGAAGTGTCCATTCGAACTTTCTAGGTTAACTAACATTACAAGCTTGTTTGAAAAATAATAATTCTTAATAAATACAAGTCTAATAATTATTCCTCACAATCGCAGGTATTTACAAAGTATTGTTTTCATTAGTACTAGCTTAATTACTATTTGTAGGTACCAATTAAATTTTCTAAGTAAGCTGAATTAAATTCCTTTGTAGCACTAATTTTACTGGTAATTTATTTATCATTTATATTACGTACTGGAATTTACATTACTTTACATAAGCGAATTTATCTTTACATTAACTTATGTTTATCAAACGTTTATTAGGACCGAGTTCAAACTAAAATTTGCTTATCCCAACGGGACTTGCGCTTGTATACAATAATGATTTATTCTAGTTGAATCGAGAAAACATCTAGAATGTAAGTCATTAAACCTACTGTTTGACGATATCTATTAGCCATTCATTCTTATCGCTAAATAGATGTTATTGTTTTATCATTGCAACACGATACCCATTAATCGTCCCTTTTTATCGTTATACAGATATAATGCCGCTTTAGTAAAAACCGAATAAGCATACTTTTGAGAATACCCCTTGTCATTCTTATTTACCGTTACACTAACCCTCCCTCCCCCTCGTAAAACTGTTCTGTCGTAGAACATTTTGCGTGCCGTACGCTAGATGTCCCTGTTATGATAAGAACAACAGAGAGACATTCTTACATATTTCATATTAAGGGAAGTAGCAACCGACTCTCTTAATAGCAGGTGCCGTCCCATTTGGGTTGAAACCGCATGCCAAGAACTAGGCACCGCTCTTCTGGAATAGTACCTCAAGCATGTTTCGTACTACCCTCCAGTACAATTTATGGAGTCCACAACCGTAACGATCTCTCGGATCATATTGAGATCCACCGCTAAGTAATGTGTAAAAGAGTATCACGGCGCTACATGAAATAGATTCCTATTAACATCTTCGGTAATCCCAATACTCGCCTTGCCGGTATCGCTGTACACGGACATGAATCATTCATAATTTGAACCGGACCTTGGTTTGTCTTCTTGTTTCTCTACTCGCCTCAGTTTACCATGTCTTCCGACATTGTCGTAGTCGCCACTATCGTAAAGTGTTGGTCGGTTAATGTGCACCACTATTGCCCTGCCTTTTGGGAGGTTCGGAACTTGTATACTATTATCGTTGACTTGCTTCAATACTTTGCAAGGGCCCTCCCAATTTCTTTGTAACTTTGGCGATAACCTGCGCCTTTACTGAGATTGTTTAATCATACGCGATCTCCAGTTTGAAGACCAAACTCTTGCACCTTGATGTCGTATACCAAGTCTTAATTCGGTTGCTTGCAATCTGAATATTCTTTATTATGTCCCCATGGATGTAATTTCATTTTCCGCTTGAACCTCTCGACATAACTTTGGCCCACAACGTCTTCCCCAGGTTTACTACCAAACTCAAAGTCACATGGCAAACATATTCGCGCCCCAGAATAGCACGTGCAGGAGTTTACCCAGTACTCTCGTGAACCGCAAATCGGTAGGCCAATAAAAATAAGTGTATATATTGGCCTCAATCCTTTTGATGTTTAGAGACTATCTTGGAGAGATACTTTCCCTAGGTGCGGTTTATTCGTTTTTTCGATACCATCCGATTGAGGGTGTAACGGTGTCGTTCTTTCTCATCTCCAGCAACCAGCAAACTTGAAATAGGGCCAACTCAAAATTTCTACTCTGGTCAGAGTGCAGCTACAAAGGTATTTCAAAACAACAGACAAGTTTCTTGGTCAATAGATCTTCACTTGTTGCTGCTTCTTGGTTGGATATGGCATACGCCTCAGCCCATTTTGTAAAGTTCATGGGTACCAAAATGTATTTATTTTCTGAGTCGATTTCGGGAAATGGACTTGCTATATCAATTGCCGTTCTCCTAAAGGAATTTCCTACGTTGTATTGACTCATGGGCGTTTCCCAGTTACCCAACTCACACTTCCTGCACCATCCCCTGATGTCGTCCTTGCAGCCTGCCCAGTAAAATCTTTTGCGGACTTTTTCTAGAGTTTTTATAACACGGATGTGTCCTCCTTGACGTCCCGTTATGTAGATTCCCTAAAACCTCGGGCATCAGGTTCTTGAGAATTACCACCTGAAGCATATTCACTGTTTTATCTTTTTTTATAGGGATCTCGCAGAGATCCCGTCCTCTAACTTCAAGGAATCTCACCGTGCCCAGTACGACCAGCGTATTACTTACTGGGCTAACATTTTGCCACGACGAACGTTCTCCTCTGATTTGCCAATCCATAATGACCCGTAAGTCTGGGTCATTATCTTGTTCGGTTCTCAGCTGCTATGGCTGCTAGTTGTCGTTAATCACGGTTGTCAGACAAAAAGATCACATTTCGTCTCCAACCGTGAACAATGACTACAATCATCAGGACAAATCCATCGCGACAACGCATCTGCGTTACGGTGACGAACTCGCTCGATTATCAGTTTCGAAATCTTACTGCTGTATCCTTTCTATACATCTCGGGACATATCCTTCCAGGTTCTCGAACTGCTGTAGCTACTTTAGCACTGCGTAATCTGTTCTCAAATAAAATTTCAACCACAGAAATACCTATAGAAGTGCTCTACCGATTGCACTACAACCAACAGTTCTTTCCTCATAACGCAGTAGTTTCTTTCCTTCTCCGAAAGCACCTTTCGGAAATAACTAATCATTTTATTATGTCTGTCATGTATCTGGGACAACACACTCCCAATGGCAACATTATTTGTGTCCGTGTCTAATATGAATTTGCCTTCTGACTGAAGATACATTAAGCTTGTCGCTACCGTCAATAAATTTCTTAGCTGTTAGAACGTACTTTGACAACCTCTGTGTCATACATAATCACGCTCTTCTTATGTATATTTATTCAGGGGCTTGATAATATTCGCAAATTTACAAACAAAACTTCTATAATATGTGCATAATACCATGAAACTGCGTAGTTGGTGTTTGTCTTTGGGCGTCGGCTACTCTTACACTGCCCTATCTTTTTCTGGGCCTGGCTTAACTCCATTTCGTGAAACAACATGCCCAAGATATTTGACCTATTCGACTAACAGATGGTATTTCTTTGGGCTCAACTTGAGATTGGCTCCTCTCAATCTTCGAAACACTTCCTCTAAATTGGTCAAGTGTTTCTAAATATGTTCTCAATAACGTCATCCAACTACACGAGGCATGTTTTCCTTGACAATTCACGTAAAATGTTATTCATTAAACGCTCAAACGTGGCAGGAGCGTTACAAAGTCCAAATGGTATCATTGTACCCTCTTGTCGTTTTAAGGAACTCAAGCAAACTATTATCAAGAATTCTTGCTGTCTTCTTTAGTTTCTGATGGAAGCTTTCGCAGAACAACCTTGAGTTGAAGTAGATAAAATTCTGTAGCTTAGCTCTAAAGGGGCTTTGCAGATAATTTGTAATATTGGGAACAAAGGCATCCATCAACCCGTCCCTTCTGAATTTTTACCTCCAGTTATCAAGAACTTTGCGCCATTGTTTTTTCAAAGGCGCGTACACACCAACATGAAGAGGTTGAAGTATGTGGGTTGAAGACGGTACAAGTGTCGTGAAATAAACGTTGTTAGCCACTGCAACTTTGACAACTTCAGGCGAAAAGTGAGACGCTAAATTACCTCAATTACAACAACTTTTTCGTATCCTATTCTGTGTTCTCTAATATGTGGAAGAAGTATTTTCATGAACTACACTTCGAATAAATTCGTGTCGAACCGCCCAAAACTGGTGTTTCTGTAGACTGTTCATGGTGGTCCGACTTTGGTGCAATTCTCATAAAGGTTTTTAAACTTGTACGGAGGGAGAATTTTACCGTTAGTAGTGCCACAAATCATTAAGCTGACTGAAGACTTCGAATGAATTCTTTAACATGCTTGCGCCCTCGTGGTACATTAACTTTTTGACACCAGGATTGTCCGTTATATTAGTTTCGTCAGAGTTGTAAATGACATCTGAGCGATTTCCTTCTAATGCAGGTCTTAGTTCCCGAAATATTCTATAATTTTCACGCGATCCACTGATGCCCGTTAGATTTTTATGCTTCGGGCTAGTCTCTCGAGGCGAAGACGTTAACAAATTCATAACCTAGCCTGATATTATTCCACCGAGGAACGTTTCTACTCTGCTTGAATAGAAATGTATGAGTGACCTGTCGAATATCAGCTTTAGTCGATAGATACTTCCTGTCTGAGACAATCCCCATTATCTCTGCAATCAATTTATCTTCTGCGGACGTCACAACTATTGGGCAACCAAATTTTTTTCCATGCTCCTTGTGAATCCTATTATGGATGGTAATTCTCCCAACTTTATATTTTAATGCTGCGGCTTTTTGACTCAGCCTTGGCGACTGTTATTTCACTGTAGTTTTCATAAGTTTGAGCACCGATTTTTTTTGTAAGTCCTAGCTATTGTAACTCATTTGTAAGCATAGGTAGGTAGCTATGCCTATAACCTAAAACAAAGTAAGGTATTAGGTCCGATGGCTCTTAGAATCGGCATAGGTAGAACCATTTAACTCGCCTTTTCAAATTAACTCAAGCTTGTTCAATTTCAACAGACCAGTAAGTGGGGCATTGGTCTGAATATAGAACCTTTCGTCAAAATTGGACGAAATTAAGATAGGTGCCGAGGTGATTAACGTTTTGATTTGTTCAAAAGGTTGCTGAGCTTCTAGATTCCATTCAACAGATTGACTTTTCTTTTTATTTTTAATTAAGGCAGTAATGGGTGCAGATATAGTTGAGAGATTAGGTAGAAAAATGCGATAGTAACTAATCATTCCTATTAGACGTTTAATTTTGTTAACAGTATTTGGTGTTTTAAATTTAGTAATAGCGTCGACTTTAGCAGGATCTGCCCGAAGACCAGTTCCATCGATAATAAAACCAAGAAGTGTAAGAGAAGAACAGCAAAATTGACACTTCTCCCAATTTATTTTAAAACCTGTTGCATTCAGACGTTCAGCGACTGCATTAAATGTAGCGATATTTTCTTTAAAGCAATTTGAATTGACCAATATGTCGTCTAAAAATACAAAGGCACGTTCTTGGTGTAAGATAGAACCTAACGTTTGATCCATAGTGCGCTGTAAAGTCTGTGGGGCGTTGCAGAGACCAAACGGCAAGAAATTATATTCGAACAAACCCCGACCTGGAACACAAAAAGCAGTCTTTGAACGTAAAGATAAATCAAGAGGGATCTGGTAAAATGCTTGTCTAAGGTTGATAGATAAGATAAATTTAGCGTGGCGGAGCCGACTCAAGACAGAATCAGTACGAAGTAAGGGATAGGCATCAGCCACAGTTACAGAGTTAAGTTTTCTTCCGTCAAAACAAACACGCCATTCACCATTCTTCTTACGAACCAATAGCACGGGAGACATCCATGGCGAATTTGAAGGAGAGATAACACCGGATCCAAGCATGTTATCTATCTCAGAATGTAAATGTTTTTGTAATGCAGGCGATAACGGATATTGACACAACTTGAAAGGAACAGCATCACCCGTAGAGATAGTACGTGTTGCGGAAGTAACACAGCCAAGTTCAGAAGTATTTAATTTACGAAATTTGTCAATTATAGAGTTAAGAATTTCATTCTGAGAATCGGTAAGAGAAATTTTATTAGATATACCAGCCAACGCACAAGAGTTTGTCTTGAGAGAAGCTCGCCAAGAGAAATCTTGGAAATAAAGAGACAAATTAAAAAGTTGGCAAAAGTCAACACTAAGTAAAAATGGATAAGCCAGTGTGGATACAATTAAAAATGTAACATTCCGTTCGAGTGACTCTATACGAATTTTTAATTTGAGAGAACCAGTTACATATATTTTATTATCGTCAGCTAGATTGATAGAGGTTTTTCTTTGGAATAACCTGAAATTTAATGTTTTGTTCAGATAATTGCCTTAAGCTTTCATCATTTAAAAGAGAACATGACGAACCCGTGTCCAATAAAGCGATTACATTTACAGAGTCAATAGAGATAGGTAAATGCCGGCGAATATCGAGAGGTTTTTTAACAAATTGTTAGGCAACAGAATTTTTATGGTAAAAGGAATGAACTGTTTTCAACCAATTGGACCATTCGGCTGGAGTCGAACGACATATTTCGGATAAAGAAGGCAAGTTATTCTTTGAATTTAAGGTAACGGTATTATTATTACTAGATACGTTAAATAAAGGTTTAATATTGGGGATAGGTTGATGCTTTAATTCTGTTGACGTCTGGGTGTGTTGAGTTGTTCTTGTTGAGGACGATTTTGGCTCCTTGAGATATTCACGTCCCGAGTAGGAATATCTCTGATAAAGTTTCCCGATAAGGTAGGGTTACATTTTGTACATTTGGATTTATAGGTATTATTTCGACCACAGCGATAACAGAATAGGTTTTTTGGATATGTGCAAACATTGTAAGTATGTCCGCTTTTCTTACAATTCCAGCAGGTAACTGAGTTTGTCGATGGAAGGAAGATTAATAGTAAATACTTTACGAGGTGATTCTGATTGACATGCTAAGTCTGGTTCTAATAGGTCTGATTGTTTTGTTGGGGGCGGACGGTATTTATCTATACGTAACTTTACTTCTTGAAGAGAGCGGCATAGATCCTTAAATTGAGATAAGGAAGAGATCTGTTGTAATGCTAAGTGTTCCGAGAAATAAGGATTTAAGTTTCGTAAAAAATTAATCGATAATTTCAGGTTCGGGTGGTTTTTTATCTAATCTGCCATATAAAGCTTCAATTGAGATAATAAAAGAGATTACGTTTTCATTAGGCCCCTGGGTACTATTTTTTATTTCATTCCAGAAATCAGTTATATATTCATGAGGTAAAAAGTCATGTTTTAAACAAGTAACTAACTCTTCCCAGGTAGAAATCTGGTTTCGTATGTTCCTGCACCAAATCAAAGCTGAGCCAGAAAATAATTCACTACGTTGGGCGCCATTGTTACTTTTCCTGCGTGCAATTTACGTGCTATTTTTATACTTTAGGCGTGGCTCTAACGCCATTGTTATAACATATACAGACCACGTTTTACCGGGTGATGCAATCGCTGTCTTAGTCAGTCTACATGAACATTCTAGGTAGAATTCAAATTACTTACGTGATATGTATCTCTCGGAACTTAATCTCAGGGTCTAGCATGTGGTTGGGGTTTGATTGCGCCGTGTTGAACATCATATTATTATCCGTCACTGAACTTCTATTGCATCTCGTAGGGGTTTGGAAAGAAAATTGGTAGAGGGGCGATAATAGGAGACAAAGGGAAACTACCTACCTATTTTTCTTTAAAAACTACACAGCACTTAGATACCTGTTGCTTAGTTCATGTCTCGTTGCTTAATGTCGCTTCCTCCACTCACATCCACATTCCTTCTGCGCAGACTTGATCGTTACCGACGACGGAAGTTAGTGTATCATTTCAAAAATACGCGGCAATTAACGTACAAATGTATCTCTAAACCTAAAACATGATACATGATCAGTTTGGCATGTAACAACTTGTTACCTTCCAATTTGTACTTGGACGCGCTAACCAATTGAGCCACCGAGCCCGGTAATTAAATTGGACAGATAGACTTATCTAAATCGCAATAACCATTCTATATCAATCCAATTCTCAATTACGTAGCATTTAATCTTTTCCGCAAGTTCTTGAAATTTTTAAAAATACAAATTAACTTGAAATACTCATTGTAAAAGTCTAATAGTTGTTTTCTTTTACAGATAAATAGACAATCATGAAAAATCACAAATTCCTTTTACTACTATTTCGATTATGGAGTTTTATATTATCGGTAGCATCATATCGAGAACAAAAATTTGCTATGGAACCGCAAGATCAAACAGCTGTAGTTAATTCCAGGGTAACTTTGCCATGCAGGGTAATAGATAAGAGTGGAGTGTTGCAATGGACGAAAGATGATTTTGGGCTTGGAACGCATCGAAATCTTAGTGGATTCGATCGATATTCGATGGTTGGAAGTGATGAAGAGGGTAAGTAACTATATAACCGTTTTTACTTTATGTGAATTTGTATTTACAAGAAATAAGAATTGGTGTAGTTTGAGAATGTCAAGATTGGCAAAAGCCAAGGCAGTTTGTAAAACCAAAGTAAAAATATCCCGCATTATGATAAGTTTTCTTGTTTTGAACCGTATTATTGAATATAAGGAAATCGACTTTTTACCACTTCCTCACAATGAGATGCAGTCACCACATCGTGCACGCTTACTTAAGTCCAGCACCTTTCTTTTTGTATTTTCTATTTGGTCTACTTAATTTAATTGCCGTTCACTCATAGTGATAAACTATCTCACAAAAGTATCCTCTCAACTGTCGTAAATAGAAATGGTATGATCAAGAACCAGACCAGATAATTTTGACCGTGATAAAAGTATTGATTGCTCTTGCATGAGAATTTCAAGAACCTGGCGTTTGCCATTATTGGATGAAATTACTTTTCAAGCAGGTACGATGCTCAGTGAGGTCCAAGTCGAGAAATTAAGGTTCCTGTTCTTGAAACCAAACTTGCATTCTGCGTGTTACAAGTGGTTGTACATTATCGTATATATCCACCTCTGGTACCGCACCATGGCTGAAATAATGAGGCAATATGTTTAAGAAAATTCTCAATGTAGAGGTTTGCAGAATGATTTAGCCCATACTATGATGGGTTTACCACGGTCACAAATAAACCTCCTGAACGTATGACGATCATTTTACCACTCCATTTTAACTCCATGCCCGTCTTCTGTTAGGTGTATATCTAAACAACATAACAACATACTGTAGCATTCTTTTAGCAATGTTCGAATTAAAATTTTATTTCAATTAATAACTTCTGTAATGGGAAAATTCCAAATATTAATTTAGTGTTACTTATTTATGAAAACTATTTATTAAAACCAGTATGTCACCTAGAAGAGATTTTAATATTATAATTATATTAGAAAAGTCATTTTAAACATACTTCAATTCAATTAAAAACTAATAGTTTTTGTGTTAGGGGAATTGTAATAATTTGTTGATCTATTCAGAGGAAGAACCTATTCATTATTCAAGGTTTTACTTATTATAGAAAAACCGTGATGGAACTTCAAAATTCCCAACAGTGGCAAAAGTTGTGCAAATGTGCTTAACAGTATCACACAGTGTAGATGTGGAAAAAGGTTTTCCCATTTAAGTAGGATACTAACAGAAGACAATGAGCCATTGTCACTAAGGATGTTAAATGCACGAAGATAAATGTCGTGAAGGAAGACCCTACACATGCGATTTTCCAATGCTCCACCCGAAGGTACCACATTGGCCAGGAAGCGAGTTTTTCTTACCTGGAAAATTTGGAATTTCACCGAACCCTTGCTCTTCCCAGCAAGGTGTGGATCTTTAGCGTGCGTGACAACACACACACACACACACACACACACACACACACACACACACACACACACACACACACACGGGACCTCCATTTTATCTTTCATCCGAACGAGGGAGTATTTTTGTGAAAAATGCTCGCCTAACATTTTTCAAGTGGGATTCGAACCCGGGACATGTGAAGGAAGACCAGAATTAATTCCATAACAAAAGAACTCTTAGTCTTTGCTAGGGTAGAAAATTCTGCTAACAACTTATACCTGGAAAAGGAAAAATGGAGGAGTTGTCTACGTTAAAAAAAAAGAAGATGAAGAAGACAGATTGAGGGTTGAAAAATACATAATCTACTCTGAACAGCTTCACGTTTTTTTTATTAATAAATACATATTCAAATATTAATACCAGTAGATTTCAAAACTTTGATCCACCAAACCAATGATTATTTAACCTTTGATATATAAAGTGAATTCAACTAAAGAAGTAAGATATACACCGGTAGATCATGGTACAATTCGGTCACTTTTTCTACTATTTTGGACTAAGTTGTTTGGTGGCAGCTCTGTTCTTGGGAATTTGTTCACAAAAAACTTCTAAACTATTTAGTAAGTTGCATGTTTTGACTACAGAGAAGAAACAGCCAATTGATCGGTTTCTTCGTTCTTACGGTTCGTCAAAATTGGTTTAGTTCAATGTCTACAGAAAGTCAAAACAATAATATAATTTGGTTGCATTAGTATCAACTAATTAGACAGATTTAAGCACTTACTCACCCTTTCTCAGAGTTTGTCAACAGCCATTATCCTACTGTTTACGGTTGAGATCATCAACAATTTTTTGTATTACAGAATTTTTGGCGAAATGCTTTTCGAGCTTTTGAGAGTTCTACCTAATTTTCTCGACCAAAACTGCACGCGGCAAGGTTTATAATTAAATAACACCCATAGACTTCTTTGCTGGTCATTACATTTGTGCACATGAAGCATATGTTTCGCGATTGTCATGCCGAAATGCAGTCGCCTTCATAATTAGTTCATATAAGCGAAATCCTGTTTTATAGAAGCCGTTCGTGATCGTTTGGTCAGAAGTATTTTGTATCTTTGGCTTAACGTTCAAAGCATCATGGATACATTGCGCCTACTTTGTTGGAGTACAAATCAATGTTCAGTCGACGTGTACGACGTTCATGCTACTCAACCACATTTCCTATACCTTGATAGCGTTTCGCGACATTGAACGGATACCACCTAAATTTGCAAGCTACCACATATCATTTCGCCGCGAAATAAATATCTGTACTCCATTTAAGCGCTTTGTTCTCATCAATCCTCAAAACTACCACGCAATGTTTGTTTAGCATTTTTTCGCTTTTGCAGCTTCTGAAATGTAGATATGTTCTGTATTTTTACTTAAGGGTCATGAACCTGCACATATATGTTGTGTCAGCTGTTGCAACCCGAATTTCTAGCTTTGTTTATAATGAGGGTTATATAAAAATCTTAACGAGACACTTGAGGGAGAAGGTTTTTTTGTTTGTACAAGTTGCTTTGTCATTTTCTCCTATAAAAACGCTTTGTTCCATAAACTATTTTGATTAGTGTATTAGTAAATCCTGAGATTTGTATAGATCGAAAGTTATCGTTCAACTCAATGCTAAAGTCATCTAAATTTTAATACAGTTTTCGTTAAAATTCTCTTGAGTAATTGTAAAACGCAGTGACACTTTTATCGTCATTCGGCGTTTGATCAGATCCAAAATCATGCAATTCCGTTTATCGAAAACGCAGTTTTTATAAACCGCTTCGAAATCGTCTTAAGCTCACTGCGTTTGGCTTTCTCATGATCGTTGATCGAAAACACCCGGAAGTTATTTAGGTTTATGTGTTGACCAACATAATATTATGCTATAAATTCCATTCCAGTTTAGTGTTTGCTTGGGAAATAAATTTATGGAGGAACTTTCTAGTGCATTTAGCTCTTATAGAAATGCACAAGGAGATTGATTTACGTAATATTCAATGGAGGAATGGGCTGTTTCAAATAAATTAGGTTATAGAAATTGTTGGTCATAACAAAATTGGTTTTGTATTCAACTTTACTGGTTGATCCTGTATTGATATTTTTTCTGTTAGAAGCAAAACCTTGTTTTAACGATAAGAAATTTGTAGTTAGTTTCAGCCTTTAGCTTTAGAATTCGCAATGTCGTTTTCATGGGAATAGAATAAAGATCCGCTTCTTGAAGAGGTTATTTTGCAATTTCGTTTGAAAGTTCAGAAATTAAAACCTTTGACACAAACATAAACCAACATAAACAAGCAGTGGTGAATATCATGTGTAATCCGAGAAAACCAATAGACCAAGCAGGTCACGAATTTTTTATACTAACCTAACGTTTAAAATGTTTATAAGTTATTACTACGTAAAGTTTGTTCTTACTATCAAATAATTATGCGTTAGCATTGAAAGACTAGGACCAGAGGTTGCTAGTGCTTAAGATCTGATATGGTCAACTTATATGAAGTTTTATGGCAATAATAAACTCTGCAGACGTTACAGGAATTACAGCAATATGAGAATTTTTAATAATTTTGCCTGGTATCTGATACTTAAACAGTTGATTCGTCTTCCTGAAAATAGGCAGATGAATCTGTACACCGTTCGCGCGCGCGCGTGCGTGCATGTGTGTGTGTGGGGGGGGGGAGCAGACGTATATATATGAGGGTGGTCCGATAACTACTTTGCCTACATAAGAAAAACGAAAATTTTGGATAAGTGGCGATTTATTTCTCAACATAGTCTTATTTTCGCTCGATACCCGTGACCCACCGATGCTCAAACTTCTTTAACCCGTCTGAAAAATATGTGTTCTCGAGGTCTGCAAAGTAGGCCTCAGTAGCGGCGATGACCTGCTCATTCGACTCAAATTTCTGCCCGGCGAGTGACTTTTTCAAGTTTGGAAACAAAAGAAGTCACACGGTGCAAAATCTGGAGAATACGATGGATGGGGCAGCAGTTCGTAGACCAATTCGACCAATTTGGCCGTGGCGAGGGCGGTTGCACTTGTTGTTCAGAGTGAGCAAACACGGGACCTGTCGCGCCGACAGCTTTCCCATACCTAAAATTTCATGCAGGATATGAGCCACGCGGTCTTTTGAGATGCCTAGTGCCTCAGCTATCTCGGGCACCTTCAATCGGCGGTCTGCCAATACGAAATTGTGAATTGTGAGCGTGGCTCATCAAAAACCGACGACCGACCACGTTGAAACTCTCTAAACCAGTTTTTGACGATCGCCATCGAAGGAGAAGAGTCACCGTACACAGCATCCAAGCGCTCTTTGGTTTCACTGCGAGATCTCCCTTCCAAAAACAAGAATCGAATCTCTAACCGATATTACTCTTTTTCGGTTTTTCTAAAATCCGCGGACACGCCCTTTTTATGAACCCTACAATTCAGTGCCTCTCAAATACGAAGCTACGATTGGAATATCTATTATAAATGATACATCCCCTAAAGACATTAATACGTACATTTCTAGCATGAAAGGAGCTTTCATTGAAGTTTTTTCACAAACAATAAAGAAATTATGGTCTGAAGATTCATATAATAAAATATTTAATATTTAAAACTGTAAATTCAGCGTTCTGCTCCTCACTTTAGAGATTACTGTCAACAAGATGCATTAGAGTTTCTACGATATTGGTTAGTCTTCACGAAGACGTCAAACGGGTTATTACCAAACCTACACCATTTTCTTCAGAAATATATAAAAACCTTGAATGACTGTGATTTCGCTTCCAAATCCTGGAATCATTTTTAAAAACAGACAATTCCCGTTTAGTGAATATTTTTGTGGGACAATTGAAGTTTGCATTACTCTGCACACATTGTGGTCATTGCTTTGTAACTTTTAAGCAATTTTGGGACTTATCACTTCCTATACTTCTCCATACTGAACAGATAATATTACTTGGACTACTTTACTATAGAAGAAACTTTAGACGGTGATGAAAAACCAACATGTTTAAAATTCGTGCAAAAAAGAATATGCAAATAGTCACTAACCATATAGAAATTTCCGAAAATCTTTATTATACATTTAAAACGTTTCTCAACTACTAAAAAATCTGCAGTAAAACTTTCTACATTCACAAATGTCCCATTGGAGGACCTAAACATAAGAAACTATGCAGCTGAAAGCAACCTTGATACCGCCGAAGCCGATTTGGATAATTACCGTTATAACTTGTACGCTTTATTAAATCACAATGGAACTACATTTGGTGGCCATTATACCGCATACTCTAGACACCCATACTCACTTATATGGCACTAATATAATGATTCCAAGGTACGCAGAATATCTCCAAATACACTAATAATATGCATATGTTCTATTCTACAAAATGTACAATCAAAAGAAAGTGAATCTCCAATTTGCCTTTGAGAATGGACCATATAGCTTACAGTAATCATCATCATCATTCGGTCTTCAGTTCTGAAACTGGTTAGACGCGTACCCTCATTGTTTCCTATTCTGAACTAATCTACACATTTTCCTGAAATTTGCACAGTTTGCATCTATCACTATCTGATCTAGGTCTACATCTACCTCTTTTTTCCTATCTCTGCTTGTAATATATCCCATACTATTCCCCAAAAATGCCTTACAACGTATTCTGCCCGTCTGTTTCTTCTATTTTTTCCACGGATATCTTTATTCCCCTACTATTTCTATAACCTATTTGCCATTAACTTTGTCTGCCCATACAATACCATCCTCATACATCTGAAGCACAACATTTCAAAGTTTGCTACCATTTTTCTCTCTACTTTTTCTACTGCCCGTATTTCATAGGCATACTGTGATGTGCTCCACACAAATGCTTTCAACAATTTTCTTCTTGTTTTTGTGTTTGCTGTCTTTGATCATAGGCGATCTTCTTTCTTGTTACCTGCAGTTCGATCCCGTTCTATTATTTTACAATTATATACCCTATTTCTCCGACATTCAGTGGTTTTGAAGGAGGGGGGGGCTCCGTGGCGTAGTTGGTATGCGTGTAAATACTACGATACGTTCCGCTTGAAAAATGTTAGGCGAGCATTTTTCACAAAAATACACCCTCGTTCGGATGAGAGGTAAAATGGAGGTCCCGTGTGTGAGTATTGTCACACACGTTAAAGATACCTACCAGTAGGGTAAAATCAAGGATCCCACAACCTCATTTCCTCCAGAATCCCTCATTTCCTCACTCATCTGGACCAAAAAGTTTTCTTCGACTAACCATTTTCATCTTTCGAGATAAACCTATCTTAAATTTTTATCTTTCGAGATAAATATCCAAATTTTTCCTCCCACGAGATAAACCTATTTTTAAGATTTTTTACCGCTAACATTCTGGACCAAAAAGTTTTCTTCGACTAGCCATTTTTTTTATCTTTCGAGATAAACCTATCTTGTTTGGTATCAATTAATATTAGATTTTTCTCAGCTACCTAAATCTCTAAGAATTTTTTCGATATCATCACCCCCAAGGGTGCTACCCCAATTTTAAGATTTCTTACATGTAGCGACTTTTGAGCGTTCTTATAAATTTTTTTAGTCATGCGATACATCTTGTTAGCTTAGAATTTTATGCAGAATTCGAATCTGCAAACAGATTTGAAATCGGACCACGCCCTGCAAAGTTATACTTTAAGCTCTTTTGCTCGTATATATTTAACTCCATTTTTAAAACCTTTTCGCTACCCAAGGTATATGCTTTAACCAACACAAAAATTAAGAACACAAAAGTTTAATAATTTATTTATCAATTTACAGTTTAATAAACTATTACAATTTTTACAAAGTATAGCATTATTTCCTGTGTGTAGCCGAAAGTTTAACCTGTAACAAAAAAAAAGATTAATGGGTTGTTTAAAATAGACGTGTAACAAAATGAGATTAATGTAAAAAGAGGAGACGTGTTTTCAGTCAATAAGACATATTGTTGTTAACAATATGTTTTACCGTCCAGCAACACCACGTGGAGGTAAACACATGCCGCCGGGAACAAAGGAAATTTAATTAAAAGCAGAAAGTTTTGTTCAAAACGCTACTGTAAAATATATAGAGCAAATAAATTATTCCCTGAATGTGTTTTCAATTGCAATAACTGACTATACAATCACAATTTAAATTACACTTTATTTAACTAAGTTACTTTAAACAAGAAATTACCGCATCCAAAATTCCAATGCATGCTTAACAATAATGTAGAAATGGCAAGGTCGACTTTTGATGTCCAATGTAATGTGTTTTAAATATCTAAAAAGAAAGCGCATTTTGCTGGTATGAAATCTATGGAATTTCTCCTGTAATGAAAGAAGAATGCATTCGTAATTGAAAATGCGTGCTACAACTTGAGGACAAACTAATTGCTTTACAATTATGTTACGTAAAGTGAAAGTAGCCTTTCTTTTTATTAATTAGCAGCTATGTGATTTGTAAAAATACAATAGATATGCTCAATGCCACCCATTAGAAAATTCCCGGGTTTATTAATCATACAATGAGCGCTCTATTTTGGCCTCGATTGGGGAAAATACAAACCTCATTTAGTAGTATAATTAACGGATTTCAAACGTATATAACGCGGTGTAATTAGAAAAATTCTATTAGTTTCACACGCTTTGTGTAAAGCCCCTCGAAATTTTAAACAATCGTTTCGTGTAGTTCTTTTGTGGAAAGTTTTGAAGGTTTAAGGGTAAGTATTATTAAAATATTATTAAAGTAGAACTGAATTTATTTGCAAACACCAATTATTATGTATTCTGTTATTGGTTCTTATTTGTATTTTAAAACATTAATTTTTCCAAAGTAATGCGCTGTTTTACAGATATACTTTTCCAAATTTTAAAGGTATGCTTTTGCTAGAATAAAAACAATTCTGACAAAATATTTTATTAAAAATTTAATACATTAAACAAAAGACCTCAATAACAATACGTTTTCTTTAGAACAGCTTAAATTATTCAAACAATGGTTTAAACAGTGATTGTACCTATTACCGAATCTTCTTAATTCTTTGAGCTTTGGAAGTGAGAAAACACTTTCCATGTTTAAAATGTTGTTTGATAAATATTTTGAGAGTAACTGCCTTTTCTGTTCGCCTTTAACATAGATTGTAGCATTGGGTGGTATGACTTCTTTCAGCAAATCGCCTACATTTGTATATCCACTTGTGGACTGTCCATCCCAGCTAAGCCCATGGATTCTTTGCTTTAACCACTGAACTTGCTTTTTGAAATCATCACTTAGGGTGTTATACTCCACAGCCATGTCCAGTATCTCATGCCATATTATATTATTCGCTACATCCAAAATGGCAATCTCCTTGCAATAGAAATCACTAGTTTTGTATTGATATCCTTGTAAATCGATTATGAAACACATGCTTCCTGCTTCAAATAACAGATGGGAATGGGGTTCTAAGCAAATCTCCCCGTATATCCAGTTAAGGGACTTTACTCCTCCTTTTATGATTTTTTCATCCAGGTAATTATCTGGATGATACTAAAGCAAGTCTGTTTTCTTAATCCAACTTTTACCATCCCCAACCACGACACTAATAATTCGCGTCCGTGCTTCCGTTTCCGTAAAACTTTTCCACTAAGTACGTGTCGGGTGCTGCTGTGAGCTGAATTTCATCGCCGTAAAAGCACCTAGAATTGGCCGACCTTCCAAATCTTGTAGCAGATAGGTTGTCGGTCTCGTTTTTGTACTTTAACAATTTTGAATAGTTCTGTACTCCAGTTTGGGTGAAATCCTCGATCGAATACTGCTTTATATTTTGATATACGTACAATGTCTCCAACCTTATACTTGTAACTTTTAGAAACGCTGTTAGCGGTGTAAAGTTTTATTCTTTCCGGATGTTCTTCTGCCTCCATAGGTGTCATGTTAATAGCCCGATGCGGTGTATTATTGTATTCTTCCATAACCTTAGGCAAAATATTCACCCATTTATGACTGCCTTGCAAGTAAAATCTTCTGTACAATTTGTTTTGATTGTTCTAATCAACCGCTCGACCATACCAGCTTTGATTGCGGAATACGTAGAGTAATGGTTTATCTTATATTTTTGCATAAGATTTTTAAACCAGCGGTTGTAGTACTCTTTCCCAAAATCCGTTTGTAGATTGATTTTAAGTTATTTTCTCCTTGCAGCATTTTGTCCAATATTTTTTCATAGCATTTGTAACTTCTGATCCAGTTTTATTTTTAAAGGTTCAGCTAAAGCATATTTTGTGAAACAGTCCACTGCTATTATAATATATCTGTACCCATTGTTCACACGCGAGTAAGGCTGCATTTCGCACAAGTCCGATTGGATAAGATCACGTTTCACATGTTTCAGATTTGTATGACGACGCTGAAAATTTTTTCTTGCAGGTTTAAATAATTCCTTAACGATGATTTCTTTACTCATTTTTGCTTAACACTGTTGCTAAACTAATAGGGTTATCTTTATCCAATTGCACCTTTGACATAAACTGAAGCTTTGGTTTGTAGTATTTGTTTTTATAGCTGCTGGTGACGCTTCGTAAATTGATGCTATTGCAAGACCGAGCTCCTTCTCATTTGTCTCGAAGTTGCAGTCAAATTAATAAAAACTGTATAAACGTTTTAAAGTCAGATACAAGCTTATCCAATTTTTCATTTACATACTGTTTATTAACTGCATCAGATGGCTCAACTGGTTGAGCAAGCATTGCGATACGCTGGTTTCTTGCATTGAAGGCTTTATCTTTACGCTGTATATCATCAGAACTTTTAGACAGTATGAAAAGGCTTGATTCACGAGCTTGATTACAGATTTCTTATTAACACAATCACTATCTTCTTTAGGATCCATTACATCCACTAGCCTTCTTTTACGAAAACTAATTGTTTCTTCTCCAGACTTGAATACTATAGTGCTTCTCTGATTAACACAATCACCATCTTCTTTCGGGTCTGATGAATTCACTAACCTTCTTTGCTGCATATCGACCCATCACCATCCAACGTTAGCACAAATCCTCGACCTGGAGGACCGCGCCGAATATCAGCATCTTTACGCTCTGAACGTCCGAAGCGGTCGATAGGCATTTTAAAACTGTGTAATTATTTACTGAGCTCACTGTATTATACCTTCTTCTCTCAACTCTTCTATTATGGACACCATCTCGTTAATGTTTTCCTCGCTTGTATTTCCAGCTCGGTTGGATGCGTTCAACAATCTCAGCCGATCTACAAGTTCATGTACATTATTCCAGTAGACATATTGCACCGGCTTTGAATTTAAACTTTTGTAAAACCGATTAGAAAAGCCTAAACCCCTTTGCGCTTCTGTTCCTCTGTTCATTTCAGATTTCTGAAATTCGAGTCATCGTTTGAACATTTATTAGTATGCAAACTTTTGTTTTTGTGGGAATCGCTGTTGGTGACACCGAAGATGGGAACTTTCTCAAATAAAGATTTGATCACTTTCCAGTAATCATGAAATCACAAATTGAACCCATTTGGGGTGATGTTGTAACTCAGCAAAGTTGAAGTGAGTCGGCATGTTGTCACCATGGTTGCAGTCTTTTTATAGTGTTTGGTGAATTTTTCGATAAACACAACATCCATCGTTCCATATTTTGCGCAGGTTCACGTGATGATCTCTTACCCACTAGCTTCCCAAATCTGTGATCAACAGATAGGTACTTGCTCCATTCTGAATGTACATAGGTTCACTGCCGATCCCTTTATTAGGTGAAATGGCGGTCCACGATGGACTTGCTTATCCCAAAACTTAATGCTATGTTCTGCTCCTCAAACCTTGAATGTCCTTTTACATCGGAACTGTCCGTCAATTGAGAACGTCGTAATGGGTAGCTACACGATCGATTTGAACAGGGGATAGCGCCACAACACAAGGCAAAACATGCTTGTCGATTTTGTATGTTTACAAACTTTTCCGAACATTTGGGAGCTGATTGAGACGCAAAGGTTGTACTTGTTAACATTTCTAGTACAACCTGTTTCAGAGTCCATCCTAAAATTAAATTAGAAAAATTAATAATTGTAGAACTAACCAGAATCCGTTCTTGGAACTCTGATTCAATCTTTACAAGGTGTTGTAGAACGTCAGGTTACTGAGGAGGTGACCACAACATTTGGTGTTAAGATTTTAAATCTTCAACACCTCTGACCATCTTGGTGTACCACCAAACACTCCAATTAACCTTGAGGATGTGTAAGCCAATTTCCCCAAGGTATGAACCTCTCTTCTGCCGAATAGAAATTCCGTGACTAAAATACAAATAAGTAACCAATCTTATAAAATACATACCCTAGTAATTAGCATTTTTAATTCTGTATGTGCATTAAAGCGTCACATACACCTCCATCCAGACACATACATTAGTCTCTTGTGCATGTTAGATCGCTGTAGTGCCAGTTGACACGTACACACATTACATCTAGACATTCTTGCAGGTTCCTCAACCGTTGGTGCAGTCTTTGACCGATGACCTGCAAGGGACAACACACCATGTTTGGCGTCCTTGTGCCGTTTAGTGTCCCTCCCGAGAAGATGCACCACATGAAATAAAGCCGTATTCGACAGCATGGCATGTGCAGGAGGTGGTGCGTTAAATTCTCGAGAAGACACCGCAGACGTTGACACGAAAATTATCACTTGTAAATTATAAAGAATATTAAAACTATCAATTTGAATAAAACTAATTTAACATTGTAACAATAGTATTCGATAATACTTAAACATACCCATCTTACACCTTGTAATTCATATTGTCATCGTACACAAGTATTTAGCCGCTTGATCATAACATTAGATTTACAACTTATACATTATCGTATTTAAAACATTACGAGCCGTGCAATCGTTAAAACACTTAGAAGAACACATTTAAAGACCTAGACATGTATATTCAGTAACAAGTGAAGCTCTTAAATCATTATACAATTGCTAGTTATAATATCCAGTACTACGTACTAATTCCACTGATTGATTGTGTAAAACGAATGGTTTAATTCAAGAATTAAGATATTTGCATTTCGAAACACACGTGAAACGTTAAGTTTAGGCCCATAAAGTGATTAAGGATTTCCAACAGGCTTTATCCCTGACAAAAGCTTAGGATGACGAAGTTCGTAATAAAAAGTTTTAGGTAGAAATAACTCATTGATATGTACTTTCGGTTGTTAATAGATTGTTTGTCTTCAATTACCTTATTTTAATCAACACAGAATTTTATAACAAGTGAATTTCAAAAAAATTTAAGTCTGCTAGTTGTTGCTCTCTCATATAAAATTAAAATTCAGGTAGATGTTATGCATCAAGAAATTGATTTTTGGTTCAAGTAAAGGAAAAGATAAAATTTTAATGTTTTTAAAACAATCCTTTGGCAGCTATATGCTCAATTTAACTTCACACGGAACAATTTTCTTCCCTCTTTATATTAACCCAGTTAAGAACTACTCCTGAGTCTGAAATTGATTTACTGTATCATTTAATGTTTTACTCTTAAACAAAATAAGGCTTAGCTACTTTATCAGTAACAGGATGCGGTAAAGTAAATTACAAAGACGAATCGTTTTAATCTTTGTATAGGAAAATAGAGGTTGGTTTCTTAACGGTTAAGAAGACTGAATTGAATGGTTTAAAAAATTGGTTAAGGATTTTAATGGTTTCCAAAATTGAACGAAAACTGTGATAAAAACCAAGCCAATTTGTTTAAACCCCAAAATTTAATTTTTTATTTAAAAAAACTTATTTAAAATTTTTAATTAATTAAAATTTGCATATTTATTAATTTATAAAATTAAATTTCGAAATTTTTAATCCTAATGATTTTCCAACCAATGATTTAAAGGTATTACTGATAGTTTCTATTTTTCCGGTGAAACGGAACAATTTTAAGTAATATCCACAAAATTTTTGTTTTAATTAAATTTTGAAACATTAATGCTATACATTCTTGCTCCTCAACCTTGTGATGTCTTTACAGGATGCAGTCCGTGTCAATCTGACAAACTGTGTATGTATGACACTTGGATCGTGCACGTGGTAAGCGTCACAACACACTCAGGCAAAGATGACATGTCTGATTTAACATCCTGTTTCGATCATTTAGGAAGTCATGATAGAGATCGCAAAGTTGTACTGTTACATTTACTCAAGACAACGCATACGTTTCTAAGCCTCCTAAATTAAAATTGAAAAATCAATGGAATTGTACGTAACTAACAGAATCACGTTCTGAACTTCATAACATTACCAAAAGGTTTTAAGAAGCTTCTGAATGACCACAACATTTAGTGTTAAAGATTAACATCTTCAACCCTGCGTCATCTTTTAACAAAACCCTCAAGTTAACCTTGAGCATATGTCAGCTAGACATGTTCCGCGGTAAAACTTCAATTCTGCCGAAATAGCACAAATCTGAGTAAATTAATACAAATAGTTCAACAAAAATACGTTATAAATCATACCACTGTATTACATTTAATTTCGTATGCTGCATTGTTAAAACATACTATACGGACCTTCCATCCAAGACACGAAACTTTTGGGTTGAATCGTATCGGTAACATGCCAAGTTGAACTCAAATCATTAATCAGTTCTTACGAGTTCCTCAACGTTGGTGAGTACGTTTACCGAATGCACTGTTTCAAACACACGCATGCTTTCGGAAGTCTTGATGCCGTTCTGATAAGTTCCATTCGAGAAGATCGTTAGACAATGTCAAAACTATTACGGATTCGATTTGAATTACTCATAGGTCTGAACTGGTCTTTTAAAATATATTGTTTCCTCGATAATGACAGCTTCTAACAATACCATCGGCAAACATTTCTGTTATTACCAACATAAGTGAAATTGACCTGTTTGCGAATGACTTACCTCGAACCGAGTACTTTATAAAAAATTTAATCACTATTCCTTCAATTTTTATACCCTTGTAATATTCTCGTACACGTTGATGTTTAAAACGCGTTACAGTACATTCAAACCAGTCTATTACCTTGTAATTGTAAACATAATAATACCGCTTAGTTTTCTTGCTTTTTAGGCCCGATTGGTAAATTTTATTTAACTATTATTTGATCCGTTAAATCTTCATGAATAACTTCTTTAATCGACAGATTCACATTCATAATGCAATTCGCAAATTATGCCATGTCGCACATGTCTAACCCTGAAACCATTGTAAAAGGATGATCTCATAGTAATTCCTTTCAGTTATTCTCATGACAATTCAAAAGCCAATGGTTCGTAGATGTTTAATGATGCAAATTTCGTATACCGAAAATCTGATTAATAAGTTTACGTATAGTTTAAGTGAATTCGTGAACACTCATAATGTGGAAATTGGGTTTGTTATAAACCGAGTAAAACCCGTATTACGATTGGTGTGTAGCAAGAAATATTGTGGCAACCATGTTCTGAATTGACATACGAAAATTGGTTAGTTTACAAATTTTCAATAATTTCAAATCAAGTATTTTCTCGTGACGCTAAACACTCGATTAAATGGTGCAAAATGGAAGATCTACACATACAACTAGAGGTCCGTTTTTATCACTCTGTCACCAGTGTCTGGATCAAACCGGTACGAAACGTTCAGTTAAAAATAATAATGGGTAATAGCTCGATAGTTATAAATGAATTGGAGTGCCGTAAACATTCCATATGCGAGAGTTGTTTGAGTATCAACTAAGCAGTTGAAAGTCGTGACTTCAGCATTATAACGAATTAGTAGGGTTTGTTGTAATTCTAATTTAAATGATTGCGATGTTTATCTGACTGAAGGAAACGAATTAAACTTGATTGAAGCGAAGTTCGAATGGAATATTTTATTCTACAACGAATTGAATCAGAGCACTAAATGCATTGGAGCTGGTTATATGTTTTCCGGATATATCTTGGAAGAGTGATGCGTACATGAACATTTGGGAAATGTTTAGACGTTTAAATTTGTGGAATCTGAAGATTCTGTTTATGGTGATAACTAGAAAGAGTATTTTATAAAAATCACCAGGACATGGATGTTAATATGATTTTAATATATGTAAATTTCTTCGAAAATCAAATAGACGTTATTTTTTTCTTTAAACTGAGATTTTCTCAAAATCATTTATTTGCGGAAAGGTTTTACACCTATAACAGTTACGTTTAGCTCATATTCCAGGTTTATTCTTTTTTCCCTTGTTTCCAAAGGGGGCCTGGGAAACAATTTTTTTTTGGGTTCAAAACTTTAACCTTGTTTAATGAATTTTGTAATCGATTCAATGGACGTTATTCAAGTAATCAAATGTTTATTTAATTTTGCTAAATCGCTCCTTTTAAAGTACCTTTTTGTACCTCCGCAAAATGAAATGTTAAAAAAATTGTAATGTATATGAAATTTGGATGAAACTGTTTAATTAAATATTTAAGGAAATTCCAACCCCTTATAAATTAAATTTTCCAAACTTATTAAATTGTTTCCAAAAATACTTTCTTATTTGGTTTATGAATTAAATCCGAAAATTGGGGTTTTATCACCTTTTCTAATGCGATTAAATTCGTTATTTGGTATTTAAGGCAAAAATTTGAATGATAAATTTGTTAGTTTGGGAACGAGAAAATTAATTGTTTATTTTTGTATATCTAAAATAATAATTTTTTGTACTTTTATCGAATTTTTAATTTAACCAAGTCATTCCTTTTAAGGTGTAAATTTTTAAATTTATTTTTTTATTAATTTAAAATACATGAATTTGAAAAGACCGTTTTAAATCGAAATTAAAGGTTGGTTCCAATTTCCCACAAATAATCGAGTTAACGAAAAGGACGTTTACCTTCCCTTTTGCAAAAAAGTTAAAATCTATAGGAATTTTAATTTTTGCGGTTTACATTTTCCCGGGAAACCATTTTTTTGGTTTAGGGCCAAGCCGTAAGTTTTTGGGTATCCAATATAATTTATTAAAATATACCCTTTTTATTTATTTTTTTAAGATTTTGGAATTTTAAATTTAATTAACTTTAAATTAAAAATTAATACCAGTTTGGGCAGGGGGGTCGGGCGGGTCCGGTCAAAGGGGTTGAGGGTGTCCGAGGGAAAAAAGTAACCGTTGGCCAAAAACTTATTAATATTAAAACAACATAGATTTTATACAATTTTATTAAAAATATATACAAAATATTTAATTGTGAATAAATCTATTAACAATTTCCGTAAACGGATTATATTCAAACATAGAGTCATGTATAATTAAAGCATAAGCCTTCATCGACGGTTCAAAATTTCTTGAAGCTTCTAATTCCATTCTTACATCAACCGTTGCATCCTTGATGCTTTCAAATTGATGACGACAGTCGATTACAAAGACAGGTGATTCCTTAAACCTGTTGTAGTCCATTAAACATTTATTTGACGATTTGTTCGGGTAGTATTTTTCCATAAAAGATGCATAAGACAGGTACGCCGGCAAGTAGTCATTCTGCTCGAAGTCCAAATTTAATCGACCTTGAGGGAACATCTGAGAGTTTAAAAACACTTTGACATTGGTTATATTGGCATTCGTAAAGCTTGTAGCATTTTCTTCTTTCTTATCATATTTTCCATTTTGCAGCGCTAGTAATATCCACCGAGCCTTCTCTGTTTCATTCGATACTTTAATTCTCCATACTTGCGACTTTGATTGTGTTAGAGACGGTAATTCGTGTAGTTCCCATTTTCTGAATGCAACCATTATAGATGATTGATTTTGCATTTCCGAAAGCAGCGACGCCTTGGCAAAGTCGCTTAATGTTATATGGGACCTCCCATGAAATACGTTGTATTTTAAACGTTACTGTATTTCCAATCGACTTGTAGCAATTTACGTCCGACTTGGATCTGATTAAAATCAGCTCTTGAGGCATGTTGACGATAGTTTTCTTGTAATCTTCAAAAAACCCAAAAATGGTTTTTAGCGGTATAGCACAACTAAACCGTCCATCTTGGAATATGGTATCGGGTTTCCACCCGGTATGTGTAATAGATTTTGTTTCTGATTCTTCCATAGATACTAAACCTTTAATAGTTCTTGTAATTCCAGGGATTCGACAGACATCTATTATTTGATTATTACCCAATTTGTATTGAATTTCCTCAAACAGAAAATATGGTGCATTTCTAGTAAATTCGTAAGCTTTAGGGTCTGGTTCTGCTGCTCTAATCGGGTCTCCAGTTGTTGACGCTTCCCTTAATGTTTCCGTAAAGGCCATAGGATTTAAAATATAAAACTTTCATGGGGTATGTGATGTTATCACTGCTCTGGATTTCAATTGAAATTCGATCGTTGTTTTCTGCGTTCAATGTAAAGGAAGATATGTATAATAATCTTCCTTTATTATGGTCTCGTCTAATTTATAACCTCCAAACACATCCAATTTGGGCACGTCCTCATATTTAAGCCTTCCAAGTTTAACGTTTTCATCACCGTGGAGATCTAAGCTGCGTTTACTTCTGCCTCCCATCATTTATAACTTTTAACCCCAAAGATTTTAAGAAACGTATTTCTTCTGCTGTAAGTCTCTCGACAACTTGACGCTTTGACGTCGTATTCACTTCTAATCGTCTGGGGTGTTGTAGCTGCTTTATATACAAAATCGATAGGCATTTTCAGCTACTTTTTATTTCCAGTCTCACACAGGTGTATGTTTCCGGTGAAAAGTTTACCAATTCACCCAAATGATCGACTAGTCTGATTGTAATATTATCAATTTCTGTCACGCTCAGCGGATAATATATGATGGTTAGGTTCCTTTTCCAGATTATACCCGGGTGGTACAGATAGACTGAATTCGAATATGCTGTGCGTAAGAAAATTGTTTCTGAAGATCCGCTGGTGATATTGGTTTCCACAAAATGTTTGAGACCGATATTAACTTGCTGATTAGCGATATGTACGGTATCTGCAGCCAATTTGCGGTTGGTAAACCCCAAGATGCTTCCAATATTGTTTTACGGTTTGCCCCAAAATCAATCGGTATACTGCTTCGTATAGAACACTTTAATGTATTATTGTTGGCACTCAGTTTAAAATATTTTTCAATGTTCTCGTTGATGTCCGGCTTCGACTGAACCATTTTTGAAGACGTCCTGTATATATGCATTTATTTCTTCTAATTCGTATGATCCAGGTTCAATGGTTATTCTGCGATGCTCTGGATCGTTAAAGTAAAGTTATTGTTTCCTGGATGTATGTTTTGCACAGTGTTACAAGTGTACAATCCCACCAGACCCAAAGCATATTCACCGTCTTGTTTCAATTTAATTGGTGGGTAAATGGATCCTGTCGATATGACATTACCATACCCGAACACGCTCACTGTTTTAGCCATTGTCACTAAGAAACTTTAACACTAAATGTCCACAATTGTATGTGTTGTAAGTCTGCTCCGGTACACTGTTGTAGTAAATTTTACAACCTCGAAAATATCTCTTTACTTCTTCCGGGGTCTCAAGTCTCCAAACGAATCGTAGTAATACACGCTATTTCTACGTTTTCGGTACCCACCAATGTGTACCCGAACCTTTGGTGGTATCCAAATTAATCACTCCCGATTCGTTGACACGCGGTCTAATCTTCTGTAACTGATCTCTAGAAAAGACACCACGAAAATGAGGAATGTTAGATGCGTGTTTCCTTATATCTACATCGGTAAGAGCTCTTCGAGGTAACTTGCTTAGTTTTTGATACTTTTTACAAATGCCACGCCCCTGTTTGTACGGTTTCAAGAATAATGCTGTACCTTTTTGTATGGTTTTAGAAACATTCCATTTCCTTTTTCCCAACGGTAATGGCTTCCATAGATCTGTTGTGTCGTTCGCTCTCCTTAAGATGTTCGTTGGCTGTCTTGACATCATTTACTGCTTTAGCTATCCCCCAGCACCACCTGTTAGTGCTCCTAGGGCATAGTCCAGCGAATATCGGATCAATGGTAGAAAACCTCCTTTCTGTGGAACGGGTATAATACGTGGGACTTTAATTTTGTTTCTCCCACCGGCTCCTTTTATGATTTTTTTCCAATTAGAATACCGAACATCTAACAGCTTTTTCAAGTTGTCGGAACCAACTCGGTCTATTGCGGATCGTATTTTCTTCAAAATCCGCCTTTGAAACTTATTTTCTTCTTTAAACCCATACCCATTTTCCTCTTCGCTTTCATAGCGTTTGTCACAAACCAAGCTGCGGCTTTTCCCCAAACTTTGCGTTTTTAGACTTAACTCTCCCCAGGCCTTCTTCTAAAATTTTATCTGCTCGGTGTCTGGCTGGAAGATCGTCGGGGTACTTGGAGTATGCAATGTCGTGGTCTTTACACAATTTATCTAATTCGTTTATTCCAGGTTATCAGTACTGCGGTCCTGGTACAAAGTTGGATGAACGCTTAGCAAGAGGTGATCCTGAATAAACGAATTAGATAAATTGTGTAAAAAGACATTGCATACCCAAGTACCCCGACGATCTTCCAGCCAGACACCGAGCAGATAAAATTTTAGAAGAAGAAGCCTGGGGAGAGTTAAGTCTAAAACGCAAAGTTTGGGGAAAAAGCCGCAGCTTGGTTTGTGACAAACGCAAAAGGAAGAGGAAAATGGGTATGGGTTTAAAGAAGAAAATAAGTTTCAAAGGGGGTTCCGAAAACCTTTTGAAAAAAAGCTGTTAGATGTTGGTATTCTAATTGGTAAAAAATCATAAAAGGAGCCGGTGGGAGAAACAAAATTAAAGTCCCACGTATTATACCCGTTCCACAGAAAGGAGGTTTTCACCATTGATTCCGATATTCGCGGACTAAGTGCTCTAGGGCACTAACAGGTGGTGCTGGGGATAGCTAAAGCAGTAAATGATGTCAAGACAGCCAACGAACACTTAAGGAGAGCGAACGACACAACAGATCTATGGAAGGCCATTACCGTTGGGAAAAAGGAAATGGAATGTTTCAAACCATACAAAAAGGACAGCATTATTCTTGAAACCGTACAAACAGGGGCGTGGCATTTGTAAAAAAGTATCAAAAAACTAAGCAAGTTACCTCGAAGAGCTCTTACCGATGTAGATATAAGGAAACACGCATCTAACATTCCTCATTTTCGTGGTGTCTTTTCTAGAGATCAGTTACAGAAGATTAGACCGCTGTCAACGAATCGGGAGTGATTAATTTGGATACCACCAAAGGTTCGGGTACACATTGGGTGGGGTACCGAAAACGTGGAAATAGGTGTATTACTACGATTCGTTTGGAGACTTGAGACCACCGGAAGAAGTAAAGAGATATTTTCGAGGTTGTAAAATTTACTACAACAGTGTACCGGAGCAGACTTACAACACATACAATTGTGGACATTTAGTGTTAAAGTTTCTTAGTGACAATGGCTAAAACAGTGAGCGTGTTCGGGTATGGTAATGTCATATCGACAGGATCCATTTACCCACCAATTAAATTGAAACAAGACGGTGAATATGCTTTGGGTCTAGTGGGACTTGTACACTTGTAACACTGTGCAAAACATACATCCAGGAAACAATAACTTTACTTTAACGATCCAGAGCATCGCAGAATAACCATTGAACCTGGATCATACGAATTAGAAGAAATAAATGCATATATACAGGACGTCTTCAAAAATGGTTCAGTCAGAAGCCGGACATCAACGAGAACATTGAAAATATTTTAAACTGAGTGCCAACAATAATACATTAAAGTGTTCTATACGAAGCAGTATACCGATTGATTTTGGGGCAAACCGTAAAACAATATTGAAGCATCTTGGGGTTTACCAACCGCAAATTGGCTGCAGATACCGTACATATCGCTAATCAGCAAGTGAACATAATATCGGTCTCAAACATTTTTGTGGAAACCAATATCACCAGCGGATCGTTCAGAAACAATTTTCTTACGCACAGCATATTCGAATTCAGTCTATCTGTACCACCCGGGTATAATCTGGAAAAGGAACCTAACCACGTCATATATTATCCGCTGAGCGTGACAGAAATTGATAATATTACAATCAGACTAGTCGATCATTTGGGTGAATTGGTAAACTTTTCACCGGAAACATACACCTGTGTGAGACTGGAAATAAAAAGTAGCTGAAAATGCCTATCGATTTTGTATATAAAGCATGCTACAACACCCCCAGACGATTAGAAGTGAATACGACGTCAAAGCGTCAAGTTGTCGAGAGACTTACAGCAGAAGAAATACGTTTCTTAAAATCTTTGGGGTTAAAAGTTATAAATGATGGGAGGCAGAAGTAAACGCAGCTTAGATCTCCACGGTGATGAAAACGTTAAACTTGGAAGGCTTAATATGAGGACGTGCCCAAATTGGATGTGTTTGGAGGTTATAAATTAGACGAGACCATAATAAAGGAAGATTATTATACATATCTTCCCTTTACATTGAACGCAGAAAACAACGATAGAATTTCAATTGAAATCCAGAGCAGTGATAACATCACATACCCCCATGAAAGTTTTATATTTATAAAGGGTACCTATAAGCCTACGGAAGCATTAAGGGAAGCGTCAACAACTGGAGACCCGATTAGAGCAGCAGAACCAGACCCTAAAGCTTACGAATTTACTAGAAATGCACCATATTTTCTGTTTGAGGAAATTCAATACAAATTGGGTAATAATCAAATAATAGATGTCTGTCGAATCCTGGAATTACAAGAACTATTAAAGGTTTAGTATCCATGGAAGAATCAGAAACAAAATCTATTACACATACCGGTGGAAACCCGATACCATATTCCAAGATGGACGGTTTAGTTGTGCTATACCGCTAAAACCATTTTTGGGTTTTTTGAAGATTACAAGAAAACTATCGTCAACATGCCTCAAGAGCTGATTTTAATCAGATCCAAGTCGGACGTAAATTGCTACAAGTCGATTGGAAATACAGTAACGTTCAAAATACAACGTATTTCATGGGAGGTCCCGCATATAACATTAAGCGACTTTGCCAAGGCGTCGCTGCTTTCGGAAATGCAAAATCAATCATCTATAATGGTTGCATTCAGAAAATGGGAACTACACGAATTACCGTCTCTAACACAATCAAAGTCGCAAGTATGGAGAATTAAAGTATCGAAGAAACAGAGAAGGCTCGGTGGATATTACTAGCGCTGCAAAATGGAAAATATGATAAGAAAGAAGAAAATGCTACAAGCTTTACGAATGCCAATATAACCAATGTCAAAGTGTTTTTAAACTCTCAGATGTTCCCTCAAGGTCGATTAAATTTGGACTTCGAGCAGAATGACTACTTGCCAGCGTACCTGTCTTATGCATCTTTTATGGAAAAATACTACCCGAACAAATCGTCAAATAAATGTTTAATGGACTACAACAGGTTTAAGGAATCACCTGTCTTTGTAATCGACTGTCGTCATCAATTTGAAAGCATCAAGGATGCAACGGTTGATGTAAGAATGGAATTAGAAGCTTCAAGAAATTTTGAACCGTCGATGAAGGCTTATGCTTTAATTATACATGACTCTATGTTTGAATATAATCCGTTTACGGAAATTGTTAATAGATTTATTCACAATTAAATATTTTGTATATATATTTTAATAAAATTGTATAAAATCTATGTTGTTTTAATATTAATAAGATTTTTTGGTGATCCAAGACAGTTTCTCACGTACTCCGGTGTACACCTAAGCACTGTGCCCATGCGCACCCTGCGCGTGCACACCCTGCCCATGCACCCTGCGCGCGACCCTGCCCATGCGCACTGCGCGTGCACCCCTGCCCATGCTGGTATATAAGGAATATTATTTTCAATTTGAATCAGTTTAAACTTATATTTGAAAGATGTACACCAAGGAATCTTTAGAGAAAGCAGTTAGTGAAATACAAAAGGGTATTAGTGTTAACTCTGCAAGTAGGTTATATGGTATACCCAGAAGAACGTTACAGGCATTTGGATCACCGTAAACCTCAAAGAAGAATGGTGCTCCTAGGTCGGAAAATGTGAGAGACACGGGTGATGCTATACAAGAAGTTAAAATACCTATACAGAATTATGATAACTTTGCTATTGCTAGTGCAAGAGAGGATGGTAAACATGGTTCCTTGTTCCCGTCTAACATACGAGCTATATTCGTGGGACCATCGAGTTGTGGGAAGACCAACGCTTTAATATCTCTGATCTTGCACGAGAACGGTCTTAGATTTCAAAATGTCTATGTATTTTCGAAGAGTTTGTATCAACCGAAATACGAATTGTTAAGAAACGTTTTTACACCATTAAAAGAAGAAATTGGGTACCATGAGTTTGAAAATTACGATGATTTGATCGAACCCGGAGATACCAAAGAAGATTCAATTATGGTTTTCGATGATATACCTGCAAACGAGCAAAGTAAAATCACTCAATTTTTCTCGTTCGGCCGACATAAAGCAATAGATTCGTTCTATCTATGTCAAACTTACGCTAGTGCCTTAAAACATAGACTCAGAGATAACGCCAATGTAATCGCATTATGGAAACAGGACGATACAAATCTTCGCCATATCTTTTCGGATCATATAAGTGGTGACATGACATATCCGAAATTTAAAGAAATGTGCTTACAGTGTTGGGGTGACTCAAAACATAATTTTATAACTGTTGTGAAAGATTTTGATTTGGATAAGGGCGGTATCGGAAGGAATTTCGACGAGTATATAAATATTTGACATTATTCAAAAACCGCTAGTTCTCATCCAAAGTTTCATGATGACGGACGTTAACAATTTTATTGCGAATAAACGCAGTCTTCATCTTATGCAGGATGCTGTACGAAAAAAGTTTGTAGCGTACAAAAAGGGAGACGCTACATCTCAGCAAAAATTCAAAGAGATGCACAAACAATTGATTGATCCCTTGGAAATAACCGCTTCCCAGTTGCAATCGATCACCGAAAAATTCCCACACCTACAACAAAGGTTAAAGTTGAAAACATGGACGTACCTATAAAGAAAATTAAACAACTCGTTCCAGAAGAACCGTTCCATCTTTACTATGCGGATGTGTTAGCTAGAGACGAGGACGAAAATATTGACAAATCAATTTATGGAGTAAAGTATAATGCGGAAACCGATACATGGAGTTTGTGGAAAAGTGTATTGGTAATTAACCCGGAAACTAGCGATATAACATTAAATAATGTGATATATCCAGGTACGAAGGGTTTATACAACCTGCTGGTTTACAAAGACATCAGCCCCGAAGATGGCGATTTCAATTTGCATGAAGATTTGCCGAATTACTTGGAAATGATCAAATCTGCGTCGATTTTGAGAAGAAAGTTTAACCCATTTGCGGTGCACGATTTAAGCGGATTCCCAACAAATAACAAAAGTTTAACAAATATGTGCAAAAATATCTCACCGAATTTCGGAGGAATCCTGAAAGAAAACAGCCAAAGAGAAGAAAACAGTCTAAGGGAGCGGGTTTAGGCTTTTCTAATCGGTTTTACAAAAGTTTAAATTCAAAGCCGGTGCAATATGTCTACTGGAATAATGTACATGAACTTGTAGATCGGCTGAGATTGTTGAACGCATCCAACCGAGCTGGAAATACAAGCGAGGAAAACATTAACGAGATGGTGTCCATAATAGAAGAGTTGAGAGAAGAAGGTATAATACAGTGAGCTCAGTAAATAATTACACAGTTTTAAAATGCCTATCGACCGCTTCGGACGTTCAGAGCGTAAAGATGCTGATATTCGGCGCGGTCCTCCAGGTCGAGGATTTGTGCTAACGTTGGATGGTGATGGGTACGATATGCAGCAAAGAAGGTTAGTGAATTCATCAGACCCGAAAGAAGATGGTGATTGTGTTAATCAGAGGAAGCACTATAGTATTCAAGTCTGGAGAAGAAACAATTAGTTTTCGTAAAAGAAGGCTAGTGGATGTAATGGATCCTAAAGAAGATAGTGATTGTGTTAATAAGAAATCTGTAATCAAGCTCGTGAATCAAGCCTTTTCATACTGTCTAAAAGTTCTGATGATATACAGCGTAAAGATAAAGCCTTCAATGCAAGAAACCAGCGTATCGCAATGCTTGCTCAACCAGTTGAGCCATCTGATGCAGTTAATAAACAGTATGTAAATGAAAATTGGATAAGCTTGTATCTGACTTTAAAACGTTTATACAGTTTTTATTAATTTGACTGCAACTTCGAGACAAATGAGAAGGAGCTCGGTCTTGCAATAGCATCGATTTACGAAGCGTCACCAGCAGCTATAAAAACAAATACTACAAACCAAAGCTTCAGTTTATGTCAAAGGTGCAATTGGATAAAGATAACCCTATTAGTTTAGCAACAGTGTTAAGCAAAAATGAGTAAAGAAATCATCGTTAAGGAATTATTTAAACCTGCAAGAAAAATTTTCAGCGTCGTCATACAAATCTGAAACATGTGAAACGTGATCTTATCCAATCGGACTTGTGCGAAATGCAGCCTTACTCGCGTGTGAACAATGGGTACAAATATATTATAATAGCAGTGGACTGTTTCACAAAATATGCTTTAGCTGAACCTTTAAAAATAAAACTGGATCAGAAGTCACAAATGCTATGAAAAAATATTGGACAAAATGCTGCAAGGAGAAAATAACGTAAAATCAATCTACAAACGGATTTTGGGAAAGAGTACTACAACCGCTGTTTTAAAAATCTTATGCAAAAATATAAGATAAACCATTACTCTACGTATTCCGCAATCAAAGCTAGTATGGTTGAGCGGTTGATTAGAACAATCAAAACAAATTGTACAGAAGATTTTACTTGCAAGGCAGTCATAAATGGGTGAATATTTTGCCTAAGGTTATGGAAGAATACAATAATACACCGCATCGGGCTATTAACATGACACCTATGGAGGCAGAAGAACATCCGGAAAGAATAAACTTTACACCGCTAACAGCGTTTCTAAAAGTCGCAAGAAGTTGTATAAGGTTGGAGACATTGTGCGTATATCAAAATATAAAGCAGTATTCGATCGAGGATTTCACCCAAACTGGAGTACAGAACTATTCAAAATTGTTAAAGTACAAAAACGAGACCGACAACCTATCTGCTACAAGATTTGGAAGGTCGGCCAATTCTAGGTGCTTTTACGGCGATGAAATTCAGCTCACAGCAGCACCCGACACGTACTTAGTGGAAAAGTTTTACGGAAACGGAAGCACGGACGCGAATTATTAGTGTCGTGGTTGGGGATGGTAAAGTTGGATTAAGAAAACAGACTTGTTTTAGTATCATCCAGATAATTACCTGGATGAAAAAATCATAAAAGGAGGGAGTAAAGTCCCTTAACTGGATATATAGGGGAGATTTGCTTAGAACCCCATTCCCATCTGTTATTTGAAGCAGGAAGCATGTGTTTCATAATCGATTTACAAGGATATCAATACAAAACTAGTGATTTCTATTGCAAGGAGATTGCCATTTTGGATGTAGCGAATAATATAATATGGCATGAGATACTGGACATGGCTGTGGAGTATAACACCCTAAGTGATGATTTCAAAAAGCAAGTTCAGTGGTTAAAGCAAAGAATCCATGGGCTTAGCTGGGATGGACAGTCCACAAGTGGATATACAAATGTAGGCGATTTGCTGAAAGAAGTCATACCACCCAATGCTACAATCTATGTTAAAGGCGAACAGAAAAGGCAGTTACTCTCAAAATATTTATCAAACAACATTTTAAACATGGAAAGTGTTTTCTCACTTCCAAAGCTCAAAGAATTAAGAAGATTCGGTAATAGGTACAATCACTGTTTAAACCATTGTTTGAATAATTTAAGCTGTTCTAAAGAAAACGTATTGTTATTGAGGTCTTTTGTTTAATGTATTAAATTTTAATAAAATATTTTGTCAGAATTGTTTTTATTCTAGCAAAAGCATACCTTTAAAATTTGGAAAAGTATATCTGTAAAACAGCGCATTACTTTGGAAAAATTAATGTTTTAAAATACAAATAAGAACCAATAACAGAATACATAATAATTGGTGTTTGCAAATAAATTCAGTTCTACTTTAATAATATTTTAATAATACTTACCCTTAAACCTTCAAAACTTTCCACAAAAGAACTACACGAAACGATTGTTTAAAATTTCGAGGGCTTTACACAAAGCGTGTGAAACTAATAGAATTTTTTCTAATTACACCGCGTTATATACGTTTGAAATCCGTTAATTATACTACTAAATGAGGTTTGTATTTTCCCAATCGAGGCCAAAATAGAGCGCTCATTGTATGATTAATAAACCCAGGGAATTTTCTAATGGGTGGCATTGAGCATATCTATTGTATTTTTCAAATCACATAGCTGCTAATTAATAAAAGAAAGGCTACTTTCACTTTACGTAACATAATTGTAAAGCAATTAGTTTGTCCTCGTTGTAGCACGCATTTTCAATTACGAATGCATTCTTCTTTCATACCAGCAAAATGCGCTTTCTTTTAGATATTTAAAACACATTACATTGGACATCAAAAGTCGACCTTGCCATTTCTACATTATTGTTAAGCATGCATTGGAATTTTTGGATGCGGTAATTTCTTGTTTAAAGTAACTTAGTTAAATAAAGTGTAATTTAAATTGTGATTGTATAGTCAGTTATTGCAATTGAAAACACATTCAGGGAATAATTTATTTGCTCTATATATTTTACAGTAGCGTTTCCGAACAAAACTTTCTGCTTTTAATTAAATTTCCTTTGTTCCCGGCGGCATGTGTTTACCTCCACGTGGTGTCGCTGGACGGTAAAACATATTGTTAACAACAATATGTCTTATTGACTGAAAACACGTTTCCTCTTTTTTTTACATTAATCTCTTTTTGTTACACCTCTATTTTAAACAACACATTAATCTCTTTTTTGTTACAGGTTAAACTTTCGGCTACGCACAGGAAATAATGTTATACTTTGTAAAAATTGTAATAGTTTATTAAACTGTAAATTGGATAAATAAATTATTAAACTTTTGTGTTCTTAATTTTTGTGTTGGTTAAAGCATATACCTTGGGTAGCGAAAAGGTTTTAAAAATGGAGTTAAATATATACGAGCAAAAGAGCTTAAAGTATAACTTTGCAGGGCGTGGTCCGATTTCAAATCTGTTTGCAGATTCGAATTCTGCATAAAATTCTAAGCTAACAAGATGTATCGCATGTATAAAAAAATGTTTAAGGACGGTTAGAAATCGCTACAGGTAAGAAATCTTAAAATTGGGGTAGCTCCCTTGGGGGTGATGATATCTAAAAAATTCTTAGAGATTTGGGTAGCTGAGAAAAATCTAATATTGATTGATACCAAACAAGGTAGGTTTATCTCGAAAGATGCATTGGTTAGACGAGGAAAACTTTTTGGTCCAGATGTGTGGGGAAATGTGGATGCTGGGGGAAATGTGGTGGTGGGTTTCTTGATTTTACCCTACTCCTACCTTGCTTGGAACAGCAAGGGTTCGGAAAAATTCAACATTTTTAGGATAAAAAACTGTCTTCCTGATCAATGTAGTACCTTTGGGTGGAGCATTAGAAATTCACATGTAGGGGTTGTGAAGGGGGGTAAGCTGCCTGCGGTTGCCAAGTTTTCCAGCACTTGAACTATTGCCGATTTAATATTTTTTCCAAGATAACTTTTTGCACAGTCAACATTAGTTGCAGATATTTCACAACCAACACATGTAGTTGTTTATAATAATCATCAGATTTATCTGCCCTTATTTTTTCGTCATTAGGTTTCCGTCTCAAAACTGGTGGGTACCTTCACTTATTTATATTCTGAACTAGGTTACACAGTTCCCTGAAATTCCCACACAGCCTATATACAGCTCGGTTCCTCGGTTCCCCTTCTATAGTTTTCTAGTTATATGCCCTATTTCACCGAGATGCAGTGGTATGTGCAGGGGGTTAAGCAGCCTGTGGCTGCCAAGATCCCCAACACGTAGACATTTGCCGAATTAAAAGTTTTCCGGTAAATCCTCTCACACAATTAATATTATTCGAGAATATTGCACAACGAATACCTGTAGTTTCTTATAATAATCATCATGTTTAAGTACAGTTATTTTTTTTTTATTAGTGTATCCATCTTGAGACTGGTTGGATGCGTACCTCCATTGATTTGTATTCTGAACTAGCCTGCACATTTCCTTGAAATTCCTACAGCCTACTTCTTTGACTATCTGTGTACAATGGTCTAATCTAGGTCTACCTCTACTTCTCCTTTTTCCTATCTCTGCTTCTAATATATTCCGCACTATTCCCTCTTGCCATAGTATATGGCCTAACTTCCTATCTCTCCTCTTTTTTACCGTTTTCCACAAATTTCTTTCTTCCCCTACCATTTCTAGTACCTCTTTGTTCTTAACTTTGTCTGTCCTTGATATCTTCATCATGCGTCTGTAGCACCACATTTCAATAGTTTCTACCTTTTTCTTGTTCACTTCCCCTACTGTCCAGGCTTCACAACCGTACAGTGCTGTGCTCCATACATATGTTTTAAGCTACCTTTTCCTTGTTTTTATATTTGTTGTCTTTGAACACGGTAGTTGCATTTTCTTGTTAAATGTAGAACGACTTTGTGCTAATCTTTGTTTTATATCTTTTGCGCCTTTCCTATCTTGCGTTATTTGGCCTCCTAGGTAGCAGAAATTTTTAACCTCTTGCGAGTTCTTGCTACCTATTTATATTCTTGTTTTTAATTTATCTTCTCTTCCTTCGCATACTAGTACTTTAGTTTTATTTTTGTTAATTTTCATTCCGTATCTCTCTGTTAGAACCGTTTCCATTTCTTTAAGAGCAGCTTCTAACTCTTGCTTGCCTAGATGCTAATACCGCTATATCATCTGCAAATCTAAGCATATCAATCTTTTGTTTCTGCATAGTAATTCCAAACGTCTTCCTGCATATGACAGTATTCATTGCCTCTTCGATGTACAAATTAAAAATTAACGGAGATAGGGCACATCCCTGTCTCACCCCTTTCCTAATGTTTACTTCTCTTCGTTCCTGCTTTAATTCTATTACTGATGATTGCTCTTTGTATAAGCTATGTACTATTCGTCTATCCCTATAACTCATTTCAATCTTTTTCAGAATTTCGAACATTTTTTTCCATTTTACATTGTCAAATGCTTTTTCCAGATTTACATTTTTCTATTGTTTTTTCCATTATCACTCTCAGAGCTAAAATAGTCTCCCGTGTTCCCATGTTTCGCCTAAGCCCAAATTGATCTTCTCCTAGTATTTCTTCAGCTCGTGTTTTCATTCGTTTTTGTACAATTCTAGTTAATATTTTTCACAAATATGCTGTCAAACTTATTGTTCGAAAATTTTCACATCTATCCGTACCTTTCTTTTTTGGTATAGTTACTATGATGTTACGTTTGAAATCTTTGGGCATCTCGCCTGTCTCATACATATAGCTTACAAGTTGGAAGAGACTCTCTGTTACTGCTTGTCCAGCGGCTTTTAGAATTTCTGCTTGCACCTTGTCTATACCCGGCGCCTTACCATTTTTCAGATCCTTTAATCCTAATTCAAACTCATCTCTAAGTATAGAATATCCTAAGTCATCATTTTCAATGATTCCTATTCAAATGCTGTTAGTTCGTCTCTTGCATATAAATTCCCTATATATTCTTACCATCTACCTGCTTTCTCTACATTTTCTATAATGATGTTTCCTCCCGCGTCCTTTATTTTTTGCTATACGATTTTATATCCGTAAAATTGATTCTAGTTAGTTTGCCTTTCCTATTTCTATCTTAGTTTCCACCTCTTTTCACTTTTGATCAATCCATTGTTCTTTAGCTTTCCTGCATTTGCGAATAATTTCCCTTTTTATGGTTTTGTATCTCTGTTTTCCCGTTTCGTCTGATTTATTTTTGTATTTTCGTCTTCTATTAAATTTAGGATATCCTTTGTTATCCATGGTTTTTTATTTTGTTTTTGTGTATACCCCAAAATATCTCTGGCTGTCATGTCTAAGCTGGATTTAATGTTATTCCATTCTGTTTCTACTTCCCTAGTATCAGATATTTTTCCAGTATCTTTAAACATTTCATTTGACTATTTTTCGAATCTTTCTTGAATATCTTTATCTTTTAGTTTCTCAAAGTCAGAGTGCCTTTTTCCGTTTGTTTTTTTCAAATTTTTAATTTAAGTGCGGCTTTCGTAATTACGATGTTGTGATCAGTGTCTATATCTGCTTCTGGGTGGCTTCTACAGTCTTTTACTTGGTTCTTAAACCGTTGTTTAACAAAAATATAATCTATTTGATAATCTTCTTATATCTCCTAGCATTTTCCACGTATATCGTCTTCTAGCATGATGTTGAAATAATGTGTTTGTGATGATTAAATTGTTCTTGTCGCAAAATTCTACCAACCCTTTTCCCCTATCGTTTCTCGTGTCTAAACCAATTAAAGCTACTACCACTCCTTCCCTACCCTCACCTACCACTGCATTAAAATCCTGCGTCATTACTAAATTTTCATGTCCGTTTACGTATCCTAGTCTTCGATATCTTTATAGATCACCGCTACCTCTTTGTCACTGTAGGTAGAGGTGCGCATGTATACTTGTATTATTGCCGTGTTTACCGGTTTAGGTTCTAATCTAACCATGAGTACTCTTTCGTTCTTTTGTAAGTAGTTTTCTGCACGTCGTCCTATCTTTTTTCGCATAACTATCCCCACACCCGAATTTTCTTCCTCTGCTCCTGTATGAATTACCCTGAAGTCTCTACTCCAAAAATCTCCCGCCTCTGGCCACCGAACTTCGCTTATCCCTACTATGTCTAATGATAACCTATTCATTTCGATTTTTAGGTTCTCTAGCTTAGTGCTCTATGCTTAGTGCTAACCTACTCATTTCAATTTTCAGGTTGTCAAGCTTACCTACTTGCTTTATACTTCTAACATTCCACGCACCGACTCCTAAAATGTTCCCTACTCAATTTTCTGCACTTTCCGATCGCATTCTCCGAAGCAGTCCCTTCCTGGTGATCTGAATGGGGGATTATTTTAACTCCGGAATCTTTTACTCCAGAGAATACCATCAAATTTATTACAATTTAAGTACGCTGTGTACTTGGGAGGTAATGTGGTGGTTTCCCGTTGCCTTCCAAATCGCATTAGTGTATCTTAGGCTGTCATACCGACCCCTATGGTTTCTGCCAACCTAAGTACAGAAAGAACCGCTGCCCTCTTTCGGGGACCTGTCTTAGTCTGGTTCCTCACTAATGACCCTACTACTTTGGTTGGACCTGTAGTTTGGCTCTTTAGCTCATTAGAACACACAAGCCATTTCACCTGTTCTAGTAATCTAGAACTTCGGCAAGGTGCAGGTCCATTCGAAATGGAGCTACAGTAAAAATAATTATAAATTGTAAATATTTTGAGTACTTTCTTTTATATAAAACTTTATTTTTGAATTGTTAAGAAACTAATAAAAAACACTAAACATCTCAAACTCATCTGAGAGAAATGTAAAAAAAACACACCTTATATTGCATCTCAGCCTTAAGTAAAAAGTGTTTATTTCTCCGATTCCTCTTAGCTTTGATTTACAAAATAAACTACTATGTTGACGTTTTTGAAGTAGGTAATAAATTTTCACTTCAAGGGCAAGTGAACAAAGACTGATTTACATGAATGGTTGAATAAGCTACATGCTCATTAGGGGTGATGTTTAATTCACTAATCAAACTGAATTCTCTACAATATGCTTTACCTCTTAGCTTTTACTAAGTTTGCTTAACAAAATTAAATTCGTATGTCGAAACTCTCCTATATTTTAGTCAAAGCTAGTTTAGTATTTGCAGAAATCTGATAGGTGGAGAAAACCTTGAATTTCCTTTATGTACGCATTGTGTATGTAATTCAATACCAATTAGGCAGGATTTATGCTGTTATTTAGTTAGTTCGATGTTTGTATACTCTGTTTTACAAAACTACATGAACACAAGTAACAGGCAACGAACGGTATGTAAAATAATCGCTTACTTCCGCCCCCTTAGACTGAACACCGATATCTTTTTAAATGTAACTGTAATCTAAATAATGTGGACACGATTTACTTTCAAAATACATTAAAGTATGTCCCTCGGGTGTTTATATAATACCATGTGCTTGTTTAAAAAAATGTAAAATACAGCAGTTGAAATTGGATCATACTGCTGGCGTTAATTTCTGTGATAATCTATTAATTACGGTAAATTACAACCTATAGTTTCAAACTCATTCGAAGTAACTTATTCCATACTTGTTACAATTCGTATCCAATGTTCGCAGACTTCCAAAAATGTTCTGCAGTATATCCATGCAATGGATTAGCCCTTGCATGAGTCTCAAATTTTCATTACAAAATACGCAACGTTACACAATTATCAAAAATATAGTACACGCATTTCTTTATGTTCAGGGCTGTGCGGTAGATTTTCTCAGTATGATGCAAGTTTTCGAAATGCCGCCCCATAAAATTTTCTTTATGATAACTTTCGATTGCGTTTAATAAAAAATTACACAAAGTGTACAGAGCGCTATTTTTATTTAAAAAATGTAACCTACTTTAAATAAATAATATCAACTACAACAATTTACTACAGTATGCTACGTACATAGCCGCAACCTTAAAGATAAAAAAAAAGGTTGCCCGGACTCAGTTGGCGAGTAGGCGGGGTATTATAAATACCAAAAAAATATAATTATGATGAGCAGTAAGTTAATAAATTTAGAGTTGCTCTAAAGGGGCGGAGAACTCGTAACAGTAAACGGGTACGCTGGCTAACTCCAATGGTGCGAGAGTGTTCAATGGAAAAATTATAAAAAAAAACAAAAATAATAATGGCTGAAATACATAAAGCTACGTTACACTATCACTTACCTTGAAAGGCTTCTCCTACTTGTAATAATTGAGGGATGCCAAACCGTCTAGTCACAGCAATCCCTTTTAATATTATCTCTGCACGAAAGACAGTTATTGCGCATAGGTCTCCCTTGTCTAAATTTTTCCCATTATACTGCACCTTTCCCTACACTATCGGTAAAACACTTATTTAAATTTTAGTCAAACTAAATAAAATTTAAAAATAAAATGCCTTTCAAGTCCGACTCAGTAACTGGGATAGATGGATATCGTTTACAAGTTTCTGCTTACCTAGTCTTTAAATAAATGCAAATAAAATTTAACCTAAACTTAAACTGTATTAACATAAAATAGTTGCGATTTACACACAAATATACTTTAAAAATAGTTATTTATTGTAGAAAAGAAAAGTACTAGATTTTAGCTCGAGGTGCGTGGACGCTTTGCTTCGCGTCGTGAGACGGAACACCGAGAGTTAAAATATTACATTTTTACCCGTGTATAATACACTAATTTTTTCTGTGACAGGCAAAACGTTGATTTAATATTGAAAAAATATTACAATATCTTAAAGTCAAAAAATCAATTGATGACAAATTTGAAGTTTCAAACAAGTAGGCTGTTGTACTTATAGAAACAGTTAGACTTGCGTTGCTAAGGAAATCTTTAAAGTCATTAAATATCTGTGGTTTCAATTCTGCGAGTGGTTTTAAAAATTGCATACTTAAGTTGTTTATACGCGACGAAGTTATGATACGATGTTATATTACACCCGAATGTTACAAGTGTGGACCCGGCTTTAAATTAAATATCTTCGTGTTCTTACTTATTTGAACATACCCGGGAAAAAGTACTCACCTTTTTCCCGGGAAAAAAGTAAATTCATAAAAAGTGACATTTTGTTATCTGTCAAGAAACATTAAACGTCAAATTTTTTTCCCGTCACAGAAAAAAATAATTTTTCCCATTTCCCTTATTAAAATACATGACATTGATAAATACCAATTTCTGGAAATGTCGTTAACAACAAACATAGAAAACCGTTAAACACATGTTTCTTTTTATACTGAAATAGCTCTTTTAACATCATTTAGATCAATACGCACATGTTTCTTAATATTTTAAACGAATAACATTATACTATTTAACCAACACTCGTTCCGTTGGTAAATCATCCACCAATAAAAATAGTCACTTTCACTTCAATTAATTTCCTATTACATGGCTATCAACAATAAACGTTTTCAGTCCACAAATGTATAATTAATAATTCTAAACCTATAAGCTCATGATATTGTTGATATTTTAAATTCCATTATTTTGAAAGCGTTGAAAATTTCGAGAAATCATTAGTTCATCTATTTTTTTTGCTTTCAAAAAATAACAGCTTCTAACTCACACAACCCACCTGCTTAAGCTATTACGCAGGTAGCCCCTATATTAAGGCACACGCGGGTTTTAAAAACCCAGCGAACGAAAAAAAAACATTCCCTGCCAAAGCTGCACGCAAAGTACTACAAAAGTTCGCGCATCGTTTTGAATTTCCCCCTGTGGAAAAGGTTACATTACATATTTTTAGATGGTTTTGTTCAACGTTACTTTTAATTTAACCTCATGCCAATCCCCAACACAAGAGCTCCTTCTGCCTTATTGTCCTACATTTTAGATATTTTATTACCGGTTCGCGAATAATTAATTCGGTCGTTTTCTATTTAACGGTTCGCAATAATTACTTCGTTTTTCATCGGATGTAGTTATTGTCATTTAATTCCCCTCCTTCTTATGCTGTCGGAGGTTTTCGTCATAGAACAGTTTTCCTATTGGGTTTGTGAAATAAATCCAGAGAGAAATATTCGTGGTATCATGTGATTAGGTGGCTCCGTGGCTTAGTTAGTTCGTGTGTGACTTCTAAGCACAAGGTACTGAGTTTGATTCTCGACACGTACCCCTTGAACAATGCTAGGCGAGCATTCTTCACAAAAATACGCCCACGTTTGAATGAGAGGTAAAATGTAGGTACCACCTGAAATACAAATAAGAAGTTAACAAAACGTATTTAATACATATAATTAATCTAAATGACATTTAAATGGACATAGCATAGTAGTATAACCAGCAAACCAAAAAAAAAACAAAGCAATAAACCCTCCCTTTTACATATATCAAAAAACAAAAGTAATAAACCCTCCCTTAAAATGGCGAGCTGCAGTTTTTAGGTCAACACCCCTCTGAAATAACAACAAAGCATCAAATTTAACACTAAAAACCACAGCTCTAAACCCTTATAGTATACCTCAAATTACATATATATAACGCCGACGCTACAACAATGTCTTAATTAACAAAAGTTTACACCCCAGGAAAAAAAGGAATGGCCAACAGTGCTGAATCACCATCAAGAGTTTGCAATTAACTATCTGGAATGATCCTCGTACGTACCATATTAATATTAACTAGCCCCTCCCGTAAAGATAATCATGCTCCCAAGAACAAAGAAAAACCACCAAGCTTAGGCGTCAAGTCGACCTTGATAAGCATGTTGTTGTGACCATTTCACAAGGGTCAATGCCCCAATAAAAAAAAATCGTAAATTAACACTCACCGACGTGTCCTAGACGCAGGCGGTCTGTGGTTGTCCCCCCATAACAACAGGAGCGGCAATTCAACGGGGCTTTAGGGCCAACGGAAGGAGGTAGAATAATTACAGGCAAATTAATTTTATTGCCTCCTAAAATATAGGTTTGTATAAGCACCATTACTAACCACGCTGTATTGCGTGCGCGAAATTCCAAAAAGAAAACGGAAACAAAAAAATATAACAATACCGACGAATGTTTTCGTCGGTGTATATGGAAAAGAAAGTCAATCTTGACTCCTTTTAAAATAACAAGAATCCGACTCAATGCTAGTGTTATCAAAACATATTAACAGGTGATTAGGAAACTCGAAACATGGTTCAATACGTTATTTCAATGAGTTTTAGATTAAAACAATAGAGAAAGTAATTACACGCTATCCTAAAGTGTAGCACGCTCACGGATACCTAAAACAGGGTATTTACTATTTAGTATATAGAATAAACTTTTCGTTTCGAAATAAATAGGTTTAAAATGAAAATTATTAGGAAGCGTACTTATTGTGAACAGATAAAATATACAGGAAGTTATTGGTGGATTTGAGCAGAATCTAAGTAAATGAATAATGCAATACCAAAAAGGGGTAGGTTTTAACGGACTATCCTAAAGTAATCGTAACAAATCCCCCCTTCAAAATTAAAAGGTCAGGGTAGGAAAGCAAAAGTACGGGAGCGGACAGTACAGAAAAAACCAAACAAAAGAAAATTCGCATAAGGAAAAGAAACTACAAGAAAATTCGTTTACGAAAACAAAAAAAAGACACCTCAAAATCAAAAAAAGAACTCTCATCCGGTTCGAACAAAAGTACCGAACGAAGCAAAAAAAAATAAAAATTGAAGACGAGCACAGGGAAAGAATGGGTAGGTATTAACAATTAGCGCAGACAAAGGTACAATGGCGTCAACACTCTCAAAGTCGTAAAAGGACGGATGCTTCTTCAGAAAAGAAACAGTAAAGTCTTCGACCTCAAAAAACGATTGACATCCTGCAGAAAAAAAAGCCAAAAGTAAAGGAAAAGATGCGAGAAAGTAAACCAACAGTAACAGCCAACATGACAAATGTGTCAAGCTTCAAAGTATCTCGGGAACAACAAAGATGCTGTATAAAAATATCAATTACTTCAAGCTGTGGTTCCCAAAGAATTGCAACAAAGGAAGAACCAAAGAAAAAAATGGCAAACTAGTCCTAAAGTCGACTAAGTCGTGGTTTCCGAAGAAAAGAAAAATAGACTAGAAAGCGCCAACCGCAGGAAGTGGATCGAAAAATATACCATGTCGGCACGAATACCGACAGAACGTAAAACCAGCCACAGGAAAAAACGAGAGGAATGTCGAACGAAAAGAAATTGGAAAAAAGAAAAAGTAAAACGAATAACATCAAGCAACAAGTACAAGAACAAAAAACCCTAAGAATCGCACAAAAGAAAATAAAACAGAATCCCAGTGTAATTACGTATGAGTATGTGTGTGCGTGCGTGCGTGCGTGTGTGTGTGTGTATGAATTGTGTATGTGTATGTAGTGTGCGTGTATGTGTGTGTTGGACCGCTGTAGTCGCCTCTTGCGACAGGCAGGTCGTACCGTGGTGCTATTCTATTCCCGGACCCACACGGGTGCAAGGAGTACAAGAACAGAACGGAGGAAAGAAGAACCAAGTAGAACTGTGTGTTTATGAAGTGTATGGGTGTATGTAGTGTGTAGGTATAGATCGGACGTGTATGAAGTGTGTATGTGTATGTGTTGGACCGCTGTAGTAGCCTCTTACGACAGGCAGGTCGTACCGTGGGACTATTCTATTCCCGGACCCACACGGGTGAAAGACAAGAAAGAAAACGAAAGAAAACCTAGCAAAACAGGAAAGCAAAAAGAAATCGTAAAGTCCAAAATCAAAACCCAAGGAGAGCAAAGTCGGCATAAGAAATGGGCGCGAGATAGATATTGGGCTTAAGACGTTTACGACACCAGAAGGAAAACGAAACGGAATCAAGGACATTAGGGTTTTACCGGCATATGTCCTCAGATTCGGAATGAGCATAGAATAATGCCTGTCTTTTGTGGGCAACTTTCTGCCAGGCAAGAACAGCAAGGGGTGTAGCAGTTGTAGCACGCGATATAAGAAATGGCGAGGGTAGTTTAGGAAACTCGAAACGAGTTAAGAACGAAAGTTGTGTGTTGTTAGGTTGGAGGTAAGAAAGTCAACGGTAGAAAAGGAAACATCATGGGTTGTCAGAATATCCACGGTAGAAAGAGAAAAAGCATTGGCTGTGCGAGAATCAGCCTTACGAAGAGAAACACAAACGGACCACACTTCAGTTACGTTAACTAAAGGGACAGAAGTAGATAAAATTTCAACGACGTTAGATAAAGGACTTGAAGTATCACAGTTAGGAGAGAAAACAGCATTGGCTGTAGGAATTATCAACCTTAGGAAAAGGAGCAGAATCCGCTAACACTTCAGTAAGATTACATAAAGTAACAGAATAAGGTAGAACTTCATCAACGTTACAAGAACAAACAGTATCAAGTAGAACTTCAACAACAGTAAGTAAAGGAACATCAGCTAGAAGTTCATTAACCTTAGCTAAAAGAACAGGAGCAAGTAGAAGTTTGTCAGCATGAGATAAAGAAACACAACCAGAAAAAATTTTGTCAGCATCCGAAAAATGAGTACGAGCAGGTAACGTTTCATCAACGTCCGATAAAGGAGTAGAATCAAGTAAGACTTCATCACAGTTAAACAATGGAGTAGGAACAGACAAAACTTCAGCCACAATAGGAACTGATTCCTTAACAATAGTAGATAACGAAACAGGATCAGGTAAAACTTGGACAACGACAGCAACAGGCATCACAACTACGGGTTCACTAACTTCAACAGGGCCTTCGCAGACTGAATTAGAAGTTATCGCCACTTCAGCAACTGTTATTGTAGACACGACAGGAATTTTTTGAGTGGAACAATTTAAGAAAGCAGGAACATGTAAAATTTTGATAGCAACGACAACAGACATTAAAGACACAGGTTCATGCACTTCAACAGGACTTTCGCTGACTAAATTAGAAATATCGTCACTTCAGATACATGTGTGCTTGCAGACACGACAGGAATTTCTTGGGTAGAATCATTTAGAAATTATGCTACGTACCTAAACGTAGTCGGAAGAAAAGTAGATACCAGGCTAACTACCAACCGCGAAGAGTGGGGGGGTTTGCCAACATACCAAAAGAAACAAAAAAAAATAAAGTACATCGCCCACGATTATCTATTTTACAGCAAACAATTATTATATTATAGGGAATTTAGGAATCTAGATACGAAGTGCGCATCTCTTATTTACACAAAATAAAATTAATCAGTAGCAAATAAAAACTGTGAGAGCTTTTGTCAAGTGTTCTTAAATTTTTACCTAATAATTTTTGGAAAGTAACTAATTAATAAAGCGAATAAACATGTGCGTTCTTTCGACACGCATGTTTAAAAATAGTACATCGCACCTGTAGAGCGATAATATCGAATCGCAGCAACAACCAATATTTTTACAATGTGACGTTTCTTGTCACGTAACTACACCAACCGTTGATACGGAATATGCCATTGACGCACACAAAAGAAAACAAGTTGCATACCTGTAGGTGTCCTGATACTTAGCTCGCAATCCATCGGGGTTGAGTAAGCATAGAAACGCCATGGTCGCCAGCATACATTTACTCTGCTACCATAATTGCAGCAACAGTCTACGGACAAAAGTAGTTGTTCTACATAAAGAAAGAAGTTGTTTTACATAAGGAACGAACCCATTTGGCCTCCAGCTAAAAAAAAGCGAATACACGCAAGACACCTCCTAGTTGTGGAACAGAAAGACGTGCATCGCTTTTTAAAATACAGTGACAAATAAAAATGTAGAAAACCCTTCGACGCACAGCTGCGGAATCAAACTCAACAATGGTTCAAACAACACCAATTCGAACTTCCAATTCCTAGCGTAGGGAAGCGCGGTAAAACCGGAAAACCTGGGTTTATATCGGATAGTGCGAGACCTTATTTCAACAAGTCATTATCTTGGAACAATAGAGAAAACCATTATACGCCGATTGTAAGGTATATCAAGATACAAACAAAGCATTAACCCTCCCTTTTACATATATCAAGAAAACAAAAGTAATAAATTCTCCCATAAAATGGCGAGCTGCAGTTTTTAAGACAACACCCCTCTGAAATAACAACAAATTCAACACTAAAAACCACAGCTCTAAATCCATATGGTATACCTCAAATTACATAGTTCTATATCGTCGGCGCTACAATGTTTTAATCAACAGAGGTTTACACGCCAAGGACAAAAGGAACAGCCAACAGTGCTGAATCACCATCATGAGTATGCAATTAACTAGGTGGAAGGGTCCTCGTACGTACCATATTAATATAAACTAGCCCCTTCCGTAGAGATAATCATGCTCCCAAGAACAAAAAAAAAACACCAAGTTTAGGCGTCAAGTCGACCTTGATAAGAATATTGTTGTGACCATTTCACAAGGGTCAATGCCCCAATCAAAGAAAAATATCGTAAATTAACACTTACCGACGTGTTTTAAGCGCAGGCAGTCTGAGGGTGTCCCCCCATAATAGCAGGAACAGCAATCCAACGAGGCTTTAGGGCCACCGGAAGAAGCTAGAATAATTACAGGCAAATTAATTTTATTGCCGCCGAAAGTATAGGTTTGTAAATCCACCATTACTTACTACGCTGAATTGCGTGCGCGAAACTCCAAAAAGAAAACGAAAACCAAAAAAATATAACAATACCGACGAATATTTTCGTCGTGTATATGGAAACGAAAGTGAATCTTGATTCTTTTTAAAATAACAAGAATTCAACTCAATGCTAGTGTTATCAAAACATACTAACAGGTGATTAGGAAACTGGAAACACGTTCGATACTGTTTGATCGACGGTAATCAAGTTCACTTCGGTTTAAAATGCATCGTTCTCACGAACTTGTTGATGTGCCCTCCATAGAACGCCTCTCATTGTCTATACATAATAAACGCACTTTATTGCAGATGTGGGAAAATGCGTGGTTGCGCGGAATACAATCAATAAATTTGGGGTTCTTCGCGTTTAGTTCGTGGGAAATTATAACCACAAACTTTAAACATTATAACTTAATTGAATTAAGGATGGGAAAAAGCCTTCCCTTATTGGATTCAAAAATTTTTTAATCCTAATATTAAAATGAAACTTGATGCAGCCAAAAGACACAACATATTGATATGATGCCACAGCAACTGCAACAATACATGAACAGACAGATTCTTTATGTACAGTATACTGCACTTTCGCATTTGTTTCTTACCTCGATCATAACTGACTTGGATTGGACCTGGTGTAAACCTTAGCGTGACTGTAATGCTGTGATCTGATGTTCTTAGATTTCTGTGTATGGAGTTACGTTTACGATAAGTTTTCGAAAGGTTTTGTTCCAGCTCTTCCTGTAAACCAAAATGAATTGTGAGTTCAAATAGCAGAAGCAGTTACAACCTTTGATAATACGTACAATTTGATACGAAATCACATACAGATTACCTATATGCTGTGTTACAAGATGGAGACATTGGACATTTGAATATGAAACTTGTATAGTTCTGCTGAATTGTATGCTTTATTAATCGTTTCAATATTCGTTTTTCATAATTTAATGTTATTTTCATATATTCCGTATTATAAAGTGAAATGTAACGAAAACTGTCACGGATTATGGAAGACAATAACTATAACCCACGCTTAGATTTTACCGTAAGGGATGAACTAGCTCTACAGCTCTAACATCTTGGGAGATATTAGTTAAGTGTCTGGGTTGTATATAAACTTACTAGCAAACCTTACAATATGAGCCATAACGTTACAAGTCTGTATTGCCGCCTGGGGACCTGCAGAGTAAAGATAACCGCCGATAGTTACACATCTAGGACAATTACGTCGTTAAAAAATAATAATACTGTAAGCATTGGCGACTTAGGTCATTCCATAACAGCTTGGGATGTTTCCAGTTCACTCAACTTCTGATAAGTGACAAATATAGCTCGTTTGGCAAACTTAACCCAGCACGCGCGACTTAATTGCTTCCACAAATATTTAAGAGTAGCAAGTTTCTAATTAGAGGCGCTCTTGCTAATTTCCTAAGTACACAAATCGCTTAACACCTGAACAACTGAAATTTTCTGTGATTTTAATACGCTATCGTTATATTTGAAGTTTATGCACTTCTGAGTAATGCGCTCTTGCACTTTTCTGAAATGTCTATTTTATATTCCGCATTTTATATTGTGTTCATGCTCATACAACCCTCATCGTATGCACTTCTTGCTGAAGTGGAGGGTGCTTCGCAAACAATCTCCTGCAAAGGTACGTGATTCATGAACCTATCTCAGTTACAAATTCCGCTTCTATACCGAACAAAACGAGGATGAATGCTGTTATGAGATAAAAAAGCTTCAAATATAGTAGATGGCGCCATATGAAGTCGTCTGTGTAAAGGACATATTTGATTATAAGAGAATAGTCTAAGAGCCTGCTCGCCACTTGAGTCCCTTTTGTCTAACTTTTGAACTTGCCGAAAATTAATAGCGTTTCATAATTCAGTTTTCGGGTTGGATAACAGAACGGCCGTTTTCAGTTGGTACAAGAATTTTATCATCCAATTCAATCTTGCAAGCTTTTGTGCTTTATTGATGTCGTTTCACTTAGGAAGTTCATGCTTAAACGACGTGCCTGAAGATGTCTCTAGACTAAGCCATTAGGAGATTTTGTTAATACCGCAAGTTTAGAATGTTTCTAAAATCAAATTGGAGTAACAATGTATAACTCTAAAACAATTAAACATCAGTCTCAATAAGAGAATCTCTACCAATTTTGATGCAACTCTTGCAGTCGTAGCTATCATATCAGAGCGAGGGATAATTCGTAATTGTGAAAACAAACAAAATTAAGTTCTTCATCGGAGACGGAATCCCAATTCAGTTGTTTGTTAAAATAAAACTTCATAAACTACTTATTCGCAGAAGCCGAATTATTTCTTTCTCCGTTTGGCATCAATTATTATGTTAACCCCGGGCGTAATTTATTACGCCCCAAGTTTGGTCGCGAGTTATTGCCGTCAAACGGTAATAGATAGCAATTAAAAATATTGTAACAATTTTATTTTAGCAGTAAAAGAACCTATTCATTAAACGTACAATGAATATTGAAATACCTTTATTAACTAAAATAAAGATTCGAGTAACAATCAAATTTTTGTAGTATTACTATATCTAGGATTAGTAGTCTATTTGTTTCGGAGTTCGGTGCAATTCCACAGCCACTGGCGCGCGCGTGAGAGGTTCGAGAACCCCACTTATGATCCTCCCACCATGCAAGAACGCAGCGAGCGCACTCGTCGATAGTTAAAGGCAGCGTGAAGATGCATTCAAAAAGAATGGCGAGTGACCTCCGGGTCGCCTTATTTTGGTGAAACACTTCCTGAGTAACGCGCAACAATACGTCAGAAATCGCAACGATATGTCAGAAACCGCAACAATACGTCAGAAATTGCAACGATAAATTAGAAACCGCACGACCACTTTGAAGTTACAATTTAGAAACCTTAACTTATGGACTACACAATGAAAGATTATATTTGTAAATAAAATTAGACAACGGAGGAGTACGCTATGAAGTAATGCTGCCGTGAACCAATGTGAGAAATCCGCTTCGCTCCTACATCTGTATTATGGGTTCGTAATAGTATTAAGAATTTCCTCAGTACTTCCTTCTGAAAGTACATTATTTCATTTTGTTTGTTGGATATACAAAATTGTTATTCACTTTACCTGTGATTAGACTGGTTTTCCCCAGTATCGGGTTTGATTTCACTTAGTTCCGTAAATATGTGACTACACGTGGATACAACGTAAATTAACAGCTGCTATTACGTCACCTGTTTGTTTGAACAATGCCGTCAACAATTGCACAATGGCTTACAAATGTTTAGCATTACAGTACTGCCACTTTTGATAAAATTAGAGAATATCTTGGTGATTCTTTTGACTTCAAACTAATATTAATTTTGTTAAATTAATGAGAAAATTTCGTATATTCATTTGTAAGTGACCTACACAGATCTGGTTGGGTTATAAAAAACCTTAATATTGTTAGTTACACTGAACTGTAATATATTTGAGTAAGGATCAGTTGATAAACCTTACAACAATTTTGCAAGAATATCGAATATTTATTTTATTTAATTATAATGAAATTTTATTTACTGAAACAAAGAAAATTCTTTCTAGTAAATTAATAATCTACATTTAAAGTTTTTATTCTGATCTGGTTTGATCAGACCTGATAAACAAAAGACAGCAAGAGTTAAATTTTATGATTCCAGTATGTAGGAAATATTCTCTATGCATTTTAGGTATACTTGAGGGACGCAAATAGTGTTCCCATTTTTTAGGTGACCTAACTATTATTCTTTCTTACAGGAGCAGTGTCTTATTCTGTTAAGACAAGTTTGTATGTCAGCGAAGGCGATCTTTTTTCTTTGGGTCTCCAAGTCCGCCCTTAGAAATTTGCTATGCCATTAATATAAATCAATCTGGACTTGGTGGCGCCTGTTTGTTTTAGTTTGAGTGTGACCCCCACAGATTTCGACTTACCCCCATTGCTCATAGCTCTACCCAAGGAATAGACCCTAGTTACGTCGGAAGATTTAGTTTTGCAGACACCTAACTTGAAGCATGGTGTTAATAAGGTTTCACTAGCGCCCATGCGTGAGGCTAGCGGAGCCAACAATTAGAGAGAGAAAAAAAATCGTTACAATATACCAAAAGCTTACCAGACTTAACAGGTGGAGCCAAGGCATCCTCCGCTCGTCTTCAAGTAAATCAGGGTTCCGTGAAGTCGGTTTTGTATGTTTGATCCAGATTCTTGCCACGAAGTGCGTTGAACCTACCCTTTTAGGAAACACCGTGTATTAATTAAGGTAATTGGACAAGTATGAGGGAATTCAGAACGTAGACTACGCACTTAACGCGCGCTCGCGTTCAATATATCGTAAGCGTCTCGTAGTTGGAGTCGAGTTCTTATTTAAAACGTCTATTGGCTAAATGCGCTGACCACACATTACTTTTGACCTGGGAAATACATGCTTAAACATGCATGCATACAATAAAATTGTAGGTTATTGTAGTAACCTAACTTATACATACAATAATAAAGGTGGGAAAATAAAGCTTTCCTTTTCGAATTACAACATCCTCTATTCCGGATATTAAAATGACAACTTTGTGCAGCCAGAACCGTATTAAAAAGGGTTTAAAAACGTATTTCGAAGGTTACTTTTTATTTTGTATTATCCACATCTGCCCTAATTATATTGTACAGTACAATTAATCTAAAATTTAGGTCGTCGGCGAAAAAATTCCCACAGAACGGACTTGAAATCATTAGAGTTTTGGCCTTCTATTGCATAGACCACTTTGGAACATACTACATCCACTTTTTCATTTATTCGATATCTCGTCTATCGTTAACTTTAGCGAACAAGTGATAGAAAGTAATTTTGTAATAAATAAAAATGTGTGTATTTTGTTTTGAATTTTGTTACCGTATCATTAGTTGTTTACATATTAATGGCTTTTAAATTGGATCATAAGGAAGTTAGGTGTAAAAGTGCTTTGGGAGTGTTATAATAAAACTTTATTCAAATAAGTTCTGTATTGGCGAATCCTAAACCGGTCTATTATTACTGATTTTGGGAAGTATGTTCATTTTAAAGGGGTGTATTTTTGATAGGAAGGTTTTGTACTATATAGGTCGCTGCACCGACTCTCATCTCACGAAGGACTTCCCAAATCCTATTTCCACAGCCTCTGTCTATATCAACTGCTCCCACATAAACCATCCCCACGATCATCCCGTCTCGAAACAATCCCTGAACACTACGAAATTACGCACCTACTATGGATACTAGACAACACATACAAAGACTCACACGAGCACCGCCCTCAAACACACACAAATTAAACTTAATCCAAATTAACATCCAACACTCCCAAGCCGCCATCTTAGAATTTTCCCACATTCTACAAAACCTTCGCATCCACACAGCCCTGATCCAAGAACCATACTTAATCAATAACAAAATCCCACATCTATTAACTCACACACATACATATCTACATCCCAGCCAGACAAGCCCTAAATACTCATCCGTGATTTATCATTACATACCCACACATAAACGTATTTTACCTCTCCTCCTTATTCTCCCCACAAATAACAGTAGTTGAACTATACTGAAAGACAGGCACCATCCTACTAATGTCCGCGTACTTTTAATTCAGTAAAGGCATCAACACATACTTGCACCAATTAGACCGCGTCCTCATAGCAACAAGAAACACACAAACCATTATACCCGTCGACGCTAACGTTAAATTCACGACATCGTTTAACGAAGCAACCGACGAAAATGGATCCCCTTATGGAACACTTTGTTTACCACTACTGACTACACATCCAAAACTCCCCCTCTAACTCACACTCACAACCTCTTCTACCTCCAACCTATTTCACGCTGGACAGTTTCTTACAATTTAAAAGTTCATAATTACATCGCGCAAGCGCGGAATAAGCGACGCCACGGACCGCTGGTAGCTCCAATCTTTACACCAATTTTAGCGCGCCCATCTGTCAATGACGTCACCAATATACTAATTAAATGCGCAATTTGCGGAAAATATATATTTAATTAGCGAACAGATTAAGACAATAGGTACTTACATAAGGAATCCGACATCCTGCGGGGTTGAGTTAAAGTTGGCGTCTGCTGACGTCTATCAGGACTGCTGATGGCCCCCTTCAAGGCAATTTAAAGATGGTGGCTGCTAGCAGAGCATGGCCTCCTCTCGGGGTCGTGAACTCGGTTCGCCCTAGGCTGCGACAAATTGTCTCCTACCTATGTAAGGAATGAACAAGGAAAACCAGGTATAAGGGCGACAAACAGATAAGCAAGGCAAGGATCTACATAAATACGAGATAAGGCACGATACGATACCTGACACCACCACACTGTTCGAAGTTTACCGGCCAAACAGCCACGTTACAGAGTCTCACGGAAACACTTCTCCCACTTTTTCTCCGACACTCGCGTCGCGCGATCTGGCGCAAACGCACTCTGACGTGACGGAAATATACGCCAAGTCTTTTGAATTTGTGGCGCGAAACTTCCGCACATCAAAATTAAACTAAAAAATGTTTAAGTGCCAATTTGGCACGTAACAAGTTTCACATACATACTAAACCAGCGACCACAACTCTATAACTTTCGATATTCTCTCTAACCTCCCCTAGAGAAACTATTACAAAACCCCACTCTTTGACACACAGAATGCAGATGAATCAACTTTCTAGATTCCCAAGCGGCGTATACCCCCACATTCGCCGCAGTATCCTACGCTGACTCATTCCCCAGCCAACACCATTTTCCAAAATATTCTCTCAAGAGTCACGTATCCCATACCACGCAAACACTACATCCAACGAGTCACACCCTAGTGAACCCCAGTACTCATCACTGCAAGACTCACAACAGCACAATCTAGACCAGGTCACAAAAAGCCAGATGTGGAAATGCTGACACAACCGCAATAGATACCCTTATCCACACCTACACAACAGGCAGGTAGAAAAAACTCGTTAACACCACCAGAAAACAACAATCTCAGGACTTAATCCACGCACAACACACAGACCCCTGGAGCACCTAACGAAAACTTGTAAAAACCTACCGTGAGAACACATTATCAACTCAACTGGACGCAGCAATTCTTTCCTCACCTCCCGATATCCTCACCCTAGGGCAATAAATTTTGATAATCAACGCCTTTTGCCCCACGAGACACTGCCCCGGACACAAACTTTGACATCAACCTTCTGAACACACTGGTTGCGATTCTCAACCCACACAAATCTCCAGGACCAAACTTTATCTCCAACATCATCATCCAAAAATCCTGACCGCTCATTAGAAAAACCAAGCACTTCCTCGTCGAAAAAGTCTATCCACAGGAATCTTTCGCGACCTTTTTAAATCAGACTTTATCACGCTTATTCTCAAACTGAACAAACCTCCCAAATACCACAAATCCTACAGACCGATAGTTCTGTTACCAACACTTGTAAAAATAATACAACAAATTATTCTTACAAAAATAAACTCCCACATCCAACAGCACTCCTTTCTCTTACCCCACTACCACAACTTCTACCCAGGCCTTAACGTCGAACGCACCACCCGTTCCTTTTTCACGAACATGCAATCATCTCTTCACAAATACGTGATCACCATCCTACTCGATTTGCATGCTGCCTAATCTACTGATACAGCTAAAATTAGCTTATTTCACATCCAACCTTTTGTTTATAATAAAAGCGTACCTTCATTCCCGCACAGCAACCCTATCATCCAACTTCCACATCATCACCAAAAATCACGCCCAAGGATGCTCTCAAGGCTCCCGCTTATCCCTCGCCCTCTGCAACTTGGCCATCAATCTATTCCTAGCCTAGGTATTCCTTAAGCTTCCATCCACCTTTTCTTATGCTGATGACGTCACCTTTTTCACACAGTCCTCCAGCTCATCTCTAGAAACAACTTCTTCTCTCCTCAAACCTAAACGAATCCTGATCAACATTGAACAAGTAGCCCCTTTTCCGCTCCAAGACTAAAATAATCTTGCTGAAGGTCTTCTTAGATTTTAGATGTAGCCCACAATGCCTCAATACACTTTTACACTCAGTCTCTTTCCTATGCCTCAATTATACACCCGTCTGAAAACCCACACCCACCGCACCAAACTCCGTTCCAAAACCAAAGCTACTCTCACCTATCTATAACACGCCCTACTCATATCTGTTTAACGTACAAAACAGACCCCAAGACATCTTTTACCATATCATAATCCCGTTGATCCTATATTTTGTAGATTCTTGATTCCCATTAACTCCTCATACCTAAAAACATATGCTCAACACCATCATACGAATATTCCTATTATATTCCTCAAAAGCGTACACAACTACATCTGTCTTGTCACTATACGCTCTGCCCTCAATCCAACCGATCGAAACCCTCTTACATTCCACAAGCTAGATCCGCAACCTTAAGAACAAGTTACCCACACTACATTTGATTTTCCAATGCTCCACCTGAAGGTACTACTTTGGTCAGGAAGCGAGTTTTTTTACTTGGAAAATTTTGAATTTTGCCGAACCCTTGCTGTTCCAGGTAGGGATCTTTAACGTGCGTGACAACACTCAAGCAAGATAGGTATCTTTAACGTGCGTGACAATATACACACGGACCTCCATCTTACCTCGTTTCCAAACGAGGACGTATTTTTGTAAAAAATGCTCGCCTAACATTTTTCAAACAGAACGTGTCGGTGTACCTTGGGGATAGTAGTTACACGCATACCAACGGAGCCGCCCAAGTTCCCACAACCTTCTATGACAAAACACCACTGTACAAGGAGTATCGCACGGGCCCACCAAATCACGTACCCTTACTTCCCTTCGACATTCCTAGATCAATGGTCTTTCTCCTCCACGAGCAGTCATGTCTTAGAAATATTCCCGGATATAACAAACACTTCTCGGCACATCCCGTTATGCAGTAAACTCGCAGTCCCAATTCCTAACCGGCCATAGAAACTTCAGGAGCAAATTACATCAATTTCATCTAACCTCCAGTCCAGTCTGTCCTTGCTTGAACCAATCTCATCTAAAAACTCCAATTCACCTTCTACCCGCTTACAGTCCCACTACAATCCACCTTTAAGGTAGCGGTTAATCTAGTCCAATTCACGTCTCTTCCCAATCTAAATTTCCTAGTCGCACACTATCCAAATGCGACCCTTTCCTAAACGAAATACTCCTCACAAAACCTCCCACCTAAAAAAAAACGTGGCAAAACACAAATCAAGATAGCCACACGAACCGACACTCTCGTGACCACCTAACCCCACATGTACCGATAGTACCACAATCGTACACAATCCTTCTCTCTCGCACACACACGTGCGCACACGCACACGCACACGCCGATCCCGACATTGTTCAAATTAGCATCCTTTATTTAACTTGTATAGGTGTTAGAAGAAGAAGGAACGCGCAAGGTTCAGTTCATTTACAAATAGTATTTGATACATTTTTAAATTGTTTACAAAACTATTGTTTTTTTTTTGGTCTGAGGGAAGTCAAATACACCCATACACCTCGTGCCAAATCGTCAATGTGACAACATGCATTAAAAAACGTCCAGATAAAGCCTTAAGGAGAGAGGGCATAGGACATGACAATTGATTGGATTAGCGAAGAAAGAGCGAGCAAGGTCCAGTTCATTTACAAATCGCATTTAAATTTTTTTTTATTTTTAATAAAACTATTGTTTGTTTTATCCGGGAGAGGTCAATTTTATTTTACTTTGTACCAATTCGACAAGTTGACAGCTTACTTTAATGTACCCTTAGATAAAGGAAGGAAGGTATAGTGTGTTCAATTTCTTATTTATAGGACAAGTACTAGTTTTTCTATTTCTAGTAGAGAAACATTTAAGTCTTCTGTTTCTAACACATATATTAGGAATTATTACGTTCCCTGTTTGGCGTTAATTAATACGTCTCAAATGTGATTGCAAAGTATTGCCGTTAAACGGGTACGGATTCACATGCAAAGGAAGCCATTAAAAACTAAACAAAGGACTTACCTTAATTAACAACTGTAGCTAAGTCATCCTCTGGTAGTAGCTCCCAACCCAAAATCATCGCTGATGCCTTCAAGTAGATCCGGTTGCGTAGTGGTCCGTTTCTTCAGATTTCGACAGCAAAATGTATTAAACTTACTCTTTTGGGGAACAGATATTTGTGGTAGTTAGATACTAGATAGGTAAGGGGAGTTCACGAGTACACTTTCTGCAGTTAACGCGCACTCGCGTTTAATACATCGGTATCGTCCGGTAGTTAGACGATAACCACACATTCCTTTTGCCTAGGAAACTGCGTGCGGGCAAAACACATTAATCAATTAGGGGTTCTTCACCTCTGGTTCGTGAGAGGTTATAACCACAAACTTTACCCGTATTAACCTAATTAAGAATGGGGAAAAGGGTTTTCCCCTTTCGAATTATAAAATCCCCTATTCCTAAGATTAAAATGAAAACTTTGTACAGTCAGAGGCGTAACGCATAACTATTAATTGTCAATTATGACCGTGTGTAATAATTTTATACATTAGGTTAAAAACTAAAAACTAGATATCTCAGGCTTAAGATGCGGTTATTTTTAGATACTGACATTATAGCGGGATCCAGTTCATAACGTTGTAAGAATTTACTTCATGTTGTCCTGTTAGATTTGGTGATTTCAACGAGATAATCTGAAAGAAAGCCCTTAGTGCACTTTAATTTGTAAAGCTGCAGGATGAGAGTGTATGTTGAAGAACTGAAGGTTGTGGCTTCACGACGAGAACCTGTAAATTGTGTTGTATGGAGTTTATGTCCATCGTTACGTTGAATACATTACATGTGATTTTCCAATGCTCCACCCGAAGGTACTACATTGGCCAGGAAGCGAGTTTTTTTTTACCTGGAAAATTTTGAATTTTGCCGAATCCTTGCTGTTCCAAGCAAGGTAGGGATCTTTAACGTGCGTGACAACACTCACACACGGGACCTCCATTTTACCTCTCATCCGAACGAGGGTGTATTTTTGCGAAAAATGCTCGCCTAACATTTTTCAAGCGGACCGTGTCGGGATTCGAACCCGGGACCTAGGGCGTAGTAGTCACACACATACCACTACGCCACGGAGCCGCCTTACGTTGAATACAACACGACACCTAGCGACGGTGACTGGGATAGGTTTTGATCCTTCAGTACGCTGCGACTGGTTGACGGAGATGCTGGCATACGGGCGACGTTTGTGGTTGGTAAAAATTAGAGCCAGCTAATGGTGATATGCTTCCAATCCTGGCGTGCTCTAGGAGGTGGGCCTGATGGCTTCGGAGGTGGATTAGTTCATAACGTTGTGAGCGATTAATTCATTTTATTTCATTATGTTAGGGGGTCACAACGGGATAATCTGAAGGAAACCCTAGGATGAGTAGCTTGGTGACTTTCGTCTTGCACTATTCTTAAGTTGTTTTCAACAAGTTTGGTGACTACCTTGAAAAGAGAACAGTTAAGAAGTAATTTGATTTAGCGTTTGTTTGTATCGTACGTTTGATGGGTTTTATTATGTATTTCGAGAGGTATCGGACGAGTCCATTATAGTTTGAAAGAAATTTTTGGAGCATGCATGTTATTTATTTGTATTTCTATAATGCTGACTATTTCTGGTAGTGGTTTGGTTCCATCTTTGGTGATGAGGTAATCAAGAAATTTGACTTTATCTTGCCCAAAGATGCATTTAGCAGGATTTATGATCACGCTATAATCTTTTAATCTGTTGAAAACAATTTTCAAATGTTTGCTGTGTTCTTCTTCAGACTAAGATGCTACCAGAGTCGTCGATGTAGCTGTAACAGAATTCTAGTCCGCTTAAAATTTCATCCATGGATTGTTGAAAAGTTTGTGCCGCGTTACGTAATCCAAAGGTCATGTATAGGAATTCGAATAAACCAAAAGGTGTTGTTATAGTTGTTTTTTCTGTCTTTTACAGCTACAGAGATTAGGTGATGGGCTCTGGCAAGATCGATTGTAGAAAAAAATTTTCTGTCTTGCAGTTTTTTTGCAAAATCTTCCACAAACGGGGTATGTAACCTATCAGGAATTGTGCGAGCGTTTAAAGCCCTGTAGTCTCTACAGGGTCGCCACACTTAACTGTGTTCGGCCATTAAATGTAGGGGTGATGCCCAATGTGATTTGATTGGCCTTGCTATTTCTAACTGACCATTGTAGCGAATTCGTCCTTGGCGATTTTGAGTTCGTCAGGCGCCAATCTGCGCGGACGGTTGTATACTGAAAGTCATTGGGTCGTTAGAATGTGATGTTCAGTACTAACTATGTTTTACTTGAGTGAAAAGGCCTCTTGAAGGGGTTATGTCCAGCTATTTTGCTATGGTTCTGTGGTATTTTGAACTGGATACCGTGGTTGATATTGCACTATGTTTATTCCTGGCAGATTGACCTTTAGTTAAAAATCTTGTCTCTGAGTCTAGTTTCTTGTTTTCTGCGTCAACCAGTAATTCATGATGTGCCAGAAAATCCATGCGAATAATGGATTTGTTGACGTCGGCGATGACGAATTGTCAAGTAAATAGTCACCTCAGTTCCATTTTTAATGTTGATGTGATAGTATCATATGTGTTTAAGATAGTCTCATTTGCTGCGAACAATTGCTAGTTCGTCGATTTAAGTATTTTACGCACCTTGCTTCTTAGGCATACACAGAGGTCTGCGCTAGTGTCGATTAAAAATTTCACAGAGGTGCTGCAATTTTTTATGGAATGTAAGGAATTATCCGCCTCTAATTCCTGCGTTTGGCATTTTCCTGGTTCTTAAATTGCAAAGTAGTGTGCACTTGCGCAATGTGGCTCCGAATTTGTAGTGGAACCAGCATAAATCTGTGGGTTGTTGTTAACGTCGTGGTCCTTGACTACGTTGACGTATTCAGAACAATAGTTCAGAGGAGCTTTGGCTGTGCTGTTTAGTTGCAGCGCTTTGTATTTGCTTGAGCTGGACTTTGAGTGCTGCTACTTCTTTTGTCAGCTTTTCTAGGAGTGTACAACATGAATCTGCAAGTGTATTAGCGCGATCTGCAGATTGCGCTTCGTAGACTGCAACTTCTAAACGTGCCGTGTCCTCTCGGGATGCTTGTGATTGAGTAGTTAAGATTGCTTGCGTTTGTATTGGCAAGTGGCCTAACCAGATAGATTTTAATAGAGCATTGGCACGATTGTTCCCTCAGTTGCTGTAGGTCTTTCAAGAATTGTGAGGGTTTTCTGACGTCTAACGTTTTGTGTTCCAACAGCTTTCTAGTTCGTTGTCCGTCGCTATTTCATTATCGAACAGAATACTCATGCAACGGAATATCTATTTTCCACCACATAGATACAAGGCATTTTTATGTTAAACCCACAAGTACATCATTATACGCTACATTTGATTTTTCAGTGATCCACCCCTAAGGTTCTACATTGATCAGAAATCGAGTTTTCTTTACTTTGAAATTTTGAATTTTGCTGAACTCTTGCTATTTCAGGCAAGGTAGGGATTTTTAACGTGTGTGACAAAACTCACACACGGGACCTACGTCTTACCTCTTATTCGAACGACGGCGTCTTTTTGTGAAAATGCTCGCCTAACATTTTTCAAGGGAACTGTATCAGGATTTGAACTAGGGACCTTGGGTTCAGTTGTCACACGCATACCAACTGAGCAACGGAACCGCCTACATAATTATATAGCATAAACAAAAGAAAAGCTTATAGTTTCCTCACAGTTCTAATGTTCCAAATAATTCTTACAACTAATGATGCAAAATGTACAGGTGCGCCAATGATATACCTGGTATGTAGTCCCTCGGCACGGTAGGTCACCTCAAAATTCCAACTTCCGTTGACAAGTGAAACGAATTCATCATTCTTTACTGCTTAATCACCACGACCGATGCGATGCACTCGTTTGATCTTTCTGACCTTTACGTACCCAGTAAAGCTCAAAATAATTTGTCATCGTCCCTTGAGAGCCCATTGCCTTACCGCCAACGACACGTCCACTGTCGCTCAAACATCATTTTCTTCTTTTCCTCGTCGGCCACTTCGTCGAGGTGCCAACATATACGTTCGATATCACTGAATCATAATTTCGTTCTCTTTCTGATCACCTCTCCATATTAATTTCGTTCGAACTTTTGTTCTTTTAATCTCTCATCCTTTGAAAAATTCCGTTCTCACACTTTATGCGGCTAAAACTACCTTATAGTGAAGTGTAAACGCATTTCATGTGACCGCATTAGTGTTCACTTCACATTAAATTTTATCACTTTTATAGGTTCCTGTCTATTTGAGTAATTTACAATGATTTTGGTTTCTGTTAATTCGTGTGAATGGTTACGAATACACTTTCGTATGATAATTATTTTCGGTGTTTTTCTAATTTGATATACATGTGTAACTCGAGTCGTTGTTATGGTTTGTATAAAAATGTAGTGTTTTTGGTTTATATCTGTATTTTACTATAATGTTATAATTAAATAGCCCAATTATAAATGTAAACTACCCAAGTTTCTATAGAATTTTCGATATTTATACGCTAAAGCTCATTTAACTAGCTGAAATTAATAAGTGCTTTGATATTGATGAATGTATGTTGAATTAACTCGCGAGCGTTACACTCTGCATAATCATTATGTAAGTTATCTGGTGCCTACCACTATTTTCAGGCTTCATCCAGGTGTTTCTTAAATCGAAGGTTGGTAAGAATCAGATTGTGTTCTTTACAAAATTTTACTGATCGGCTATCCGGTTGGTTCCTTGCACCCAGGCTAAGATCTTCTACTATTTTACCATCGTTTTATAATCCGACGGCTTCGTTCCAGTCGTCCATTACATTTAAACTCTTATCTCCCTTAATGTGTTGCACGGTGTCATATTTCTTTGTATATCTGTTCGATCTTTTTATCGATTACGTTACTGGTAGGCATAATACCTGTACTATTGTGGTAGGTTGTGGTTCTGTAATGAGCTTAACCGTGTAATTAATTCAACTTTGTTTTTGTGTGTATTTGTCAGTTTCGGGCGGTTTAATTATGATGTTCTGTAGCGTCTTGTGTAATGCCACTAATTTCGAAGCTTGGAAAAACCATAATTTTGGATCTGTTGCTTAGAAAGGCAAAATTCGCACGGTATTCAAGTGTGTTTTCTCGGTCATTTTGAACGGTTTAAATTGTTATTAAGCACTCAAATTAACTGGTGTTGTTTCTGTCGCTTTAACCTTTTGGATGATTACGTTGGGGTCGCCAATGAGGTGTTCTGGTTTGTCTGGGGATCACCTTGTTAATGCTTCGTAACAACAGCGATAACATTTATTTACAAGTTTAAAAGCATGACTTACGAAAAAAATATTTATAAAAGTTTTTGTGTGCGTAATTAAATCGGAAATGTCTTTTTACACTGTGGTGGCTCAAATCAGAGTATCGGAAATAGTAAACTGTAATTTTTTCCTAGTGGACTGTATTTGCAATTACTACCCTGATTTGAACCCCATTCGAGTAATGTAAAATGTAGATTATGAGTAGACGACTTACCAGTGGAATCAGTATACACGCGGTAGTCGTGGATGATTGGTCGGTCGCTGGTCTTTCCAATTTCCGTTATTTTGTTGCACTTTCAATGTTTGTAATGTCATGTGAAATAAATAGCACAGCACACACGGTAGTATGTAAACTGAAGGTAAATGTTTCCAGTGAAAAATCACGTTACTGTAACTCCGAAAATCGTTCTCGCCTGGTAACAGTACTTGTCTGTTCTATGGTTCTTGGTTCACTCGCCCGGGACCGATCGGCACTAATCAAAACTTTGAAAATCACTCCATCTGGTGCTAGGTTTAGCAAATGATCGCGAAGCAGTCTGTAAACAGCGGCACTCTATTGTTTTCTCTTATAAACTTTACTGTCGCGTATTGTGCGAACACACTGCAAGCACTTTCATTTGTAAAGTTGCATGATGAGATTCTATATTCAAGAATTGAACGTTGTAGCTTCATGGCGAAGACCTGGAGCTTGTGTTGTTTGGAGGTTCATGTCCATTGCCACGTTGAATACAATGCGACACCTAGCAACGGTGGCTGGGATAGGATTTCCCTGCTTCGGTACTCTACGCCTGGTAGGCGGAGATGTTAGCATACGAGCGACGTCTCTGGTTGGTAGAAATTTGAGCAAACTGATGGCGTCATGCGCCCAATCCTGGCGTCCTTGTTGACATGCTCTAGGAGGTGGTCCTGATTGCTTTGGAGGTGAATTGGTCCATAACGTTGTGAGAGTTTACTTCATTTTATCCCGTTCACAACGAGATACTCTGAAGGAAAACCCTTAGTACACGAGTAGCTTTGTGACTTTCGTCTTACACTATTCTCAAGTTCTCTCTAAGAAGGTTAGTGACTACCTTAAGAAGAGAACGATTAAGAAGTAATTTGCTCCAGCGTTTGGAGCTTTTTTATTCTGGACTTGCTTGTGTTGTACGTTTGGACGGTTTTATTATGTATTTCTAGGGTATCGGACGAATCTATTATTGTTTGAGGGATGTTTTAGCGTGCATGTTATTTATTTCCATGCTGCGTGCTTGTCGGTCAGTTAGTTAGGAGTATGTTTGGTTGCATACTCTTAAGTACCTATTGGAACAGCTCTGGACATTAATTGTGTGAATTGTTTTTTGAGATATGTATGTATGTATTACTCATTTGAGTAGAAACACACAAAAACTTACTATAAAGAGGATCCAATTAATTACATATCTTAGCTTTAATCTGTAACACCTTAAACCCCCGTACATAGAGCTAGGTGCAACAGCTTTTAATACACATATAACCTCAACTTTGCTCGGGGTTAAATTCCCCGGGGCGACTAAATGTGTTGCTAAGTTATAAGGGCTAGCACTTACCCGCGATATCTTGCTCCTAATGCAGCGGTTTCACGGCTCTCAGGGGAGTTTCGTTGTGGCATTCTGTTGTCCCGGTGTTTGCCTGGCTGTAGCTTTCTGTGACGACGTGTCGATAGATGTGTGATGACGATAGGATAGGTGCGACAGGGGGGAATCACTTGTCGATATGTCGAAGCACTACTCGCACGTCTACACTTGTAGGAAATCGGTAAGTAGGTCCATTGTTTCGACACATTCGCTCCCACGAAAATATCTATCCCTTCGTGGAGAGGTTAAAATTCTCTGACGCATATTGGCGGGTACAACGCTATACAAGGCGTGAGAAATGCAATCGTTACATATTCTCAGACCATAAAGATAAGATAATGACCGGACTTTCCGTGCGAACCACCTCTTTGTGTGATTTTCACTTACGTCTGCATTAACACATTAGTAAGCTGGAATTTCCCGAAGGGCTTTTTAAAAGTCTCCTAAACCTAACTAATACAATAAATGTTAAAGCTTTTCAAAAAAGAGCGTGACAAGGCCAAAACATAATAAAAATACAGACTTCAGTGCATTCAGACAAGATTTAGTGAGCTTCATAAGCATATTTCTCCTGTTCTAGTATTGAAACGCGTGTAAAATTAATTACTGCAAGTCCTTTTTATGTAAATCAATATTTTTGGCTGGGAAAAGCATCTGTTCTAACTTCAGTACAGCAATTTTATCATACAATTTGATCCTGCGGCTTTGAAACTTTTATACCCTTGGGTCCTAATGTTGCTTTATATCGGGAAATTCATATTTAAATGGATCTGAAAGTTATGTTTCCTTCTATCTACTTTCAAACTTTCCGAGATTCACTTTAGTTTAAGCTTATATAAGTTTTTGCACTTTTGGTAATTATTTGGTCGTTGAATTTCGATTAATTTCGTAGAGAATCATCAAAAATCTAATTCAATTTTATAACTGAATTAATCTTTTTAGCGCGCAATAAAGTGGCCGTGACATTACTATTTATATCCTTGACAATGTAAAAATGGCGTTTTTGAGTATGCCTATAAAGTCCAAGTGATTGGGGTACCTATAATAGTAGATAGAGCATCACGTAACGAGTTCATAAAAACAGAAGCTTTATGACGGTCCTGTGAAAGCGTTTTGTTCTTCTGGGATTTCTAAAGGTTAATAACGCTTACCTCGTTTTGAGCGAAAAGGTCTTCCTTTGAAATTGCTCAAAAAGACAACGATATTAAATTGCCCCTGAATACTGAATACTATCGTATCTTTGAATTACCTCCTTATCTTTATGATTTTGTTATGCAAACAAAGGGCGCTGCTGTTTTTAGGGATTCTACCTACAAGACAATTAGGCAGGTTTTATATTGATCAATTGGCGTTGCTTTATTTATGCTAATCGTAAACTTAGATATTTTTTAAATGAGTGTTTGTCTTTTAGATTTAGATGTAACACATTTAATAAGATTCATAGATTTTTTTAGCAACTAAAATCAAAATACGGAATGTGGTTCAGAGAAAGGTTTCCCATTTCCTTTGCATATTGGCCATAAAATACACAAGCTAAAAGGATGCGCGCGCATTGTTCCACTGTGCTTTAATTGTTTATGTTTTTAACTTTTTTTAGGCGACCGTACATAAGAATGCTAAAAAACTTTACCCTGTGCGTACCGGTACTTTTTTTATAGTGGAAAAACTTTTATATTCCCTGTGTGGGACTCTTCCTTGCCGTATTCATGACATATTCACTAAAATTCCATTTTGGTGTCGCACTCAAGATCTCTTGTCGTTAGATGTTTATGGGACTCCTGTGACTAGCGTTCCCTAACTAGGTCCTTCACCGCCGTCGCGATTAGAATAAACAGCTTCACGCGCAGTTTATTCCTTTTGGACGTCTGATTTTGTTGAAAGAAAAGCAAAGATTAGCGCTGAAAGATCGCTCTGGGGTGTCTATATCGCTACCATAAGACTTCTAGGACTTGTATGAGCTGGTTTTCGTGATCTTGTAGGGATCCGTTAAACCTCTTTCCGTTCGATCGGAGCCGTTCCTTGATGGGTTGCAGGTTTGCCTGTTCGTGAATTTGAGCGTGCCTTGTTCCTGATCACTTGGAGCTTACGCGTGTACGTTTCCGCTGCATTGCCTCATACCTCTACATTTAATTTTCCAATACTCCACCCGAAAGACATTGTCCAGGAAGCGAGATTTTTTACCTGGAAATTTTTTATTTTACCGACCCTTGCTGTTCCGAGCAAGGTAGGGATCTTTAATGTGCGTGACAACACTCACGCACAGGGTTTACATTTTACCTCTCATCCGACCGAGGGCGTATTTTTGTGAAAAATGTTCGCTTAGCATTTTTCAAGCGATTTGTGTCAAGATTCGAACGCGGTACCTTGTGGAGCGCGAACTAACTAAGCGACGGAACCGTCCTGCGTTATCCCATACTGCTGATGCAGTTTGGTTATCGTCTTGTATATCCTCAGCGTGTGTGAAACTTTAAGCTTACTTTACGATTGATCAGGGGTATAACTGCCCCATAATTCTCTTTGCCTTATTTGCCGCATACTCGATGTGGGCCCTTCAAGTGAGCCTCGAATTAAAACTTATTCATAGATACTTGACGTCTGAGCACCAAGGTATCGATTCGTCAAACGCTCTAGGTCGGTAGCGTGCCGTTCTCTTTTCTGGATTGACTTCGATTCGCCAGCCTTAGCTATTTCTCGAAAGCGTCCATCGCCTTTTGCAGTCTATACATAATGAGGTGTGGGGCACGGGACCTGACTAGTATGACTGTGCCGTCGGCGTATCGCGCCATCGTGGTGTCGGCCGTATTCGGTTGGTCGCTTACGAAGATGCTAAACAGTGCCCACGAAAGGAGAGAGACTTGGAGAACCCTAGCCCTGATTCTCCATCTCGTCAGCCGCACTCCCTCCAGCCTGACACGAAATATCTATTCTGAAGATAGGATTTTGTCAGACAAAAGCGCATGGTATTCCCTTTTCCAGCATCTTGTAGAATATGTCAGACCCCCATACCTTATCGAAGCCTTTGACACGTACAGGAACACCACACCTGTCGATCGCCTCCAGTTGAAGCTTTCCGTAGTGTGCTCTATTATTCGTGGTATCTGACAAACGGTGGAATACCCTTTACGGAACCCTAACTGTTTGTCCTGGGTCGCGCGGTGCTCCTGTATCACTGCCTGCAGTCTTCTTAGAGAAACGGCTTCCGCTATTTTCAACCACTGAAGCAAGCTAATTAGTCGGTAGTTTTGTGGGAATGTCGCAGACTTGCCTGCTTGCTTTCTGGAGCATTATCACGTCTGCAGTCTTGCACCGTGTTAAAAAGTGGCGTAGCGTCAGCATAGTGTAAACAACTCCCCCTGGGGGTAACCCTTTGCCACCCGAATGATATCAACTAACAATTCTTTGAATGCCACCCTTCCTCTTAACATGCTGTTGATTCACTTGCAGCGTCTTCTCTATTCCAACTGACCTAGTAACCAATGAAACGAAGCGGATACATTTATTATCAAAGGTGCCCTCAGTGTTCAGAATGACACCTACAAGGGTCCCTTTGTTATCTAGAACCTTTTCCACCCTGGAAACGAGGTGGTGAACAGCTGTCTCTGTTGCAAATCCTGCTCTAAAGATATACTGGTTGGGGTGTATGGTTTGTTTGTCAAAATGGCCTCCCTCATGTGCTTGTCAAGCAGTTTTCCCAGTGTCTTAAGAAGGAAGGACATAAGACTGACAAGCATATAAGTTTTTGCCTATGAGTGGTCCGTACGACCAGGTTTTGCTATAACAACTCCCTAGTTAACCTCCATCAACGCGGGATATAGTGGTAAGCCAAGCGCGGCAAACATCCATTTTGTAGTATGGCTGGGAAAATCTCGTCTGTGATGAGAGATTTGTATGGATTAAAAGTATTTATCGCCTATTTTGTTTTTTGGAAGGTAATCATTTTCTTTGCTACAACCCAGTCCTGCTAAGATATCCTTCTTTCGGGGGCATCTGTTCCGTGGGCTTACCGGTCAAAGGGTGATTGTTCCTACTTCGCTGAACCAGGAAAGTGAGCAAAAAGGCCATGGTTCATTTCCCATTCCTGGTAAAGGTACCATTTTCCATAAACAGTGAACCAATTGAGCGTTGGGAGTCCTTCAATAAAATCCTTTGAAGTCTGGCACCAGGGTATCCTTCGACATCCTTGCAGTACTTCCTACATGATTTTCTCTTGGCCTTCCTCGGAGCTTTATTATATTCAGTAAGAGCCCATTTGTACACCTCCCAGTTACCTGATTTTTTTTTATTAAAGTGAGTTTTTGCCTGCTTCCTCAGTTGTTGAGTTCAGAGTTTCACAACAGAATCTTTCTGTCGGTTCTCGTCACCAATTCAGGGCAGTTTTCCTCGTATGCTGAAATAACCGTGTCAGTAATGTACTCCACGACCGTTTCAATATCCAGACAGGTTTTCAGCGTTAAGGTTTTGCCCACAAAGTACCCATCAATGTTCATCTTACAATTACCCCAATCGGTTTTCCTTGGACGTGCCATGCACTTAGACTCATGTGCGACATACACAGCTTAGAGAAAAATACTACAGAGAAAATTTATTTGTGCTAGTTCAAGATATGATAGAACAACTAATAATCAGAATGCTGGATTTAGTAAGAACCTTGGCAGTATGCAATTTACTATTTAGAAAACACTGTAAAATCATGGCAGAAATTGGACCTGAAAGTGATAATTCTGTAAATTCTTTTCATTTACTTACAAGATATGATACATTGTTAAAAGCAAACGTCACAAATAAAGACACTCCACGTAAATATTTACATCACGATATACAAAATGAGATGATTGCGCTTTACGCTGTTAGCAAAAGCTGTTGATAAAAACAATTGCTGAAATTTAGAAAGTTCCTTTCCTTGCAGTAATCCTTCATACAAAATAGAATATCAATATAAAAGACCAACTTAACATTTCTATAAGATATGTGGATATCAATTTGGGTCAAAATATATCTTCCACTGCAAGCTTGCATATTACAAAGAAATTTTTTCTTAGATTTACAGAAGTAAATGATCAGTGTTCACAGTTTTGAAAATGTACTCCTTCGATCGTTGCAAGAAATGCAAATTAACATAGAAAAATGTACAGGCCTTGGCTGTGAGAGAATCGCTAACACGAGCTGCAATACTTCTGGACTGCAAGCTAAAAATAATATAAAGTACCAACTGCTGATCATATTCATTGCTCTGCACACAATTTAAATCTTGTATCAAACGATTCCGGCAAAATGTAACTGAAATAAGAAATTTTTAAATGATGGAAAATGTTTGTTTGTTAGCCAAAGTTTGTCATTTATTCTTCTTTTAGTTTCGAAGAGCTTTCAAAGTTCAAATTTCGATATTGGCCGAGCATGTGAACCTAACTTATAATGCAAAAAGTTAGTTGTCACGAAGGGGAGGTGTAGAGAAAGAAACCTCCATGGCAAAATCTTGCGATAACAGAACGGCAAACAAAAGTAAAAATTTTTTTGATGGTTAGCAATTCATTGCCAAATTCAAAAGCCTATAACAAGATTTCATGAACCTATTTTAATACAGGTCGGGATATCTTAATCAATCAACTGACAGTACAATTTATTAGCAAGAACAAAGTAATTTTCTTTTTTATCGCCTGCTCCGTTCATTGAATTATTTAAATAAGATATTGAGAAACATACAACAGTATTATTAAATGAACATGAATCTGATTTTTCAGAGAGTTACCGATACAATCAAAAAGCTTCAAAATTGACTTTTCCCATGAAATTAAAAAGAACATAAACGATTTTGCAATTCATTTCTTTACAGCGAAAAACAGATTCATCTTGAATAGTCTTGTGGACGTGTTTTTATTTGTTTCAATTATTTTTTAAATTATCAATGATATTTGCGAGTGCAAAGAGATCTTTTTCAAAACTAGAACTTATTAAAAGTTACTTGTGCAGTACCAAACTAAAACTTTTATTAATACATTTTTGGTAGGATCCCTATGGTTGATTTTTGAAACCTTTTGCAAATATCTCAGAATATGACAATTTTGTAGAAATAAATCATTAGGTAAAAATTATATAGTGATAAGAAACAATTTTTATTAAAAACATATCTTGATTAGAGCTATAAAAAACTTATAGTTATTTTTAGTACATTTTGATACAATTGTTTCCAAATTCTATTCTTTCAACCTTTAATAATTTTCTTCTCAATTGCTACTTTACATAATTCTTAATAAACGAATTCTCTTTGTTTTAGGCGATTATTCACTTGACATTTATCCAGTAATGCTAGATGATGATGCTAGATATCAGTGTCAAGTATCTCCTGGTCCACAGAATCAGCCCGGCATTAGAAGCCATTTTGCTACTATAACAGTATTAGTACCACCTGATCCACCAAAAATAGTTCAAGGAGATCATTTGGTTACAACTGAAGATAGGGAAATTGAATTAGAATGTATTAGTTATGGTGGTAAACCAGCAGCAGAAATAACATGGATTGATGGTCATGGAAATGTGTTAAATAATGGCATTGAATATATAGTAGATGAATTACCAGATGGAAGACGTTTCACAGCGAAATCCATATTAAAACTGACACCCAGGAAAGAACACCACAACACCACATTTACATGCCAGGCTCAAAATACAGCAGAACGAACACACCAAATAGCAAAACTAAAATTAGAAGTAAACAAAAAATTAATATCAACTAATTTGTATATTGACTTTAAATTAAATATTTTTAGGTTAAATATGCTCCAAAGGTTACTGTATCAATTATATCAGGTGCGGCAACAAACGGCAGAATACCTGAGGGCACTGAAGTACGATTGGGTTGCCAAGCTGATGCAAATCCATCAGATGTTACCTACCGCTGGTTTTTAAATGATCAAATTGTTATTGGAGATTACACAACCGAGCTTATTATACATAACGTTACCAGAAAATATCATGATGCTATTATTAAATGTGAAGTGCATAACCCTGTTGGAAAAAGTGAAGAAAGTGAAACTCTGGATATAAGCTGTGAGTTACTCTATTTAATTATCACAGGCATATATTATTTGTTTCTTATATAGATGGACCACAATTCCGTGCAAGGCCTAGATCAAATCAGGCAGATTTAGGTGTGAGTGTTACTTTAGCATGTGATGTTGATGGTAATCCTTATCCAGATATCAGTTGGGTTCATGAAGGTTCAACAAAAATCATTAGCACAAGTCCAAACCTTACCATACGAGTGGACTCCGAAACAGCTGGTCGTTATTTTTGCAAAGCTCATGTTCCTGGATTTCCTGAAATAGGTGCTGAAGCATCGATTTATTTAAAAGGTATTTAAAATACGGAAATAATTATGAATTAGTAACCTAACTATTATCTACTATTTGGTATGTAACTTATCACTCTTATAAATTTGCGGGAAATTTTTAGTTGAGCAATGTGATTTCGCCTATACAAACTACTCATGTTTATTAAATTTTCTCCTTTTAAAATGTCAATAATAAATATAATCAATTACGGTTGCTGTCTCTGGTAGCTATTTTGCATATATAGTTTCTGAAGATAAAAATAATCTCTCGAGAGGTGTGACATGGTTGTCTCTGTTTAAAGTACATTTAAAGTAACAATTATTTGAATGCAAATTTAAACAGCTGTTAGATTTACATGTATAAAAAATCACTTTTGTTCAAATCCTTTTTAGTGGAAGTAACTATTAAATATTAATAAAATATATTGATGCATTAAATATATATGAGGTTTTAGTGTGAAGCAATCTTAATAATTACAAAAATCGTAATACTTTTTGAATTTTCAACATTGCATATTTATTCTATTAGAGAACGCATATTTACTTGGCCAGTATCGGCACTAAACTCAGATTTTTCTTCACTGCAATCTTCAATTGATAACCCTGTGCTTACATTTGGAAGCAACATACGCAACTAATCCATGCCTTTAAAATATTCCTTCAGCAGAAATCTTCTTCAATAAGTGCTTTCATAATATTTCTAGATTTTAAATAAATAGTTCTTAGATTTGCAGGCTACAAGGATTGGTTACAAACCAAACTTATAGATTTGCACACATACTTATGACATGTAACCTACCAATTCACCATTGCAATATAATTATATTTTCTATTTATATAAAACACTTATATGATGACAATCTGTCATTTTGAAAAACTATCGAATTAATAAAGTGTAATAAACAATAAAATCAGAAGACCTAAAGTAAACATGAAATCAAGTGCTGTGTTAAAGGTTACAGATCGTAATTGTCAACACGATATAGTAAATCTGGTTAGTAGTTTACAGTGTATTTTTAAAACAAGTTTATATCTATTAATTAATTCTGGGACGGTTGTTTTGTACTAAACACAATCATCCACAAAAATAACACCAACATATATGACTCGCCAATAGCCCACACTGCTCCATTCTTTTTTATAGATATAAACAGTATTTTATCGCTAAAACTCTTCTCATTGCACGGTCTTCATATGAAACTACCAGCGAAAAAACATTTGATTCAACATATATTATTTGTAACAAAAAATTTCACAGTTACTACCTCATCATCAATGGCTCAACAGAAATCAAATTTAATCTATATCAAATTTAATATTTGTGCAGTCGATACTTCCTTGCCTGGGTTTGACTTAACCAGTAATAATACTTTATTGTTAGACTCAAATATGTTGCAAGACAATGTTGATACTAGGCATAAGTTTATAAGTTCAACAAATTCTTTTTTATAACACAAGAACCATCTTGTCTTTCATTGCTTCTGTGTAACATTCGAAGCTTGCACAGCAAGGCCGATGACTTAATCGTATTATTGGATAACGTAAACGCCCCTTCTGTCTATGTATTGAAATGTTCTTTAATTATATACGCCTCACGTTGCCGGCGCCTATGAAATATCATTTTATTTGAAAATGAAGTTTTTCTCTTCTTTACTATATTCGCGGTCTAGTCTGGGAATTACCCCAAGGGTGAGCAATGAGTTTGGGCGTGGGTATAGGGTGGGCTCGACTACTAACGGGAACAAAAAAAATAAATGGACGCCACTGCATCTATACAGACAATAAACAAGACTAAAGTATCCTACAGGAAGACGCAGAAACCTATAGGATATAAATGATTACAAGAAAAACTTACAAACCTCAATATATAATACCTCTGGAAATCTCTGCTTTAGCTTCCGTTAGTAGTCGAGCCCACCCTATACAGAATATACAGAATATGTACCAGAGGACTGATTGGTTATCTTTAGTATTTGTGTCGTAAAGAATATAGTATAAATTTGGTTATGGGATAGAGTGGTGAAGACAAATTGAAGGCTTTTGCCAGTATATCGTTGCTGGTAGAGATTGAAAGTTTCTCAACTAGTGTTGTTTTAAATGTGCACTAATGGATTATTCAAAAAAAAAAAAAAGGTTATTTTGCCGTGTTGTTGTTATAGCCCGAAGTGGGAGTGAGTCAAATGTTTGTTGCTTCATGTTTGTGGACGTGTTTTGATCGCGTCATGTGTTGTTGTGTCTAGAGTAAGCGAGGAAGGTAGGTGCTGTTTGTTGTCGTAGGTCGGAGTAACCTAGTTGGTGAGACCATTGTAGTATTGAGTAGTTTTGGTTCGAGATGTTTGGTGTGGCCACAGTAGAGTTGAGGATTTTTTTTTGAGACTGGAGTGTCCCAAAGAAAAGAGTAGCGATTGGGCTATGAATAGCTATAAGCTGAAGAAGCCAAGTATTCATTAGTAAGCTACAATGAGTAGTGGCTTGACGAGCAGTTTATTTTTGGTAGAGGCAATAATCAAATTTTGCTGAATGTATTGAGCTGGAATTTTTGAGACCAGCAAATACATAATCATTGTTGGAGCAGTATTGATATTTCTGTATATAGGTGTGAGTTTTTGTTTTGCTATTAACATTAGTAAGGTTGTCATGTCAAGGGTAGTAGTAGGAAAGTAAATCTTTTTGTTGTTATTTTGCGATAGTTCATGTCAGGCTTTTTGTTTGAATTTCAGTTTATATTTTAAGAAGTGGGTTGTTTTTTTTGGTCCCCCGTTTGGTTGCAACTCGAGTGTTAGACTACAATATTTTGACTTTTACCGATTATGACTTTTTACCGATTACGACATACCTATATTGACTCCTGACGGATGTGTGGTACGCAGAGTTACCTACACACTCATTTGGTTGCACCCCATTTTCCTCTTCTTAATCCAAGAGTTCATTCATGATTTTTTTAGTTCAGAAATCAAAGTGCAAACTTACTTTGTTCATACTTCGATTTGTTGTAATGCTTTTTGTATTTATCTTTTGGTTAAGGCGATAGTTTTCGTCCATATAAAAAAACTTCTCGGTTATGTATATATTAAGATATAATTAACCTCAAAGTTTTTTCTTTTTGATCGGAGGCAGTGTAACAAAATTTTGTTACATTTCATATCTATAAAGAAAAACAGTTCTAACTGCTATTATTTTGCGAATCTGTCATTTAGCGTGTAATCATTAATTAATTTAATGAACTATAAAGAAGAACAACTTTTTCCGTTTATGTTATTTTTACCTATAAGGAGTATTTAACAGACTTCTATACTTTCAATATCGAGGATGCCTTGAGCGTGGTTTGTGTTGCATATATTGCGGGCGTTCTGGCGTCCACTAGAGCGTTGTTAAACATAACGCCTGCGCGAAAATGACGCGAAGGCTATGAGCATCGACAAATAAAGAATACGGCCATCTTGCAAGCAACCGTGGGTACGTAGACTTCACTTACAAGGATGGTGAATTCTGCTTGTAAGTGGAAGAGGAGGATAGCTCTAGAGGAATGGTAGGGCTGTTGGATTGTCGCGTGGAGGCTCCACGAAGAGCTCTCGTGGAAGCCGCCCAGTCAATTCAAAGCAACAGCTGCAACACGTGGTGAGAAATCCTTAGTGCACAATTTGAGGAACACGCTAAGCGATGGTGTTGGATTTTGGTCGAGCATTGGGAAGTTGATTGTTTTGGAGCGTCCGAGGAGTTGCGGTTAGTGCAGGCCTGTTTTGTGTCTTTCAAAATATCAAACAGATGGGAAGTAAAGTGTCCGAGCTCATCGATTACATTCGTCAACATCGTTGCTGTAAGAAAACTAAATCTACCAGGTACTTATGAACCTTTTGCTGAAAATCAATTTCGTGTGCTGTTTAAGGTTAAAGCTTTAAATTATTATTTATGAAATCATGAGAAACCTTCGTTAAATAACGTAAATTTCAAATTTGTTTGCTAAATGTATTTATGCTTATATACTACGTAAAATTTAGTAGGAAACATAACCTAAAATTTAATTAGTCAAATATTTTCATTCGGAACTAGATTGCTTTATAAGAGAATTTTTTAATCTTTAGATGCTCTAAAGTTGTTATTCAAAGTGCTTTTATGATGCACTTGTCAAGTGATAAAAAACATGTATAAAGTCCACCTTTGGATGAAAGGTGTTTTCTAGCAATTTGTTGTAATTAGTAGAAGAACTAAGCTGTTTTTGACATATGTTAATCTGAGTTTATTATTTTCATACTTAAACCATATGAACTGTTTATGTAACAAGTTCCTTAGATAAAAATCTTGTAAGCCAAAACAGATCTGTTTCATGGATGTTTAAGAAACTAAACTGTATTAACTAACTTATAAATGCTAATACCTCTCTATGTAGAGAAGTATATTCAGAAACTTCTGTAACTTATTTAATGTTGATTATTTTGATTATAGAGAACACTCTAAGAAAAGTTTTAAAGTTTATATATTGATTAATGAAATTTATTTACAAGTAATTTTGCAACAAAAGAGATATATATTTAGATTAAACATTGAATTGATACCTTTGTCTTTTATTTCACTTATTGAAATTAACATTGATCAAATTAGACCAGAAAATTTTGAATGTGGAAAAAGTTGATACAATATCAGGTAATAGAAATGGAATAAGTAATTTCCAGTAGAGTATTTTCTCATACGTAAGGTGTTATTAAGATTTTGAATTCAGGCTAATCGATCTATAAAGATCGAGATATTTTGTTGCTGTAAGACACAAACGGTGTCTTATATTTTATTTTTTGTGTGACATCTTCTTGCAGGTCCGACATCGCGGAAGCTAAAGCAGAGATTTCAGAGGTATTATATATTGAGGTTTGTAAGTTTTTCTTGTAATCATTTATATCCTATAGGTTTCTGCGTCTTCCTGTGAGGATACTTTAGTCTTGTTTATTGTCTGTATAGATGCAGTGGCGTCCATTTATTTTTTGTTCCCGTTAGTAGTCGAGCCCACCATATACCCACGCCCAAACTCATTGCTCACCCTTGGGGTAATTCCCAGACTAGACCGCGAATATAGTAAAGAAGAAAAACTTCATTTCAAATAAAATGATATTTCATAGGCGCCGGCAACGTGAGGCGTATATAATTAAAGAACAGAGTGTAACAAAATTTTTGTTACATTTCATATCTATAAAGAAAAAACAGTTCTAACTGCTATTATTTTGCGAATCTGTCATTTAGCGTGTGATCATTAATTAATTTAATGAACTATAAAGAAGAACAACTTTTTCCGTTTATGTTATTTTTACCTATAAGGGTATTTAACAGACTTCTATACTTTCAATATCGAGGATGCCTTGAGCGTGGTTTGTGTTGCATATATTGCGGTGTTCTGGCGTCCACTAGAGCGTTGTTAAACATAACGCCTGCGCGAAAATGACGCGAAGGCTATGAGCATCGACAAATAAAGAATACGGCCATCTTGCAAGCAACCGTGGGTACGTAGACTTCACTTACAAGGATGGTGAATTCTGCTTGTAAGTGGAAGAGGAGGTAACTCTAGAGGAATGGTAGGGCTGTTGGATGGTCGCGTGAGGCTCACGAAGAGCTCTCGTGGAAGCCGCCCAGTCAATTCAAAGCAACAGCTGCAACACGTGGTGAGAAATCTTAGTGCACAATTTGAGGAACACGCTAAGCTATGGTGTTGGATTTTGGTCGAGCATTGGGAAGTTGATTGTTTTGGAGCGTCCGAGGAGTTGCGGTTAGTGCAGGCCTGTTTTGTGTCTTTCAAAATATCAAACAGATGGGAAGTAAAGTGTCCGAGCTCATCGATTACATTCGTCAACATCGTTGCTGTAAGAAAACTAAATCTACCAGGTACTTATGAACCTTTTTGCTGAAAATCAATTTCGTGTGCTGTTTAAGGTTAAAGCTTTAAATTACTATTTATGAAATCATGAAAACCTTCGTTAAATAACGTAAATTTCAAATTTGTTTGCTAAATGTATTTATGCTTATATACTACGTAAAAATTTAGTTGGAAACATAACCTAAATTTAATTAGTCAAATATTTTTCATTCGGAACTAGATTGCTTTATAAGAGAATTTTTTAATCTTTAGATGCTCTAAAGTTGTTATTCAAAGTGCTTTTATGATGCACTTGTCAAGTGATAAAAACATGTATAAAGTCCACCTTTGGATGAAAGGTGTTTTCTAGCAATTTGTTGTAATTAGTAGAAGAACTAAGCTGTTTTGACATATGTTAATCTGAGTTTATTATTTTCATACTTAAACCATATGAACTATTTATGTAACAAGTTCCTTGGATAAAAATCTTGTAAGCCAAAACAGATCTGTTTCATGGATGTTTAAGAAACTAAACTGTATTAACTAACTTATAAATGCTAATACCTCTCTATGTAGAAAGTATATTCAGAAACTTCTGTAACTTATTTAATGTTGATTATTTTGATTATAGAGGAACACTCTAAGAAAAGTTTTAAAGTTTATATATTGATTAATGAAATTTATTTACAAGTAATATTGAGTATGGAATTTTATTTAGATTAAAGTTGATTAATTTCTGCTTTTTGTCATTTTAATACTTGATAATTAGACGTAAAATCAATGGAGCAGTTATTAATTCGTAATAGAGAAAATAACTCCTAATATTTCATCTGAGGTTTATTAAATTTAGAACAGTAATAAAAAAAATTCATTTAATAATTGAACCAAACGGTGCTTATTATTTTAGAATCTTCTTGCACTCGACATCCAACGTATGCCGAGCTCCTATGAGAATATCATTTAGTTTGAAATTTGAATTCATTTTATCTATAGTTTCGCGTCTATCTGGGAACTTAGCCCAGTTAGCTATATGATCAGTGTATATGTTTGTCCTGAACTAAATGGACGCACTCATATACCAGCAAACTAAAGTATCCTAAGGAGATCCAAAACCTATAGGATATAAATTCAAGAAAGATAAAACCTCAATAATATATTTTTTCATAGGATGTCGGAACCTGAAGAAGATTAAAATATATAAGAATCTATTTAAATCTTTATAGATCGTCCGAATTCAAAATTTAAACAGCTACGTATGAGAAAAATACTTATGGAAATTATTATTCCATTTCTTTACCTGATATTGTCAATTTCGACATTCAAAATTTCTGGTACTAATGTGATGTCAATGTAATTTCACACTAAGTGAAATAAAGACAAAGGTATCGAACCAGATAGTTAAACTAAATAATCTCTTTGTTCAAAAATCGTACTTGTAAATAAATTTCATTAAAAATAAAACTTAAAACTTTTTGAGTGTTCTCTAATCAAAATAATCAACATTAAATAAGTTACAGATATGTTTCTGAATATACTTAATGTTCATTTATAAGTTATAATAGTTTATTTCTAAACATTTCCATGAATCATTTTTGGCTTAAGATTCAAGTAACTATGAATAAAAACAGGTTCAATTCAAGTTTAATAAATCAGTACTTTGTTCAAAATACGCTACATAATTTAACAACAAATTTGAAAACCTTTCTCAAGTGTTGCTCTATAATCAATATAATCAACATTAAATAAGTTACAGAAGTTCTTGAATAACTTCATGAGAGGATTAGCATTATAAGTTAGTTAAAAGTTTCTTATGAAAGCAATCTGTTTGTGAAAATATTTGTATCTAACGTTCAATTATGGTTTAGTATGTAAATCAACAGTCAAACTTTTACAGTTATAGCATAAACTACATTTAGCAAACAAAGGTGGACTTTACATGTTTTTATCACTGACAGGTGTCATAAGCATTTCATAAATGAGATTTAAAGTTAACAAATCTAGCAATCGATTCAATTGAATTTTACAATAAAGGTTATAAGTACTGTCAACTAAATTTACGTTTTACAGCAAAACATTTGAAACAATTGAATACGATTATTTAACGAAGGTTCTCCATGTTATAATATAATTTAAAGACTAGCAAACAGCCACGATGATTTTCGGAATCGCGTAAGTTCGCGACATGTCAGAGCTTCCATTGATGTGACTCGACTCCAACAATCCAACACCATCACTTAGCGTGTTCCTCAAATTGTCTAAAGGGATTGAATCAAGTATTACTATTAAACACGGCTAATTAATTACACGGTCCTTACCACTAGGATTTCTCACCACGTGTTGCAGCTGTTGCTTTGAATTGACTGGGCGGCTTCACGAGGCTCTTCGTGGAGCCCCGCGACAATCCAACAGCCCTACCATTCCTCTAGAGCTACCCTCCTCTTCCACTTACAAGCAGAATTCACCATCCTTGTAAGTGAAGTCTAGCCAGGTTGCTTGCAAGATGGCCGTATTCTTTATTTGTCGATGTATAGCCTCGCGTATTTCGCGCAGTTATGTTTAACAACGCTCTAGTGGACGCCAGAACCCCGCAATATATGCAACCAAACCACGCTCAAGGCATCCTCGATATTGAAAGTATAGAAGTCTGTTAAATACTCCTTATAGGTAAAATAACATAAACGGAAAAGTTGTTCTTCTTTATAGTTCATTAAATTAATTAATGATCACACGCTAAATGACAGATTCGCAATAATAGCAGTTAGAACTGTTTTTTCTTTATAGAATGAAATGTAACAAAATGTTCTTTAATTATATACGCCTCACGTTGCCGGCGCCTATGAAATATCATTTTATTTGAAAATGAAGTTTTCTCTTACTACTATTCGCGGTCTAGTCTGGAATTACCCCAAGGGTGAGCAATGAGTTTGGGCGTGGGTATAGGTGGGCTCGACTATAACGGGAACAAAAAAAATAAATGGACGCCACTGCATCTATACAGACAATAAACAAGACTAAAGTATCCTACAGGAAGACGCAGAAACCTATAGGATATAAATGATTACAAGAAAACTTACAAACCTCAATATATAATACCTCTGGAAATCTCTGCTTTAGCTTCCGCGATGTCGGACCTGCAAGAAGATGTCACACAAAAAATAAAATATAAGACACCGTTTGTGTCTTACAGCAACAAAATATTTCGATCTTTATAGATCGATTAGCCTGAATTCAAAATCTTAATAACACCTTACCTATGAGAAAATTCTCTACTGAAATTACTTATTCCATTTCTATTACCTGATATTGTATCAACTTTTTCCACATTCAAAATTTTCTGGTCTAATTTGATCAATGTTAATTTCAATAAGTGAAATAAAAGACAAAGGTATCAATTCAATGTTTAATCTAAATATATATCTCTTTTGTTGCAAAAATTACTTGTAAATAAATTTCATTAATCAATATATAAACTTTAAAACTTTTCTTAGAGTGTTCCTCTATAATCAAAATAATCAACATTAAATAAGTTACAGAAGTTTCTGAATATACTTCTCTACATAGAGAGGTATTAGCATTTATAAGTTAGTTAATACAGTTTAGTTTCTTAAACATCCATGAAACAGATCTGTTTTGGCTTACAAGATTTTTATCCAAGGAACTTGTTACATAAATAGTTCATATGGTTTAAGTATGAAAATAATAAACTCAGATTAACATATGTCAAAAACAGCTTAGTTCTTCTACTAATTACAACAAATTGCTAGAAAACACCTTTCATCCAAAGGTGGACTTTATACATGTTTTTATCACTTGACAAGTGCATCATAAAAGCACTTTGAATAACAACTTTTAGAGCATCTAAAGATTAAAAAATTCTCTTATAAAGCAATCTAGTTCCGAATGAAAATATTTGACTAATTAAATTTTAGGTTATGTTTCAACTAAATTTTTACGTAGTATATAAGCATAAATACATTTAGCAAACAAATTTGAAATTTACGTTATTTAACGAAGGTTTCTCATGATTTCATAAATAGTAATTTAAAGCTTTAACCTTAAACAGCACACGAAATTGATTTTCAGCAAAAGGTTCATAAGTACCTGGTAGATTTAGTTTTCTTACAGCAACGATGTTGACGAATGTAATCGATGAGCTCGGACATTTACTTCCCATCTGTTTGATATTTTGAAAGACACAAAACAGGCCTGCACTAACCGCAACTCTCGGACGCTCCAAAACAATCAACTTCCCAATGCTCGACCAAAATCCAACACCATATAGCGTGTTCCTCAAATTGTGCTAAAGGGATTGAATCAAGTATTACTATTAAACACGGCTAATTAATTACACGGTCCTTACCACTAAGGATTTCTCACCACGTGTTGCAGCTGTTGCTTTGAATTGACTGGGCGGCTTCCACGAGAGCTCTTCGTGGAGCCTCCGATCAAAAAGAAAAAACTTTGAGGTTAATTATATCTTAATATATACATAACCGAGAAGTTTTTTTTTATATGGACGAAAACTATCGCCTTAACCAAAAGATAAATACAAAAAAGCATTACAACAAATCGAAGTATGAACAAAGTAAGTTTGCACTTTGATTTCTGAACTAAAAAATCATGAATGAACTCTTGGATTAAGAAAAGGAAAATGGGTGCAACCAAATGAGTGTGTAGGTAACTCTGCGTACCACACATCCGTCAGGAGTCAATATAGGTATGTCGTAATCGGTAAAAAGTCATAATCGGTAAAAGTCAAAATATTGTAGTCTAACACTCGAGTTGCAACCAAACGGGGACCAAAAAACAACCCACTTCTTAAAATATAAACTGAAATTCAAACAAAAGCCTGACATGAACTATCGCAAAATAACAACAAAAGATTTACTTTCCTACTACTACCCTTGACATGACAACCTTACTAATGTTAATAGAAAACAAAACTCACACCTATATACAGAAATATCAATACTGCTCCAACAATGATTATGTATTTGCTGGTCTCAAAATTCCAGCTCAATACATTCAGCAAAATTTGATTATTGCCTCTACCAAAATAAACTGCTCGTCAAGCCACTACTCATTGTAGCTTACTAATGAATACTTGGCTTCTTCAGCTTATAGCTATTCATAGCCCAATCGCTACTCTTTTCTTTGGGACACTCCAGTCTCAAAAATCCTCAACTCTACTGTGGCCACACCAAACATCTCGAACCAAAACTACTCAATACTACAATGGTCTCACCAACTAGGTTACTCCGACCTACGACAACAAACAGCACCTACCTTCCTCGCTTACTCTAGACACAACAACACATGACGCGATCAAAACACGTCCACAAACATGAAGCAACAAACATTTGCCTCACTCCCACTTCGGCTATAACAACAACACGGCAAAATAACCTTTTTTTTGAATAATCCATTAGTGCACATTTAAAACAACACTAGTTGAGAAACTTTCAATCTCTACCAGCAACGATATACTGGCAAAAAGCCTTCAATTTGTCTTCACCACTCTATCCCATAACCAAATTTATACTATATTCTTTACGACACAAATACTAAAGATAACCAATCAGTCCTCTGGTACATATTCTGGATCTACGACAGAATAGGGTTTTAGATCCTTGACATGCCACCTGCCTGCTTTTGATCCATCTAGATTAATTAGATCGTACACCACATTCGAGCACTTCTTCTTGACTACACTCAAAATAAATTTTGGAGCCAGTTTAGCAGCAAATTTATTAGCCGCGCTCGACAACACCTTGTTGGACCTCCACACTTTATTGCCAACCTCAAAAGAAATGTTTCTCCTCCTTAGATTATATCGATTGCTTGACCTTTGATAAGCTACATGCAACTTCGCACGAACGTCTTCAAATACTTTAAATATACCTTGGTGGTCTGAAGCATATAATGGGCGGCTACCAGGAACGATTTCAACATCAGCTTCAGGAATAAATCCACTACCGTAAAATTTACCGGACATGGGGACGTGTCGGCCAAAAACTAAAAAATTCGGAGTATAACCCGTCGACTCATGCTTAGCAGAATTAATAGCAAACTGAATCTGCGCTAACTCAGCATCCCAGGTATCATGTTCTTCGAGATAGGATCGAATAGCTGTCCCTACCGTCCTATTAATCCTCTCAACAAAATTACATTGTGGCGCATAAACAGCATTATACCATATCTTTTGAATTTCAAACCTATTACATAATGACTTAAAAATTCGACCAGCTAAATTTGAACCATTATCGCAAATAATAAATTGGGGCACTCAAACATTAAAAACACTTTCTGTTCTATAAACTGTTCTATGACATGTGACTTTGCACTGCGTAGAGGATGTAGAATTGTATATTTTGAGAACCAATCTCCTACTACCAACAACCATTTAAATCCTAATTTTGAGCGAGGAATGGACCCATAAGATCTAACGCGATAATTTGAAATGGAAACTTGGCCTCTTTCTCCTTTCCCATTAAGCCTAAAGGACCTGCATTAGAAGATTTTGCGCACCACACACTAAACATGCACGACAAAATTTCAACACATCTAAATTCATCTTGGGCCAATAATAATGTTCTTGGACTCTAGCATTTGTCTTCGAGAACCCAAAATGTCCTGCAACTGAGGGTCATGACACGATCTAATGACTTCTTCTCTTTGAACCTTCGGCACTAAATATTTCCACTCTACTACATTTGACAACATAGGCAAATTTGATGGGATAAACTTAAAACAAAATCGTTCTCAACTTTCCATTGAGGGTAATCCTCAGGCGACGCCAAAATTTTCTCACGTAACGACACATACCAATTTTCTAAATTATCAAGCTTGACCTCTATTAAATTTACAACATGTTTTTCTTCGGATCAACATTAACTCTACTTCTTCTGGAACTTTGCAAACAACGATAACTTTAGGCTTAATAAATTTATATCTTAAATTGCTTTCAACCTTCCATTGAGAATAACAATAACTAAATATTTTGGTACACCCTTACACTACTCATAATCAAACTGTTAAGACAAACTATAGTGCTTCACAACGCATAAACTTGCTAGAGCGACAAACTCCTCTATGAGCCTCACCTAGACTAATAAACAAAAAATTACATCTTAACTAACCTCCAATAATAATGACCAAGCTGCTAAAGCGACAAACTTACCACGAGTCTCGTTTAGACTAATGTAATGCTGAGCGGCCAACTCTCCACGAGTCCCGTCTAGACTAACATACCGCTATCCGACAAACTACTACGACAAATTTCGCTTAGACTTACAAACCTCTCAACATACTGCGTTGCAATGCGGATATAAATAAAAAATTGCTACCAAAACGAATCAAATCAAAAACGTGCCGATGCACAAGAGCAAATTTTCAAGCAATACTTCAACAACAAAAACCTGTGTACCAAATTCTCAAAGCATTATTTCTTGGATCAAGAAAATAAACAACAACTATTATACCTAATACGAATGGAAGATGAACCTACTATTGAAATAATACATCCAGAAACAAATAAACCTAAACTATCTATATCAAACAACTTTACTATCACATATGGTCGATTATCACCAGATTTTTCAATAGATAACGAATCGGTCTTGGGTTGTGAATTAGTATGACAAAAAATTTTACTACACTGAACCAATCTGACCAATCTTTTTACTAACATAATTTTCTGCTACCAAATCATAATGGCTGTCTTTTGAGAAGGAACGGCCATTTTAAAAATTTATTATGACAACCTAAAATTATTTTATTTCTTGACCAACTCACTATGACAAAAAATTTCTTTAATGCGAATCAAACCTGTTGTGACATTCAAATAACTAATGCATAAGAGACTTGAGGTTCCAGACACGATATAAATCCTATGAAAATTTACAACCAAATTAATTTTGAGTTTACCAACTAAACCAACACAATAAGGGATAATGAAATAACTAATTTTTATAAATCAAACATCAACGAAATCGAGCCTCACACGTTGTGCGCCAGTGAAATGTTCTTTATTTATATACGCCCCACGTTGGGCGCCAGTGAAATGTTCTTTAATTATATACGCCTCACGTTGCCGGCGCCTATGAAATATCATTTTATTTGAAAATGAAGTTTTCTCTTCTTTACTATATTCGCGGTCTAGTCTGGGAATTACCCCAAGGGTGAGCAATGAGTTTGGGCGTGGGTATAGGGTGGGCTCGACTACTAACGGGAACAAAAAATAAATGGACGCCACTGCATCTATACAGACAATAAACAAGACTAAAGTATCCTACAGGAAGACGCAGAAACCTATAGGATATAAATGATTACAAGAAAACTTACAAACCTCAATATATAATACCTCTGAAATCTCTGCTTTAGCTTCCGCGATGTCGGACCTGCAAGAAGATGTCACACAAAAATAAAATATAAGACACCGTTTGTGTCTTACAGCAACAAAATATCTCGATCTTTATAGATCGATTAGCCTGAATTCAAAATCTTAATAACACCTTACGTATGAGAAAATTCTCTACTGGAAATTACTTATTCCATTTCTATTACCTGATATTGTATCAACTTTTTCCACATTCAAAATTTTCTGGTCTAATTTGATCAATGTTAATTTCAATAAGTGAAATAAAAGACAAAGGTATCAATTCAATGTTTAATCTAAATATATATCTCTTTGTTGCAAAAATTACTTGTAAATAAATTTCATTAATCAATATATAAACTTTAAAACTTTTCTTAGAGTGTTCCTCTATAATCAAAATAATCAACATTAAATAAGTTACAGAAGTTTCTGAATATACTTCTCTACATAGAGAGGTATTAGCATTTATAAGTTAGTTAATACAGTTTAGTTTCTTAAACATCCATGAAACAGATCTGTTTTGGCTTACAAGATTTTTATCCAAGGAACTTGTTACATAAATAGTTCATATGGTTTAAGTATGAAAATAATAAACTCAGATTAACATATGTCAAAAACAGCTTAGTTCTTCTACTAATTACAACAAATTGCTAGAAAACACCTTTCATCCAAAGGTGGACTTTATACATGTTTTTATCACTTGACAAGTGCATCATAAAAGCACTTTGAATAACAACTTTTAGAGCATCTAAAGATTAAAAAATTCTCTTATAAAGCAATCTAGTTCCGAATGAAAAATATTTGACTAATTAAATTTTAGGTTATGTTTCCTACTAAATTTTTACGTAGTATATAAGCATAAATACATTTAGCAAACAAATTTGAAATTTACGTTATTTAACGAAGGTTTCTCATGATTTCATAAATAGTAATTTAAAGCTTTAACCTTAAACAGCACACGAAATTGATTTTCAGCAAAAGGTTCATAAGTACCTGGTAGATTTAGTTTTCTTACAGCAACGATGTTGACGAATGTAATCGATGAGCTCGGACACTTTACTTCCCATCTGTTTGATATTTTGAAAGACACAAAACAGGCCTGCACTAACCGCAACTCCTCGGACGCTCCAAAACAATCAACTTCCCAATGCTCGACCAAAATCCAACACCATAGCTTAGCGTGTTCCTCAAATTGTGCACTAAGGATTTCTCACCACGTGTTGCAGCTGTTGCTTTGAATTGACTGGGCGGCTTCCACGAGAGCTCTTCGTGGAGCCTCCACGCGACAATCCAACAGCCCTACCATTCCTCTAGAGCTACCCTCCTCTTCCACTTACAAGCAGAATTCACCATCCTTGTAAGTGAAGTCTACGTACCCACGGTTGCTTGCAAGATGGCCGTATTCTTTATTTGTCGATGCTCATAGCCTTCGCGTCATTTTCGCGCAGGCGTTATGTTTAACAACGCTCTAGTGGACGCCAGAACACCCGCAATATATGCAACACAAACCACGCTCAAGGCATCCTCGATATTGAAAGTATAGAAGTCTGTTAAATACTCCTTATAGGTAAAAATAACATAAACGGAAAAAGTTGTTCTTCTTTATAGTTCATTAAATTAATTAATGATCACACGCTAAATGACAGATTCGCAAAATAATAGCAGTTAGAACTGTTTTTTCTTTATAGATATGAAATGTAACAAAAATTTTGTTACAGTATTACTGAACATTGGCTTAGCAAACAGGAATATATTGAAATAGAAAACTACTCACTTATTAGTATATCAAATAGACAACATTCCGAACATGGTGACACAGTCATTTACTGTGCTAATAATGTGGAATTTCTAAGTAATTCAAAATATGGTCACCTTCAAGACGAATTTAACTTTGAGTTTGCTTATGTCTACTGTAGAGTCTATAAACTTCATATATTATGTATTTATCGTTCCCCCCATGGAAACACTGAAAGCTTCTTTGATTCCTTACATAGAATCCTAGATACGATTTTAGGAAACTGCAAAATAATAATTACTGGGGGCTTTAACATAAATATTAACAATTATAAAGACAAAAATGTTTTTGGATAAAACATCTATTCAGCTTATATAATTTAACTTTGCATGTAACAAACGATACCAGAATCACTACAAACACCAGTTCCTGTATTGACTATGTCGCGAGTAATATTAATCCTAACCTCCTTATTAGCACCGAAATAATTAGCAATGATCTATCAGATCATGAATTTGTATTACTCCATACATGTTTGGAACGAGTAAAAAAGCCCGACTTTTCATACAGAAGGATCTATAGTTCAAAAATGTTCAGACTTTTATCAATAATTGTGCCAAAATTAATCTGAGTGATTCTTCAAAAAGCCTAAATAATAAATTCTACAACCTAGTCTCCATTATTTCTTGTGCTCATGATTCTTCATTCCGTCTATTAAAATGTACTCAAAAAAACAAAAGTTGGCTAACAACTGGTATTAAAACATCTGCAAAAAATAAGAAATTTTTGCACACTCTGTATAAACATTTTCCTAACTCCGCTTTTGTAAAATCCTACTATCTTAGATATAAGAAAATCTTTAAAACCACAATTAAATTAGCCAAATCCAAATTATTTGCTGAGCATATCTCAAGTTAAAAAAATCCGCAATGTAAAACTTGGAAACGTATACATAGATTAATAGGTAGAAATGACTCTCGAAAACAGAAAATCCTTTTGGAGAACTGCCCGAAGAATGATATAGACAATACACTAAATGTTCATTTTGCCACTGCAGCCTATACGTTAGTCTCCAAGCATTTGTCTCCGTCATCCGACGCAATAAAACTATTACACCAAACTAAATCTACTAGTGATAAGAATTTCAAATTTTTCCAACTAATGAGTATGAAATTACAATAGTCTTGAAATCTTTAAAAAATAAACATAGCTCGGGTGAGGATGGTATCACCCCTAAACTACTACTTGTTTTACCAGCTCCAATTATTAATTATTTTTCCACACTCATAAATGAATCATTTATAACTGGCAACTTTCCTTCTTGCTTAAAACATTCGATTGTAGTAATCTTACATAAGGGAGGCTCCTTCACTGCCAATTTTAGATCTATATCTCTTTTATCCACATTTTCCAAATTAATTGAATCATTGGTTAAAACTCGATTATTAAGCTTTTCAAATAAATATGAAATTTTTGATAGCGCTTGTTACGTTCAAAACCCTTCAAGTAACTTCTTCTGCATTCATTTTTAAGACACCCAAAAATTGCTCAACAAGTTCGATTTCCTACCATTTGAAATTAGTATTATTTAATAAAATTTCTCAAGTAATTACTCCGTATTAAAGTTTGCTTTAAACAGCTGCTTAGGAAACATTACATTACAAAGTAGTTGTAATAAATTCTAGCACCTGCAGTGATTATATTTTAAGTAAAAGCTGCATGTAAATGTGCAGCTTTCTTCTAAAAGATAAGACCACTTACCACCTGCCTACATCTGCTTACAATGGACTTGTTATCTGGTATTCTGTAGCTGTTAAGATGTTACAAAGTAATAAGATTGTTTTCCTTCCTCTTAAAATCTTTTGATACTTGCGTTATCTGCTTGTTGGCAAGCTGTTACAGTTTGTATTTCGGCAGCTGTTGTCTGGAAATTCTGCACACTTAGGTCTTCGGTGATATCTGTGAAAGCCAAATACCCTACCTCCATACCCGATTCTGGCCCTATAAAATAGAGACCGTGCTTTGAAAGAAACGATTAAGCATTAAAGATTAAAGATTGAATACAACATCTTCTTACCGGAAATAGCTGTTGTAAAGTCACGCTATTAGAAATGCTTTCTGTGCTTGTATAAGTGAAGTTGGTGGTTCCAGCATGCAGCCAGCCCATAGAGAAATGCAGCCGCATTTTTCCAGCCTTAAGATGAGACCAGCACGAAGCTGATTGTGCAAGGTACAGTTTTCTATTTCCATAATTCTTTTATGCTGCTGTAAAGAATAGACTTTTCATTTGCTGCTATTGCTTATAATTATCCGATAAATTGGCACCACCCCGTTACAAAACTTACATGCACGATGTACGAACAACTCTGTTATTATTCTATAAATTAAAAATTAATTAATCAATGTTTATGTTGGAGTCCGTTTTTACTGTTTCTTTTGTCTTTTTAACGTAAACCACTTACTTATAAATTTAAAACTAGTTGACATTTGAGTAATTTAAGTTATGGTGTCTAATTTTATGTTGTACTATTTCTTGAGGAGTTGCACTCCACAAAGCAGCATGTATGTATATATAACTTATGTATATTTCTTTTCCTGACGTACTGTATAGTTTGTTTTATTTTCTTTTATATGTAGTTAAGGTGAACCATTAAGTAGGTATTTAGATTATAAGATGTTATATTTGCTTACCAATTTTTATATGTTATGACGCTTTGTTTACAATCACGATTACGCAACATTTATTTTGTTGTTTTGTAAATAGTCTTTCAAGATTCGATGTTATCAATATAGTTTCACCGAGGTTTCCAATGTGTTTTTCTATTTCACCCACGCCCCTCCGACGTTTTTGAGCTAGCCCAAATTCTACCTTTCTGTCCCCGTTTTATTGCGGTGTTCGGCGTAAACATTTCTTTACTTACTTTACTGTTTTCTTTTGTGTTTGCGTGGAATACCGTAACACGCTCAATTTGGCTTTCGTCCGACGAAATCTACTACAGATGCTGTATATAACTTCTTAAAGAAGACATACTCATCTTTCAATAACACTAACACCGTTTCCACTGCTATGTTCATTGACCTCAGCAAAGCCTTCAATTGTGCAAACCATGATATCCTCTTAGGTAAACTAAATTTCTACGGAATTCGTGGAATTGCAAATTCTTGGTTTCGTTCATATCTAAGTGATAGAATACAATCAGTAAAAAATATCATCTAGCAATCATACTGTTTTGTCTGACAAAATAGGATTGCAGGAGGGAGTACCGCAGGGTTTGGTATTGGGTCCCATTCTGTTCCTTTTCTTTGTAAATAATTTTCCTAATAGCGTTATTCATGGTAATTGCACATTATTTGCGGACGACATCACATTATATTGGGAATCCAGTTCACCGAGCATGCTAAATAGCAACATCATTAACGACATACAAACAACGAACAATTGGTTTTCCTTGAATAAATTAACAATCAACCCTCAAAAAACCAGCATAATTCCCTTTAAAGTACATCCCATTATTGGTATTCTGGCTAATGATCTAGCGTTAAACTTGGTTGCAACCACAAAATTCTTGGGTTTAATATTAGACCAGAATCTAAAATGGTTGTTATAGTCTAAGGTATAGCCGTTATAGTCCCGCGCGTGCGTGTCAGAGCTACTACGATAGTTGGCAATACATACTAAAACGTACATAATATTGCACAATAAAGCTATTACGTCATAATTGCGTCTCAAATTGTATGACATACCAAAAATTGTGATACAAGAGGCGCCTTAATGGAAAAGATAAAATGTACTCACTTAAAATGTGGAACTCCTGACGATTTTGCGGTTAGCCCTGCGGCAGGAGTCATGCTTATCTTCGTGGATCTCGGCGTTGTTGGGCGTGGGTTGGGTTACGCCGTCGTTGAAACCAGATTGCTTTGTCTTCTTTCTTCTTTCTGTAGCGGTACGATAAGGATCAACCAGGTAAGGAACGATAAGAGGTACGATAGACGAACCTACATTCTAAGAGAAAAGACAAAAAGGACGACACAGATAAACCTCACTGTTCGACGTCTCGTTGGCTAATCCTCGTCGTGTCGGAAACCGCCACTTACTTCCTCACTCCACGTCTGCGCATCCTCTTGCGCCGATTCAACTGTCCGAAGTGACAGAAATGCACAAGTCTATTTTTTAAAAAATATTGGCGCAAATTCACTCTTAAATTAAAAAGTGTGCAATGCCAATTTTTTGCATGTAACATGGTGTGACCATATTTCCATGCTAGCCACAAAGCTATCTTCTGTTTGTTTTGCGCTTAAAACTATTTCTAATGAACTCACATTGGCGTGTTCACTTAATGCCTACCATGCATTATTTCAGGCAAGATTGTGTTATGCTATTGCTTTTTGGGGGAATTCCACCGATGCAAACTCCATCATGATGTTTAGACTACAAAAGGGCAATCCGAATTATTTGCCACTCATCAAGAACTGAGTATTGTAAACCTTTGTTCAAAAAACTGAATGTGTTGACTTATCCGGCACTTTTTATGTATGAAACATTACTTCTATTTCACAAAAATAAACATCAGTTCATTAGTGCTTGCTCTTTTCATGACCATCTTATGCGTCATACAAGAATATATATATATATATATATATATATATATATATATATATATATATATTGTTGCGATCCACTATTAGGCAACCCGTCAAACATACAAACGCCCGGGGCACAGCGTATTCTTCAGCATTCGAGAATCCTTCTACAAAGTTCTAGATAATGAGTCATATCTTAATGCAGGGTATATATAAGGCCGCTTATGAATGTAAGAGTTAGTCTATTCTTGAATGTCTAATATAAATTATATCGTTGTAAAGTAAACGTAGTTGAGTTTTAGAATATATACATAAATGATATGCTGTGTCTAATGTGCATGCAGCTTGCGGTATACATAAATAAATAGAAGTGTATAAATAAATAGTAGTGTTAGTGTTGTTAATGAACCTATGGTAAAGGAGTTAGTTTAAGAAGATATTAGTGCTTGTAAATTCATTAGTGTAATAGTGCTTCATTGTTAAGTGGACTGAAAACATCTGTAAACAAGGCATATACTGTTAATTAGACTTGTGAACAGTGAGTAATAAAGACATTTATTATTACTTGTTTTGAATTAAAGAAACGCGGTAGCAGTAGCGCGTTACAATATATATATATATATATATATATATATATATATATAATAATACTCATATTTAGACCAGGGTAGAAAATTAATGGATTACATCAAATAATTTTAATCACCGTGTATAAGGAAGTTTATTAGATAATACGCTTTATTAAAAACCCGTGGAGAATAAAAATTCATTCGTTTTATTAAAAATAAGAGATTAAAATTATTTACAAGACGCTTTATATAAAAATAAGCAGTTTTAAAATGCTCAACGTGTAATTTAATTATTCCAAAGTAAAGAATCAAATGGAAATTACGTGCAAGATTTATATTAATTGATTCAAGTTTGGGCAACGAGTATTAAACGAAATGTACAAATAATAATTGAATATTTAATTAGGATTCACTAAAAATTAAAGAGTATTAATTTTAATTGAAGGTAATTGAACCGTTAGTAACAGATAATATCTATAGAAACTTGTAAAACCCAAGATTATAATACCAGAAAATAAAGCTCTGAGAATTAATATTATGTTGAACACCTGCGTAGTTTAAATGTCACATACGGCGAAAAGTTTGCAGATAACGAATAGTTTCAGAGAATCTTGGGAAAACGTCACATAATAGTTACGAGAAATGCTAAAGGTGGGTTATTTCACACTCCATGTGGACTAAAATAATCGATAATACAGAATATCACTTTGCATCAATAAGAACAGGTTAGATAGAGACAGATAATATGCGCAAGACCGAGACACATATAGTAAAGGCGTGAGTAGCGCAACGTCATGGGGTTGCGATTGGTTAAAAGTAAAAGGCAAACTTGAGAGGTAAAAATAACAGTTCTGTATAAAATTTAATCGGTTATTTCCAGACGTTGCGTGCCGTGTTGAAATTTCTGAAATTTAACTGGGGTGAGTACTAAATTCGTAAAATCGATGCGCGAGCGACAGACTGGAAACATAGAATGAGGAATTCTTTAGAATTACCCGTTTTGAGGACAAAAGCGACGTGCCGGCTTTTGCTATATATACCGAGATGAATATAAACAAGCCCTCTTAGACTTTTGACTATTCGATGCGTTAAAAGCTCTTACATCCGCGACTTGATTGAAGATGTTAAACAGTGCATTTTAGTTTGATAAAATAATTTAAAATTTTGCTCGTATATTTTAGTGATTCAAAATAGTTGGTTATTTACGTGCTAACATGAATGTACTTCAGTGCACTTAGATACAAGGTAATAAAATTTAGTTTCACTGTACCAATTAGCAAAATTTACAACGACAAATGTATACACAAAAGTAGGCAGTTTTGGCGTATATTGGTGAAAGAAGTATGAAGTTATTTGCTATTTTTCGGGGTGTTAATAATTAAATGGTTCAAATACGTGTCTGGATCCACGAAACAAGGGTCAGATATACATAGATGAGTTCCGGAAAAGCCCAGAAACAACTTTAAATAAATGGTGATGGAGAAAATTTTAAAAGCGTTGAGAATTAGAAGCCGTAAATATAATCCTGTTGGAATGGTGTGATTAACTAAAGGGACGATGTACTTTGAAGCTACGAGGACAGTAACCTTCAGGTAAATTATACTATTTTGTTTGACATTTTGTGTGTGTTGAATAACTTTATAATTGATTTACTTTAAATGGACATTAGTGAAATTGTACTAACCATAAAATTTTAATTTTAAGATGAAATTTGCTTGTTGAAGTAGAAAGGGGTATTTAGTTTTGATGTTCGGTAATATGATGAAAATTTGGGTATGTCTTTGAGCTCAATTAGACGAACCTGGTTAATTAACGTAAAGGGTGGTAGATGCTCCTTTATACTCAGACTCCGGTCTGCTTATATTGTTATATTAATTAGTAGGCATCCAACAAGGACTTTAATTTTGGATGCACATTAAAATGATAATAAAATTAATCTTGAAATTCTTTTAAAACTGAAATTTATGCTGAGTTTTAATTTTGAAATTTTAATGTATTCTGAATATTGATGTAAATAGAGTTAACGTTGATGTTTTTGGTAGGAATGTGTTGTTTTTTTTTTATGAATGAGGAGGTTTATAACATTAGGTGAGCAGCCGAGGCGAAAAGAGGATCACAGCCGTTTATGACGCCCAATCTGTGGGACTAGAATTTTTTGTTGAAAGGACCCAGTTCCCGCATTCAAAGGAGAATATCACAGCAATATATATATATATATATATATATATATATATATATATATATATATACCCACTTCACATTCGACCCTCATTCGTAGATCTTTTATTTATATGGCTCTTACACTCTACAATAAATTACCGAGTAGGATCCAGTGTATCAAACAAACCTAAAATGGGCGTTGCTGGCCCTGCTACTGGATAAATGTTATTACACAGTGCAAAAATATCTAGAAGACAATCGGTCATATTAACCAGACAGGAAGTTGATATATGTACATCTATTTCTACATATTAGCTTTATATTTTCTTATATTATACTTGTAAATTATATTGTAAAAAATTTTCTGTACACTACCATATCATATGGTGCAAATAAAACATAACATAACATAACAATCAAAAACGTACATTACTAAGGAATTAAGTTTTTACTGGGGAAGGTGCATTTCATTGACTCTTTCTTTCCATTGGTCACAGATGATTATGTTATAGTTTACTTTGGAGTTTTCTGTGGATCGTGTTTGTTTGGAAGCACAGTTTTGTGTTTATAAAATAGATTTTAACATCAAAATATTGTTCTGTTTCCTGTATTCTTGGGCTGAAAAAATTCTACTGTAAGTTTCTTCTCTGTCCATTGGTTTCTTCAGTGTGTGAAATTTTTGAATGATTACTTCAACATTGCATTCAGCTGATACAAATTTCGTTTTTCTTTCATTAAGCTTCCCTCTTAGTTTTTCTACTGTACTCTCATTCAATTTTTGGTCATACAACAATATCTTAAATATGTCTAATTTCTGATTCATTTCCTTTCTGTTCGCATTTCAAGTTTTTTTCATGCTACAGTTACTGGATGCTGATAATAGATATTCATAAAGAAACTATTCTGTCTCTTATTCACATCTTTCTCAGAATTTTTGTGTACTCCTTCATATTGGCGTGAACTCTTGTCAGGTGTATAAAGTTTGATGAGTAAACTTTGCTTTTGTATTTATTTTAGGTATACAGAGTTGGCACTATGTTTTGCGAATGTACAGAAATCACAAGATACCACTTTATTTTTAGTTTCTTAGACTATTAGGCTAGCAAAAGAAGGCAAAGAACCTTAATTCTGATATAAGTATCCAGTTAATAAGTTTACACAAACACACTGCAGAAACAACTTAAAACTATGTAACTTGGTTCAGGACGCACGCATTCTACCAATCCGACAATTCAAGCATTACAATTCGCTTCCTAGCTATATATGGCATAAATAAAACGCTTAACTCTGTCAGATAAGATTGAAAAAAATGCCAAACGTAATTGAAAGTGGCTCCCTAGCTAGAGCATGCAAACGTCACAAAATTTTTAACCTTTGTGGCTAACTTGGTCAATATGTTGTATGCGAAGTGGAATAATTCGGCAGAATAAATAATTGTTTAATATCTAGGTATAAGTATCTTTGAACAGTCATCTTCAAGGTGACGTAGATCGCCTGCCTGTAGACATAATTGGGCTAAGAAAAACCTGGTTGCCTAAAAAATATCAATGGTTCCTACACTAACCAAGAGCATGAGTTAGATTTAGTATTAGTATAACAAGCACTAAAAATTAAAGCTAGGTTTTGCAATTGTATCTCTCATATGAAATCTACACATATTTGATGCCTTAAAATTTTGGTGCGGTTCCATAAAATTGAATATTCAATTTGTGTTTTTAGTTTTATCAATTGAGCTTGAATCTTGAGCAATTCATATACCTCCTATGTCTAATCTTATCAAATAGTATTTTAATTATAAATACTGGCAGATTTAACTTACTTAGTGCTTTGCTAAATGGTAAGAAAGTTATTGTAATGTTTAGGACCACCATCAATAATAAGCCATCGTACACAGTTTGGAATTGAAGGTGATAATGTGAGAGTTGAATGCACAGCTTATTCAATACCTCCTCCCGAAAGAGTAATTTGGACATTCAATGGTCGTGAAGTGGATTTACATGATCAAGATTACTCGATTCTTGAAGATCCTCTTCCTGAAGGCATAAAGTCTACACTTATTATTCGAGAATCACAGGAACGGCACTTTGGAAGTTATAACTGCAGCGTCACAAATCCTTATGGCTCAGATGTTGTGGAAATCAATTTAATGCCTCAAAGTATGTATAAAATTGTTATATATTTTTTAGGTAACTAATTAATTTCTTAAGTTGCTTTTGTAGAGAATTTTCCAATGTTGATAGTTATAATTGGATTTGTGGCTGCAGTCATAGTACTGGTTGTTGCTGTGCTTTTAGTATTTCTTTGGCATCGCCAAAGTAGTAAGAAGAAACCACCAGAGAGTAAGTTAAATTTCTACATAAGATTCGTGTAAAAATACGTGTTTTAGATGATCCTAATGCTATTGAAAAACAATGTAAGGAATCTGATCGTAGCTCAAACATATCTGACCTAAAGCTAGATTTGCGAACTGGTTCTTCACATAGCAATGTACACTGTGATGATTATGTGCCTGGCGCTGAATCAGAAACAGGAAGTGAATCTGTTATAACTAGAATTGGAGTTCCACTTGCTGGGCCAGTAAATATTCCAGGACAAGATGTTTATCGATATTCTGCTGACTATACAGAGCCTACATTCCCTCCTAAGGTAAGACAGTAAATTATTTATGTCCGGTTTTAGTTATTGAGCCAGTGGCCTAGACAGTTGTTAATTCTGGATGTGGTAATCTTTAGAACAGAGTGAAATCGATCTTCATTATGTTAAATTATAGTCCAACAAATAGGTCCACCTCATACGACCTATGTATTGGGTTTTCAAACTTTGTAAAGTCATGTAGGTATAATTTTATTAAAAATAAAATTTGTAAGACGGAGGAGAAAACAGAAATGACACATATAGTTACCCATAAAATTTTATTAAACTAAAAGAACATTTGGAAAACGAAATAAAACACAAACACGATTGTTGCTTTAAACGAAGTGTGTCTTGCTTCATATAAGTATTTACTTGATGGGAAGATAATAATATTTAGACATAACTTAATTAACATATTAAATATGTTTATCACAAACAAGATGTTGTTATAGGTAAAATGATGTTAGGTTATTTATTTTGAATTGCCCAAAACAAATAGGAACTCTGTTACAATTTTAAAGGTGCATGGGCTAATTTTCTGCGGTGCGGAATGGGTACCTATGACAAAATGATAAAAATAATTATGCCTAAAATTTACAATAACCGAAATATAAAACTACGTTTAAAAAATATATACCTTAAGAGGTTTTACTAACTATCAAGATTAAAGGACGTTGAACCGTCATATCCTAGCAATATTGTTGATGTATATGCTACTATTTCAGATGGCTATCCTTGTTCACAATGTTCCAAACTCATTCCCTCAACTATTACTCTTTGGTGCCCTACTCAAAAACACTTCCTAGCTTTCTATCCATTTACATCAATTTTCGAAATAAAAGCCTCTCCCAAATATAATTTCATCATTGGTGGTAACTAGATGTCTTCTCATAATGATTATCTTATAACAATGTGTGCATAAAATCCCATCCAAATTTATACTCTGTTATAGGAAACTTCAAAACACATCATTACAGGTCCAGTAACCTAAAAAGAAACCTAATCTAACTTCCTCTGACCAAGTTTTATTTAGAGAACTCTTCAAAAAACCTTAAACTGAAAGTAATACTATCGTTTCATTGCACTAGATTACTAAATTGCTTTACAACATTATACAAATTCCAAAGACTTGACGAAATGACGAACAACTGACTTATAAATACGTCACAATACCAACTTTTGTTTTCACCATTTAGAGGTGCATTACAAGCATGAAGTTTACACACTAAAATTACTAGCAATACATATTACAATTAAGCTTGCGTTTCACTTCATATGCACGTTTAGCATTTTAAAAGTTTCAAACTTGTTCTTCTAATAATTTTATCCTTAAAAGTAAATAACTAATTCTGCCATTCTTCGAACAAATTATAATTATATTTCCAAGTTCGTATTTACATAATTTCCAAACGTCAAACGAAATATAAACAATAAAAATACTCAGAACAAAACTCACAATTTGTGTTTCAAGGATTTTCAGGTAACACCACTGATAGACTACTTATTTCCTCGGCCCATTAGTACACCTCTTCCTGTGATTTATCTAACATATATTGATGAGTAAAACTTCACTTTTGCCCTTTCATTTTCACAACTGAGTTGCGATTTAAATCCACGCAACTCGCGTGTAACTTACTAGTCAATTCCTCCTGCGAAGTTGAATACAATTAGCAACGGGTCTGAGGCGCCTCAGCCTCTAAAAACACCCGTTGGCTACCTTTAAATCATATTTTTGTTCTTGTCCCCATCGATGGGTCATCGGACTTTATATATATTTCTACGCAGTCACTCTGGATTGGGCCGGATCACTAATTCGAGCCCCACTGTTGGGTCGACATAATTCTATGCAGTTCATGGGCTGAACCTCGATCACCACTGTTGGGTTGACATAATACTATGCATTTGAGTCTATGAACCCGAGCCCTACCATTGGGTGTCATTTTGTTCTGAAGTTTACCTTGGCTACTCTGCTCCAACACTATAAATCTAGCAAATCTACCTAGGAAACTGCTGAAAATCAAATTTCACCTAACTGTAACCTTGCTGCAATCTGAAAAATACTTCCCTACAATGCTATTAAAAAAAACGCAACTACCAAAATTCATCACATTCTATTTACACAAAAAATTACTACTTCCAAAACTTTTGAATTATAACGGTTCACATACATAAAATTACATATCCTTGATTAGGAAACAATTCATTTTCAAAAATGTTGTTAGATTAAAATTTTCTTATTCTACAAGTACCATATTTAAAGTAAGTGGACTAACCTCATACCTGACTTTAGCCCCTATCTTAATATGAGCTCACAGTAAATCCTTTTTTAAACATGTGTGCAAATTATAGCACAGCAACAACAAAAAGTCCCTTTTACTTTGTAAATAAACAACCTTTATCAAATTATTTTAAATATCCATCTCTACATAAACATATTTTCATTTAATTATAAAGTTCAATAAATTCTTAAGTCCATAAAATTCATAAAAATGCACTCCAAAAGCACAAAATGTCAAAACACATCAAATAAACTCAACAACAATGTTTTTATAAAAATTAGTTACCAAGAAAACATCACACCGCTCGTATCTACAATCCAACCATTGTTGATGTTGCCCTCGATAATGACTATAAGTTTTGGAAACCTCTCCCAGGTTGAGTCACACCATTCCTGTCAGCACGCAGCTATGCAAATCTCTCCAATTAACCATCGATAATGCCTCCAAACTTCCCAAACTCCTCTACCGTTCCATACACCATCAGCAAACCACTACTCGATTCATTAACAATCGCTAATCCATCTTAGGACGCCTTGCAAGCCCCAATAACCGTAAACTGCAGTCTGTACTTACATGACTTTGATAAGCTTTGCTTTTATTTCTAAACGTACTTCAAGATTTTTTAAACGGAAAGTACTACCGCACACCAGCTTGTGTGTAATTATAAATAACAATTTCTTAAAAACACTGAATAATATTGACTGCTACTTGTATTAAGGTCGATGACAAGTGAAGAAAAGAAGAGAGCTTCTCACCACCTCCTGGTGTTTATATAGACCCAAAAGTTTCTCCCTATTATTTCATTTTCTTACAATTCACCACTCCACATGAACTAGCTTTCTTGGTATCCGCCTAACCGTTGCAACACTTCTCAAAACTCAAGTTAGCCTTCCATAATTCTTCGTCATTTGGTAGACAAACATCAACGGTTTTGAAAATCCGCGAATCTTGACACTTGAACACAACAAATTACCGTGAAAATAACTTCCAACCGTCCAGCGGCTGCTTTGCTTCCCCGAAACTAGCCTCAACTGACATCAATTCTTATTAGATTCATGCTCCATATGTGAGACGAACCTAGCCTGATCTCTCTCTATCTTACATCCAAAAATTTTCCCTCATGCTTCGTTTACGAATCCCTCTCACATATGTACCCTCTCTTAATCTTAGACTGTCGTTCGTTTCCTTTCTACTTGTGGCGTCCAATTACCTTTCTCAATCTCAAGCATTTTTGAACTCACTCTTGCCTATAGCCTCGGATCTATCCTTGTTTCCTAGTTAATCCAACACCTAACAATTTCATCTCCCTCGTTTATATGCTCAAACACTCTGTCTTTGTTTTCATATCAATCCCTGCCTGCTTTAACGTCTATTTTCATTTGTAGAAAATATTGATTTTATTCTGAGCTTGTTAAACAACGCTCTTTATCCTTGAAATAAAACGTTACCCAGAACGTGCCTATCGTAACCGTCGAGTTTTGTTTATCGAAAACACTTTCATACTCGGAAACTATCTCTTTCTACCAACCTCATATTTTTAAATGCTATCTTATGCTAAATTATTTCCTTTAATATATTCATGTTACACGATACTAAATTAATGTTTCTACTTCACTAAAATTATGCCCTTTAAATTATTGATCTTACGCTAAAGTAAAATAAAAAAGCTTTTTAACTATTATACGCTGACTCTACTATAATTAAAGCTGCACCCTTACACTGTACACTAATGAATTGACATTTATGATAAATATTTAACATTAATTGTTTCTGCTCCCTAATATATTATGAAAATTCCTTGCAAATAACGGCAAAACTGAAATTGAAGTAAAATTAACTCTAAGTTTCTACTTTAAAATAATTAATTGTTACACTAGATTTTTACGACACCGATTTAACTTTCTAATAAATGATATTTACACACGGCAGCCTACCCTAAATTGTCCTATGACCTATCTAACTAATCCTAACCTACAAATTACATAGAAATATATACACACGTCTATTGTTATTCATGTATAATTTTCTACTTCCATGGAAATGCCACCGGCTTTTGTTCGAACATGTCCGTTATTGATGATTCATTATTTTCTATTTTTCTTCAGCTTTCCTCCGAACAATCATTATATTTTTAATATTCCTCTCGTTGGTTAAAATTTCACATTCTGTTCACACATAATATGTCTAAAACGTTAGTGGGGTCAAATCAATGTCTTCAGTTCGTATGAGAACAATAATTGATTTTAAAGTATTTTACGTGTTTGTGGTTATTGCGGTTTCGTGAACTCTATGTAAATTGAAACAATATTATTATAGACAATAATGTCCCTGATTTAACGCTATGTTGAAATAGTACCTTTCTAAACTCTAAATTACCTGAGCTGTTGTAAAATGTTTAAGGGTATTTTTCTTACTACGGTTTCTAAACTAGCTAAAATTGATACATGTATTCTTGTATATCAGTGTATGCAAAATTAATACGCAAACGTGACAATGTCATCTAATATATTAATATTGTTATATTTTTGGTAAAGTTTTTACAATACAAAATCTATTTTGTGATTTTTTCTTGTGACAAAATTATTTATAATTTCTGAAATGTCTAATTCAACACCTCTATGCATATGTAAAAGAGATAACCAGACTTAACGTCTTCCTTCATTGTTGATCTTAGCCAACTTTTTAGCCTTCTTAATGCCAAAAAACTTCTTTCAACAGATGCAACACTTATTAGTTGCGTTAAACCAATTTGTAAGATATTTTTTATTGTTGGAAATATTTTTCTATCACAATGTTGAAGCTACTTGTACCAGTAACTGTTTTTCATGATTACTATTATTATTGGTACCTTTGTATTTATTTACTTATAATTCAATTTCTGTATTTAGATTTCATACCAAAATCAATTCATTAGTATTTTCAATGCGACTTAAATATTTAGAAAACCTTTCAAAATTTTTTGAATTACAGATTTTGCTTTTGGAGCAGGAAAAGAGATATTGATCTTATAACCAATAGTATAACAACATATAATTATGATAGTTCCAATGAAGAGATAAAATGGACTGTAATTTTACCGTGTGTTATTACATTACATTTGAATATTAAAAGCCACCCTTCATGTCTTAACCTTGTAAGTGGTTGCAGTGTTGTCGCTTCTGTTATGACCAACTGTTTTTGGGAAACATCTTCCACGTAGACACCACTTTGAATTACACAAAACGACACTGCATGCACACCTGCAGGTATTAGTAATGAAAACAACAACAACATGTTTGTGTTGTAAAGGATAGCAGTGCAATGGCACGACCAACTCCTTGCCAGTCATGTCGATGATAACATAACTAATCGTAGAATAGTTCATTAAGACGTTAAAGGGATGGCGTTTACATCGCATTATTTAATTTAAATTCACTTCAACTATATAACATGTATAAGTACGTTGCAGTGTGGACATTAAATTGTTGTATAATGTATGTAAATATTTGTGAAGTTTTTTAATATTAAAGAATTATATTTTAAACTGAACCTAAACTACATGGATTTGCATTGTGGTTGCAGCAATGTTTGAAGGTACTTGTACTACTAAGTGTTTTTCATTATTACTATTATTGGCACCTTTGTATTTATTTACTTATAATTCAATTTCTGTATTTAGATTGTATGCCAAAATCAATCCATTGGTATTTTCAATATGACTTAAATATTTAGAACATCTTTCAAAATTTTTTGAATTTCAGATTTTTTTTATTAGAAGCAGGAAATAATAGTTATTTATTATCAGTCAAAAAATCAATCTATGTCAAATTTGAAGTTTCAAACAAGTAGGCTATTGTACTTATAGGGTCAGTTAGACTTGCGTTGCTAAGGAAACCTTTAAAGTAATCAAATATCTGTCAATTTAATTCTGTGGGTGGTTTCAAAAATTGCTTACTTAAGTTGTTTATATCGGTTGGTTTGAACGTGACAAAGTTATGATACGATGTTTTGTTACACGCGAATGTTACAAGTGTGGACCCAACTTTAAATTAAAAATTTTCGTGTTCTTACTTATTTGCACATACCTGGGAAAAAGGTACTCATTTTTCCCGGTGAAAAAGTAAATTCATAAAAAGTGACAATTTGTTACCTTGTCAAAAAACATTAAATGTCAAATTTTTTCCCGTCACAGAAAAAAGAAATTATAATCAAATACTGTAAAACTTTGTTCATTGAAACGAAATTCTAAATCTTCAATAATATTATCAAATAATGGTGTATATCCTATAATAATCTCGACAGTTGTTGATTTGTGGATTGTTTCTATTTCTCTGAACAGAAGTTAAAAGAGGCAGTGTTAGAGTAATTCCAAAAGTGTTAACTGATTCGCTGATATTTCCAAAGAATTGTTCAAAACCTTGGACAAACATTTGTTCTTCTTGTTTTTAAAGTATCAACTACATTAGGAATGATTTCTTATACATATAGTCTATCAATTGTTTTACTTTGAAGGATTTTGCTTACATTTATAGTTAAACATAATATTTCCGATAAACAATCTAAACTTTTTATAAAACCAGTGGAAGTTAAGGATTGTTTTAAAATTTCACTTTCGAGGATGAATTTGATTCTTTCCATTGTGATATGGAAGTCAATGCTCCACAAATTTTTATAAAATTCGTTTTAAATTGAAATATTGCATCGTGTCTATCTTTCGAATAGGTTTCGCAAAGAGATTTTTAAAACAAAATTTTCTTTTGTACATAAGTTATAAAATGAAAGTGTTAGTTAAATAATACCTACTGCATTTCTTATGCTTTGAATAGTATTTACATTTTGAAAATGATACAAAAGAATGGTTATTACATTGACATTTGAATGCATTAGTTAGGTGTTTCGGTAAATTAATTACAGCTGCTTTTTGTATTTCTAACACTAAGTTATACACCCATACCTCGCTTTACGGCCTAGATACGTTCCACGAAACTTGGCCGCAAAGTGAAAAGCCGTATAAGGAATCAATTATTCTAATATAAATTCGTATAAGTTCAATGGAATCGGTTCCAAATTTGTTAAATATGTTACATGGTTTATCATTCAAAATGCATTTTATCTTTTTATTTCGTTTAAATCAAAAATACATACATAACAAGTACATACATTTGTACATAAAATAATAACAGACTCCAAAAACCAACAATACTCTATAAACAAAAATGAAACAACTTCATGTTACATAAAATATGTGTATGTATAAATACATAATTTTTTTTAAAATGGTTTTAATCTGAAGACGATGAAGAAATGGTAACCAAAAATGTCCATAATTGTTTCCAATTTTTCCAGTTAATGTGTAACAATCAGTAATAAATATGTACGTACATAAAACACTCACAGACAAGTCTAAACCAGCTGCTTTATGAGTACACACTGAATAACGCTCGTAAACAAGAGTAGATAGAAAAGTGTGCATGGAGATTGCGCTTGCGCAAGATTGGCAACATGTAGATATATCGACATCAAAAAAGTTTCTTTTTGCTGTTATAGCGAAACATTTTAGGCCGTAAATCGAAAACGTGGCTTAATTGAAGAGTACCGTTATAGCAAAATGCTGTATAAAGAACGGCCGTATAGTGAGGTATGGATGTATTATACGAGGAACGCTATTTATGTATTGAGAACTCTGGTATTGCCAGGTGAAATCTGAGATTGCCATCGTAAAGTTTGACATTTTTGAGGTTATAGGTACTCAGAACGTTTTGACATGTGAGCACTATTTGTGTTTTTTGCAGTGTTTAAAATTTCATCTCGGCCAAAATACGGAATTAACTCGCGAAAATTTTTGAGGTATAATTTATTATGACTTTTGACTTGGTCTAACTCAAGAACTATGCGTCTATCAACTGAATTCACATTTAGGAATGAGACGCCATCCACAGCCACTGTTTACCGCTGGTACACTGAATTTAAACGTGGACGTAGTTCGCTCAAGGACGAAGTTAAAGAAGGTCGTCCAAAATCGGTCATTGTGCCGGAAAATATTGATACTGTTCGAAAACTAATTGAAGAAGATCGTCATGTGAGATATCACGAAATCGAGAGATGTTTAAGCATTAGCATGACCAGCATACATAAGATTTTGTATGAACATTTGTGTGTTCGGAAGCTGTGTGTGCGTTGGATTCCACATTTGTTGCCAGATGCTCATAAAAATGCTCATGTCGATTGGTGCCGTAAAATGATTTCAAATACTCCGTGTGTTTATTGTGGTTTGTTTAGCATTTTTCTTAATCTTCTTTGGGAATTAAACCACTCATAGTTGTTTAAAATCGTCTTTATGTACGTTTCAATCCATGAACTAGGATCGTTGTCAAAATAATAAAAACTTCAAGTTTGACATTAATGACATAAATTGAAGGTGACTTTGATTTATTGATGTTCGATATATTTGGCTAGAGTACATTGGGTGAAAATTTTAAAGTTTAAAAGAATGATTGCCTTCAATTTGTGTTGCGACCTGGGACCGACTTTCTTTAGATAGCCAATACTCTTAACGTGAAGTCAGCTGATTAATTTTTATTGGTAATTTCAAATAAACTTTTAAACTTTAATGAACTCAAACCAAATATATCGAACATCACTAAATCAAAGTCACCTTTAATTTATGTCATAGATGTCAAACGTGAAGTTTTTATTATTTTGACAACGACCTTAGGTCATGGATCGAAACGTAAAGAAAGATGATTTTAAAAACTATGAGTGGTTTAATTCCCAAAGAAGATTAAGAAAAATAATTTCAAAATACAACTGTGATGCACCCAAAGCAGTATACAACATCGTCACAGGTGATGAGTTGTGATTTATACGTATGGGCCAGAAAGAAAAGGCCAGTTGGTAGTTTGGGTGTTTCAATGTGAAGCAAAGCCAAAAAAGTTGTTTGTTGTCAAAGCATTAAGAAGCAAATGGTGGCATTTTTCTTCACGAAAACCGGTACTGTGGCAACTGTGGCTCTCGAAAATCAAAAGACCATTAATTCAGTGTGGTATACGACCATTTGTTTGCCTGAAGTTTTCGGTAAATTGAGAGAAACCAACCCAAAACGACGAATCATTTTGCATCATGATAATGCGAGCTAACACACATCGCATGCAACAAACGAGTATTTGAACACACAAAAGATCGAATTGATGGGTCATCCGCTTTATAGCCCCAACTTGGCACCCAATGACTTCTTCTTGCTTCTAGTAATTAAAGATAAACTGCGTGGACAACGATTTTCATCACCCGAAGAAGCGGTTGAAGTCTTCCAAACGCATGTTTTAGAACTACCATCAATAAAAGTATTTTTCATCAAATTAATTTGTTTATTTTTTTCTATTCTCAATACATAAATAGTGTCCCTCGTATCAGTAGCTCTACACACACATTTTTCAAAATCTACATAATATTTTCTTAAAAAGTTTTAGCTAAAATTTCTCCAGTTATTGCTGGTTCAACAGAATTAACAATAAAATTAGTTTTACGGCATTCACAAAACTTTCTTATCATTCGTTATCTTCTACATAACGAATTATTTGTGATGTAAAACTTAAATCGGTCGTTTAGTCAAAAAGCATGTTTCTGCATATGGGATAGAAAATTACATGGGGAATACAAAACCATTTATCTTAATCACAAATGTAAAAGAGTTAAGAAAAAAAAGAACTATAAACCCAAACAAAAGATGTCTTAAAGTTTGCATACAAATTGTTTAAAAACCACTGGTTACAAATTTGTAACGTAGTTATGCGATATCATTACAACTTAAAATAGGTCAAGCATCGGTGTCGTCAATTGGACTGACTAACTTACAGTTTCTCATTGTACAGTTTAAAACAAAATAAGCCTTCCATAAAGTGCCGCCGTTCGTCTTTAAAGATTCAGCGTATTTATGAAACATAGAAGTTATTATTGTTACTGAAAAAGTGCCTTGTATTCAGTTATGCAAACGTTTAAAATTGAAACACCAGTTGTAGTTTTTATCTTTCAGTTCACTGTGCTTGTTGTTAAATATAACCTTTTGTTAGAAATTTTGTTTTTACATGTCAGAAAATAATGGTCGCACACATGTATGTAAATGCTGAATTATATCGACATGCTGCTTAGTTATGGAGAAGCTCGGCAAAATTTGCAACTTGCATCCAGGATGTACACGAAAAGATTCCTTCATTGGTTTCATTCGACACTCGAACGGTTTGTTGAGTTGACCCAACGAGCCCGTGATACAGACCAGCTAAACATCAAAAAGGACGTGACGGAGGTGGAAACCAATCAGCATGAATCGTAGATGCTGAGGAAGAAATTTTGGAACTGTTATACAATTATCCCAGCAGCACCACACGTGACATTGGCCATCGATTAAATGTTTCCAAAAAGATGGTATGTAAAACACTGCATGAAGACTCACGGTATCCTTTTCATTATCATCTAGTGCAAACCTTGAAACCTGCCAATTATGAAAACAGACTTCGCTTTTGTCAGTGGCTACTTCAACAAAACGCAGTCAACTAGAAGTATGTAAATGAAATTTTATTTACAGACGAAACCACAATTACCCGAAATGGTGTTTTTAACCACCATAATAATAACCATTGAGCTGCTCATAATCCCTATATAGTAAGGCAATCGAATTTCCAACCGCGCTTTGTAGTAAACATATAGGGAGCTGTTATAAACGGACGGTTTATTGAGATGCATAAATTACCATTGATAATGGATAGAAGGCAGCATTTAGACTTTTTACTGTACACTATGGATGATTATTTGGAGGATGTCCCTTTAGCAGTATGCCAGCACATGTGGTTTATGTAGATAGAGCTCTAAGTCATTTTCGTGCGGAAGTGCATGAATTTTTAACTGAACAATTTCATGTCCGTACAGATGAATCGGACGTAGAGGACCTGTTGTCCGCACCGCACCCCCTTCCTCCCCGTTCATCTGACATTAATTCAATGGACTTTTATGTATGGGTTTTTATGAAAATCTATAGTGTATCCTCCTGGTGATTCGCTCATTCAAAATGTTGATGAATTAAAAAAAATTGTGCATTGAAAATGCAACTGGCATTATATGAGACAAATAGGACAAAGAATACGATTCGCAGGGTGTGCTATGAATTATTGTAAAAACGCGCACAGTTGTGTATTGAGTGTGATGGTGGAAACTTCGAACATCTCTTGCAGTAGTTTAATGCCGCCGTTCAGTAGTTATAAAACTGTGACTTGAAAGGTAAGATCACCTTTTTGTGTCGAAAACTTGTCTTTTTGTAATTAGCTTACATTTACTGTGTTTATTATGCCATTTAAATTTCTACCTCAAATTTGGAAACATGCTGTATTATACTATAATATTTACTTAATTTTATTGACTTAATTAAGTTATTTAAAATTTGTTCCCCACGGCATTCAAGTAGTTCATTTTGTACAGAACTACTAATTTAGTGAACAAAAGTTAATATAAATTGTCGGTTATATTGCAAAAAGAAAAGTCAGTGACTGGTTTTGCTATTGTTGCAACTTGTCAGACTGGCGCATTTCTCTCTCTGCAAAACAACCAAGTTCTGAATTATACACAAATCATGATGTATTAATAAGTATGAAATGTTTCTCATGCGCCCTCTATATTTGAATGTAAACAACTAACTATTGGTGACTTTTCAAGTCTCAGACATGATCCTATAGACGCCATTGCCAGACAAAATTTTAATAACTAGTCAAAAGACAAGATGAAAATAAAAATAAACAAATGACTGAATACCTACTTAACACTGATGGACCTTCTCAGAAGCACTACACCCAATGCTAAATGAGGAAGTTGGTCAACAGAAACTACGTTTCCAGCTAAATAGTAATGAATAATTTTGTCTGACATTAGGAAAGTAATTCGGGTATAGTGAATGAAAATTAATATAAATTGTTGGTTATTTTGCAAAGAGAAAAGCCAATGGCCGGTTTCGCTGTTGTTGCAGCACGTCAGACTGGCGCATTTCTCTCTACAAAACAACTAACCAAGTTCTTGAATTATACACAAATCATTGTGTCTGACGTACTGCAACAACAGTGAAATCGGAAATTGACTTTTATTTTTGCAAAATAATCAACAATTTATATTAATTTTTGGTCACTATACTCGAATCACTTTTCCAATGCCAGACAAAATCATTCAATACTAAACAAAATAAATCTACGGCTGTTCCTTCCCTACTCTCACCTACCACTGCATTAAAATCTCCTGTAATTATTAAATATTCATGCCCTTTTACGGATCTTAGTATGTCTTCGATGTCTTTGTAGATCACTCCTACCTTTTCTCACGGTAGCTAAAAATAGGCATGTAAACTTGTATTATTACCATATTTGCCAGTTTAGATTCTAATCTAACTATGTGTACTCTTTCGTTCCTCTGTAACTAATTTTCTACATAATGTCCTATCTTTTTCCGCATAACCCTCCTCATACTTGAATTTCCTTCCTCCGATCCTGTATGAATTACTCCAAAGGCTGCGCTCCATAAATCAGCCTCTGGTCACCAAACTGTGCTAATTCTTACTACATCAAATGCTAACCTATCTATTTCAATTTTCAAATTCTCTCACTTATTTACTTCTTTCGTGCTTTTAACATTTCTCGCCCCGACTCGCAGGATATTCCTGGTTCTTCTTTTCTTTTTGCTGAGCTTGCCGATCACAACCTCCGAAGTAGTCCCCTCCTAATGAGGAACTATTTTAACTTTGTAATTTTTTACTCCAAATGATGCCATCATTTTTGAAAACGTTGTTACGCTGTGTACTTGGGGGCTAATGTGATGATTTCCCATTGCCTTCCACATCGCAGTAATGTGCTTTAGAATGCCATACTGACCCCTATAGTTTCTGCTAGAATGCCAAGTATCGAAAGAGCTGCTGCCATCTTTCAAGGACCTGTCTTAGTCTGGTTCCTCACTAAACGTTCCCACTAATTTGGTTAAACATATAGTTCGACTCTTTAGGTCACTGAAGCACGTTAATTAAGTCATCATTGGCCTTACAATGTATTTAAAAGAATAAATTTTATACCTTTTTATGTGAATTATTTTTACAGAAAAATAATTTGAAACATCATGTTTAATTATGATTAATTATTTGTGAAATCTGTCATACAAGAGGCGCCCATATTTTAGTTCATCCCATGAAAATTAAATTTTTTTCCTTTCCATCTAATTTATTATTAGCATAACGAATACGTGTTACAAATTTTGTTTATAAAGGGGAAACATTTTGTGCACATTTTCAACTCCCCCACTTTAACCCTCAAAGGCAGATAAGATTAACCCCCAAAATTTTAAATTGCAAGTGGTGTCATGTGGTATATTGTTTTAAACGTAGCCAAATTCTCTTTTCAATTGATAGTGTTGGAAATGCTTTTTGAAGTTGATAGATATTATGTTTTGTTTATCGCTTTTGTTATAGTAATTTAATATAACTCAAGTGACGTATGACTTTAGACATTAAACTTTCTATTGTTTATTTCCATAAATCTTAATTTTAAGGCTTGCGTGTGTCAGTGAGCTAATAGTAGCATTATTTTTCTTCATCAAATGCCAATACTTTACCTTGCATTGAATGCTATTTGCCTAGTAGTAGACGTTTTCATTTTACTTCTTGTATGGCCAAATGTTTAATGGCTATGGCATACTATACAGTAGAGAAAGTTGCATTATAATTGTTTTTTGTGGAAACAACAAAATGCCTACGAGACAGCCACATCATTTAACCAACAACACCTAATTAAGCAGGTTAACAGAGAGTATATTCTGGAATTGATTGCCAAAGAAACTAGGTCTGACCAAATAGATAACCAAATATTTTAAAGTCAGTAAAAATAAAACAGATTTGAGTCATGTCGCTTTGGATTCTTCAATATACAACTTGCAGCAACATCTGGTGTGAAGCAAGCAAGAATTCAACGTATTTTAAAAGAGTTCAAATTTCAATAATATAAAATACATCTATTACATGAACTTAGGGAAGATGACTTTGACTGGCATCTGGAATTCTCTAAAATAAAGAACGATTGGTCAAAATCCCGAACTGGTTATCAATATTTGCTTTTTTAATGATGCCGATTTGTCTTATGATATCCATAATGTGAGAAAAGAATTATTACTCCAAATGGGGTTCTTATATGATGAAATAAATGAATAGAATGACTCAAAATCTCCCCATGTGTCAATTTAATAAAATAAAATAAAATTATTATGGTACAAAAAGTTTCGCTACATGTTTCAGGCGAAACTTTTTGTAATTCTTTTCTCACATTATGGATATTCAAGCAAATCGAGCACAATTATTGAGGAAATTCGAAAAACTATCAAAGAAATTGATAAAAATATTTCTTTGGTACTTTCAAGCGCCTGAAGATGGGCTAAGAATTATAAGCCTGAAACATGTAGCGAAACTTTTTGTACCATAATAATTTTATTTTATTTTATTAAATTGACACATGGGGAGATTTTGTGTCATTCTATTCATTTATTTCATTGTCTTATGATATTTCACAAAGTTCATTCATACGTAATACCCGATAAACTTGAAGGTTTGGGATGGAATATTTAGTGCCCATATTACTGGTTTGCTTTTCCTAGAAGATAATCTTCCTGATGATGTATTTGGTGTTACTTCAGAATAATATTGATCCAATGCTAACAGACTTTATTGAGCACAATAATTACGTTGAAGACCAATTATTAATACAACAGGATGGCAAATCTGTTTGCTTTGCCTGTTCAACTGTGCCTTGTTCAAAAATTTCAAAATTGATGAATAGGAATGAGGAGCTCGGTCGAGTAGCGAGCATGTCAACGTATTATAAATACATGTTATGAAATCACTCTGGAAACTGAGTCATCAATTTTTGAACATCTAATACATCGACGTAATTAACTTAAATGTGCGAAGTTTAATCATTTTAAACAACATTATCTGTAAAACTGTTAGGCCAAATTCAAAATGAGACATTGTTGAAAAGAGAATGTAATTAATTAGTTTTAAAATAATATACTACTCGAACCTACTTCCAATTTAAAATCTTGGTGTAAATTCTGTTACTCTTTAAGGATTAAAGTGGAAGAGTTAAACACACTTTGAACAATTTCCCTTTATAAACAAAATGTATGTGTTTAAGCAATTTTTCAAAAAAATAAGATAAAGTGGTAAAAACATACATGTTTTGTTTTCGGAAGGCACTTGGTATAATGACATATTTATTATCAAAGCATTCGATAACTAGCAATAAATTTCGAAAAATACTTAAAATTATTATAATAGTTATCATAAAAAAGTTTGGCCAATAATTGTTTAATAATCTATAATACGTGTTACAGGTAAAATTGACGTTACTTTATTAATTTTGAATTGCCCTGAAGGGGCGGGATACCTGTAACAATTTTAGAGCTGCACCGGCTAACCTTCAGTGGTGTGGGAGTGGGTTCCTATGACAAAATAATACAAAAATAACAAAAATCTACAATGTAAAATTGTTAAAATATAAAACTGCTTTATAAATACTACTTACCTCGAAATGCTTTACTAACTGTCAAAATTAAGGGCACCAAATCGTCATATTCTAGTAATTTCATTGATGTGTTTGCTACCCAGAAGATGGTTATTCCAGATAGCTCTCTTTACTTTCGATGTTTTAATCTCGTCTTCTCATCTTTTAGCTTGTGTAACCTCATCTTAAAGACACTTTTATTTTTTCTTTGCCGATTGGCCAACAGCCTTCGTACTTGTCCATGTTATTGATGGACTTGTTTACTTCTGTCCAATGGCCAACGGGCTTCGAACGAGTCCGTTATCACTGATGCATAATTTTGTTCTTCCCTGATTACCTCTGCGTATTTTTGTGCGAACTTAGTCGTGTTAACCTCTTACCCTTTGTTAAAATTACACGTTTTGTTTACACACATTATAGCTCTAAAACGTTTTTATCAGTGACTTTTCTAATTGAATACAACTAATGCAAAACTCCCATCATTCCTTCTGTTTAATATAAAAATGTACTAGGTACTTTTTGGTAAAGTTTCTTGTACTGATTTAACCCTATACTGAAATAATCCCTTTGTGAACTGTAAATTACCCAAGTTTCTACAAAATTTTACGTGGTTTCTAAATTAACTAAAATTGATAAATGCTTGTCTATTCACAAATGTTTGCTTAATTAATGCAAGAGCGTTACGTACGCTAAAGTATACTATTATATCAATATTACATTATGTACATAAGTAATTATCACAATTTTAATACTTTTTGATTTAAGTAAAGAATTATTTTGTTTTAGGATGGCCAGAACAACAATGGTTATGTTCCATATGTAGATTATGCACGTGATTACAACCCACCTATTATGCATCCACCAATAACATCATTAGATTCAGCTCGTGAAAACTTACACTCAACAAGGTTACATTTAAATTCGTTACAACCCACTATGTTATCGACATCAAGCCTACCGATGAGTGACTTATCAGACATTCATATGACTCAAAACATTCCAAATGGTAACGCGATAATAGATCCACGTTTTAGTGCAACATATGGTAATCCATACTTGAGAAATCCAAGCATAGGGTTGCCAACACCAAATACAGCAAATCCAGTTGCTACTCCTGCTCCACCACCATATTCTAGAAATTTTACGGTGACTAATAGTGGTAATCCAGTGAACACAGTGTTTACGAATGGTGCTATCGGTGCTGTACCACAAGTATCAAGATTGCCCAATTCACCTACAAGTCAATACATAGTATCAAATTCTAATATATCAACAATTAAAAGAGGTACAATGGCAACTCATGTATAATATCATGTAAAAATTTAGGATTTCGAACTTAAGTGAATTTAACGACGACAAGACTGACTACTATATCGATCGACTTTTTCAATATTTTTCACCGCGCCGAAAATATCACATATGACCTAAGTATATCCTACTTAAATAATGTACATTACTAGACAATTAAATTAATTGACCGAATTATCAGATGATTAAAAATTAATCAAAAAGTATTGTTATATTAATAAGCTTGATTGTAGATGTACATATCAGGTTTCCTGTGTCTCTTTGACGCACTTATTCTTAAAATTGTCAATTCTTCTGTGAATTTTGTTTATGTTGGATATCATGAGCTTCCATTTATTATATCGAAGTTGCAGTTTATTTAAATTTAAATAGGACTATTATATTCGAATATACCAAAGATATATGACTAGTTAAAATGTATCAAATATATATATTTTTGTAATTTTTGTTCTAAGCAACGAAAATTTCGTTGGCCTATCAACTAACTATTGTATTAGTTATTAGATAAAATAAAAAGTTTTGTAATTTTTTTGTATAAATATAACTTGTTATTAAATTGGGTGCAATTGCGATCTCTGCTTTATAGAAAAATGTGTTTATTTCTTGCTCATTATATTGTGTATATATTCACACTATTTAGTTATGTATCTTTTGTATAAATAAGTTAGCAAACATGTATATATAATTTACAATGTATTAGGTTCTTTTTTTAAATATTTCCCATTCCAGTATTTTTGTTCTTTTTGTTGAAATATTTGTTAAACTAAACAAATAAGCCTAACGTGATTGTTAATTAGGACAGTTAATATAGTCGTTTAGCTCAATCTTGTAAATATTTGCTAAGTTTTCTATACTAAAATTAGAAAACACTGTTTTGACTATTATATTAAAAGATTTTTAAGTCTTAACGAATAGCAATATTTAAAAAACTTTGTGATTATGTAAAAATACGCCTAATTAATTACTTTTCAAAACTTGTTTATTTCTTAAAGAAATGTCGAAATAAATTCTATTTAAAATAAGTTTTTATAATTTTATTCAAGTACAATGCTTTGTTACCAGAAAAAAACTGTGACAAAGTAGGACTTTGTTATTAAAATTAGTTAATTGTTTTAAGATTGTTACATTTGGCCCGAGTGGTATTGTAATTTAATAAAAGGCAGATCGTCTATATTTCATAGATAGAAGTAAGTTTTCTTACTATAAAACATTTAGTATACAAAAGAGTCTTGTTGACATTTGACATTGAACTGTATGATCGTAAGTACATCAATGTGCATATTTGATACGACACTCAAACTTTTACGTCCGTCAAGATTAAGCCAATGCCAATATTACACTACTCGCGTATAAAATAGCAGCACCAATGCTTGAAGAGCAAACAGCTGTTTCTGCCATAATTAAGTATTTAAACAAGTATTTAACGTATGTAACACGTCCCTTTCGATGAAACCAAAACAATAATAATTCACAGTTAACCTATTTGGGGCTTTTACGAACCACCAAATCTAGTGAATTTACAATTATCAGAACCTATAGGCTTAGATGCTAAAGATCGCAAATTTTTACATTGCATTGCTTTGACAAATTTTTTGCACTTACACTTTCCAAGAATAAAACATTATTTTGTTGAGGTGAGGTTTGACAAAATATTTTCTACTGTTGCAAATGATAAGGTGTTCAAACGAATATAGCAAAAACATAAACACGGATTGAAAAATTACAATCTAAATTTCCAAACAGTTATAGCTCGTTCAAAATTACAGTTAACTCTACTTATATGGCTACATTATTAGATGCTTCCTTTTGGCCAACAGGTACAGCAGTTAGAAAATTTTTAGAACGCAGGAATACGAATCAAAATTTTTCAACAGTTCGAAACAATACCAATCCAACTTAATTGGTAAAACGAATAACAATATCTATATTGTTTACCAAAATGCTCGTGGATTAAATACCAAAGTTTGTGAAATATATAAAAATCTAGTTGCAACATCACAGGAGTATGATATAGTAGTATTAACAGAAACATGGCTTGCTGATGATTTTAATACCAGTGAAATTTTTCCAAGTAATTTTAATGTAATAATGGTGTCAAGAAACCAAAGCTTGAGTGATAGAACTCGAGGTGGAGGTAAACTTGTTGCATCAAGGGATACATATGACATTTGTAAAGAAGAATTAAATTTTGTGAATGATGACATGGATATATTGTGTGTTAAAGTAAATATTAACCAACACTATAGTATATATATAATAATTGTGTATATTGTGCCCACTTGTAGTATTACAGGACATGAAGAATTTTATGAGTGCATTGAAAATATGCATTTCTTATATTCCAACAAATTTATAATCTTGGGTGATTTTAATATAACAAACTTAAATAAATATTATAAAGGTGGCAACAGAGATAACTACGTAAAAGCCTTTCACAAGTTTCTGCAATTTTATGATTGCACCCAGCACAATAGGGTTGAAAATCAAGTTGGTGGTATATTGGATGTTGTAATAACAAACTTAAGTTGTAATGTTGAAGGCAGTGACTTCACTTTGGTCAGGGAGGATCACTATCATCCCATGTTGCAAATAAGGTTATCAAGAGCTGCAGCCAAAGGGAAACCATTAATACTGGAGCCCATGAAATATAATTTCAACAAGGGAGATTTTATGAAACTGTATAATTTACTCGTATAAACGGATTTTCAATTCCTAAAATTGTATCGAAATATTAATGCGGCTGTAGCTGCATTTTATGCTAAAATTTATTATGTACTTGACAGGTGTGTACCGAAATCACAAAAACATAATACATATCCTGTATGGTTTAATAAGCAAATTATAAGTGATATCAGGGCGAAGGATAAGCTTAGAAAGCAATTGAAAATGGGCGATTATGATCAGTTAAAAATATACATCAGTAGTCTTAGAACACAAATTAAAAATGATATTAAGGTAACTTATCAGTCATATTAATAAAATACAAAATGATATATGAGAGGATATTAGAGCATTTTGGTCATATATAAATAGCAAAAAAGGAGTAGTCCACATTCCCAATAAAATGTATTGGAATAATGCAGAATATTGTACGGGTGAAGAAATTTGTAATGCTTTTGCAAGATATTTCGGTACTGTCTACTCCAACGATAACACAGACAATTTTAATGTGGTAGAAAACTTATGTACCGAAGAAGTTGTTATTAATGCCATAACTGAGGAAGAGGTAAAAGAAGCAATAAAAGCCCTTAAAAGTGGAAAAGTAGTTGGGTCGGATAATATACCGGTTTTTATAATCAAGGCATGTGAAGATATCTTCCACTATCCACTTCATATACTTTTTAACCTAAGCTTAAAAAATGCAATATTTCCCAGTGAGTGGAAAAAAGCTCGAATTTGCCCCATATACAAGAAGGGGAACAAAAATGAAATTTCGAATTATAAACCTGTAGTAATACTATCAGTATTTGCAAGAATATTTGAAAGTATATTATATAAATTGATATACGTAAAGGTCAACGGTAAAATAACCGTTTATCAGCATGGATTTATGAGACACAGGTCAACAGTGTCTAACTTAAATAATGTTACTCAAGATACATCAGATGCCTTAAATAACAAAACTCAATTGAATATTATATACACCGACTTTGCCAAAGCATATGATAAAGTATCTCACAAGTTACTCATTGCGAAACTTACAATGGAATTTGAATTTCACCCTCATCTGTTAGCCTTTATGTCATCTTACCTAAATGATAGAGTGCAAGCAGTAGTAGTAAAAGGTTTTTCCTCGGTACCGTTCACTCCAATATCTGGGGTACCACAGGGCTCTAATCTTGGACCCTTACTCTTTCTAATGTTCATAAATACCATCACACAAGTTACAGAATATACATCATGCCTATTGTTTGCCGATGACTTAAAAATATATAAACAAATTGATGACATTACAGATTGTATTGAAGTACAAAAAGATATTGACAATAGTGAGATCGTCCAATGATAATAGTCTGCAGTTTAATATAAATAAATGTGTGGTAATGTCATATACACGAAAAAAAAGGAAACTATTATCTATGACTACTATATGCAAGGATTGATTTTGGAGCGAGTTAATGAAGTGCAAGACTTGGGGGTCAGTCACATTTGATACTAAACTGACATTTAACAACCATATTACTAAAAATCTAAGTTCTCATGTGCAGAACTTCTAACCAAACTTACAGATATGTTGTTATTAAAAATATAAATATTACATATACATTAAAAACAAGATGTCGAATAACTCGAAAACCTTTCGACTTAGAGCATTGGTGCTTTGAGAAACTATGTTCAGGAGGTATGGAGCTATGAGAGCTATGAGAAAATATGCTCAAGAGGTCGATATTAACCTAAAACTTTATTTATTTTTTGCTGGAGTGAAGTTTATCATAGTCAAAATTTCGACTTTAAAGTCGAATAACTCGAAAACTAAATGAGATATCGAAAAATGGATAGCATATTCTTAATCAGCGTAAAAAACTGAACAAGATCCATATATCAAATGTTTGTAAAACGAAAAAAGCGTGCAACGGACGACGGCGGCGACGACGGCGACGTAGCGATCCTATTAACCTAACTTACTTCGTAAGTTTGGTTGATATCGCAAACAGAGCTATGAAAACATATGGTTTTATTGTAAGAAACACAAAAGAATTTAGTAATATAAATTGTATAAAGTGCTTGTTCATAGCGTTAGTTAGAAGTCTGTTAGAATATGCATCGGTAATATGGTGTCCCTATCATCATTGTCATATACAATCAATTGAAAAAGTATAGAATAAATTAGTTCGATACTTATACTATAAAGAACAAGGCTTCTATCATAGACAATTATCAAAAACCTGGTTATGTAGTAAGTATAATTTAATAAGCCTGGAGAAACGAAGAACAATGTGTAACATATTATATCTGTACAAAATTATTCATAGTATTATTGAGAATCCTAGTTTCCTGGCTAGAATTAACTTTAATATACCATCCCATTATATTAGAAATGTAAATACATTCTACATTAGCAATACTGCTAATAGTAATTATTATCAGAATTCTCTTTTATATAGGATATGCGCAGCATATAATGCGTGTCAAGACAAGTGTGATATTTTTAACATTACATTTAAGAACTTAAAGGTGCAAATAATGGAAATATTATGAGTTTTGTTTCAATAATATGTTATTGTAATAGAATGTACTTTATAATAGGGTGTAAACCTGAGAAGTACTTAAACAAATAAATTAGGTTGCAAAATTTACGAAAAAAAGTTTTTCAAATAGAAAAAGTTTAAATACTCGCCAAAGAAGAACTCATAATTTGAATAGTAAGTCACTATTATATAAGAACCAGTCTGATATATCTATTTGTATCGCTGATGAACCAACAAATAAATACTCAAAATGCCTTCTTTTTAACAAAAATTTAGCAGCTCTGAAACAGCCATCGTTTGTTGTAAGAAGGATCCCCAAAAGTGTTAGGGTTCAAGTAACAATGGACCTAAATAAACATATAAAAGACGTTTTAATTTCAATTTTTTTTAATTCTTGGACTAATCTTTTTCTTTTCACATATAAAACCTAGACATAATAGGGAGCAGAGAAGTTCAGTGGCCAGATGCAGGTGATTTTTGGAGTGGAAACTTTAGGGTAATCCATACAGGATTAGAGGAAGGAAATCGTGGTGTTGGGGTAGTTATTTGAATAAATATAGGGTACTGTGCAAAAAACTACTTACAAAAGAACGAAAGAGTACTCGTGGTTAGACTAGAATCTAAACCGGTAAATACAGTAATAATACAAATATACATGCCCACCTCTAGCCACAATGAGGAAGAGGTAGAAGCGATCTACAAAGATATCGAAGACATACTAAGACGTTTAAAAGGACATGAAAATTTAATAATTACAGGGGATTTTAACGCAGTGGTAGGTGAGGGTAGAAAAGGAGCGGTAGTAAGTTTATTTGATTTAGGCACGAAAAATGACAGGGGAAATAGGCTGATGGAATTTTGCGACAAGAACAATTTAACTATCACAAACACATTATTTTAACATCATGCTAGAAGACAATACACTTGGAAGATGCCAGGAGATATAAGAAGATGTCAAATAGATTACATTCCTGTTAGACAACGGTTAGGAATCACGTAAAGGACTGTAGAAGCTACCCAGAACCAGTTATAGACACTGGCCAAAACAGCATAATTATGAAGGCCGCTCTTAAATTTAAAAATTTAAAAAAAGTAACAGAGAAAGGCACTTTGACTTTGAGAAACTAAAAGATAGACATCAAGAAAATTTCTGATACTAAGGAAGTAGAAACAGAATGGAATGACATTAAATCCAGCCTAAACATGCCGGCCAGAGACATTCTGGGGTATACACAAAAAGAAAATAAGAAACCATGGATAACAAAGGATATCCTGAATTTACTAAAAGGAAGACGAAAATACAAAAATAAATCAGACAAAACAGGAAAACAGAGATACAAAGCCATAACATGGGAAATTATTCGCAAATGCAGAAAAGCTAAAAAACAATGGATTGATGAAAATGTGCAAAGAGTTACAATGAGCGTCTTGTGCCAGATCTGATTTTGGCTGCCACCAAAGTCATCCTAGTTTTTAGTTAACAATTGTGAAACTTGTTTACATGGTGAAGACTAAACATCAAAACCTTGATGGCACTATCAGCAATTAAAATTACACTTGTGAGGATCTTACCAAATATATTATGTATAAATGACTCATTAACCTTCAGTTACTAATAAATGTTTGTTTATATACCCCAAGAATTATCCAATCGTCACTATTATAGTTGTCTATACATAATTTATTGTGTAATTCATAATTAATGGTGTTAACTCTAAAAATAAATATATTGAGTGATTTTACCAAATAGCAGTTGATTGCATATCTGATTTCACTTAGTCTAGTGTGGGGGATGCTGTGTCTTGTATGTAGTGGTTTTTGTTTATGTATTATTTTGTAATCCCGATTATTTGTATAATTATCAAAGCTTTTGTGTACATAAATCAAATAATTTAATATACATATAATGAGGACAAAGTAAATTCTCTTAAGTTTTGAAAAATTCTCTTTACAATTTTCCCTATTCCCAAATTGGATATTATTTGTACAACTTTTCTCTGAAATAAAAATAAATGCTTTGCACATGGGGAGTGACCCCAGGCTACTATTGCATATGATAGATCTAGCTGTGAAATAATGCAAAGTATAATAAGTATTTATCTGAACGAACACTACCTACAGTATATGTAACATGACAACATCTCTTAAACCACCTTAAAAACAAATACACATTGAAATTCACAAAATAGCATTAAACGACAGGATTGTAAGCATGCATATATGTGTGCTTGCAGAACCAAACTCATGACGATTCTGCCTTATTTTCGTTTCACGATCTTGTAGAACGACACAAATGTTTTCAGACATTTTCACAACAGCCTCTCAATAAAGTCCACAGTGACATCATTTACATACTTGCAGCCTTCCAATATGCTATAGAGATATTATTGCCCATTTGGTGTCAATATTCGAGATGCACTATTTTGGTGAGATTATTATCCTCACAAGCAGTTTCCAAAATTCGGTTTATTGATTTATTCTCCTTTCTGTGAGATACATTACTGATACAATAAGTGGTATACTTTTTCTATAATGTAATGAAAATATAGTTTCCACTTGTTCATTTACAGAATTAGAATTATTAAATTAAAACCAACAAACATAACATCTGTGAACATAACCTCTCATACATAAACTTATCCAGACAAATGACAACATAATGACAACAAGGAAGCTATGGCCTTGACGGCAGCCAAGATCAGATGTGGCGCGAGACGCTCGTAGAGGTACAAGCTAAGATGGAAATAGGAAAAACAGACGAAGCATAAAAACTAATTAGAAATAGTAAATATAAAACAAGTATTGTTTGTGTCAAGTGATAATTGCTTCAACTTAACGCAAAATATCGTTTCACAGAGATAAAAATAAAATAAAAAAAGAACAAAGTACAAGTGAATCCAGTGTACTGAGGGACATAATTTTACCTGTATAAAAAATAAAAAGTGCTTTTTGAAAAATTAGTGCCTATTTGACATATGTCAGATTATTTATACATTTGGAAAATTACCTTTTAAACATTATCATCTACAAATTCTACACATCTATTAACTAGTAATCAACTAAATTAAATTTTTTCTTATGGCTTACAACTTTCTATGTATGGATAATTGCATTAAATCTTCCGGTTTTATATGCTGTCCTAAGAAGATTTCTAACAATTACATCTGCATTCAGTGCCATGGTATATACCACAAAAGCTGCTTATATAGAGTTAAGTATAAAACATTATTAAATAATAACCTTGTATTATGTGAAAACTGTATCTCATCATCAACCAACACCTTGACTTCTAATACTATTAATCATGATCATTCTAATCTTCAACAACTTACAAAGGACAACAATCAGCTTGAAAATTGCTTAGCAAAATTACGACAAGATTACAACTCTTTCATTCAGGATACCTTGAAAAAAGAAGCTTGCCTGAACCAATAACTGCATGATACCAAAATTAAAATTGCTACACTTCAAACTTTAGTAGATATTCTAAATTCAAATTCACAAATGATTTGTTACTTCTCATTCAACTGGTACTCAAACTGACTTAGTTTTCGATTCTTTTTCCCCGAAACTTCTCACAGATATGAATCTTGATACTAATATCAGTACTTGCACTATAACAGATACTCAAGTTACTTCAGTAAACAATTCTCTTTCCCCTAATTTGAATAATAAAACTAATAAAACTTTTTTTGATGAATGGTTTTCCATCTTATTTGGATACTCACCAATCTATACCAAAAGTTCTACTATCATAAACTCTACACCTACCTCAGAAATCTCTCCATCAGTATCTTCTTCCACATATTTAACATCAAAAATTTTATTCTTAAGTGATAGCCAAGGGCGTAATTGTGGTCCATTTACTACATAATCTACTTAATAACATATACTTTAACACTACTGCCTTCATTAAACCTAATGCATTATTTGAACAAGTTGTTACTGATATTGACCTATTATCTAAAGATTTTCAAAAAAAAACTTTGTGATTATTTTTGCGGGGTCAAATAATGCCTTAATGAATAATACTATTAGCACACAATTTCTTACTACACTGAGAAACTGTCTGGCCCATACAAATGTTATAATTATCCTTCCTCCTTTTTGGCATAATGCCTTTGACTACAACAACATTATTTTCCAGAACAATCTACTACTATACTCTATTTTCAAATCTTATGCAACCTTTATAGATCGTTTAGAAATACTAACTAACATTAACTTTACCCGACATGGCTTACACATCAATCATTCTGGTAAATTACTACTCCTAAAAAGATTAATGCCTTGATCAACTCAATTCTTCTTACGAAAACCAAACATAAGTTTCCAACTCCACTAGTCCTCCCATTCTTAAATTCTAAGACAACCACGATACCACCTGTCTCATCTGCATCAATAACAATTCCTGTTTCATCTACTCCAAAAATTTCTAACTTAAACTTGACTCATTCAGTTATTTCTACTATTCCTTATTCTAATAATGATCACAATAATTCCTTTCGTTCCTAATAAGACAATTATAAAATACCTTTATAAAAAAAGATAATATTATAAAAAGTATTAATAGGTTTCTCATAAAGTAAAGTGTAAAATTAGATCAAGTAATTCTCCTGTTGAAATATCACAAATGTCTCTAGTATTATGTAATATCCAGTGTTTGCGAAACAAGACTGACAGCTTATTTTTGGTTTTGGATGAATTACAACTTCCAACTATTATTTGTATAACTGAACATTGGCTAAAACCTAATGAGTATATCCTTTTACAAAACTATAAACTAGCCAGTACCTATGTTCTATAGAGAACAACACCAACATGGTGGTACTGCAATATAATGTATTAACACTCTAAATTTTCAAATAATTCTCAAATATAATCATTTAGCTGTAGAAATTCATTTTGAATTTTCACATATTTATTTACTTTAGTAAATTTGAACTTCACATCATATGCATTTATCGGTCTCCATTAGGAAACACAGACATATTCTTTAATTCATTTGAGCAATTACTCCAAAACATTACCATAAAAAATACCAATATAACAGGCGACTTCAACATAAACTTTAATAATTCTCTACACAAAGATGTTACTCGTTTAGAACAACTTCTTCAAATGTTTAACTTAAAAATGCAAATAAAACAAGACACTAGAATCACACCTACAACAAGTACACGAATTGATTATATACTAACTAATATTAGCTCATAATTAATTTTAAACACTACTTTAATAAGTACTGACCTATCTGATCATGAAATGATTTATTGTAAATTAGGTTTCAATACAAATAGAATACATGGTTATCAGTACATGCGCTCATATAGTACAGAGAATCAAAATAAATTTGTCAATCTATGCAATATAATTAATATCAATTCTAAACTTGACCTAAACTGTAAATTTGACTCATTTATAAGTAATATAACACACGCTTATGAAAAAGCATTTCCACACATAAAACGTAAGAAAATATAAAAAAATTGGCTAACTAATGGAATAAGAACATCGGCTCGAAACAAAAGAATTCTACATATTATTATAAAACATTTCCCATACTGTGAATTTATTAGGCAATATTATAGCAAATCATCATCATTAGGTCTTCAGTCCTGGAACTGGTTAGACGCGTACCATCATTGTTTCCTATTCTAAACTAACCTACAGATTTCCCTGAAATTTGTACAGTCTGCATCTATCACTATCTGATCCAGGTCTACATCCACTCTCTTTTTTTCTATCTCTGCTTGTAATATATCCCATACTATTCCCCAAAATGCTTTAGAACGTATTCCGCCCTTCCATTTCTCTTTTTACCTAGATATCCTTGTTCCCCTACTATTTCTATAATCTATTTGTTATTATCTTTGTTTGTCCATGCTATCGTCCTCATACATCTGATGCACAGTATTTCAAAAGGCTGCTACCGTTTTTCTGTCTGCGTTTCAGACTTCCCGTATTTCATAGGCATACTGTGCTGTGCTCCACACATATGCTTTCAACAATTTTCTTCTTGTTCTATGTTTGTTGTCTTTCCTCATAGGTGCTGTTCTTTCTTGTTAGATACAGTTCAGTCCCCTTCTATTGTTTTACAGTTATATACCCTATTTTTCCTACCTTCAGTGGTTGTGAAGGGAGGTAAGCAGCCTGTGGCTGCCAAGTTCCCCCAACACTTAACCATTTCCGATTTAATATATTTTCCAATAAATCTTTTCGCACAGCCAACATTAGTTGCAGATATTTCGCAACCAACAACTAATTGTTTATACTAATCATCAGATTTATCTGCGCTTATTTTTTCGTCATTAGGTTTTCCGTCTCAAAACTGGTTGGACACGTACCTGCACTTATTTATATTCTGAGCTAGCCTACATAGTTCCCTGAAATTTTCACACAGCATGTGTATACAGCTCGTTCCCCTTCTATTGTTTTCTACTTTTATGCCCTATTTCAACGAGATTCAGTGAAGGGGGTTAAGCAACCTGTGGCTACCAAGATCCCCCAACACTTAGACGTTTGCCGAATTAATGGTTTTCCTGGTTGGACACGTACCTGCACTTATTTATATTCTGAGCTAGCCTATATAGTTCCCTGAAATTCTCACACAGCATGTGTATACAGCTCGTTCCCCTTCTATTGTTTTCTAATTTTATGCCCTATTTCACCGAGATTCAGTGAAGGGGGTTAAGCAACCTGTGGCTACCAAGATCCCCCAACACTTAGACGTTTGCCGAAATAATGGTTTTCCAGTAAATCCTTTCACACTTAACATTATTCGAGAATATTGCCCAACCAATTCTTGTAGTTACTTATAATAATCATCATGTTTAAGCACAGTTATTTTTTCTTCATTAGTTTATCCATTTTGGGATTGGTTGGATGCGTACCTCCATTGATTTCTATTCTGGGCTAGCCTACACATCTCCCTGAAACCCCTACAGCCTACATCTTTTACTATCTGTGTGCAGTAGTCTAACCTAGGTTTGCCTCTTCTTCTCTTTTTTCCGATCTCTGCTTCTAATATATTCCGCACTCTCATGCCGTAGTATGTGGCCTATCATCCTATCTCTCCTATTTTTTTATCGTTTTCCACATATTTTTTTCTTCCCCTACCATTTTTAGTACCTCTTCGTTCTTAACTTTGTCTGTCCATGATATCTTCATCATACGTCTGTAGCACCACATTTTCTTGTCCGCTTCTCCTACTGTCCAGGCTTCACATCCGTACAGTGCTGTGCTCCACAGATATGTTTTAAGCAATCTTTTCCTTGTTTCTATGTTTGTGGTCTTTGAGCACAGTAGTTGCTTTTTCTTGTTAAATGTAGCACGACCTTGTGCTAATCTTTGTTTTATATCTTTTGTGCTTTTCCCATCTTGCGTTATTTGGCTTCCTAGGTAGCAGAAATCCTAAACCTCTTGTAAGTTCGCATTACATACTTGTATTTTTGTTTTTGATTTATTTTCCCCACCTTTGCGTACTAGAACTTTAGTTTTAGTTTTGTTAATTTTGATACCGTATCTCTCTGTTAGAACCGTTTCCATTTCATTAAGAGCAGATTTTAACTCTTCTTTGCTAGACGCTAATACTGCTATATCATCTGCAAATCTAAGCATATCAATTTTTTGTCCTTGCATAGTAATTTCAAATGTCTTCCTGCATTTGACAGTATTTATTGCCTCTTCTATGTACAAGTTAAAAATCAATGGGGATAGGGCACATCCCTGTCTCACCCCTTTCCTAATGTTTACTTCTCTACGTTCCTGCTCTAATTCTATTACTGCTGTTTGCTCTTTGTATAAGCTATGTACTATTCGTCTATCCCTATAACTCATTCCAATCTTTTTGAGTATTTCAAACATTTTTTTCCATTTTACCTTGTCGAATGCTTTTTCCAACTCTACAAACCCTATATACACGCTTTCCCCTTTTTCTATTGTTTTCTCCATTATCACTCTCAGAGCTAAAATAGCCTCCGTGTTCCCCTGTTCCGCCTAAACCCAAATTGGTCTTCTCCTAGTATTTCTTCCGCCCGTTTTCCATTCGTCTTTGCACAATTCTAGTTAATATTTTTGACACGTGTGCTGTCAAACTTATTGTTCGAAAATTTTCACATCTATCCGCGCCTTTCTTTTTTGGTATAGTTACTATGATGCTACGTTTGAAATCTTTGGGTATCTCGCCTGTCTCATACATATAGCTTACAAGTTGGAAGAGACGTTCTGTTACTGCTTGTCCAGCGGCTTTTAGAGTTTCTGCTTGCACCTTATCTGTACCCGGCGACTTACCATTTTCAGACTCTTTAATGCTAATTCAAACTCATCTCTAAGTATAGGATATCCCAAGTCCTCATTTTCAATGTCTGATTCCTGTTCTAATGCAGTTAGTTCCTCTCCTGCATATAAATTCCTATATATTCTTGCCATCTACCCACTTTCTCTACGTTTTCTATAATGACGTTTCCTTGTGCGTCCCTTATATTTTTGCTGTACGGTTTTATATCCCTAAAATTCATTCTAATTAATTTGTATGCTTCGTCTGTCTTTCCTATTTCCATCTTCGTTTGTACCTCTTTGCACTTTTCATCAATCCACTGTTCTTTAGCTTTCCTGCATTTTCGAATAATTTCCCATTTTATGGCTTTGTATCTCTGTTTTCCTATTTCGTCTGATTTATTTTTGTATTTTCGTCTTTCTTCTATTAAATTCAGGATATCCTTTGTTATCCATGGTTTCTTATTTCCTTTTTGTGTATAGCCCAGAATATCTCTGACTGCCATGTCTAGGCTAGATTTAATGTTATTCCATTCTGTTTCTACTTCCTTAGTATCAGATATTTTCCCGATATTTTTGAGCAATTCATTTGACTTTGACGATATCGAGGTGTGTTTGCATTGGATGTTGTGCAACATAAGATCAACACTGGAGATGCGCAACCGATAAGACAACACCCCAGGCGGCTTCCTTTGGCAAAACGTAAGGAAGCCGAGCAAATTATCACCGAGATGGAAGAACAGGGAGTCATTGAACCCTCGAATAGTCCATGGGCATCCCCGGTAGTGCTTGTCAAGAAAAAGGACGGGTCGACAAGGTTTTGTGTAGACTACCGGCGGCTTAACAATGTGACAAAGAAAGACAGCTATTCTTTGCCCAGAATTGATGACACTTTGGATACTCTATCCGGATCTAAATGGTTTTCGACCTTGGACTTGAAAAGCGGATACTGGCAGGTGGGCTTGGAGCCAAACGATAAAGAAAAGACTGCGTTTACAATTGGAACTGGATTATGGCAGTTCAAGGTCATGCCATTTGGACTATGCAATGCCCCTGCTACTTTTGAACGATTGATGGAGTCGATACTGCGTGGACTGTCTTGGAAGACTTGTCTGGTGTACCTAGACGACGTGATAGTGTTAGGCCGGTCTTTTGAAGAACACCTTAGGAATCTAGAGGAGATATTCCAAAGATTACGGGGGGCAAACCTTACATTGAGCCCCAAGAAGTGTCACCTGTTTGGAAAAGAGGTGAAATACCTAGGACATGTCGTTTCGGAGACCGGAATAAGAGCTGACCCTGACAAAATAAAAACGGTACAAGGTACAAGGTACACCAGCAGATATACACCAACTACGTAGTTTTCTAGGATTGTGCACATATTACCGACGTTTTATACTTGGGTTTGCGAACATTGCCAAACCGTTAACAAAATTAACCGAAGATGGATAAGAATATGATTGGAATGACGACTGCCACAGTGCATTTGAACAACTGAAACGGCTACTGGTTACAGCACCAATTTTGAGTTATCCACGGATGGAGGGGAAATTCGTGTTGGATACCGAAGCCAGTAACACAGCTATAGGAGGCGTTCTTTCTCAAGTGCAGGACGGACAAGAAAAAGTTATTGGGTATTTCAGCAAGGTCTTGTCGCGGCCAGAAAGGAACTACTGTGTGACAAGAAGGGAGCTGTTGGCCGTCGTCAAAGCAGTAGAGCACTTTTATAAATACTTATACGGCCGTAAATTCCTGTTGAGAACAGACCATGCTGCACTGAAATGGTTACTGCAGTTTCGAAATCCTGAAGGGCAAGTGGCAAGGTGGATAGAGCGGTTGCAGGAATATGACTTTGACACAGAACATCGTGTAGGAACTAGCCATCGGAATGCAGACGCTCTATCAAGGAGACCTTGTCCGGTGGACCGCAATCATTGCTCCAAGATGGAAGAGAAAATAAGTGTCATCCATAGAATGACGGTAACCGATGATACTTGGCAATCCTGAAAAATACGCTGTGCCCCGGGCGTTTGTATGTTTGACGGGTTGCCTATTTGTGGATCGCAACAATATGCAACCCGTTCTATACATTTTTAAATATTATATAAAATATAGACATATTTTACTACCATCATTTGTTGATTCAAATAAACTAAACTAAACTACATTAGTTAATAATACTAAATTGATGTTGTTCTAGTATTATTATATTTAAGTTAATTAAGGATAATATATTGTTTTACATACTACCACAATCTTCATCAACAAAAATAGGTTGCTTTATTTACTATATCTACATATTTATATTTTTACCTACTCATATCTTAACTATATAAACATTAATCACCCCATTCAATTTATGTACACTTTTATAGTGACAAATTTGTAAATAACAAACTACCCTACTTTAGTTAATTTTATATTTTAACCTAAATGTAATTTTTATTGTATATTGATACTATGATATTTACCATCATTGGATGGGTACAAATAAAAATCTATCTATGTGAAAAACAAAAAAAAAATAGGAGAAATATAAGGACATAGTCTGTTCTAAAGCATTTTTGGGGAATAGTGCAGGATATATATATATATATATATATATATATATATATATATATATTGTAGTGTCAGTAGGAGCTACAAGGGTTCTAAGGGTTGTTTTGTGTTGAAGGTAGTGTATGCCAAATAAAGTAAGCCATATATCAGATCCCGTAATTTAAAAATGTATGTTTGCCGTACTTTACATACGTTAAAGTATTTGAAATGTTAGTTGAAATGTAAGTGCCAAGACGTAAATTATAATGACTTGATGACGTGATAAAACACACAGTATTCAAAGTTTTATACTGAGTTGTAGTTTAATAGGCCATTGAACGTACATTTGCCAACCGAAAACCGGATGCGTCTATGGATGTCCACTATTAACCACGCAGATCCAGGTTCATATGTGTAACATTTCGGCATTTATTTTACTAGAATCAACCTTTGGACAAACATGTAACATCAAAATTATAAGTAATAGCAGTGTCAAATATGATTGAAGGGTTGTGCGATATTTAGGACCAATGATTGAACATTATGTATGAAATAGGAAAGTGCAAAAGACAAAGTTTAAGGTATTAGTGCCACGAACTTGGTGATACGACGTTATTGGATGGTTTTTTATATACTATGTAATAAAGAGTAGGCAGATTAATATTGTAATTATCACCTAGGATAAGTAAACAAGGGAGTCGATTTCGAAATATTTTTTTAATAAGACGTGTTTATAAACTGCGCTAAGTTGTTTTAAATATTTTTTGAAGATTAAATAAATGAGTTTGAATTGTACGAGTTTAATTTATAAAGGAAGAGTAAAGATAAGCAACAGTGAATAAATAATTAATAGCGGCGACGAGTAAAAGTTAAGATTGGAATTAGTGCGACAGCGAACCGGCGGAAAATAAGATTGAATTGGAACGAGATTGATATAGGCAGAAGGCATCGAATAGGAATTATAAGAGTGAAGAATATATTAGGATTGAATTGGATATGGTTTTATGTGTAGCGGGGCATTGAGTGGTGAAAAGAAGCGAGGATTGATTTGGAACGAGCGGATTAAAGAAAAGTAAGGATTGATTTGGAACGAGCGGATTAAAGGCGGAAGTATTGATTTAGAAAGAGAGAAGCAAAATTAGAAGACAGCGTAAGAGTAACAAGTGGAATCGTACGAGACAAAGAAGAAATAACACCGGAAGAATTAGCGCAGGGGAAGTAAATACAAAAGGGTATTCTAAATTCGGGTCATATTTATTTTAGATTTGGGCGCAGCAAAATTGAGTCAAAGATACCTGGAGGATAGACGGCAGTTTTCAAAGTGGTAGTGCAACCTTGTGTGGACGTATACGGCGAGTAGGATTTTGAGCCAGCATTCATAGAGGCCGTTAACGACGTATAGAACAGGTGAGTACGGTGTATTATAACGTCAAAGTCAGTATTTTGTGGTATTAATTAATTTGGCACAAGGCTACGTGGATCATATAAAATTTGGCATATACAAAAGTAAATTATAAAAAGGTACTAAAACAAAAGATAGTGCAGTTTGGTTGGGCATTGCACATCTACTTACCACTGAACCCACGGTAAGTAGGTGGATACCCTGGGAAGAAAGAGTTCATATAGTCGAGGCATATTTAAAACATTTTGATTTATTAACCAACCAAACGTTGCTAAAGTACGTGGCGTGAAAGAGGTATTTGCACATTATATAAAAATCATTAAATTAATAAAAATAAGGCGCGAAAAAGAGCGGGGTGCAGCAGAAGAATATATATACATTGCTATAATAATAGGGATATTATACAAGGTCTCGGGGAAGGTATATTTCATGTGAACATCATAAAAATAAAGAAAACCAAACATTTAAATCATAAAAGGTACATAATTCGGTCATTATGCAAGCAGTAAATCCCAATCACCTTGTATAAAATCAACAACCAGTAACAATCAATAAAAGGAATCTTATTCTGCAATAACTTAAAAACTCTAATCAAAGTAAATAATTTTGGAAGTCATTCAATTTCCAAATATTTAAAACATTGTCAAGCGCCAAAGTAAAATACAAAATACCTTGTATAAAATAAAAGAAAGCTCGTTGTGTAATAGCTGAACCACATTTAGTAAAAGAAATAATTCTGGGCGCAACTCAATTCATTTTAGAAACATTTAAAGGATTCATAAACTCCAAATAAATACAAATTAGGCATACTTAAACGTAAAACAAATTTGTTTTAAACTCGACGCATTGCGTAAGGAATCTAAGGTAATAAAACGTATAAAACAAACTTTTAAAAAAACAAGCATATTTCATAACAATAAGATATAGCTATTGGTGCAAAACGCGTACGTGACATTAGAAATGTAGAAATCGCCACATTTTTGTAAAGCCAGACATGGGTAAACAAAATATGGAACCATAAGTTTTGGTATACGTGCGTAATTAAATGAAAAATTGAATAAATTTCTGTACAAAATTATGTGTACGTGATGTTCCAAGCATAAAATTACAACACTTGTTAACAAAACCCAATCAAAATTATGTTTACGTGCAAAGGTAAATGCATAGTGCAAGCAATTTTGAATAAATCCAATAGGTTAAAAGATAGGAGGGAACAAGCTTGTTCTATATAAGGAACAAAAACTGATAAAATGCATTCATTCCTTTAACGACGCACGTTTCTACCAGTCTAAACGAATTTATTACGTAAATCTGAAATTAAGTGACATAAAGAAATCAAGTAAAAAAATAGTAGAAGTGCGTGAATTACGAGTTAGTGAAAATTTGTCGTTAGTATTAAAAACGTAAATCTAAATTTAATTAATGTAAATATAATCTTTACCATTTATTAATTTATCAAGTAAAATATATAGGATATTTAATTTATCGATTAAAGTTTCGTTTAGAAGCAAAGTGGATTTTAGTTGAAAATTATTAGAATTAATTTACGCTGGAAAAAAGGAACATAACAACATGTTCTTCGTACACGGCAGTGCACTACCTCATTTTGCACGTGCCATAAGAAAATATCTTAATGAACAATTTACTCGTAGATAGATTGGTAAAGGTCACGAAGCACCCATTCGTGGCCTCCCCGTATTCCTGACTTAAATCCTTGCCACTCCTTCATCTGAGGAGCATTAAACACAAGTGTACAAGTTCAAATTAATAATCCCGAACAATTGTGGAACAGAATTCAAAATGCTGTAAACACATTATGACAAAACGATGATGTTTTAAGATGGGTGCGTGTCAATTTCATACGTCGAATTGACTTCTGCATTAATGAAGGTGGAGGTCACATTGAACACTTGTAAAAAAGTGTCTTTGTGTCCACGGTCAACTGAATTTGTATTTGAACTCTTCTCACTGACAAACGGTACATTTTGGTATATAGGTAAATTGGGTCCAATCGACTTATTTTGACGTCTATAATACTTGATAGCTGCAAAAACACCCTGCAAAAACACAGTGGAGTTTTCACTTACTCCACATATACTTATTGTCAAGTTATATACCTTATTGCGAATTTATTATGTTATATTTATACTGCATCAATAAGATAAGTTAAATTTATGGTTGCTTTCATGATAATACATTACTGCACAAGTCATATGAATTATGTACTACAATTGCTAGAGCTGCTAGTCCTTCCAAAAATAAGGGTACCTTTTTATATAAATTTTTTTCCAAAACTCTACAATAAGGGAAATACAACCCTATAAAGGGGTAAAGTAAAACCCTTTTTTTTAATATCTTCCAGCCACTTGAATAATGGGTTCATATTTTAGGGATTAGTATGTTACATTAAGGTGGTTAATTTTATATTACCAGTTACTTCCATCCTTATGATTAAGGGGAAGATTTGGGTGGTATGGGTGAGTTAGTGCATCATATTTTTCTTTAATTTGCCATTATTTAAATGATAATGGATAGACCTGTATTATTACCGATCTAAAAGATGGTAGTGTAAAATGTACAATTTTCGTTACAAAAATACATAATGTATAATTATATAAAACTATTAATCAGATTTAATAATCTATAGGAACACTGTGGCACAATTTGAATAAAATGAAAAAATGAAAAAAAAATGAAAAAATGAAAAATGAAAAAATGAAAAAAATAAAAAAAAAATAAAAAAAAATGAAAAAATAGACAATTCACTTGTTTGTTGTTGGGAACACCAGCCTGCGGGTGAGTAGAATATCCTCGATAGTGTTTAAAGCAACAATATAGTAAATTGTATGTTGGGAAGGTTCATTTCAGCCTAAGTGGTGAGGAGAATATCCTCTGAAGTGTTCCAGAACAACAGCTAATTATTATTTAATTACAGATTTCCTACTGATGATGACCACATAGTGGTCGAAATACGTATCTGGTATTTTAAATATTTTTTGTGGGAAGGGTTTTTTCATTTTATTCTATTAATCAGAATCGAAAAATAGTTACGCAAGGAACTTAAATTTAGGTTTATAAATAACAACAGCAAAAGTAAATGAATTACAGAGATACTGAATATATGCACTTAATAGAATAAAACCTGAAAGTATATGAAGTGTTATTCCAAAACTAAGTCCACCTATTTAAAAATTGTGCTAATATAAGAATTTAATCACTGAAAATTGTTTACAAGCTTCAACTAGACTTAGTTTTCAGATTTCAAAATGGAAGGTCAAAAAAGCTTCACTTGGCGGTTTTATTAAAGGTAATGTTTTTAATTATATATGCTATTTTGAAGTTATCTGAATGAATTAAAGCTTAAGTAATTATTTAATGTTATTTGTTTTAGTTTTAAGATAGTAATTGAATTAATAATCCAGTTGTCATACATATTTTTGTTAGTAATTTAATGCCACGATGTAATTAATTTTTTAAATACACGTTTATTAGCTGATGCAACCTTAGTGAATAATTTACTAATATTTTATGGCCGTGCGGAGTGGAACATTGGTAGTCAAGGTCCTTATCTTACCGGTGTTCTGCCTCTTCAACTTTAGCCAAGTAGTAACGACACAGCCGTCCCTGGTACCTTCTAGGAAAGATTAGCTAGACTATCCTAACATTATTTCAGTCTCATATGTAGTATGTCCGAGTAACAGTTGACATCCTGTAATATTAAAAGTGCACATGGTGCTTGTTCGCCGCCTCATCCTTAGAGAGGTATATTTATGCAGTTAGAAGCGCTGGGTTGTTGAGGTTTTATCTGCCGATACTCCTATCTGAGCGCTAACCCAGGGAGTCCGGCACTATTTGCTGTTGTAATTTATGTATAATTGAAGGTAACCTAATTTTGAGGTCATCATATAGTAATTAAAGTAGGGTCGTTAACTATTGTAGTTTTATTTCAAACCTTCCCGTCTTAACACCATCTCAATGTGTATATTTGGGTTAAATTTCGGTCACACAACATAAGTGTCACTAGCCACAGCCATAGACGACTATATCACGAGGTCAGGTATTGTCAAGAGAGAGCATCCATTCATCAGCAAGTAGGTTAGAGTACAGATCTGTAGCAGTTCCTCAGGTAGGTTACATTACAACGTGAATTCGTACTGTAGCTGTATTGCGTGTATTTTTAATATCAAAAGGACGTAGCTGATTTTATCCCTTTTAAATGCTGGAATTTGTAAAGTAGCTCCTAATATTTCAACAGATTCTTTTAGTAAAAATTTCCTATCGGCTAGTACAATGTCGTTTCGTAAAATTAAATTCAAAAATCTAGTCTTCTGATACATATTTCTCACTGGCTCTACCGCCATATGCTTGCGATATGTACGATATTGTACCTTGCGGTGTAATACCAATAAGAAACTTCACAGTTTCATGATGCTTGTAATTAGACTAAAACCGAGCAGCATTTGCAAGTTGAGAGGCATTTTAAGTGCGCATGCTATTTATTTGCAAGCTGCGTGCTTATTGGTTAATTACTTAGGTGTATGATTGGTTATATACTTCTAAACACTTAATAAAATTATTATTAATATTATACTACCTTTGGTATGTATTTTTTGTTTCGTCGTAACTTTTACAAAATCGACCACATCGTTCATTCGATTTAGACTACATACGTTTTCGGTTCTTATTTGGTGACTTTGGGATCTTATTTTTGCTTTTTCTGTTTCTAAAACTCGTTTTTTAGATAGAATCGAGGATCCTATTCCAAAAGTCTCTGCTGTCTGCTAAAATAAACTTGGAAATATATTATAACATTCATAATCAACAACCGAGTTTGAGAATTCAAATGCTAAAAACGTTTTAAAAAAACTGTTTTATATCAAAATTACTTCAAAAGAAAAACAAAAAATCGCTTATGTAAATAACAAATCAGAAATTCTAACCTAATTTTGTAAGTATTTTGACAAATAATTACTTACTAGCAGTAAAATTTCATTTAATTGTACGGCGACGCATATTTTGTATCTATCTTTTTTACATTGAAAAAATTAGGTAATAGAGTATCATCATAATATTATGGCTGTTTTATTCATATACACAAGGATGAAATTGACTTTATTTAATTTCAACTTTGTTTTTAATTGCCAAAGAACTAAGGTGCAAACGACCTTGATTCTGCTTATTTTTTTTCAATTTATCATACGTTTCTGAACGCATTCAAAGGTTGGTAGACGTGACAACTGTGGCATTATTAATTTTCATAACAACCCATAACCTCTATCTGAATAAACAAAACTAAATATGAGTAGTGATTGGAATATAGAATGTTCAGATGACGAATTTAAGGAATCTAAAGGCCCTTGGGAGCCACCTGCTGAAGTAATTGAACGATTGTATAACATGCTGGATAAAGGAGAAGTACCAGAAATTTCTTGGAAGTGTTTAGGATATAATCCTCCATCTCCAGAGATCACAGATGAACCAAACGATAATGGAAACGACGAACAGTAAGTTGCATTTGTAGTAATTATTACTATATTATTCTCATTTAAGGATTGATGATAGATCCGATTTTGATTTCTTAGATGAAGCAAATACACCCAAGTTAAAGATGCGAAAAAATGGCGGGGATGCTCTTAAAGGAAGTGCTAAAAAGAAGGTTACTTCATTGGACGGAGTTTTGAATAATATGCGTAGACATAAATTATTTCTTAAAGATAATTAAACTTTACATGTATTACACATAGTCTAAATACATTGTAATATTAATAATACTATTTCTATCGCTGAGGTGCAGGCTTAGGTTTAGGCATTTTTCCTAGCAAGCCTGTTATTTCCTTTTTTTCATCATACTGCTTCCATAATTCATATAAGTTTATAATATATCTAGCTATTTCTTGTATACGTTCAATGTCGACATTTAATTCGGCAAACCATGCTTTATGGTCCTTTTGTAAAATAACACAAGCGACTTGAATGCATCCAATTGCAATTTGATAGGGAGGATAAAGTAAGCAAACGTCAGTTCGTAATGAATCGTTAACGATACGCCATGATAAAGTTAATAATTGATCTTCATGACCTAAATCTTGAAGGAGTTGAAGCAATGGTCGATATGGTTGGTATACTATAAGACAACAATCTAAATTTTCTAATAAGTAAAATTCGCATTCCAGTATATGATTTGTACGATATGGAAATTCTTGCGTATATGCATAACTAAATTTATTCTTAACTGCAACAAAGTGGTCTGGTTACATACATTAAAGTATTAAAATAAATTAGGAATGGAAGTAGATAAACCGCAAATATGATTTTCACTCGATCAATAAAGGATATGATAGTGTGAATTTTAAAAGTAAAAATTGATATAAACAAGTTTGATTAAAATTTCTTTATACTCGTAATAAGAACTATACTATGCTAAAGCTATTTCTTGCAGATTCATGAGATTCCATAGAAAAACGAATGTTATTTTATCAACTTGGCAACAAACAAAGTAATGCAAGTCGTTATACTACAAGAAAAACAAAACTATTTCACTCAAAATAAACTAAAATTTAAAATATTTGCAATGATTTCAAGAACCTGCAAAAGTGAATTTTCAGTCAACAAAAGATAGATAAATGTTTTCTCTTTCGCTTAATATAATTTAAGTCTGAATTAAAAATGCTATCTAAACACGACACCAATAGGTTCTGCTGCTCGAGAGCTTTTCATCAATATAGTTGCTAAAAAATACTTCCTTTAAATACGACTTCCAAGATGATCAAAACAATAGATCATGCATGTTAAAAAAAATCGCCTAGCTATTTATATTTTAGAATGTCCAAGTGGTCTAACTCAAAAGCAATAAAAAAATAGACAAATAACTGTTGAGATTTAATTGTGAGAATACAAAACTAATTTTATATTAAAATGTACTGTATCAACTGTAAAAATTGTCTTCACACTTATTGTATAAATTGAATTTTTGAAAGTATACGTGATTTTTTCTGAACAATTCTAAATTGTGCGTATTGACAAACCTAATCTAAATATTGTGGTACCGACAGGCATTACTATGGTACAACTGGAACTATAGTGTTAAATGCTTCATATTGTTAAAGTAACTAGACGTGTTTTTATTAATTTTTCTTCACCCAAGTTGCTGCAAAAATATTATGCTCACCATACACACACCAATAAAGGAACACATAGTTCTTTGCTCACTGCTTAGAAAACAACTTACGCTTAAAAAAGTCACCATTAGAATAATACAATATTTTAATGCACATACTTTTTTCTAATTAGAAAAAAAATAGTGCCGAACAAAATCTGTATACTCAGCTAACTTTATCCACTTCTAATTCCTTCAAAAATTTTACTTACTAACACTCTGAAAAGTATTAACCAATCTAGAATTAGAAATAACGCCAAATTCTTCAACTTTAGAAGCTAGAAAAACACTTGTAGGTGCTAATAATAAGGGATCGATGCTTTTCAGCGAATTTCTAGCATAAAATCTCTTAAAATAAACAGTTGCAGTAGCAATAACTTGTTGGCGAAGCTTTAATTGTTCGCCAAGAGTCTGTATAACTAAAAATTGATATGTTTGAAACAGAGGAAATAAAAAGACAATGTACAAAATATTACCACTAGCAAAAAATATAAGTATCTTTTGATATTCCTCTTCTGTTAAAATAGCCAAATCATGTTGTCTTTCCCTAATTAAATCTTGTTTGTCTAATAACCATTGTTGACTAAAAACACATATTAGTTACAATATGAACATATACAACATTCTTACTGATGAGAGCTTTGCCAAAAATTTCCAGCCATAATAAAAAACAAAGAATTTTATTGTTAATGTAGTATTAAATAGAAATTATTAAAATAATAACCTCAATTCTTACAGCGGTTTATTTGTACAAAAAAAGGGAGTGGTTTGTGATAGGAAAGGGAACTTAACTAGAATACATATCCCATAGAACCATTCTTGAATGCAAAATAGCTAAAATGATTGGATTTTGTCGTTTTGTGAAAAGTGTTAACGTAATTTGTAATGTTCAAATTTCTAAAATTCGTGTTAAAATTTGTATTAGCAATTTAATAAATAAAATAAAAATGCATAATTTTAGCACCTAGTTTTATAGTTTGTTTTATTTGAAATTTTTATAGCTTAGCAGCAATGCGAAATTTTCATTATACACATACATACCTAAGATTTACATTACCTGATTTTCAAACCGAAACTTTGTTAAACGTTGAAGGTACAATTTAATGTAAAATTTTTACTTCTGCAAACTGAAAAACTTACAATAATGTGTTTTATACCTTTATAAGAAGAAACAGTTTTCAGAATTGTAACTAAAATCCATTTAATAAACATAATTATAGAAACCAAAATATCAAATTATTAATAACAATTTCTAAAATACATAAATTTACTCTTGAAATAGTTTTCAGATGGCTGTATTCAAAGCACACTACTGACACCAAACGTGTTTGACCAACTGTACTTTTAAATTCTACCAAATGAATATTTGCATACCGTAGGCGTGTAGTTAGATATACTTAACCTATCTTTTGTAACTTTATTATTATTTTACTGTAGATTTAAATATATAAAATTCGAACTGCAAGTATTGGAAATAGTATTAAAAATGTTTACTAGTGGTAGTTGGAAACAAAATGTATTTATGATAACGTTAAGTGCTATACCAATACTTGCTTGGAGTAACTTGTTTATAACTTGGTATAAGTTGAGAAAAAAGTATAAAGCTGATAAATTACACGATGAACGTCATGAATGCGTTGTAATGTATGCAAATGGTAGAATAACAGGTTGGCCTTCCAATATACCTAATGCAATTAAAAATCCATACGAACCACTTCTTTATTTTATTAATACCGCAAATCAATCACTTGACGTTGCTGTGATGATACTAGGTGTGAAGGAAATAGCTAGTGCTCTAATTTTCGCTCATGAAAGAGGTGTTAAAGTTAGAATAATACTGGACTTCAATTATAATCAAAAAACCTATAGTAATGAGTTGAAAAGGGCAGGTGTACTTTATTATTTTTTAGTCGTTATTTTTATAGCAATTTGTAGATATTTCTGTAGTTTATTATGTACCTTGTGGAAGCTCCAGTATTTTCCACCACAAGTACGTTTTAAAAGATTATACCAAAGGCAATGGTTACGTATGCATGGGATCTTTGAATTGGTCAATGTCTGCATTTAGGTATAACTATGAAAATATAGTTTTTACAACAAGCCCCACTGTTGTAGAACAAGTTCATGCTGCTTTCGAAGAAGACTGGAAATATATTCATGAACTTACTCTAAATAGTTCATATGTCAGAGCGAAACTGAATGGTGTTATTTAATATTTTACTAGCATTGAGAAATAAGCGTTTATTTATTTGTATTAAAAATTATAAGAAAACTCTTCGTAAAAATTTATTATAATAATAATACTGTTATTAAGAAATTACAATTCAGATTGATACAAATTAGACATGATTCAATTGGTTGATGTCCAGTTTAATTGTTTAAAACAATTAACTGCTCTAACTTAACCTTAAACTTTTAAATAGCAAATATATAATACTGCAGCAGTTGCTTATGACAATAGTATAAGTCTGAGTGATAATGTTCAATTCGTGTTACACCATCTAATTTCAAATGAAAAGGTAAGTTGTTATATATTTTCACAATAGATTATGAGTAGGATCCTTCAAATAAAGCTGTCTATTTTTATTATTTTATTTTTAACTACAGCTATCTTATAGATCAAAGATCTAATTACAAGATAGAAAAATTACATAATAATGCAAATGCAAAATACATAATTCAAAATAAAACAAAACCGTGTAAAGTTCAGTTACATTCAGATAGTAATGGTGCAATCATCTTCATAGTACTATGCTTTTAATTTTATTGACGTGTTAAATATATCAATATTCATTTTGAATCTTAGTATAATTATTGCATATCCGATTAAGAGACGAAAATTTTAGAATGTTAGTACTTGGTGTGGGACAGAAAAATATTTTGGTGTAACGAGAGGATAAAAGAGGTATATTCAACAGCAAATGGTTCAATATTTCAGGACATTATTTGGTGAACAGTATATTGTATAAAAATACTATCGAGTGCAAGGTATGTCTTTTCTTCAGAGATAATGTATTGAAATTTGCTAGCAAAATATGGTTTGGGTAACTGATTGGTGGATAAAAACCTTGAGTTCGAACCATCACAACGTTAAGAAACCTTCTTTGTATGTTATCTACTAGCCTAGCATAGATAGCATATTGTGGACACCATATTATTGATATGACCTATCATATGCATTAAATAACAAGTAAAGTTGACGGTTCCATAAAACCTAATGAATTACGAATTACAAAACCCATCGTTTTATTAGAAGAGCATACTAAATGGCGTATGTGTTTGGTGAATTAAAGTTTTCTCTCAAAGTACACTCATATATCCTTGACATACTGCGTGGCATCGAAGAATAAGACTAACGTGTAGAGTCAAAATGTTGAGAACAAAGGTCCTAACACTACATTTAATGGAAGTCGATTTACACTACTCCACTCATACAGCCTAATAAGATTAGTTCGTAAATTATCAGTCTACTGTGAAGTAATTTTTCAGTATAGTTTCAGGTCATCTGCATATAATAAATGGATTACATTTATATAATCACCACTGTAGTTTATATATTATACATAGGAGGGGCCCAAGTAAGGACCCTTGTGGCACTCCAGAAGAAATTTCAATCATTTTTGATTTATAACTATGGTATTGTACATAACAGTGCCCCAAGCAAACATAGGACCTGGAAAATATGTTAACTAATTTCCAACACCCACATATGGAACCAATCAGAAGGCTATTTGTTTCAAAGTACACTGCAAGAACAAAGCATTTTTAAGCAAATTAAAAATTTCATGGTGGGTTATGTCATGTCATTGTTAATTAAATCTTCTAAAATTATTCATCATCATCGTTAGGTCTTCAGTCTTAGAACTGGTTGGATGCGAACCCTCATTGTTTCCTGAACTAACCTACACATTTCGCTGAAATTTGCTGTCTGCATCTATCCTTATCTGTGCGCGAAAGTCTGATCTCGGTCTACTCCTACCTATCTTTTCCTATCTCTGCTTGTAATATATCCCAGACTATTCCCCAGAAATGCCTTAGAACGCATCCTGTCCTATTTCTCATATTTTTTCGTTTTCCACAGATATCTGCGACTATTATTTCTACAACCAATTTTTTAACTTTGCCTGTCCATGCTACTATCCTCATACATCTGAAGCACAACATTCCAGAAGGCTTCTGTCTCTTTCTGTCTGCTTTTCCTACTGCCCCTATTTCATAGATGTACTGTGCTGTGCTCCACACTATGCTTTGAACAGTTTTCTTCTTGTATCTATGTTCATTGTCTTTGAACATAGCTGCTGTTCTTTCTTGTTTGATGCAGTTTAGTCATCTATTGTTTTAGTTTATACCCTATTTCTCTGATATTCAGTGGTATGTGAAGGGGGGGTAAGCAGCCTTTGGCTGCCAAGTTCCTCCAGCACTTAAACCTTTGTCAAATTAATAGTTTTCCCAATTTATTCTTTCGCACAATCATTAGTTGAAAATATTTCACAACCAACACCCGTAGTTTATAATAATCATTAGATTTAAGAGCACTTATTTTTTCGTCATTGGGTTTACGTCTTCAAACTGGTTGGACTTGTACCTCAGCTTATTTATGTCATGAGCTTGCCCACCCAGTTTCCTGCAATTCTCACAACAGCCTATATACAGCTCGATTCCCTTCTATTGTTTTCTAATTATATGCCCAATTTCACCGAGATTCAGTGGTGTGTGAAGGGTGTTGGGGTTAAGCAGCCTGTGGCTGCTAAGTATTTCCCAACACTTTTGCCGTATTCATAGTTTTCCAGTAAATCCTTTCGCACAATTAACATTAGTTGAGAGTATTGCGAAACCAATATCTATAGATGTTTATAGTAATCACCATGTTTAAGTACAGTTATTATTTTTCTCATTAGTTTTTCCATCCTGCGACTGGTTGGAAGCATACCTCCATTGATTTCTATTCTGAGCTAGCCTACACATTTTTCTGAAATTCTCACAGCCTACATCTTTCACTATCTGTGTGTAGTAGTCTAACCTAGGTCTACTTCTACTTCTCTTTTTTCCTATCTCTGCTTCTAATATATTCCGCACTATTCCCTCATGTCTTAGTGTGTAGCCTATCATCCTATCTCTCCTATTTTTTACTGTTTACCACATGTTTCTTACGTCCCCTACCATTTCTAGTACCTCTTTGTTCTTAACTTTGTGTGTCCATGATATCTTCATCATACGTCTGTAGCACCACATTTCAAAGGCTTTTACTTTTTCTTTTCTACTTCTCCTACTATCCAGGCTTCACAGTCATACAGTGCTGTACTCCACACATATGTTTTAAGCAATCTTTTTCTTGTTTCTATGTTTGTGGTCTTTGAGCACAATAGTTGCTTTTCTTGTTAAATGTACCACGACCGTGTGCTAATCTTTGTTTTATATCATTTGTGCTTTTCCCATCTTGCGTTATTTGACTTCCTAGGTAGCAGAAATCCGTAACTTCTTGTAAGTTCTCGTTACCTATTTGTATTCTTGTTTTCGATTTATTTTCCCGTCTTACATACTAGAACTTTAGCTTTATTTTTGTTAATTTTCATACCATATCTCTCCGTTAGAACTGTTTCCATTTCATCAAGAGCAGCTTCTAACTCTTCTTTACTAGATGCTAAAACCGCTATATCATCTGCAAATCTAAGCACATCAATCTTTTGTCCCTGCATATTAATTCCAAAAGTATTCCTGCATTTGACAGTATTCATTGCCTCTTCTATGTACAAGTTAAAAATTAATGGGGATAAGGCACATTCCTGTCTCACCCCTTTCCTAATATTTACTTCTCTACCTTCTTGCTCTAATTCTATTACCGCCGTTTGCTCTTTGTATAAGCTATGTACTATCCGTGTCCTTAAAACTCATTCCAATCTTTTTGAGTATTTCAAAAATTTTGTTCCATTTTACATTGTCGAATGCTTTTTCCAGATCTACAAATCCTATATATATGCTTTCCCCCTTCTTTCTCTATCGTTTTCTCCATTATCACCCTCCGAGCTAAATAAGTCTCCTGTGTTCCCCTGTTGAGCCTAAACCCAAACGGATCTCCCAGTATTTCTTCAGCTCGTTTCTCCATTCCTCTTTGTACAATTCTAGTTAATATTTTTGATACGTGCTGTCAAACTTGTTCGAAAATTTTCACATCTATCCGTGCCCCTTCTTTTTGGTATAGTTACTATGACGTTACATTTGAAATCTTTGGGTATCTCGCCTGTCTCATACATATAGCTTACAAGTTGGAAGAGACGTTCTGTTACTGCTTGTCCAGCGGCTTTTAGAGTTTCTGCTTGCACCTTATCTGTACCCGGCGCCTTACCATTTTTCAGACTCTAATGCTAATTCAAACTCATCTCTAAGTATGGGATATCCCAGGTCATCATTTTCAATGTCTAATTCCTGTTCTAATGCTGTTAGTTCCTCTCCTGAATATAAATCCCTATATATTCCTGCCATCTAGCTACTTTCTCTACATTTTCTATAATGAAGTTTCCTACCGCATCCCTTATATTTTTGCTATACGGTTTTATAACCCTAAAATTGATTCTAATTAGTCTTTCCTACTTCCATCGTAGTTTGTATCTCTTTGCACTTTTCATCAATCCATTGTTCTTTAGCTTTTCTGCATTTGCGAATAATTTTCCATTTTATGGCTTTGTATTTCTATATTCCATTTTCATCTGATCTATTTTTGTATTTTCGTCTTTCTTCTATTAAATTCAAGATATCCTTTTTATATACTGTTTGAAATGCATCGACCTTTATACAACATGAAACATTCTTCTATGGCACACATTTCTCCTGGATCAACAAGTAATTTTGTATTTTCACGTATGCAAGAGAAAAATAGGACACAATATGTAACTGGACGTGCTCTAATTGTAGTATCAGGAGAACTAAATCTGAGGAATTATAGCATAGAAAAGAATCCAACTGTACTCATTACACCTGAAGAAAGCATTGGCGGTCCACCAATTAGAAATTCATTTTCCAATAATCATGCATGTCAGGAATGTGCAACATTCCCATTAGCAAAATCAGAAATATAAAACCAATATTTCAGTTCTAGCTACAACTTTCCAATACAGACCATGGATTTAGAACATCAAATTGCCATCTGTTTCCAAAAATATTTCAGCACGCTCTTTAGTCCACTTACAGAGTGAGTGTACTATTTTAGGAGAATAAATGCTTCGAAACATTCTCTTGTGTTCTTTGGAGATTCTATATCATGAGCTGGATAAAAGTCATATTCGAAGTTACTTTTATAAACTGCAGTTCCTTTACCTTTAAATGGATTAGAAATCTTTCCAACTGCCAAATTAAAGAGACCTGATAGAATAATCTTCATCGGAACTCAAACTGGTTTCTAATGCAACATAATCTTGATCTTCCATATCAATATCACTACATTCGGATTCCAATGACAGTGCTTGAATTTTAAAAACCAAACGATCAGACACCTACAACAGATGGAATAATACTAAATGCACTTCACGGTGACATAATTGACGTACAAGCTTGATATATCGTATATATAGATTAAATAGAATGATGTACCCTAGTGTATCATTCGTATGTAGCGGGCAATTATACATGATGCACAAAAAAGCATCACCATATTGAAAAAGGTTAATAGCAACAACACATGAAGAATGTTACGTTCTATTTAATATTAAAAAAATTTCCTACCTCGTTAATTTAAATTAAAAACCATTTCAGTTCCTACTTATTTAAATTTTTTACATTTACTACTTTTCTATACTCAATCCGCATTGATAGGCAACCAACTATATGCGTCCTTTATTAAATTCACGAGTTTAGTTGCCTATATACTTATCCCTTACATATACAAGTCCACCTGTGATGTTCTGGTTCCTTTCTTACACGAAAACTTAATTACGCGTGCTTCGAGTGTGAAATGGTTTTTCCTGGGATTCATATAATGTTGAATTTTAAAAACAGTTGGTAACAAAAATTGTGGATTACTACGGTAAGAGAGTAATTGTTTTATTTACGTTTATATACATGATGTTTGTTTTACAGCACCTATGTGTTGTAATATTTTTTTATAAATTCTTTTACCAGGAGACTGCATTGAAGACTTAATCAACCGTAAAATACAATAATTAAAAAGATAGAGAATTAAGGTGAATATTTTGAAATGAAAAACATGACAAACTTCAACTTGAACTACTGTGTATAATCCTCCGGGGCGAATCGGTCAGGGTTTTTCCTTTTCTCCTCTTTCTATGCTCCCTCCCTCTACTGCATTTCTATTTTTTGTTGTGGTAATCAATGTAGACTACCTACATTGCTTTTGTTGCTTTCTTCCTTGTCCACCCTGTATACTGTAAGAAGAAGTTCATGTGCATCTCTTTAGCTACTACTATTCAATACCAGAATGGATACAACATATATTGCAATGATAGGCAGATGTTACACTTCAGAATTTTAATGTTTACCTTGATTTATAAAATGTAGACGAGCCTCAAATAATAGAAATGCATCATACCTAAACAAGAATTAAAGAATTAGATCAATATGTTCCATGCCATTTGAAATGCCAAACAGTAATCTTGTTTTTGAAGAACTGATGGTCTTCACTGTTTGTGGAGGAAAGGTAGTTTGGTAGCAGAGTGTCAAAGAGAAAAATTATAATCAACGACATAATTCCATAAAAGGTAGATACAATATATGATTATCACATTAACTATAAGACACAGATTATTGAAGACATCTTATTCTTTATAAATAATTATTTTCAAAATGAATTTATAGTAAATTATGTGTTTGTGTTCACTAATATTACTGCATGGATAAATAAATATTAATAATTTATTTCTGGAAATCAAAGAAGGCAATAAATATGAAATATTTTCACGTATTTATTTTCCTAGGTCGCACCTGCAGTTACTACTAATAATTTGTCTGTTTTTTGAGTTCTCAATCTGTACATGTTCTTTATCTTTAAATAAGGAATAGAGAAAGGAAAGGTAAGTAATGTACTTCATAAATAATGCTTAAACAAAATATTATACAAGCATCATTATAATAAATACCACTTAAAATCTAGAAACATTCAAAACCACAAATCTCCATCGCCCACATCTTCTTCATCTTGTATATGTTGAGAATCATTAAAGCCTGCTGAATGCATTTCTTCTTCCTCTTCTTCACTATCACTAACAGCCAAGTCATCATGTATTTTGGTTTCAGATAAATTATGAATTTCCATGCCTGCAGATTGAGTTTGTATTACTTCATTTTTATGCATCGGTAAACCAGACATTAAGAAATCTGAAGGATCATAATTAGGATCAACGTCCATACTTTCCTCTACAAAAAAAAAACATAGTTAAATTATTGTAATAAGCTAAGCCATAATTAACAAACGAAAATGAGGAAGTCCGTGTCCAATGGAAAAATCTAAATTGCTTGTTAGTTTCAGATAGTATTTAAGTTTGTAAGAAATGGAATAAATGACAACTACTGTTACAATACATGTGTGAAGTTATTGACGATTTTCCAGCAACAGTTTTACAAAACCTAGAAAAATATAATTGCAATGTTCATAACAAATATTCACATCTACTATTTTAAATTTTGCAAACTTGTTTCTGAATATGGCAACGCCTATAACTGAGCAAATAAAACTTCCTTACCACTACTTAAGGGGTAGCTACAACCCCTCCACCTATAACTAGGTAGCGACGTGGTAAAATGTTTTCAAAATAGTCACATGCAATTCTTTAATAGACCATAACAAAAACATTGTTACGCTAGTTTTCTTACGTTTTGTATTCCTTTTAATCTTGTGCCGTTTCTTAGGTTTTGATTTTACTTGTGCTTCTTTGTTCCCTTTGATCCACATTACTTTCCCTTTCCTTTGACTGGTTTTCTTACTGTTAGTCCTCCTACTGACTTGATTAAATTTTTTTCAATCCATTTTCTGTGGCATGAGTTTCAGACAATTTTTTCCTTTCTTCGAACACTATGATTTAGTCGACTTTTTGGCCTAGTTAGTTATTCTTTTTTTCAGTTGTTCATTTAATACGATTCTTTATTACCACAGCTTGAAGTACTCAATTTTTCTATCCAACATTCTCGCCGTTCCCTTGCATACTTGGAAGCTTGGCAGTTACTGCCTTGTTTTGGCTTTTACTGTTGGTTTTCCTGCTTGTTCCTTTTCTTACTTTGGTTTTTTCGCAAGAAACAAATTTGTTTCCTTGAGGTTGAAAACTTTACTATTTCTTTACTAGAGATATCCATCATCTGACAACTTTTGCAGTGTTAGGCCACTCCATCATTATTCTCGGTGACTGCTACCCTATGCTTCCCCTTTACTATATCCTTTGTGATTCTTGACTTGGTGGGGTGCAGTGGTCCTTCGAGCCAATTATAATTTTTTGTCTTTGATTTTTCTTCTTTTCCTTTTTGTTTTCTGAAACGAATTATCTTTTGATGTATTCTAATATTGTATATAGGACTTCTGAGCCGGATAAAAATTTTCTTTTTTTGTTTTTTGGTTTTCCGAAACGAATTTTGTTTTGGTGCATCTTATATTATTGTATATTTGTCCTTCAAGCCCGATGAATTCTTTTTGTTTTCTGTTTTGTTCTTTGTTTTCCCAGAGTTTTCTAAAATTTCTTTTGGTCTGTCCTATTAGTGTACTACCTGGCCAATTGCTTCCGCTTTCTGCCCCAATCTTTTAATTTTGCTTGGAGGAGCGGATTTTGTTACGTTCTGTCACTGTAATTAAATAATTTGGCACATATTTGATTTAAAATTTCATATTTCCTACTGTACCCACGATTATGTGCAAAACTGTTAAGCGTATTTGACTTCTCTCTAAATTGCAATAATTGCTTATTCAACATCCTGTAGGTTTTATTAGTACATGCAATTATAATTTAAATATAGCAAATTTTCTCTTTCAATATAATATTAAATCTGGTATTTGCCTTAAAGATTATAATACGTTTAAAAATGTGGGTTTCAATTGTTAAAGCATTCATTTAGCAATGTGTTTTATCAAATGGGTTTTCCTTTATCAATTGTTGTTGGCTTTGAGTTTCTAATGTGGGATATTCAGTTGAATCATTGTCGAACTTTTATTTTAGATCCATCTAATGGCTGTAACGATCCGAATTAAGAAATATTCCTATGAAAATTCACTGATAGATTTATAACATGAGATTCTGAAATTAGTTTGTATAGGAGACTGGAGCACAGTGCTCGCTTTTCTTCAAAACATAGCCTATCTTTTTTCCAAAATACTATAGACAAGAAATCTCTATGATACCATCAACTAACCATTAATAGGCATCATGTAACATAAGAAATAATACCTTACTTGAATAATATCACACATGATTTTGAAAAAATACAAAATTATGTGTCCACTGTAGCCCATAGGGTGCACTGGTCACAGCACCTGGGTACAGTGAACATGTTTATATTAAGTATACTTTATTCACTTAAATGCATTTCGACCCGTAGCAAGTTTATTCCTTAGTCACCAACTGTAATTTACTGTTACTATTTTTTTTACTTGTTTATATGTACGTATGTGAGTTTGAATATTTTTATATTAAAGATTGAATATTGGATAACTACAGGACGGAAAACAGTTCACTGTAAATATATTTGTTTAATTTTTTTCTATATAAAAACTAGGATTAAGGTAACACAAATTAGGTTAAGGTAATCAAAGAATGGTATTAATTATTTTTGCAAAGGTTTTTGCACTATGTAAATCCTTCGGGATATTTGTATAAATATTGTTTTCGCCGCGGGTTGGTTTTCCTTTTCTTTTGTAACATGGTTCATCAATTAGAGGTTTTGTAAATAGATTCCTTTCTTGAGGTTTCCTTTTTCTTTCTGTGTGACCCACCCCACTTTACGACGTTTTTAGCTAACACGGCATTACTTCTTTGGATTCCCCTTGTTGTTTTTGTTGTGGTACTCGACGCGGGCTTACTGTTCCTTTGCCTGCTGTACTTTACTTTTCTATTGTCCACATGGATTACCATAACAACATCCGCCCGCAACGATGCGTTAAAAGTCTTGGAGTGACAATAAACCCTATACTAAAAAAGATTATATCCCTTAAAGGGCTTAGTAGAAAATTGCATAAATATTCACATGTAGTCCTCTAATAGTCTATAACATAAACATTCTCCAATAATGATGTGCTAAGGCCAGTGCTGGGGATGACAGCAACTCCTATACTCCTATAGCAATTAGTAACTCTCTGACAAGTAAAATCACATCATATTGAGTAGCGATATGTTGCGTCCAATTTCACACTTCTGTATATTTTTGTACAGCTAGACTTTTCAAATATTGCAAAACTTTGGTTTGTGGTATTCGGTGCGAACTACTTACGTTCATTGCTCTCTTACTTGTCCGCATGGTATACCGTAACAAATACAGTTTTTATAATTTTTATAATTCACTTAGAAGGGATATTTTTTTAACTGCTCTGTATTTTCGTTTTTGAAGTTCAACTTTAGTACCTAGTAATTAGGTGTTCCGTTTATATAGTAACTTTTACTGCCAATTTTATTAATACATCGAGTTTGTTGATTATTTAAATTCGCCGCGGTATATTTAAAATTGAGAGTGGAATTTCCTTAGTTTACTGAAGCACGCGCCAACAAGTGCCGCGGGTGGTGAACGTTGTTATCCCGCATGTGCAAACAGTGTTGTGACTGGGAAATCCAGGAAGCTCAGCAGAGAATCGATTTGTCTTTCAAACGGTCCGCATCGCTATTGTTACATGAATCGCTTGTCTTTAGAACACCGCTATCGTTATAAATGTGCTTCGCTACACCCGCCAAAAGAGAAGAGTAGAATTTGTTACATCGTTTTTGTTGTTGGCACGGCTGCATAAATCAACAGGTGAGTGTTTTAGTAAATGTTTGATTTGTTTAAAACATTAATTATTTGTTGTTTGTTCAATAACAGTTAAAATTTTATACAGTCCACTTTCTCTCCTAATTAGCTATTCGAAATTCACCGCAAACATTTTACATTAGGCAACAAATAAAAATCAAAAAAGTCCTTCAGTTTGCCGATATTCGTAAAAAATTTGTTCTCGAAAAATGCTTTGAATATAAATCCGTTTACTAGAATACACTACAAAATAGCACCATTTTGTACATGTATATTCCATTCTGAACTTGATAGTAATAATTGCTATTTTCCTTAAGCTTCTCATTTTTGTTAAGATATTCCGGCACTTTAGAAGTAGTTGCTGATAGCTTCAACCAAACTTTCATGTATGAATTAGATAATCAGGCAAAGCATCTAAATATTGATTGTGGTTGTGAATGATCAAGCCACCTTTGATTACAATGTTATTAGTAACTGCTTCATAATCAGAAATGGCTCAAGTCACTAGTTCTCGATCATAATGAGTTGCTTTAGATTTAATATCTTTAGGATTCGTAATAGTTTTTGTAAGCCTTACCAATAGCCTCGCATTTTTTGCTTTGCAAATACATAAAAAAAATGTAATTCCGTTATTCGTTTTTTTCTACCATGTAACTAGAAAAGTGATTTACCTTCACACTAGCACCAGAAAAATTAAATGACATTTAAAAATATTAGTCAACAAGTTGCTTGGCATATACTACACAATTTTCTGCTATACCTTTATCACATTCAAAGAGTGCAGGTGCTCCTTCTTCAAGAATTACCTTTAAGGATTAATTTCGGTCAATGGCATCGTATACGAATCCAGACAGACTGCTTGAAAAATGTTAAGTTCAGATGAGAGGTGAAGTGTAGGTTCGTCCCATGTGCGAGTGTTATCACGTATATTAAATACCCCACCTTGCTTAGAATAGCAAGGGTTTGGCAAAATTCAAAAAATTTCCAGGTTAAAAAAATAGTTTCCTGGTCAATGTAATACCTTCAGGTGGAACATTGGAATATCAGATGTAGGTACCATCATCATTAGGTCTTCAGTCCTGAAACTGGTTAGACGCATACGATCATTGTTTCCTATTCTGAACTAACCTACAGATTTCCCTTAAATTTGCACAGTCTGCATCTATCACTATCTGATCTAGGTCTACATCCACCTCTTTTTTCCAAGCTCTGCTTGTCATATATCCCATAGTATTCTTCAAAAATGCCTTAGAACATATTCTGCCCTTCTATTTCTCCTATTTTTTTCCAAGGATATCCTTGTTCCCCTACTGTTTCTATAACCTATTTGTTATTACCTTTGTCTGTCCATCCTCATACATCTGAATGCACGCCATTTCAAAGGCTGCTACTGTTCTTCTGTCTGCTTTTCAGACTGCCTGTATTTCGTAGGCATACTGTCTGTGCTGTGCTCCACACATATGCTTTCAACAACTTTTTGTTCTATGTTTGTTGTCTTTCATCATAGGCGCTGTTCTTTCTTGTTAGATGCAGTTCTGTCCCCTTCTATTGTTTTACAATTATATACCCTATTTCTCCGACATTCAGTGGCTGCGAAGGGGGGTAAGCAGCCTGTGGCTGCCAGGTTCTCCCAGCACTTGAACATTTACCGATTTAATATTTTTTCCAATATATCTTTTTGCACGTCAACATTAGTTGCAGATATTTCACAACCAGCACCTGTAGTTGTTTCTAATAATCATCAGATTTATCTGCGCTTATTGTTTCGTCATTGGGTTTTCCATCTCAAAACTGGTTGGACACCTACCTGCACTTACTTATTTTCTAAACTAGCCTACATAGTTCCCTGAAATTCTCACACAGCAATACAGCTCGGTTCCCCTTCTAATGTTTTCTGAGGTACCATATAGAAATTGAAATTTTTTCAATCCAACAATTGAAGTCGCATTTAAGCTACTCTATTGTATCATGACAGGCAATTGGTATTGTACATATTGGGCCGCGGTTCCTCATCATGATATGTGCCATCGGACAAAATGTTTAAGCCTCCGATTGCACTTGAATGTTATTATATTTCATAATTTCTTGCGATGTCGTTCAAAGAACGTTACCATCAATCTGTTAATACGATTAACAAAAGTGAGTAGTAATACATGAATCAAAATTTAAACTATAAACTAAAAATGTTGAAGCACAACACTCATACCACTTATATGACTTTATGTTGATTTTAAATTATTTTGAGTTGTTAGAAAGGTATTTACAAACTAAAAAAAACAAACACATGACCGCTTGCACTCTTCAAGCAGTTCGGTTTCCCTTCTATTATTTACAAATATATACCCTATTTCCTCAGTGGTATGTGAAGGGGATTAAGCAGCCTGCGGCTACCAAGATCCCCACCACTTGAATATTTGCCGAAATAATAGTTTTCCAATATATCCTTTTGCACAATCAACATTAGTTGAAAATATTCCAAAACCAATACATGTAGTTGTTTATAATAATCATCAGATGTAAGTGCAATAATTTTTTTCGTCATTAGATTTTCAGTCTTTAAACTTGTTGGATGCATACCTTCACTTATTTCTATCCTGAGCTAGCCTACACCGTTCCCTGAAATTCCCACAGTCTCGATACAGCTCGGTTTCCCTTCTGTTGTTTCCTAATTATATGCCCTATTCCACTGAGATTCAGTGGTATGTGAAGGGGGTTAAGCAGCCTGTGGCTGCCAAAGATCCCCCAACACTTAGACATTTTCCGAATCAATAGTTTCCCAGCAAATCCTTTCACACATTAATATTAGTTGAAGATATTGCAAAACCAATACCTGTAGTTGCTTATAATAATCATCAGGTTTAAGCAATCCTTTCCTTGTTTCTATGTTTATTGTTTTTGAACACGGTAGTTGCTTTTTTTTGTTAAATGTAGCACGACTTTATGCTAATCTTTGTTCTATATCTTTTGCACTCTTCCCATCTTGCATTATTTGGCTTTATAGGTAGCAGAAATCCTTAACCTCTTTTAAGTTCTCGTTACCTATTTGTATTCTAGTTTATTTCCCCCCCGCCTTTGCATACTAGTATTTTAGTTTCATTTTTGTTAATTTTCATACCGCATCTCTCTTTCTTGCTAGATGCTATATCGTCTGCAAATCTAAGCATATCAATCTTTTGTCCCTGCATAATAATTACAAATGTCTACCTGCATTTGACAGTATTCGTTGCCTCTTCGATGTACAAGTTAAAAATTAATGGGGATAGGGTGCATCCCTGACTCATCCCTTTCCTAATATTTACTTCTCTACGTTCCTGCTCTAATTCTAATACCTCTGTTTGCTCTTTGTATAAGCTATGTACTATCCGCCTATCCCTAAAATTCATTCCAATCTTTTTGAGTATTTCAAACATATTTTTCCATTTTACATTGTCGAATGTTTTTTCCAGGTATACAAACCTTATGCACATGCTTTCCCCTTTTTTGTTGTTTTTCCATTATCACCTTCAGAGCTAAAATACCCTGCTGTGTTTCCCTGTTTCGCCTAAACCCAAACTGATGTTCTCTTAGTATTTCATCAGCTCGTTTTTCCACTCATCTTACAAGTTTGTAGAGTCGTTCTGTTACTGCTTGTCCAGCAGCTTTAAAGTTTGCACCTTATCATTTTTCCGACACTTTAATGTCTAAGTATAGGATATCCCAAGTCATCATTTTCAATGTCTGATTCCTGTTCTAATGCTGTTAGTTCCTATGCTGCATATAGATTCCTATATATTCTTGCCATCTAACCACTTTCTCCACATTTTCTATAACTACGTTTCCTCCTGTGTCCCTTATATTTTTGCTATGTGGTTTTATATCCCTAAAATTCATTCTAATTAGTTTATATGCCTCATCTGTCTTTCCTATTTCCATTTTAGTATCTCTTTGCACTTTTCATTAATTCTTTAGCTTTCCTGCATTTGCGAATAATTTCCCATTTTATGAGTTTGTATCTCTATTTTCCGGTTTCGTCTGGTCTTTCTTCTATTAAAATCAGGATATCCATTGTTATCCAGGGTTTCCTATTTTCTTTTTGTGTAAGCTGGATTTAATGTTATTCCATTCGGTTTCTACTTCCTTAGTATAAGAAATTTTCCCGATATCTTTCAGCAATTCATTTGACTTTTTTTCAAATCTTTCGTGGATATGTTTATCTTCTAGTTTCTCAAAGTCAAAGTGCTTTTTCTGTTCCTTTTTCAAATTTTTAAATTTAAGAATGGTCTTCATAATTCCGAAATTGCAGTCAGTGTCTATATATGTTTCTGGGTAGCTTCTACAGTCTTTTACTTGATTCCTAAACCGTTGTCTAACAAGAAAGTAATCTACTTGATATCTTCCTACATCTCCTGGCACCTTCCATATGTATCGTCTTCTAGCATAATGTTGAAATAATGTGTTTGTGATGGTTAAATTGTTTTTGTCGCAGACTATTTCCGCTGTCATTTCTCGTGCCTTAACAAAATAAACCTATTATGTTTTTTTGTAAGTAGTTTTCTACACAGTGACCTATCTTTTTTTGCATAACTATCCCTACACCCGAAATTCATTCCTCTACTCCTGTATGAATTACCCTAAAGTTTCCACTCCAAAAATCCCCCGCCTCTGGACAGCGAACTTTGCCATTTCTATGTCTAGTGCTAATAATCTATCCATTTCAATTTTCAGGTTCTCTAGCTTACCTATTTGCTTCATACTTCTGACATTCCACACTCCAACTCACAAAATGTTCCCTGCTCTTCCATTGATCACATCCTCCAAAGTAGTCCACTCCCGGAGATCCGAATGGGGGACTATTCTAACTCCGGAATCTTTTACCCCCAAAAGATACCAACATGTTAATTACAATTTAAGTACGCCATGTACTTGAGAGGTAATGTGGTGGTTTCCTGTTGCCTTCCACATCGCAGTTGTGTGTCTTAGAATACCAACCGACCCCTATGAACTCTGCAATTCTAATTACAGAAAGGGCTGTTGCCCTCTTACGGGGACCTGTCTTAATCTGGTTCCTCATTAAAGACCCTACTACTTTGGTTGAACCTGTAGCTTGGCTCTTTAGATCATTGGAACACACAAGCTATTCCACCCGTTCTAGTAATCTAAAATTTCTGCAAGGTGCAGATCCATTTGGAACGGTGAGTGTAAGGGAGTTTTATTTGTGTAGTTATGGGTGGCGCCAGAAACAAGTTTGCAAAATATAAAATATTTTATGTGAATATTTGTTGTAAATAGTGAAGTTATATTTTCCAGGTTTGTAAAACCGTTGCTGGAAATTCATGGATAATTTTACACAAATTGTGTTGATACAGCAACATTCAAGCTAGCAAGGAATTTTTTTTAATTTGTATTAATAAAAGTAGCTTAGGAGATTTATCGTATTACGATTTAATTAAATTATTTTACACTGAAATAAGCTTTAGTAAGTAATGGCTTTGTTGATTGTTTTTTACAATTTGTGCAGAATTTCACAAAAATAATAGTTTAAACTTAAATTATAATTTTAAGAGTCTGTATTAGTTATCAAATAATTCTTAAAATTAGGAATTTACCTTTAAATATCATCGAAGATGTCATTTCACTTTGATGATAATAACCCATTGTTCCTAATTGGACCATGGCCTCAGCAACTTGTTGGCTGTCATCATCATTACATGGTTCATTTGGCATTTCTGCCGATATAAAATTCCAGCTTTGACATCTTCAAATTCGTTTAAAGGAACTTCATCTAGCTCTTCTTCACTCGAAAACTGTAAATCTATTAAAATAAACATTATTAACAAATTCATGTAAGTAAGAATGCAAAAGACAGTCAGAAACAAAAACATGTTTTTCTGTGAGGGGAAAAAATTTGACATTTGATGTTCCTTGACAGGTAATTAAATGTCACTTTTTATAAATTTACGTTTTTCCCCGGGAAAAAATGAAAACTTTTTTACCGGTTATGTGCAAATAAATAAGAACACGAAGATATTTAATTTATAGCCGGATCCATATTTGTAACATTCGGGCGTAACATAACATCGTATCAACTTCGCCGTGTTCAAAACAAGCAATTTTGAAACTACTCACAGAATTAAATTGACAGATATTTGATTACTTGTTTGAAACTTCAAATTTTACATCGATTGATTTTTGACATTAATATATTGTAATATTTTTTTCAATATTAAATCATCGTTTTGCCTGTCACAGAAAAAACTGTATTATACACTGGTAAAAATGTAAGATTTTAACTCTCGGTGTTTTGTTTCCCTCCGCTTCGTGTCGGGAGACAAATACACCTCGAGCTAAAATCTAGTACTTATATAATAAATAACTTAACATTTCTGGCTTTTATTAATCAAAATCGGCGACTTTATAGAAGAAACAGAAAAAAAAGCGTGCATACTATTTCAGAATTCGGTCTTTAATTTTAATAGGTAAAGGTCTTTGAAAATCTCAATGACCTGGGCTGCGCAATGGAGAAAGTGAGAAATCTATAGAAAAGGATGCGACACAGTGTTTTCAGTTCAACCTAAAAACATCGAGTAGGATTTTAAGAATGTCATACATAGGGAGACATTTGAAAGATTTGAGAGCACAAATTCACTACGATACAAAATATGTTATATGTTTATAAATGTTTCAGTTAAAAAACACTCAAATTGCAACAGTTTGGTGATATTAATAGCTGGATACTCCATTTTACGCATCTCTCTGTTATTTGTTAAGCATTGCATTGGTTTTGACAGAATCATTAGGAATTTTCATGCAATTTGTCCAATAATAAACACTATTAAAATAACTTCAACTGAATATAATAAAACCTTAAACATATTATTTAAATCACACATTTAAGCAACGTAATTGTTATTAATATTATTAGGTAATATAAAAATATCGCATATTTGAATTATTGCATGTTACTGTAACGGATTACAACCAAGATCGTCATGACTATCATCACCAGGCAAACCAAAGCTCGAATAATCACTAACGTTATTAACATTTATTATTAGTTCCTCTATATGGTATACTATATATTCCCTTGCAAGGTATCCTCTTCAATTTTCTCTACACGAGTACAAAGAGTTACCCAAAAGTCTCAAACTTATTTTCAGCTGTCCTCCAATTTAAAAGTGCTGTTATGTGTAGCAATATAATTTTTTACTGTCGTCCATATTTTTCGACGGGGTTGAGTACAGGATGATATGGAGGTCATCGTAATACTGTATGGCCATGTTTAGCTAATATTTTATCAACAACATATTGTTTTTCATGTGGGTTTATGTTGGTTAATGTTTTGCATATAGTTCTGTTTTGTACCTTTAAGCTCAAAAGGTATGTTTCTTTTCAATAGCCAACACCTCATGTCTTGTTTTATCCAAGCTGATGTTGGATTTGGTTCTGCAGGTATGATATGCTGCATTATCCATCACTAATACAAAGTTTGTTACTTTTATTTTGAACATCCCATACATTTTTACCGGTTAATAATCAATACGCGGTCCAATAATTTTTAACTCAAATCCCTTTTGCTTTAAAAACGACAAGTTTATGCTACAATTAAATAGTTTACATCCTATATATTTTATTTTTCTGCAATAAATACGCTTTCGAATAATTCCTCAATTTAAATCTATTTGCTTTGAAACGTAAAGTTTATTATGCTATAATTAAATAAGTCAATATCCTGTTAGGTATCAGTGAGCGCGTTATACCTTCCGATAACGTATAATTTCGTTCTAGTGGGTTTCCCACCTAAAGATTTGTCGAAGGAATATATCCTATTATTCTCTGGTAAAACCGTGTTTTCCAGTTTGAATCGTGTTTCAATAACACGAATGTTTGGATTTCAAATTGGTGTCATTTAAATTTATTCTGAATTTGATTCTGCAGCCCGTGCGACGAAATATGTTCTACATTACTTGTTCTATCACTTTAAAAGCAATGCATGTTTATTGTTGTTCTGCCAATTAGAGATGTCTTGCGTGTATTGGTGAGTGTTGCCGTGCTTATCCCAACTAACCAGATTCTATTTTTAGCATTTTTTTTTGCTGGAGGCCAAAGGTGTTCTTTCTGGATGTAGCCCACCTGTTCGTTGCCGTGGGCCAGTTGCTGTAGTTACGATGGTAGCTACGTTGTTATGGTAACAACCCCCCCACGGTTGGCAAGTTAAGTATCCGGACGCACAGAAATATGTGCCTTGTGTTCTGTTATGCCTGTCAAGGATTTTTATTTATCAACGGTGGATGATGTAAAACCAGTCCACCATATTTGTTGAACAGCTAGTTGTGCTGGTGCTTCTGGGTATACGTCGTTAATTCTTGCTACAACGTGGGCTGTATTTAATGCTTAAGTTTAACACATGTACTAGATGGAAAACCTAAATTTACCTTTAATACTTCAAAATTTAACATCCTTGCTAGGGAGCAGAGTTACATTTCATACCTAAATTTAACATACTTGCGATTGAAAATTTTTAAGCATTATTTTTCATTTTTTACTGAGTTTTATTATATATTAGTCGTGAAATGCGCACTTCGTGGATCCACTATCCAATCTGTCCGTATAATATAATTGTTGGCGTTGAAATGATAACGCTTATTTTATTGTGTTCTCTTTGTATCGAATTATGTATTTAATTTTTTTTTATTTGTTAAAAGATAATCGTGGGCGATGTACTTTATTTTTTGTTTTTTTGGTATGCAGGCGAATCCCCCCACTCTCCGCGGTTGGTAGTTAGCCTGGTGTTTACTTTTCTTCCAGCTACGTAGCAAGTTTGGTTCATGGTCTTGTAATAATTTATCTTTTAATCATTGACAGAAATTTCTATTTTTTGTTTCATCGTTATAATCCTCAGCTTTAAGTCCTAATCTAAAAATGAGCAACCCATTAGGAACAAAACCGTTTTTGCTGCCAGCATGCACAATAATTAACAAATTTACTTTAACTAATGTTGCTTTTAAAGATTGATTTGAATCATCATCCCACGCTTTCCATACAGCATCTGAACAGTGCAAGTAAGTTTCATGACAATATATAATATTTTTCATTCTGCTCGGTGTTGCTGTACTTTTCGTAAATAATCGACTCGATTTGCTCAGATTTCTGGCTTCTCAATTAAGACTTTACAAATGTCTTAGCACTTCTTCCAACAAAACCCCATTTTGTGTATCAATCCTAATAAATCTATTTTCCACAGAAATTAATTTCTTCTGATTTGACAACCTCAAATACAGCGAAGGCATTGTAGGTTGTTTATGGTGGATGTTTGCAAATCGATAAATAATTGTGTGCATAATTTCTTCTTCAAATTCGACTAATGTAGACTTGTGCTGCTTTTCCTAACGGTTTTCCTTGGGTGAAATAAATTGTAACAACACCAATTGGTTACGTTTTGCCTTCTTTAATAATTTTCTTGGCAGTCGTTTACCCAAAACCAGTTGCTTTCAACACAATTTTGCTCAGTGTTCAGACAAATGATGTCTTGACCAGCATCCTTCTGCTCTATCATAGATTTGTAAAGATTATATATATATAGAATTATCATTATTCATCTAAAGCAAAACAATAAGTATTCCAAAAATATGAAATTTAAAAAGGTTTCCTTACAGTTTCAAAATAAATAATAAAGCATAGTCTTGAAAAAGACTGCTTTATAATTATTATTAGCAAAGACAATCGAACAAAATACACAAACACATATACAAAGGAGCTGGATTTGCAAAGATCAAAATCAAAGCGTGTACAGTATTGGCTTGACAGAAGATTAATAATTTGTAAAGAAGTACTACATCACATCCATAACGATTATTTGAATTAATCATTTAGTCATATTTTGCTTTACACTTAGTAGCAGTTTGAAATAAAGAAGTTTGTAAAAGAAATATAACACCCACCAGTGTTTTTCAGTGTGAAAAATTTAAAGAAAATATTCATCTGGAGTAGTGTCACGCTGTTGTAGGCATAACTATCATTTTTCACAATTACATTTGTCAGTTTGGTCTGTAGTATTTTCAGTAATATTTGGGGAATATGAGCAGGTCACTGAGATTTTAAAACACCTATATAACAATGTAAAGTGCTTGTATCCTATTAAAATCATGGAACATTATACTTTCAAATCAATTTGCAAATATATTTTAAATAAACAGAGCACACCATTATTTAACTATTTGGAAGATATGATCATCACCTGCAAGTATACTTCAGCTTTGAAAATACTACTCTTAGAATATTTTATGTTAGCATTATAAAAAGTAAACTAACCTTCCTCTAAGGTAGCTGCTAACTTTTTCCTAGGTCTACCCCTGCCTCTTTTGGTTTTAATAGGATTAGAACCAGTATCTGAATATGGTCCAGGTCCTTCAACATCGATATAATCATAGTCTTCCATATGACCCCTGAAATATGGATTCTCTGGTGAACTGGCAAGGCTCTGCAAGTATAATTTTGAGTTTGATATTAATTTGTTATACAACAAACATACCATTTGATCTGGTTCGGCTATAGTATAATTTTCTTCATCAACATCAAGCCACGTGTGGTCCTCATCTTGATAGGCGTGTTCTTGAGCTAAGGCAATTTTAGCTTCTAACTGAGTCAGGTGCTCATCATACTAGAAAGCACAAACATAATTTCAGTTTGATTTATGTTATACATACCTCTGCCAATGTAAACTTACAGATGTTTACTAACGTTTCTGCTTTTTGAGTAAATGGCGAGTCCTTTCCATTATATAAAATGCAATTTTCAAGAATCTGTTGTATGTCAGCTAAAAATCATGCCGGCTATGGTACTTATGCACTAGAAAAAGAAAAGAAGATCGATGAATATTAGTATTGGAAAATAACGAAATAAGATTCCCTTCTAAAATCTATTGCTGTTTTGTTATTTTGTTAGACTAATAATCCTATCTAAGAACGAACGGCAAATAGTGTTAGGCTGTGTGGTTGAAACAAGAGGAATTGCAAAATAATATTAAAAATTAAATCTGTAGTAAGTTGATGGTGTAACTAAAAGTATATAAAGTAGAATGTTAATGAAGCAAAGTACAATTACTGAGATAGAAAATTGTAGACGATTATCATAACACGAGTCATTACTATAATAGGTATGTCTAATGTTACATTGCAATGTATAAGCTAATTATCAATAAATAAAAGGTTCCGTATATTTAATATGATGTATAACAAACTTTTTACTATTCTTCATTTGGTTCAATATAAGCCTAAGTATTCACAAATACAGAGAAACCTTAATGTACTGAGATGCTGTAAAAGATACCGCAGATGACAATTACACATGTTTACTAACACCGACTTCCGCTTTAGCATGACAATTATACTATATTTATTACTCAATTCGGCAGCATAATTTATCTACATAAGTACTACTTTATATATATATATATATATATATATATATATATATAGTATTTATAGGATGAAATAGAGTAGATAATTCAGGTAATTATTTATGGCAGGGTACCGCATGTATATACAATTCATTTAAAATTTTAAAACGTTTTCCATATGTCGGAATTTGCATTTTTAAAATAGATTTCTGAGTTAATTTTGCTTCATTTTTGAGTAATTGTAAACACCAATTACAAATAGTAGGTGTAAAAAATGTAGATGCTTAACGTGCAGTGTAAACACATGTATCTTATTTAGATTAGAGTCTAGGTATAGAGTCAAAAAGCTTTCGATTTTCTGTATTGTAGAAATCAATAATTTTAAGACCGTTATCAAGGAGGGTGAAGGATTTTCATGAAGTAACAAATATTCTAAGCGTAAATATTCTTTGGGTGCATAATTTATCATAATTTAGTGAATAACTTGAACATCTGTATAAATTTAAAAAGTTTAATAATAGCAAAAGGGCTATAGTTATAACAGTTATTGGTTTTAAGAGGAAGCAAGCAAATAAAACATTCCCAATTAGAGTTTAGAACGTTGAAAACATTCTAGATATTAATTTACAAAGCTTGAAAATAATTCACAAGAATTTCTAGCTAAACGCTCAAGATCGTTATAAACAAATGCAAACAACAACATATTCGACGAATGGCATTGAAGGTTAAATACAAGCAGGGATCGATATTAAATAAAGATAGGTTATTTGAGCATGTATTAGAATGAAAAGTTATCATATGGTTAGATGTTTGTTGATTTTGCAACAAATGGGGGACAAACAAAATGACAAAAGTTAGCAGATACAAGGGAGAAGCAGTGTGTTTAGAAAGACGTCAATTTTCAAAGGTGGAGTAAGAAATGTTTTAGTATTGGTCGACTTCAAGGACTGGGGTAACATGCATATGATAAACAGAGATAGATTGACTACTCATATAGAAGGGGGATAGACAATAGTCGAGAGAAGGAAAATGCTAGTTAGGGATAATCATGATTGTAAACAAGGACTAAAAAGGAAAGGAGATATTGAATACAGGTTAGACTAAGATACAGAAAACTGGTAGTAGGAATATAAAATATAGAAAGGGTACAAAGAAAGAAATAGAAAATTTTCATATGTGAGTTAGAGCAAGACAACCATAATATGCATATAATGAAGGTGTGCTTTAAATGGTAAGACGTGTGTCAGTTGAGCCTAGGTTTCGGCGAATTTAATATCCGTTGTGAAACTATAATATATTTTCGTAGTAAATCGTTTGTTTTGAAAAATTCTTAGATTTGAAGACGGTTGGTGCACAGCTGCCAGTTTTGAGTGGAAATAGTGAAGGTTATTGGAGGGGTTTTAAGAATGTGACAGTTGAAAGTTGTTTGTGACTATGTGGTTTTGTCAAATTCTGTTGACCGTTTAATAAATTTACCAAGGTTTATTTATTTGTAGTGGCGTGTTTTCAAGAATTACAACTAGAACGAGGGGCAGTAGGTCTATATAATCACTAAGAGGCAGTGAGAGGCTCTCTTTTACTTATCATCCAAGCATCGAGTAATACTAATAAACCAATTCCGTGACAAGTGATTTTAATATTTTAATTAAAGTTAATTAAAACATGTACAAGTTGGTGTATTGTTGTATAAAACTGCAAGTAGAGATTGCTTGCTATTTTTGGTTGTTGGTGCAAGATAAGCACTTATATGGAGTAGTGGGTGTTAAATGGATCGAAGTGGTGGTGTACTGGTGTTACGGGTTGAAATTTTCAATACAACATTTGCATTTTAACAGTGTATTAAATAGTAAATTCTTTCCGTATTAGATTGTACATACTTCAATATTGATAGCGCGTTATCAGGTACGAGTTTGCAAACCAGCTTTAGTGGTATCATCTTCACATGATTTTTCATTTGAATCGTACACTTTTAATTTGCGCTTTGGGTTCGTATATATGCCCGCCTTCGTTGAAGGAATTTTAGCAAATTAATTTGAAAGGAAATTATTCTGAGGTGATATAATATAATTTTCTTTATTGCTTAAATGGGATTACGGCGATTCATAAAGTTGAATCCTCAACTGCTATCTGGTAACCACCCGTTACACATTTTGTTTGTTTGTGCATTGAACCCGATTGTGGATCGGGTTCTAATTCAAGTTCAAATTCAAGTTCTAGTTCAAATTCAGGTTTCAATTCAAGTTCAAGTTCTAATTCAGGTTCAAGATTTATGTTCTACGTTTTGTTCTACGTTCTGCTATTCTAGGTCCTAGTACCGTTGTACACTGTATGTTGAATTTCGAGTTCTAGATGTGGCATCTGTAAGTAAAAGGAGAAGATGTTTACAAGTAAGGATCCAGTTAACCCATGCGAATATAATTGGTAGCTATATTCTACCTGCACACACCATTTGAGCTGGAACATCGCCATCCACGCATCAGCAGTTGGTGAGTCCGTTCCATATCTATTTTATCATCACAACCGTTTGGTTGACTTTGCATGCTGGTGAATTACATTGTAATATTATTGGGTTTAGGGTTGCAGTGACTATACAATTATAATAGGGTTGGGTTCTAATTTAGGGTGTTGAAAATTGCATATTCACAATACTTAATAGAGTATGTAAAACTAAGCCAACGACCCGCCTAATATTATTACATGTATTATTGCAGATACCCTCAGTACTTAAGGGTTATCCTGCTAGGATCCTAGTGCAACCCCTTATTTGTGTAATAGTCTTTTTAAATCAGCCGTATGGTCGCAAATTTATGTTGTCTTGTTGGCTGTGTTTGATTTTAAAGTAAAATTCGAATTAGTCAATCGATGTATTGGTATATGTATCGTTAAAGTTACACCATAACAAGTGGGTAAGTCCAGTTATTAATTAAATTATAGTGTATGTGTTTATTGTTATTAATTTGATATATTCTTGTATAGTAAACGTATTGAATAGCTATGAAGTTTACATTACTGTGTGCCAACGTATGTTAGCTGGATTGTATGCTGTGTGGGTATGATTTGTGACCATGAGGAATTTCCTATCTCAGTTTCGTCGGAGCCCAGCTGTTAGAGTTGGGTGGCGCTCATTTTTGACAAGAGGTTTGGTTGATGGTTTACCTCACTCCCCGCCTCGGTACTGGGTTAGCTCAGGGTACATTGAAGCTGCTTGCTCCGACTGCCCCGATAAGCATTTACCGTGCTTACCTCATTAGCGATTTTAGTTGTAAATTAGAATTCAAGTTGAAATCCCCCCTTGCTCGTTGTTATTGTATTGCGAGCGCCCCGTCCCGTTATACTGGGGCGAGATGGATCCATAGATGAACTGTAAAGGTTTGGAAGTTGAATAAATTGGTGGACGAGAGAATTGGGAAGAAGGTTGCCGTAAAGAAAAGTATGATTCAACTTGGAGGTTGGTTCCTGAACATGCAGTCATTGATTAGTAACTATTATATTTGTAAAAGTGCTATGGTGTACTCCACAAAAGTTGTTTTTCCAGAATGAAACACACAACTTTTTTACAAAATAATATAATAGTAGCGAGTGCAATTATAATTCTTCAAACCTGACTAATGATAAAATCAGCAAATGTAATCAAATCCATTGAACATCTATAACTTAAACTTATTAATGCCAACAAAGTCAACACATTTAAAGATAAGTTTATAATCAAGTTAAAACACCAACATGAAAAATTTGTACATGAACCATTAGTTCAAGAACAAGCAGTAATAATACAGCAGGAATTAGAAAACAAAATTGTAGACGTATAAAAAAAGTTATTAAACCTGCAGGAATTAATGCAAACTGTGTGTATGAGAACCACTAAAACAGCTGAAACTCAAACTTACCTATCTAAAAAAATTAGCACTATGAAAGATTTACCTAGTGAGAAGTTAGGTGACAAAACTTTCTCTGATGAATGGTAGAGTATTTTATTTGTAGTACCGCCTATTTATACATACAGTGATGAACATAAAATCACAGATGACTTAACTCCGCAAAATTAATGCGTTTTCTAAAAATATTTTTGTTAATGGTAAATCTGCTGATACCTATAGCGATAAATCAGACTATAGTGTGCCCCGAAAACTGTATCCCTGCAGTGAATGCTTCTGGTATCGATAAGGCACGTACTGTGCACTAACTATAAAACTCAATTGTGATTCTGCTGTAAACGTAACCGCATTTGAAATATGCTTTTCTAAAAAACATCAAATTTATGAAGTCCAAAAATTGAAGTTCTTCAAAACATACAACCATTTTTAAAACTCTGTTCAACAGTATAATATCGTACCAAAATCATAATTTTAGGAACAAAATTTTAATTGCCACATGTTAAAATTAATATGTTTGTAATAAACAAACAGAAATTATAGAATATAATAAAAACTTCCGAGCATATTTATACTTACTGGCTGCTTTTTTAGACATTGTCTCCAGGTCTATTGGTCTTTTAACTACTGTATAATAATCTTTTACTAGCTTTTTATTTACAGGTTTTAGGAAAGGCCATGACACCGACAATGCTTTTAATTTACAATTTAGTACGTTTTCCAAAATAAATGTTAAAGCAACTTGATCGCTATCTAACAAAGGATTGATTGCCTTTTCCAGCCGCATTAGTCTATCCTCTTTTTCTTCTAATCTTTCAATACATTTATTTAACATACGCTGTGCAGCTATAGTTAGACTACTTTTTTCACCTGCAGGAGTCAAAAATGAAAACAATCTAATTATGTTATCAAATATTTACCATTATAACGAGCAGAATTTTTAACAATTTGATCTACATCTGCCAAAAATTCTTCACGATTTTGGTACTTCTTTTGGCGCAAGTTTTCTCGAATTGACTGTAAATCCATGGGACGTTGGATAATATTGTGATAATCTACAACTAACTAAAACATCATATGTTAATAGGTTGATCAAATTGTTTAAATATAATAATGTATTAAATTACAAAACAAAGTTACAAGATTTACCCTGAATGCAATATTAAAATTATAATTAAATTAAATAAAAGGGAAGGAGATCTATATTGGACATGTATTTGTACACATTCCAATAAAGCAAAAAATTCACGTGAATGATTGTCATAAATAAACAAACCATAAAAGTTCTTTAATGAAGGAATTAGCTTTTAAGGAGAGTTCATACACATACAACAACACATGCGAATGTTTTTTGTAATTGGCAATTGAGAAGTTTGAAACGTTTTACAGGCAACATAAATAAATCATGAATAGTTGGGGATGTTATATCTAATTTCCCGAAGATTGGCAAAAATATCATAAAATCAGCACGTTGTCAAACATATTTGTCAATAGTTTATTTTATGTGAATTATTTAATTTGTTGGAAGTCAAAGATAGGTGCTATTGATGCGTAATATGGCGGGAAAAAAAATCAACAATATGTAGGTTATGTGAAATTTAAGTTATGCGACTAACAAACGTGACATTTAATAAGATGGGAGTATGTGAATTTTGCAACCACCTTTTTGTTCGGATAAAAATTGCAAACTTACCAGAATGTGTTCGTATTGAATATTACAACTTTACAACTCCCATCGACGAGCCCCAATGAGGGTGAAACGTATTGACTGGATGCCATGGTTAATATTGAGTCACTTGCCATTAAAATTTCTTGTATGATATTAATCCGACTGTGAATTATCAGATCTTCCAAAACCACGCTTTGACAAGAAACATCATGCCAAGCTGTAGGTAAAATTGCGCGTTTCTTCTCTACATCGTTTTTATGATTTCCTTCGTGGAAAATTGGGTTCGAATTTCTTTAAGTTTTTAGGTTACTCATCGCACAACTTTGGATGTTCCGATGTGGAAATTGAACTTACTTCGCTCAAATCGTTGGAGTATGCTTATGACGGTGACTGTTACAGTTTGGGTATTTATCTAGAGATAAGATTCACATGGACTGACATAACAATTTGCTATATAAAAATTTAAAGTAATTACTTAAGTATGACATTTTTTCCTAATAAGTTTTTGTTACAGCTGCAACGAAATGCATTTCGTGTGTTGATGGTTTTCCCTTTGCTGCTGTTGCTTGCTATTACTTTAATTGTTTTTTGTATTTACTTATCAAGAGTTACTGGTTGACAATACGTAAGTATGGTGTTTTTAAGACTATAAAACATTTAAAATTTGGTAACAACAGGACTGAAAACAGTATACTATACATATGCTTGTTTAATTTAGTTTATGTAAATATTAGGATGGAGGTAGAAAATTAGGTCAAGGTAATAAAAGAAGGGTATAAATTATTTTTGCATAGACTTTTGTACTGTGATTACTTTCTATGTGAGTTGATGTTTATTTTTAGATCATGTTTTTTAATTAGAGGCTTTTTAAATAAAATTCCTTTAATTTGAGGTTTTCTTTTCTTTCCTTCTGATCCATCCCACTCCACGATGTTTTTGCTACAAGGGCAATATAAAGAATATTGAGCACCATTCCATGCCGATACAATACGTCAAACCAGAAAAAATAAAGAAATTTGGTAAATACAAGGGTAATTGTAGAAACTTTTCTAAATAAAAACCCTCTGTATATAATGTGAAAACCCGTAATATACAAGCTTTAGTTATTGTTCATGCCAATTCTATTTAATTTATTATAAAGTGATAATAACAATCCTGTTTATATTTCATATCAAGAACTGGTTGTTATCTATCAAGTTTCATTAATTTTTGATTCATTATTGTTGAACCTTACTAATAAACCAACGTGTTTAAGTTTCGCATTTTATTCACATATGCTTAGATCTGTTAATTACATTTAATCATAGCAGAGGTTCATCAGTAGTGTTTAATTGTGATACAGTATGTAGTAACATATTATATATCCAATATCCAAATCACTCCTAATTTTCTTTTGTTCCATATTATTACGTGTTGAATGAAGTAGTGCTCTGCACTGATTGGTAAGTCTCTGTTACACATTTATATTATAATAATTGTTATTATTATGCATATGGTCATGCTATCGAAGGGATTTTATATTTTTGAATATTGCATTCAAGCATTTAACATAGCACATTAGCTCAAGCTCAATGTCATGTTGCACAATATTATCTTTAAATAATGCATTTTATGTAAGTAAAAATTCGCGAAAATCCTTCTAATTAAAAGCAATTTAAAATGTGTTCACTTCATTTTCATAACAAGATTAAAATTTTTATTCCACTTCAACAAAAAAACAATGCAAAACATGCAAATCATCTATTGCAACTAAAAAGTATCAGATGAGGGGACTTTATAGAACATTATTTCAACACATTCTATAAAGAATTTCAGTTCATTTCATCGCAACATTAAAAGTATTTAACGCAACACAAGTGTTCGTGTATTTTAAAGTGAAAAATGCATTGCATTTTTCAAGAAAGATCTCGGTCATTCATTATACAGATAAGAAATTTCAAATGTTTATTCATCTAGTAGAAAAACCCATAAATCAAAGATAACCAGCGAAGGACAGCAATTTAGATAAGATAAACATGCAAAATGTCGGAGAAACAGAGTATATAATTGTAAAACAATAGAAGGGGACCAAACTGCATCTAACAAGAAAGAACAGCGCCTATGATGAAAGACAACAAACATAGAAACAAGAACAAAATTGTTGAAAGGATATGCGTGGAGCACAGCACAGTATGCCTATGAAATATGGGCAGTAGGAAAAGCAGACGTAAAACGGTAGCAGCCTTTTGAATGCTGTGCTTCAGATGTATGAGGATGATAGCATGGACAGACAAAGTTAATATCAAATAGGTTATGGAAAAAGTAGGGTAGCAAGGATATCTGTTGAAAAAAATAGGAGAAATAGAAGGGCAAAATATGTTCTAAGGTATTTCTGGGGAATAGTACAAGATATATTACAAGTAGAGATAGGAAAAAGGAGGTAGGGGTAAACCTAGATCAGATAGTGATAGATGCAGACTGTGCAAATTTCAGGGAAATGTGTAGGTTAGTTAGAAATAGAAAAGAATCACAAAATAAAACCAAATATAAGTAATAACGAAATAAAAGCAATTCACAATCTAAAAAACGATAAATAACTCAATTATAATTCTACCTGTTGACAAAGGCAATGCAACAGTAATAATGAATAAAAACGATTACAACACAAAAGTCAACAAACTGTTGAACACAGAATTACACCAGTTTAGAATCGGACCCAACAAAATCAATTGAAAATAAAATATACAAAACTCTATTTAAATTTAAATATAAATTCGAAGACAAAGAAAGAAGTAAACTGGTCCCACACTACAGTAAACCACCCCCCTTTTATGGTCTACCAAAAATTCATAAAAAAGACATTCCTTTAAGACCTATCGTAAGCTCCATAGATTCACCATGCCATAATTTAGCAAAATTTCTCCTAAAAATTATAAATCCATTAGCAGGCAAAACGAACTCTTTCATAAAAAACAACCAACACCTTTTAGAAAAATTATCAAACATAAAAATTGAAAATACACACACAATGGTAAGTTTTGATGTAGTAAATCTCTTCACAAATGTCCCTATAAACAAAACACTAAATATTATAAAAAACAAACTAGAAAAAGATGGCAACCTTAAGGAAAGAACAAAACTAAGTATACCATCGATTATGGAATTACTTGGCTTATGCGTCAATACCACATATTTTCAAATAAATGATCAATTCTACAAACAAAACTTCGGAATGGCAATGGGAAGTCCACTATCGCCAATCTTTACAAATATATTCATGGAGGAATTCGAAAATGATGTAATATTCACACAAAAATTGAAACCACTAATCGGGTGGAGATACGTAGATGATGTTTATGCTATTTGGCCTCATAAAACAGAACCAATTAAAAACTTTGTACAATCAATTAACGAAATAGAGCCAACTATTAAATTCACATATGAATTAGAACAACATGGAAAACTTCCGTTTTTAGATATTCTAGTTAACAAAAACGATACAACAATTAATACATCAGTATACAGAAAACCAACGCAGGGAAACAGATACTTAAACTTCGAGTCAAACCACCCACAATATGTCAAATGAGGAATTATCAAAACCATGTATGATAGAGCAAAATTAATATCATCAAACGAAGAAATTTTAAAGAAAGAAAGACCTAATCAAATGTACACTAATAGAAAACAAATATCCTAAAAGAATAATAGAAATAGAAATGAATAAAAACCCTTAAAAAAAAGAAAAAGAAAGCAAAAACAACGATGCACACCAAAAAATGCTCTCAATACCATACATAAAAAAATTCTCCGAAAAAATCCAAAGAATAGGAAACAAATTTAGAATTAAAACAGTATTTAGAACAAACAATACACTAAGAGCACAATTAACAAAAACGAAACCCAAAAACGCAATACAAAGTTCTAAAAACTGCATCTACAAATACCGTGCGAATGTAACAAGTTTTATATAAGGGAAAGTTCCAGACCATTTGAAGTTCGATTAAAAGAACATAAATCATATATAAAAAATAGAAAATTCGAAAAATCCACGATTTGCCAATATGCATGAGACTCCAGTCATAAAATAAAATGGGAGGACGCAAAAATTATCGACAAAGAAGAAAACCACCTAAGACGCAAAATCAAAGAAGCTGCTTATATAACCCTACATAAAAATAGCTACGTTGCAAACGAATCCATAACTTTCAGTAAACAATGGATTCCATTACTAAAAGAAATAACAAAAGAAATAACAAATGAAAATCAAATGCCCACAATATCCAGGTAGCATTGCAAGTTTTTCCTGGGTTTTCCTTAACATGAAATACAGCCTACATACATGATTTCTATTTATACATACAATAACTAATTACATAACAATAAACATAACAACAACTCCTGTAAAACAGCATTGGTATCTGACAAGTGCAAACCCGCAATAGGGTTACCTCAAAACCATATACAATCTCCGTTGAACAGTATTGGTATCTCACAAGTGTAAACCCGCCTTAGGGTCGCCTCAGAACCATATACAATCTTCATAGAACAACATTGGTATCTGACAAGTGTAAACCCGCCATAGGGTCGCCTCAGAACCATGTTAAAATCTACCAAAGAGGTAGCCTAAATCATAATGATTTTTCCCACTCAAAATAAATGTAAAAAACGGCTGCTTAAGCCTTACGGTAACGCAATCGCACACTTCTTTAATATCATCCTCAATTGTATAAATAGAAACATGTTTAAAAATGTTTTCCAATCCACAAATTATTGAATTTATATAAAATTCACCAATAAAAATTAATCAGCTGATTTCACGTTAAGCGTATTGGCTACCTAAAAAAATCGGTCCCAGGCCGTAACACAAATTGAAGGCAATCATCCTTTTAAACTTTAAAAATTTTTACTTCGTGTACTCAAACCAAATATTTTGAACATCAATAAATCAAAGTCACCTTCAATTTGTGTCATAAATGTTAAACTTGAAGTTTTTATTATTTTGACAACGATCCTAGGTCATGGATCGAAACGTAAATAAAGATGATTTTAAAAACTATGAGTGGTTTAATTCCCAAAAAAGATTAAGAAGAATGCTTAACAAACCACAACAAACATACAGGGAATATTATTACTATCTAACAACATTAACTTTTACAATTTTACAGCAGTTTTACATTAATTCTGAAATACAAGCATACCTTTATTAATTGATGTTCCATGCATAAACGCAGAATGCGCGTGTATAAATAATCACCCTGTAAGATATAAGCATATAATAAATAAGTCGTATATGTAACAGTAATTAGTTGTACGATACCGTAAAACGCATATCGATACGAATGCAAATCTATACATTTTTTGATAAAATTTGCTGTAAATAGCATAGAATGAGCTTTACACATTTAGCATAAATATAAATAATTTCGTGTCTTTACTATACAACGCAAACCCTTTTGTATTAAAAAGCAATCAAAGTTTAAATTAATTAACCTGTAGATTGTAGCAATTGATTCTAAATAAAGAACTTTCTAGAATATGTCATCGGTATTTAAAACTACGTATAAACTCATTAATTAAACATTTTTATTCCAAAAGCAGCTTGAACATCGAAAAAACCTGCAAAATCCCTTGAATAACTGATAAATAATCAAATATCTTTTGCATTAGTATGCAACACCGCAAACTATAGTATATGTGAAACAAGAACAAAGAACACATCACGGATAACTAGAACAAAAAAGAAGGTAATCAAATGTCAAAATTTTATCCACTAATTGGGTATTCGAAGAACCTTACATCATAATGTTCAATATTATTCTGGTAAGATTCTAGAAAATAGACAATTTGTATATAAAGGAGCGCTTATGGTTTCAAAGGGATTTCATGCACTAAATTTGATCCGATGCAGTCGATGCTTAAAGTAGATCAATTAATGTTATTTTAAAACGCTAGTCGTTGCATTATAGAAGTACTTAGTTGCGAGGTTGCAATGAATATTGAAATGATGTTTTTAAATCCATATTGCATACAAAAATGGAATTATTGATTATGAAGAAAAGGCAAAAATTCTTCAATATAAAGCTATTTTTAAAGATGTATTAAATGATTGAAAAGATTAACCCAAAAAGGTACTTTGATAATTGCTGTTGGAAATCAGGAATTTTATTTGGAAAACTTGTAAGCAGATTTGGAGATCAATTTATAATAAGAAGATTTTTAATTACGAGGAGCATTTTTGTGGATTCCGCAAGTATCACTGTTAGATTTATTTTTAACTGATATTAGAGTATTTAGATCTAGTTCAAGATAATCCTAATAATTTTTTTTTGTCAGCGGGATTTTTTTAAGTGTTCAGTAAAATCAGATAACTTATTTGATTGCGATCACTGCAGTAATCATTTGTGTAAAGACTGTGCTCAGTTAACTGAGACAGAAATTAGATGTCTGAAGCTTAGTAAGCGCAAACTAATATTTGTATGTGATGGATGTGAGAAGGGTTTATTTAGAATTCCAGAATTCTTAAATAAATTAAGTATTCTTGAACAAAAAATAGAAGATTTACAAAAGCAAAATGAAGATCTTGAAAAACAAAAAAGTGCAATAGGTTGTGAAGAAACAATAGCAGAAATGATTGATAGGCAAAATAGATCACGAAATATTATAATACTGAATGTTCAAGAATCAAATAGAAATTCATACACTGAAAGAAACGCAGGAGATAAAACCACGGTTGGTAAATTACTTGGGAATTTTGATATTGATTTAGATAATGTTAAAACCTTTAGACTGGGTAAGCGCATGGAAAACAAAAATCGGCCAATTAAGATTTTAACGGGATCTCGGGATGAAGCAATGTCTATTTTAAGAAATAGAACAAAATTACCAAATCCAAATGTTCGGATATTTGGAGATCAAACACCGAAACAACGGCAATATTATTTGGATGTTAAAAAGAAACTTAAAGAAATAACTGAAAATGGAGATACCTCAAAAACAATTAAATATATTAATAACAAACCAACAATTGTAAATAAAGATAGAAATTCAAAAAACTAAATGGCAATTCGTCATTAATACTCAATTCTCACATAATCTACTTAAATGTTCAAAGTAGAATGTCTAATAAGTATCAATTAATGGCTGATGTGATGTATTATAATCCTATGATAGTGTTGTTATCGGAAAGTAGAGTAATTAATAATGTGGAAGACAAAAAAATTGCAATTGATAATTATATCTTAGTAAGATGTGACTCTATTAGCAGGCATACTGGGGGGGTGTTAATTTATATTCGTAAGGACATTGATTTTAAAACATACAAAGAATATGTATTGGAGCCAAATTATTGGTTTAAAGCTGTGAAAGTGCTATTATTTGGGTCACTATGGATCATAGGAGTGTTATACCACTCCCCAAGTGCAAGTGATGCAGTGTTTCTGAATAACTTTGAAGAATGGAGTGAAAACCTATTTAATACGAACCTATGATGTATTATAGCGGGAGATTTCACTTTAAATTATGAAAATAAGGATTAATTACTATGTAAAAAAAGTTAAGTAATTTCATTAAGGTAAATGGTATACAGCAATTAATTACAGAGCCTACTAGAATTGTACAAAATAGTTCAACATTAATTGACTATATCTTAACTAATGCTAAACAAGTCAGGGCTATTGTCCATCCGACACCAATAATAACTGATCACAATAGTATATCAGTAGCAATTACTAAAGAAAATAAACATTATAATAGTAATAACCAAATAAGTCAATTCAGAAACCTAAACGATGCAGCCATTCACCGAATAAACCTAGGACTTTTAAAATGTACATGGAAATTTGACAACACAAATGTTGATATAATTCTGAATGATATACTAAATAATGTTACACATGCGTTAGACAATGAAGCTCCTATTCAAAGCAAATTTCAATCACATAACTGTTTAAAGTGGTATGACAATGAAGGGCATGCCAAAGCTAAAGAAAGAGACTTTGCTTATAAAAAATTCAAAATCAATAAATGTGCTGTAAACTGGAAAAATTATAAAACTTGTAAAAATCAATTTGTTAATTTATTGAAGAAGAAAGAAAGAATTTTATGAAAAACAAATTGACAATAACAGAAGAGATAGCACTAAAATGTGGAAAATATTAAAAATGTTGGTTAGTAATAAAGAAAATAATTGTGACATACAAAGAGTACAATTTGAAAATAATCACCATAAAATCATTATGAGAGAACAAAAGGATATAGCTGAACATTTAAATGACTACTTTGTGAACAGCATTGAAGATATTGTAAGGAGTATCCCAGACACTAATAATCTATATCGACTAAACCCATTACATAGCCACGATGTCAAATTTACTGAATTTAAATTGTTAGCCTAACATGATATAAAAAAAATTGTACATAATCTACCTAACAAGTGTAACTGGTCAGATACAGTAAACACAAAAGTAATTAAGGCAACCTTTGATACAATTGGGCATGTTCTTCTTCATCTGGTCAACTCCTCCTTAAGAACTGGCAGTTTTCCAAGCAAGCTAAAATGTAGTACAGTAATTCCTATTCCTAAAGTTCAAAACGCCACATTAGCAAGCGAATACAGGCCAACAAACACACTTCCTTGTATTGAAAAAATATTAGAAATTGCTGTAAATAACCAATTAATAAACTACGTGGACAGTAACCAATTGTTGGATTGTAATCAATCAGGTTTTAGATCTAAGCACTCTTGTGAAACTGCTATTCAGTTAACTTTTAGTAAGTGGAAGCAGTACATTAATCTTAGACCTTAAAAGAGTATTTGAGACAATAAACAGACAATTATTATTGACTAAGTTACAACACTACGGCATTGGTGGAACAGTGATAAAATGGTTGGATGACTACCTGTCAAATAGAAGACAAAGAACGAAAGTAGGAAATTCAATATCTAGTTCAGTGCTAGTAAGAAATGGTGTCCCTCAAGGAAGTGTTATAGGACCGTTGTTATTTATTTTGTATTTAAATGATTTTCAGAGTATTGACCACGAATGCGAATTTGTTAATCTATATGCTGATGATACCCTACTTGTAATCAAAGAGTCTGATATACAAACAGCAACAAATAAAATGAATAATAGCTTGGATAAAATTTATAGATACTTTCAAATAAACAAGTTGAAACTTAATACAAGCAAAACTGTGGCAATGGTTGTTGGAAATACTAATAAATTAAATAAACTTGATAGAAATGCTATTACATTGAAGATTTGAGATGAAATATTACAAATTGTTGAACAAACTAAGTATTTAGGTATTATGTTGGATAGTACTTTAACATTTAAAAATCACTTTGATTATGTTAAAAATAAAATTACAAAAAAACTATATTTCTTCTCAAGATTAGCACCTAAATTGTCTTTAAGAACTAAAATTACAGTCTACAAAACAATCATTCAACCACATTTTGACTACTGCAACAATACTATATTTATTTGACCAAAATAAATTAAGTACTCTTCAAAACTACAGAACAGAAATTTAAGAATCATACTGGAATGTAGCAAAGGACTAATATTCAAAAATGTTAAGCACCCTAGAATGGTTATCGGTTATTGAAAAATTGAATATTTAACAATGATATTTATTTTAAAATTATCAATGGACTAATGCCAAGTTATTTTGATGAGTTTATTATTTATGCCCACCAAATACACAACCACGAGACTAGGTCACAAGGCAATTATATGTTGCAAGGACCAAATTGAAAAGACTATGAATTCAATATTCTTCAAAGGTCTGATTAAATACAATACTTTACCAAAAGATATTCGAGACTGTAATACACTGACATCTTTTAAACGAGAATTAATGAAAAAACTAAAACCTAACTAAAATATAAGTACTTTATAAAATAAACCAAATGACCTAAATTTGGTAGGAGTAATTATAATTTTCACACTTTTTATTGTTTATTTATTTTTTTTATTGTATTTTTATTTATATTTACTTAAATTAAGAAAGCGTGTTCTTTTTATTTTATATTCTAATGTATTGTAATATTAGGATTACCTACTTTAAATAAATATTATTATTATTATTATTACTAATTGTATTCAAATATATAAAACAATATATTGTGTATTTTTTAAATTCATTGCTTACCTTAGCATTAACGGGAAACAAGAATGGTTGAACATCTGGCATATCACGAAGCTCGTTTAAAATTGATTCTAGAATGGTAGATAGAACAACAACTGGATCAGTTCTTCGTCTATTGGCAGGTTTATTGTGTTTCTTCAGATAATCACAATGTAGATCAGAATTTGTCCGGCGTCGCTTTCTTGAATGCATTGCATCTCGAGGAACTTTCAAAAGCAAGGTGCGTCGTTTCATTTCTTCAGCATGCTGAAAGTAAAAATTCTATTCATTACAAGTAAACTATTCCAAATTCATTTAATAATTCAGCTATTCATGTATCAGAAATTGTTAACAAGTTGTAATACTTAAATGCGGAAGAAACAGAAGTACTAAGAAGATCTCTAACCGGCTTTATTTTTAAATTTATTGTTTATAAGTTTAATATGTAATACAAGTGGAAATATTCATATTCATTAAGCTACTCTTTTAATTGTGATTGCAAATCTCCATTAATGTTTATTAACATAAATAAACCATGTAAAGAACAAGGTTTAGATGCTAAGCTTATAATTCAACCACTACAAATGTTATGCTACTAAAAAAAATTCCATAATACACAACATATCGGTTTATATAGTTTACTATTTTATTTACAGTTAACACTAAAACAAACTAATATAAAAATCTTTTTATTATTGCTGTTTGATGTATGGTTGTGTATACGATTTGCATTTGTCAATTTTCCAGTGTCATCACCAGTCCCAGTGGCGTAATTGGAAAACGCATGGGCCCGGAAAGCCTAAGATACAGATTCAAGTCTGTCTGGGACCTTATATTTTCCATCTTTGACTTACTAACTCGATTTGAAATGAGTATTTGGGCTTTGCATAAAAGTCTAAGTTATTATATGTTAAAGAATTTTTTAGAATATACTATAATAAAACAATTAACTAGAAAGTTTTAATCAGAACTTGACATTTCGGTAGTTTTTCCTACCATTATCAATAGCTAAAATTGAAAGAAACCTCATCAGTAAAAATACATATTAAGACGATGATAACTTACTCTAATCAATCTAAATATACATAAATATATAGAAAATTCTAAATGATTTACATAATAAAAGTAGGTCTATGATTATATAAATTAAAAAGTGCTATAAGGGCACATCTAACACTAGCGACTGTTAAGAACGAATCTAACAAAATTATTTAAAATTGACAAGGAAAACGTTCAGAAAAATGACAACAGTTACACTTCAACCACGAAAGACATAGCTGGATGTGGTGAATGAAAGGACAAAGAAGGGTAGTGAAATGTTTCAAGAATGCTTATATGAAGTGATGCATGGATGTGAGGCAAAAGAAGTGTTTCAGAACATGAAGGTGGGAAATTAGATCGTTAACAGAGTCCGAAAGTTCTGTAAAATAAATTTCGGCAACCACGTGATGGGCATGTGTATGCATGTGTTAACCAAAAAGATTATGAACAAAAATTACAGAAACATTATTGTGTAACGTTAAATAGGAATTTACCTTCAATAATTTTGATGATAGCTTCACCTTCGTACCATCCACATTCACTAAATCTTCATCATCAGTGTTTAACTGCCTTTCAATTTCTTCCTCCTGTTCTTCCGTGAGTGCAACATTTACAGGTGTAGTTAAACCAGAATTTTGATATAAAGGACATGCTTTATTCGTTCTGGAAACCGTAATCAGTACATTGAAACAAATAAAACAAAAACCTACCTCATATGACCTACATTACCACATGCTCCACATTTCAGCTTTAAATCAGGTTTTAATTTAGTTTTTCGCCGTGATTTTGTAGGTGTACTCATACCAGATGATTTTGATGAAGATAGTGGAGGCGTTAAATTAGTAGCATCTATTACATACATAGCATGAATACATATATATTAAAATAAATATTAAAGCTACCTTCTAATGTAGTCGATTTAACAATGTCAGTGTTAATATTTAAAGGCGTTGTCACAGGAAGAGGTGGTTGCTGTTGAAGACCTGCTAGTCGTTCACGTTCTTGATTTCGTTTAATTCGCCTAAGCTGTTCCTGAATTCTTCTCTTTTCTCGCTTCATTTCCTCTTTTTGAGCATCATCTAAAGTAGCAAACTGCCGAATAAACTGTTCATCTTTGGTTGTCCTTATTTTAACATATGCATCAATAACTTGTGGCTTTCTTACAATTTCAACGCGGGTATATTCTTTCCCTTCTGCATTACGATATGCCCGAGTTATTTTCAGCACACGACCTTGTTGAGCATATCCAAACTGATCCATGTTATCATCATCCTCCTTCTTTTTATCTTTAAGTTTCCTATCACTGGTATCACCACCTTCCAAAATCATTTTTCTAAGCTCTTGGCGCTCTTGTTCTTCTCGCTCTAATGACAATTGTATGCTTGTTTTTTTATTAGCTAACATATTTTCAATATTTTTTCCCATTTCCTCTATGTCCTCATCACTGTCTTCGTCAGAACTTTCACCTTCATCTGTACTAAGAACTTCTTCGCTTGCAAGAACCCGATTTTGTAAGTCAAAGATTCTCTGGCATTCCTCTTTATAACTAAAATTATAGTAGAAAAGTAATTTAATATGCAGAATATAAAACATTTTATGTTTAATAATTTTTGTAAAAACATCAAGCAAAATTGCGTTAAATAAAAAAACAACTTTCTAATCTCTGTATGGCAATGCAAAAAATAAATGAATTTGGCAAACCAAATTTATAAATTCCAAATGTGGCATTGAATTTACACAAACATGTACTAATATGAAACTAAACTAATCTTTCATTTCCTTTAGGTATAAAAATACATATGATATTGATGTTATTGTAGAGGCAAATCACTTTAAGAAGAACCCAACGTCATATGCCAGATTGCGCAGAAATGTAGTAACAGTGGCGTAGTTGAGTAATTACAGTGACGGTTGGGGGGTGCATCTTATAAATACTCCCACACCCCGTTTCGTTTTCATGAAATAATATACAAAGGATAAAAAACAGCTAAGGTAAATTGCAAAATGTCAAACGAACATAAAATAACCTTGACACTTGGGCTGTGTTCTCTAGGACGGTCGCAAGGTAATTTCCGATTGGTTGATCATAAAACTCGACGCCACTGAAACCTTAATACTGCCATCCCTAATTACATATAATTAACTGTTCCTGACCAATGTTTGCTTTGTGCGCATGATGACGATGGGTTCTTCTTAAAGTGATTTGCCTCTACACTAACGACGTGACTAATTATTATGATAGACGCATTGATATTATATAAATAAAAAGGAATATTGAAGAAATTGCCCTTTTAGTATTTTAGTAATCAAAAAGTGACGAAACATTTACTTTTTGTTCTTAATCTTCTTTGGGAATGAAACCACTCATAGTTTTTTTAATCTCGGTAAAATAAGACATAAAACCAGAAATCTCTCAATTGTATAAATAGAAACATGTTAAAAAATGTTTCCCAAATTATTGAATTTATATAAAATTCACCAATAAAAATTAATCAGCTGATTTCACGTTAAGCGTATTGGCTACCATAGGAAAGTCGATCCCAGGTCGCAACACAAATTGAAGGCAATCATTCTTTTAAACTTTAAAAATTTTTGCTTGGTGTACTCAAACCAAATATTTCAAACATCAATAAATCAAAGTAACCTTCAATTTATGTCATAAACGTCAAACTTGAAGTTTTTATTATTTTGACAACGATCCTAGGTCATGGATCGAAACGTAAATAAAATAGATTTTAAAAACTATGAGTGGTTTCATTCCCAAAGAAGATTAAGAAGAATGCTAAACAAACCACAACAAACATACAGGGAGTATTTACTTTTTGATTTGGTCAAGGGTTAACAATTTGAAACTATCTGGCACTTTATATATTTTAGCGAAGCAATAAGAATGAGAACGTTTAAAAAATCCGTGTAACAGTCTGAAATCATAAAAAATCTGAACTTTCTTAAAATATTATAATACCGTTCTTGATGCTCTGCTATTGAAAAGCGGTTGCCACGTGAAAATTTATCCATTCCTTCCTCGCCGGCTTTAGCCTTTTCAGTAGAAAGTGTTCTTACAACATCTATAACTTCCCAACGTGATAATTTTTTTATCTAATTTGATAGAGGCATTAATCATCAACACAAAGTTTTTAATTTATAATATTACCTCATCTTCGGGAACACCAAATTTTCTTAATAATGCCTTTGCGTTATTGAGTGATAAACGTCGTAGATCTGCATCAGTTCCAGTAACTGTTCGCTTTGGTTGCGACTCTTGTTCTTCCTTACTTTGCTAAAATTTTCAAATGTTACTATATTATACTATAAACTTTGCATATAAGAATTACTGTTGGTTTATTAGGAACACGAACATAACTAAATCCCTCACCACAACCTGTTGGATCTGCAGGACCAGTAAGTTGCAATAAACACTTTCCTTTCATTGCTTGAATATAAGCACGAGTTGTATTCCATGGTGCAACTTTAACTTCATCATCCATTTTTAATTGCATTTCTTCATCATCATCTTCTTGAGGTGTAAACAAAAATTTTTCACCATAACCAGCATCCTATAAGTGCGTTTTAGAACAAGCATTTAAAATAAAATTGAAGAAAACCTTAAGGCGTTGCTCTGCTGCAATCATGCTAAAATAGGCACAGCACTGTTCTGGAGATACCATAGCACGAAGTTCTTCTTCTGTTGGTAATCTGAATTCTGGTTTTATTACCCACCAATTTGAATCCATACCAGTTCTCTTAAAGTCAGCACATAGCTTAAGGCGTTTACGTATGCTACTTTCAGAATGTGATGGAAACGCTTTTTTAATATCATCCATTTTAATTCTCCTAGGATTATCACGACTTTTCCAGAATAATCGGTATATAAAAACCTAAAAATTATAAAATATTATTGTATGTTTTATAACAATTTCAGCATGCCGTATACTGTACTAATAAATTAAAGCGATACAAAGTATGAATTTAGTAATGCACATATAAAATATCAAAATTTACAATTCAATATGTGGATATAAAACCATAACATGATACATATACAGGTAGCAAATGATCACGTACTGTTCTACACAAAATCGGAAAAATGGCAATTTTAAAAACATGTATACAAAATCTGTAGATACCTGTAAAAAGTCCCTAACAAAATTATTAGCACGTTTAGAATTAGGTCCTGGTACTTCATATAAAGGACATTCTTGTCCAACCACAAATAATGCATCAATTTCTCTTATAAAATACTGTTGTCTAGATCTTATTATTACAAAATCCGTTCGAGATATTTTATGTTCATAAACTGGAGCTCTAAAAAATTACAACAAAATTTCAATTAACTAAGGCACAATTGGAGACATTTAAATTGAAATGATTGTAAAAGACATCGCTATTATTCCTGAAACAGTTTATCAAAGCTTACCTATACATATTATTTTCTATAGCTTGTATAGATTGACCAGGATGTAGTATACCCAAAAACGGAGAAGTATGAGCATATGCAACTTCACCATAACGATATGCAGGTGGTCCTTGATCTTTAGAAGCCTTCCTTTTATAGTAATTTTTCAATTTTGAACACATTCCTACCTGTAAAATAAGTATATTGTAAATTATTTAAATAATTAACAAAGTGAAATGATGTGAAGTCAAGATATACTATATCAATAACAGACAATGGTACATTTTAAATTTTTTAACATAATTTTTTAAACAAAACATTTTCAGTATAGATACTGAAAATTTATATATATATAAACTTAAAACCCTTACTGAGTGTGTTACTTTAATGGATAATGCCATAAAGTAGTTTTCAAACTAATTTTGCAACTTCCATATTATTGCAGAGTTGCATAGATGTGCAACAAAACACTAATGCATCGTAAATTTCACCAAGCAAGTATAAAAACCGTTGCTTGTTATGGGTGCAATTCAATTCCTTTTTATGACAGAGATATCAATTTTAACCAAAACTTTTGTAACGTTTGAGTGCTACGGAAGATAAGAATCAGATGAAAGAAAAAAAATTAATCTAAAACAAACAAAATTATTATTGATTCATCCAGTACAATGAATTCGCTAATATATCCTTTAATGTAATGTCAAGTTATAAATTTCTAAATAAATACCGAACCTATGATAAATACATAGAAAACAAGGCCTATTCGAAGCGTAGACTTGAAAAAGTGCTTTATAATAACTTTTAACAAAGTGAAATTAAACAAAACACACGAAATAGAAAGAAAGAGTCAGGATTCGTAAATGTTAAAATTAAAGTGTCTAGAATATGCACTATCGGCTTGATGGTACGGTAAGAATTCGTAAAGAAACTACTGCTGTAGTGATTATTTAAGTTAACGATTTCGTCATGTGTTTGCGCCATACTTAGTAGCAGTAACGAGATAGAAAAGTTTTTAAATGTTATAAGACATCTACACGTCTTTTTCAGTATGTTTATTTATAAAAAAATATTTATATAGTAACATCAATTTTAAAATAATACTACAGTAATGTCAACGCTGTTGGAACATTAGTATCATTCCATAACCATATTTTCACCTTGGACTTTAATATGGACAGTAATATAAACTTGGACAGTAATATTTGGGGTTACTGTACAGGTGTCGTTGAGATTTTAAAACATTATATTTTATTTCTTTTGGTTTTAGAAAATATAATTTCACTTACGGTGGTTAGTATAAATAAACGCAACGACTTAAAATAAATGAATACAAGTTAATACAGTGTGAAGGTAATGCATGAGTCAGAATGAGATACATTGCAACAATGACAACCACTGAAAGAAACGCTCCATAAATTAATACAAGGTAGAACCCTGTAATAAATACAAGTGTCATGCAATAACCTCGAACCACGAAATTAGAAAGTTATTTATACATATTAGAACAAGCAAAGATTCATAATCAATATAAACCACGAAAGGTTAAACTTAATAAGTTCAATAAACTTTGATAGCCAAAGCATATCATTTCAAGTAAGCTTAACATTAAAAACATTTCTAATTAAATAAATTAAATACAATGTCAAATAGTTGCAAGATAAGGATACCTTAGATATACTGTATTGATCATACAATGTAGAGAAAAATCCCAAACGCTTCAGCAGCACAATCCACCACTATTAAGTTCTGATAATTAATTACAGCATTAAATACAAAGTAGCAGATTTCAATATCTTCATATAGGATAACCACAATTACAAGGGTTGTGCCTGATAGGGTCATGATAATTCACATTTGCTTTATATGGTAGGAAAGACAGGACATGGCAAAGCTCCCACCCCCTAAAAACACTCCGGTGGTTATGTATTAATAGACGGGTAGTAACGTTAGCAATGCTGTACATTTTCAACTTAACAGAAAAAGATTTGGACAAATTGATACCAAGCAATAAATACAAGTTGAAAATAGAAAACACTGACGACAAGCTATTGTATAATTCCTGGCTCTATGGAATTCCTTTGAACACCTGAAGGCATATTGTAAGTTATAGTTAACTATTCTTCTTAATCTTCTTTGGGAATTAAAGCACTCATAGTTTTAAAATCATCTTTATTTACGTTTCGATCCATGACCTAAGATCGTGGTTTAATTCCCAAAGAAGATTAAGAAGAATGCTAAACAAACCACAACAAACATACAGGGAGTATTTTCATAGTTAACTAGATTATGTTGTGTTTTTATGTGGCGTTTATGTATGATGTCTGAAAATATTTTGATAAGATTATACAACGTTAATTACAGTATAGAGTAAATTATTGGCATTGAATCATTAAGGTTATAATCAATTGAACTGTTTATGAAATTTTACAATTTTGTATGTGTGTTTGTTTACAGGAACACTATTCTGTTGCTGATGTATACATTAATGTAAGTACCTTCAACATTTTTTTATGTATACCTGTTTGCAGGAATAATGTGTTGCGTATAGTTTCTGCACTGTACATTTACTAATTAAATCTCTCATTTCTTATTATATTCACGATCATACGCATATTCATTAACAAGTATTGGCTACCTTTCAAATTGAAATTATTACTCATTCAAGCATCCTATAAAATCCTACTAAGTGTTCAGTTACAAATTAAATATGTTGAATCTATTCAATGTTCGTTTACTTTGGTCATCAAAGGCTAAAAATCCTTGAATTCACTGAAATTTGGTTTCAACACCTGTATCTATTATTAAGGGGTGTTCACGTTTGGGTTTCTATGACGCTCATGAAGTTTGTTAGGTGCAACTTGGGTTGTAAAACCTACGGTACGAATACCCTGCTCTTTTGTTGGTGATTTATAAGAAACTTGGTATAATTTTTTTTATGATTGATAACCATGCTCTAGTTTTTTTCTTACACGTGGTTATAACATGATAAATTACAGACTCTGGTTTTAAAATTTACTATCAAGTGTTAGTGCACAAAGTGATTATGTAATTGTTTTTCAAATCACAATTAAGATAAGCATTAGCTCACATTCAAGTAATTTTACTTACTTTAACTTAAGATTTAGGAAATGCTAACATCAACAATTTGTTTACTAATTATAAGCTTGAATAAGTTTAGCATTTGGTTCTCCATAAAACTTACCTTCAGGTTATGGTTACGCTATTACTTTTAGTAAATGTGTTTTGGTAAGTAGCAGACAAACAGCTTTGTATTACTCTATATGTTATGTCTAATTTTCTTCTTGTATTTAGTTAGGGTTGGAAACATTAACCCTGCTTTACAACTGCTACATCAGAACTATCCTGGAATATGCAGTCATAATCTGGGAGCCACGTTCTGAAGTGTATTTATTTATTTATTAAACATATACAGGTAGTCACTCTTTTTACAGTTGAAAATAATAATGAACATATAAACAACCTTAGAGGATATAGTAATCAAAAAGATGAAAAATGTATAAACATACATATTTAGTTGATATAAAAGCTGTTATTGCAGTCTAAAATGAGAAATCATAAGCAACTATGACATTCACTGATTTATATCATGACAGTTTACCTTCGATAGCTATATACAGATTTAAAAAATTTAACAAAAGAACCAGCAAAATAATCTAAATTATTAAAACAATTTGCAGTATATATCATCCCATTTAAAGCTAGGTGTTTAGCGTAATTGGTTCTGTGCATATCTAGGTGGAATAATTCAGGAGATCTTGTAATCCTTGTAGGACAAATAAAAGGAATACATTCTAACAGAGATGCGCAGTTTATAACCCATTAATTATTTTGTACAGCATTATTAAGTTGTTGCATTTTCTTCTTGATTGCAGAGATTTGATACCAATAATATTTAAAATGTCGTTATATGAGAAAACATCATGTGAGAGTTTCATTTTAAATGCTATATACCTAACAAATTTAACTTGCACTCGTTCGATCTGCTTAATATAAATGTTATAAAATGGTGACCAAATGACTGAGATACTCTAAATGAGGTCTAACAAGTGTACAATATAATAGTGTAATAGCTTTCAAATTTGTAAAAACTTTGGTGTTTCGTTTTAAGAAGCCCATCATCTGAAAAGCTTTATTACTGATATTAGCAATGTGCAATTCAAAGTTGAGATTTCGGCTAAAAGTAAATCCAAGATCATAGACAGTAGCCTTACAGATTAATAAGTGCCCGTTAATCAAATATATGTACTCAATAATGGAGTGAATAGTATAAAATTTCATAGTAAAACGTTCTACATTTAAGTTTAAACCATTAGTACTACACCATGCAGAGAAACTATTCAGATCATTTTGCTGTTTTTGAGCATCTTCCAAGGATTTTACTGATGAAAATACTTTCAGGTCATTAGCGTATAGAAGTAATTGACTGGTCTTAATGCAATGTTTAATATCATTAATAAATAATATGAACAGTAGTGGTCCCAAGTGGGATTCTTGCGGAACTCCAGAATGTACACTAATTTCTTTAGATGTCAACGATTTAATTCTCACAATTCTCACACTGCTTAGAAGCTGTCCAGCACAGGTTCCTAAAGTACCTAACTTTTAAGTTAGAGGGAGTGTACCCACCTATTGGATTCTCGCATAGTGTTCTCTTAGAGAAACACAATTATCATAAGCTGATTGCACGTCATCGTTACCTCTTGCTGACTTGTTTGCACAACTTAGTAACCAATCGCATTCAATGTTCAACTATTAAACACATGTTGCAATGTAATACGTCTTTGAAACCATCTCGTTTTCCATGTTATTTTTACCTTCCGACTCCCGAACAAACAGGCTTAAATTCTCTCCTCTTTATCGTCTGTGCAATACCTATAAGAAGTACATACTAGGATTAACACTTACAGCTGTACCTTAACTTCGCTGTGACAATTAATATTAGAGTCTACATCAGATTAGTTTTTAAATTGTACTTTTTATGTAGTTATAGCCTGTATATTACTATTCCTTTGGGTTTCGACCTGTAGAATAAGGTAAAATAAAATAAAATAAAAAATAAAATTATGTAAGTATACATGTACTTGTTATTTATATTTTAAAAATTTATTTCTTGTCTACATGGAATACGGTAACAAATGGAATAATATTATATTAAATAGATTTAGGCGACGTAGCAAATGAAAAATGTTGTTTGATATGTGTACACATAGAGCTAGATTTTGTAAAAAGGAATTCCCATTCATCAGGACATCGAAATTAAAATTCCCTGTGTTACTTGTAATCCTGCGGAAATCTTACTCGACTAGACAATATTGGCACCCATAAACTTGATGAATTGAAAACCTTAAACAGCGTGTTGCTTGAAATTGCACCTAGGTAAATTTTTGATCATTATTCCATTTTATTCAATTTTCTTCCGTTTATTTCTATAGAGACACACTCCTGTGCCACTGTAGTTTGCCGGTGCATCTTTATTTTGTTCGGGGTTCTCCCTCCTTTTGGGTAATTCCAAATTTAATAATTTAGCGCTTCAAACACCTGTAGCACTTTTTATTACATCTGTTGCTGTTCCAAGTTACCTCAGTCTAATATATGTCAACTTTTAGCAATATCGATTTAACTATTACAATAATTAGGATCATATGTAATGTTTTGTAACAAGTAAAACAAAAATGAAGAATAAAGAATATTAATGAGTAGTTGATGTAACTTGTAGTTTTGCAATATTATTGAATACTTTAGAAAATTTATAATTTCAATGGGGCACATCTATGATAAAAAAAACTAACAATGCAAATTACAGCAAATGTTTGATCAACATCAGAAATACCATAAGATTTATACTTGAAGTCTGGGCAATGTAATATCAGTTATGATTCAAGCACACTAAAATAGATGATTGCAAAGTAAAACGATAGTCGAATAGACCAATACCAACTTTCTTTGCTGTGTATATTCAGTACATTTGCTCCACGAGTAAAATATTTTGATAGTGGATTATAATAATTGAATTTCAACGGTTATTAGACATGGCATACCAGGTATTAATTTAGCTTACACTGTTTTAATTCCAAAGGTACAATAGAACTAGACACTCTTTGAATCATCTTAGAATTAGATAAAACTCAATTGTAGACTTCACGTCAGACTTGCATAAGTTTTATTTTTTTGGCAATTCCATTAAAATGATACATTGTTTTTATGTATTTTAAAATGTTGACAAATTTTTAGACACGGTGATGAAAACAGATCGGTTTATGGCTCCAGTGTATAATATCTTTATGGTGATTTTCTCATGCATGTGATTTAACTAAGGAAATATTAAAATTCTTAAAACATCCATCTGATGCTACCAGCAATAGCAAATGCTTTCATAATTGTTTTATAATTATTTTGCGGAATAAAAAATTCACACAAATTTTGTTCTAATAGTTATGTTTGCTCCTTAAATACATAACCTAAAAAGATGTTTATAAATCTTTTTTTAAATACGTTCTTCTTGAAAATAAAATGCGAAATTCCACATTTAAGTACTGTCATGCACAATCAAAATTGCTAATTAGCTTGAAATAACAATTTAAATTGCCTAATATATTTCATCTCATACTTATGAGTTCAGTACAGCAAATAAAAGGTAATTTATATACTTGTCTATGGCAAACATGTAATCAATATTGCCATTACTTTACAATGAACATACAACAGAAGTTAATAATAGCTAGTGTCGATACAAGTTCTAGGCATAAAGTTTGTTAGATGAAGCAGTATGTCGAGTTTGACAAAACACCAAATCTAAAACACATTCCACAATATGTATCGATAAAATTACTATTAGTAATGTTTTAGTATAATAAAATTAATTTTGTACTTTTGTCGATGTAATATTTATTTAAATCAGTGCACACAAACCGACTTAGGCAGCTGCTATGGTTGCAATTGTTTGATGTATTCAAACATCAAATAATTACAATACAATTTGTTTTAAAGTATGAAAGTGTGTTTTTAGGGTAAAGCATAATAATTCTGAACATTCATATATGGAAAATGATGCAGAAGTTGTTTTATGCATGTGATTTCACAAAAGTTGAAGAAACTGGACCAGAAAACCTGTAAAAAATTGGACGTTTGGTGTGTCGAAGAAAATGTATCTAATACTTTAAAAAAAGTTATTTTGTGATATTTTAACCAATTATCTTCAAAATGTGGATCTTCTACTATATGGCGTACTATTCCATGTTTTCAACTACAATTTATCTAATTAAAAAATTGAATATCAATAAATACTTATAATCTTATTGCATTTCTTAAGAGAAAATCAAATGGTTATAAATCTGTCTGGAAATTTTCTAACAAGAATAGTGAACAGCTTATGAAACAAGTAAGTGATGATGAGTAGTTACAGATGAAAGTATTGTTCGTTTTTGATGTTACTGGAACTGGCAGGAGAGAAGAATTAATTTATTTATGTGCAGTGAACATTAAAGTTGCTATGTAATTTATTAAGATCATCATTCTTGATACCAAAAATAGCATTCCAAAATTATTTACCATACTGGCAGGCTATATAAAACACAAGAATTTTTTTGCAGAAATAAGTCTGTGGCCATCAAATAGTACTCATAACTAATTTTTCAACACATGCAGAAATTTTAAATGTGGTATATAAGTAGTAAATAGTGTACAAGTAGCATTTACAGCAGACAGCTTATTACAACACCATTTTTTAATAAATTTGGAATATTAAAAAATCATTACAGATATTTCAAACTAATTAGTTGCCTAATACTTCAAGTTCTAGAATTCAACTCCTCTCATTATATGCATCAGGTCTGTTAAAAAGAAGACGGAGTATGCACCAAGTGAATATTCGGTCTGGTAATTTATCTGATCACTCTACCAATAAGTTCAGACATTCTTTCGCATATGTCACAGTTAATATTTTAAACGGATACCTTGCGTTTTCCAAAGTTAAAATAAATAAGAACGTACTTAACTGTCATTTTAAAATGTGTGTATTAGAACTCAAAGCACAATGCCTAATATGTGTATTTTTTAGTCTAATTTTTGTATTTAAGGTTGGAGAAGAAGATAAGATTTTTTTATGATCTTGTACAGTTGATGTATACTTAAAAAGTTTGCCAAAATTCTAGAACTCCATAATACCAGTAAACATCCTGACTTTAGACGAAGTTCTGCTAGATTACCTGGAGATGCAGAAGTCAATATATTAAGGCTGAGGAACTATAGAGGTTGGTGTTCGACCTCTGTGATAAAAGATTAGTTAAAAATTCGATACAAAATAAGTAGGCAAAAGCAAGAAAAGTTTTTGGGGAGAAACAAAATTCTACTATTATTTGTTATCAAACAAGCATAGCCAATTATTTGGAAAATCTTGAGTTATTTAATTTTTTTTATTTTGTCAATATTTTAAGGTTTATGCATAATGTTTTTAATACGTTGTGTGCAAGTAAATCACAAATATTTATTAGTGAATGAATATAATTGATAATTATTACATATGTTATTACAATTGAGTTCAAAAATTAAGGATTGCAAAATATCAAGTAGCTTATGGTTTATTGTTTTTGCATTTGTTTGTTACATACTCAGTTGAGATTTTGTAACAAAGATTTCCTAAATTTATTAATAACTTATGGCGAATGTGAACGTGTTGGGAGTAGAACATGCAGAACATTTATTGCAGGATATCCTACAAGATCAAGACCAACTGCAAACATATGATGCTTGTTAGCAAACTGTGTACAATTTGGACAATTTACACCAAGAAGTACAAAAGTTAAGCCACTCGTTGACACACAGATGTACTTGCATTTTTTATGCACATCCTACTGCTTCTGTATACAATTGCCAAAAAAATTTAGGTTAATCAAAAACTACAATGCACTGTACATTAAAAAGACACAACTTTAAAGCCCATTCGTACCAATTAGTGCATCAATTACATACAGTCCATCGACTTTATCAATGCGTACAATTTTGCGGGTTTATTATTATGAAATTTCAGGAAGATGAAAACTTTTTATGAAATTATTAGGAGCGACGAAGTCAAGTTTACTAAAAATGGAATGTTTAAGCCTCATAATTCACATTATTGGTCAGTTGAAAACCATCATTTAACTCGTGCACGACAATTTCGGGAAACTTGGCAATTTAATGTGTATTGTGCTATTAAAAACAATAGAATCGTGTGCGTGCATGTCTATGACGAAAACCTAGATGAGGAAAATTATCAAGCTATTTTGGAAATATTGCAATGCCAGCTTTGGATAGTTTGCCAATAGGGAAAGCGATGGCAGCATGATATCAACAAGATGGTGCACCAGCACATGGTAATAGATTGTTCACTTAATTCCTATATAAACTTTTTGATGATGGATGTATTGCTAATAACGGCCCTTTCCTATGGGGAATTTGCTCTCCTGATTTAACACCCATAAACTTTTTTATTTGGGAGTACATGAAAAAAATTTTCACGACATCGCTTACAACCAAAGAAGTTGGCATTGCAAGAGTTCATCAAGGCTTTGCTATGTTTACAGAAAAAGAATTCTTAAGTGTTTACAACACAATGTCAACATTTTTGAACATCGACTTTAAGTAGATTAAATCGTTTCCATCAATTCAATCTATGTGAAATACTAACTTTCAAATTATAAAACATCTTATTAAATAAATTTTTAAAAGGTTGAGTTAAGCTGTTGTATTTAGAAATTATTTGAATATTATTTGTTAGAAAAGCAGTTTGATAATGATTGTTTATAACCTTAATTTCCACAACAGCTTGAAAGATAAACAAAATTTAAAAGAAATAATCAAATAACTCAAAATTTTCAAAATAACTGATTGTTTGTTTGGTATCAGATGAAAAAAAATTTTATGCTCTTTTATGTCGTGATACAAAAATTGAGGGCTTCAATTGAAAAATTGCATAATTTAACAATTCGTATTTTTTCTCACCCTTTACAATGGGGAAGACTAAATTATTAATTTTATTAATAAACATTTTTAAGGTGTTAGGAAACGCGTACAAAGTGTTTTCAAAAAATATTTATTGTTCTAGCTTTATGATCGTCCAAAGTGCACCCCTTTTGAAGACAAAAAATTTCCTAGAGACCAAACAATTGAAGATAGTTATATAAACTCTGATATCAAATTATTTGCTCAGGCACTATTCACATATGCAATAATATATAGAGTGTGCTATTTAAAATAAGCCTTATTTGCAGTATAACTAGAAGTTGCACCTAGTTGAGACTATTTTAGCTGGACTTGCTTTGTTCGATAGCCCATGTATGCAATATTTTAATTTTCTAGTTTCTGCAGTTTCTGAGATACCTTTAATAAAAGCTGGTTGTGGGACACCCATATACAAGTTCAGCAGAATGAGGAAAAGATGTATGTGCATCAAATAGACAATTCTCTTATTTGAAAGATTGCATTATTAAATATATATAATAAATTCAGTTTTTTCTTATTCATTTCAAGATTTATAATAAATAAACGAATACTTTCCCTACTTAATTCCATTTTATAAACATTTATGTAAAAAGTTCACTTTTAAGCCCCGATGTATAAAATTACAACCAAAAAGTTCCATTATAATGTGATGTTATGAAAAACATATAAAACGATTATCAACAAGTTACACTCTTCTAAATAATTTAATAAAAAGAAGGCACATATTTAAAAGACATTAAAAAACCTATATTACCTGTTTCAAAACATTCTTTCATATCTATAGTATTTAAAATAGTATTACTGAAAATCTCTGACTATGTTTATAAAAATTTACTGTACACATGTTGCAGAAAAATTGTACCAATAATTCCTTCCATATAGCAAGTAAATAAATTGTCCAACATTAGTTTTACTGATCATTAAGCATAAGGTGGGAGCATAAATATTCTCACATCTTGGTAAGAGCTCAACACTAAATAAATCGACTTGTTTAAAAAAATTCTGTATCTTATATAGATTGGTGACTAATATTTAGTTTAACATAATAAAGAAAAATAAAATAAACAGCTATGTACACACCTGATTCAGTAAAGGCGGATGTTCTTCACAAAATTCAAGAAGAACCAAATCGCCATCCCTGCCAGTTAAATCGTAAGGAGTACGCATAAAAAATACATCACCACCACCTGAAGCCATTCGTTCAGCTTCTCTTTGCTAAAAACATCAGTAGGCTACTTGTTCACCATGCACAGTAATTAATTAAAATACCTTTGCTTTTTTCTTTATTTGTTTTAATAATGGCAAAACAGAGTGTGGACCAGGATAAGAAAGTGGACCATGAGAAAATCTTTTTAAAGGAGGACGATGAAAATTTCGTAGCCGCATTGGACCCATATGAGTTTGAACAAATGGTACTCGTAATTCAACAATTGGAGTGGAATGTTGAATTAAATTACCACCACCCACTTTTAACCGTAAGTAAGTTTCTGATGAACGTGGCATGTAATAGCTAAAAAAATATAACTTAGTAGTTAAAAGGAAATAAAAAAATATAGACATACATGTCATTTGAAATATTAAATGGATCTCTATCGGGTGATTTTGGTGCAGGGGGTGGTGTATCTTCTTGTAAAACGTTAATTACACCAGCCTTACCCAATAGAATTTTGGATTTTTTAACATGAGGGTGAGGTATTTTTACTTTTACAGGTGTTGCTTGACCTATATAGATAAATATTTATATATTATTGAATATATTCTTAAACATACCTGCAACCTGTTTGGAAGGATCTAAATCATCTGGAATTCCCAATATAATATTTTCATCATTAGGATCAAGAGTCAATATACTTGGTTTTGGCACAGTAGGCATCCGTTCAGCATCCCAAATTATTTCACTTTCCCACTTACCATATACCAAATCCTCATTTTCTACAGGAAAAATAGAATACCAAGTATCATCTTGTTCTTGTTCTCTTTGCTTTTGACCCATAATTCTATAGATATAAAATCAACTTTTAAACATGGTACAATAATCAACAGTACAATATAAACTTCCCCAACATTCTACATAAGATGTTCGTGCTAATATATAAAACACTATATCATTTTTGATTCACTTTGTAAACATAGTTAAGTCCTTTCTCATGAAAGATAGAATATACAATCACAATGTGATCTAAGTAAGTACACTAAATATTTCATTTTCAAATGTTTTATAGCAAATGTAGTGTTAAAAATAGTTGACCACGAAAGATGTGGCTTTAATACTACCATTTCAGTGATATATATAGATTATATAGATAACACTTGCAGTATTAGATGAATGTATACGATTCTGATTCACAGTTGTACGATTTTCTAAACAAATAGTAGTCGCATGTTTAGTTTTTATGACAAAATAAGCAAATGTTCTTTTGAAAAAACTATGGTAATTAGTGATTTTTGTTAGCTTGGTTTCGTTTTGGAAAATCTTGTTTATTGCAGTTTCGATTCTGGTTCATGAGCATATACAGGGTGATAATAATCAATGGTGTTGTGCCTTTTTTTATATAAGGCTTCATGTTTTAATTTACTATTTAATCTAAATAAATTTGTACTGTATTACTTAAAAATATTTCAATGGGTAACTTTGTTATTATAATAGTTACAAAAGAGGTTAATTCGAGACTATTGGGCAGTTTTTCATACTTAACTCAAACATGCTATTATTTTTCAAACAAGTTTATGGCTCGCTAGATATTTTGAAAATTAATCTAGCTACATTGTTATCGTAGATGGAGAAAAATAATTTTAATGAAATTTGTAGACATTATTATTCTCTTTACAGTGGTGCAGAGGAATAATTGTGTCCTTGTATGGTTTACGAGATATTACATAACCTTGAATGTTTTTTAATACATACAGGGATGACTGGAAATTGCACATTTTCTCCCCCTTCCAATGATATAAGAATATTGATATGCATAACTAAACAATTATGGAAGATATTTGCATTTATTCGATTTCTTTATCGAAAAATCAAGTAAGCCATGAAATCAAAAGAATGTCAATTATTAACAACATTTTCATTTAGATGGATTAACCAACGATACGGACAAGAAAAGTACTAAATTTTAGAACAAAGCTTCAAAATATGTACACATATTTGAGCTTGTTTCAATATTTTTCTCTGCAACTTTAATAAAGTGTTGTACCAAATTCCCCTAATAGCGCCAAATCTTTGTATTGGCGGGCTTTTCCTCATACACTGTGTCTTTTAAAGTTCCCCATTATAAAAGTCCAGCGCAGTTAGATCGAGAGATCTAGGAGGCCTGTATGGGACCTCTAGTACCAATCCAGTTACCAGATCTTTCTAATAGAAGCATAAAAAAAATTTATGCATTATGGGCAGGTGCGCCATAATAATTTAAATGTCATATCAGATTTAAATCATCTAGCATTTCTTCTAATTTGTTTCTTAAAACCATAAATATCAATCTGAATTTAAATTATTCTCGTAGAAATAAGGGTCAAGCATTTTCATAAATATTCACACCATAGAAAATACATAATGATCTCGTCTTTCAGTCGTAATATGAGGATTCTGTTGTGTCCAATAAATGTGTCATTTTCTATCCAATATTTTACTGTTTGTAAATTTCGCCTCATTGGTAAACAAAATTGTTTTAGTGAACTATTCATTTATTTGACTTTTTCATTAAACCATGTACCAAAGTTCAATCCTCTCAAAATCTATTTGGTACAATATATTTCCAATATGATAATGGTAGGGTTATTAAATTATTTTGTTTTAAAATTATTTGCGCTTCTTGCCTAGAGATGTTACATTCCAATGCAATTTCATGTATAGATGCAGTCAGCTTAAAATTATTGTATGCCAAAATAAGTACTTCTGTCTCTTTCTTTATCTTTTTCTTTGCTCTTTTTGGTTTAGAAAATCAGCCATATTGTTTTAAATTTGCTTCCTACTTGGTAAATAACCTTTCATCAGGGTATTTCCTTTTAACTGTATCTTTAAAGATACAATTCAGAAGCCCACAAACATCTCTACACTTTATTAGTTATGCATATCAATATTTTTATCTCGTTAGGAATTGGGAGAAAATGTGCTAAAAGTCGTAAATCGAACAAAAATATTTAGAAAGATAAAATTGAATGTAACACCTTAGAAGTGAAACCTAGCTTTAATTTTAGTTCCAACCGATGTCATAGCCGACTAGGGTTTCCTCCATTTAAATGAATTTAAGGTTATTTCATATATTGTAAATCTTTCAAGGAAACAATTATTATGCTACAGCACTGTAAAAGAGAATAATAATATCTACAAAATTCATTCAAATCATTATTCTCCACCTACGATAACATAGCTAGATTAATTTGAACAAAATGTCAGTAACGTGACACTCATCCTGCAGCGTTCTTTGTGTAAAATATGAAAGACGAATTTTTGAAATGCCCATTGTATATTCTATTTCTAATGCTTTCAATTGTTGCTCACTTAGCACAAGATCATGAACTTTATTCACTATTCTAAAGTAGTAGCAGTCCTTGGACATCCACCGAGTGCCATTTTCAAAACTGGTCTTACCATGTTTAAATATATTCCTCCGTTTTCAGAGTACTACTATATTATTGTGATTTCATTAAAGGATTTGCTTTTCTTTAATAACCACATGGCATACAAACCTGTTCATTCCAATGTTAACTTAGTAAGGTGTTAATGACCATATTTTGCATATTAATTTTATTTTATTTTTACAATAACCTATAGGAACTAGTCCCACTTATGGGATAAGGAATACATAATGTAACAAAAATTCTTTCGCAACGACAACAGTTCTTTATTATAAATTGATTACACAAACCTTTCCAATTTGTAGCTAAAGTAAAATTTCAAAAATACTCAGAACGATTTATTTCCAGCTAATTGCGACAGTACAAATACTACTTCTTTAAAACTTGCCACGGAAAAATTTTGGTATTGATGATATAATGCATTTCTTAGAGGTAGGGTAACAATAAGGTGCTCCGTTATTGCTCAGATAAGACTCTTCAAGGTGTAGGTTCAATACGATCATTATGCAAAATATAAGCAATGGCTGAAAGACTCATAATAAGAACTAGACGTTAAGGGCACCGGGAACTAGAGCTAACAGTAACAACGAGAATTGTTCCAAATCCTTGGATAAACTCAAAAGCACCACAATATATCAAGCAAAAACTTTAAGTCCCAATAGGCTAAAATTTATTGAATTAACATTTAATGCCCTGACAAATTCCCAAAATGCAATCTCCGAAATATATAGCAAGGGAAGTTAAGCCATCCACATTTGACTATAATAAGTAATTGAATTTATTATTAACTCAAGTATGATTAATCAACAATATCTATACTCTGGACATGAGCCAGTAGGATAAACACGGTCCTGTAAATAATAAATAAATAAAATAAACCATACAAGTTTATGGCCACAAAATTGCAGTATAACTGGTAACGTTAGTACCAATAATATGTTACTTCATTCAAAATCAGTTATACACAGTTAAATATATAGCAATATTTCTTATATGAAACACTGAAATTATAAATCTTTATAGAAAAACAAACGATGCATTAAATATTAAAGGGGTAATAATCAATACAATTTCACTTAATAAAGGCAATCCACTGTACAGCAAGTATGGGTGTAGTAAACTCAAATTTAATAAACGGGTAGTTAAATAGTTCAATAATGAGTGTGTCAAGTAATTCAACGAATCAACAAATACATGACACAGCTTAACACTGGCATACCACCTTATTAATACACGTTTGGCGATCGTGATGGGTCCTGAAGCGTCCCAGAATTCCTCACGCAAAATGACGTTAACTTCTAAGGCTCGATGCAGATGCTCATTAAGCATCAGTATCCCACAGGTTTCATAACCAATACTTCCATACAACGGAAACATTCGCAACTAATTTAAGGTTCAAAATGGAAAGTATCTTCTATTAAAATTCATACGTTGGTACAGCTTGTGAATAATAGTAATAATTTGTTGTTATGGTAAGAGTTATATGCTGCTAGTACTTTCAGTATTAGTGAATTGCGTCATAGTTCTATTCTAAATGTCGGAATATGAAATAGATGTTTAAGACGACCAGAACGTACATAACAGAAAAGTCTATTTTATTCAATATATAAAAGCAATCAATTTGATTATTTAGGATTTGATGTAAAAAAGAAAACCATATCACTGTTCGACGTTTGGACATTTCATTAATCGCAAATATTTTTCAAGCATTACTGTATATGTGTATTAAATTTTTTATAATAAATGTATGATATAAATTTATTTTGAATAGTTTGAATTAGTTGTGATTGAATTGCAGTTCCAAGATCCCAAACAATAATAGAAAATTCTAGTTTGGAGAGAACCAAATAGATACACGAGCTTGATGCTAATAATAAAACCTAACATTTTATATGCTGAATATTCAATATGACTACCAAAACTTAAATGCGTTTTAAATTGTATTCCCAGGTCTAATTTGTCGTTTACCTCTTGTAACAATAAAACGCATGGGTCAGGCAGAAACAGAAAGGACGGCAAGGTAAGTACCCACACGAATCACGATAACATATAAAATGATAAAAGTAACTTAGAGATGCTATGCTAACTACAAATGCGGTGAGTAGAGTGGTTCACATAGACAAAGAAAGGACATCACCATCGAATTTTTATTTACAATCAAAAATTTTTATTTAAACAAACAAAAAAATTATAATCTACAGACAATTTATAATAATTGAGATACGAAGTGCGCATTTCATATTGTAACATAAAAAGGATCGATAATGAACAAAAAAGAAAGAAATAATGCGTGTAGTCTCTTTTAACCAAACATGTTCAGTTCCAAACAGAACATTTAGAGCGATTTTAATGGTGATTTATCTTGCTCCGCCCGTCAGAGTAAGATGATTCACGTTTCCTCTTGTTGCATGACTTTATGCATTACGACACAATCAGAAAGAAAGTAAGGTAACATACTCCACATGCCGCTTACTTGTCTTGCGCCTACATCAGCGAAGGTGAACCAGCAAAACGTCATGATCTCGCTTTATCACTTAATCTAGCACCTACATCGGCAGAGGTGAACCAGCAAAACGTTGTGATCTTGTTCTCTGAGGGATACGTCATCATAGTAGTCAGGATCAATAAGGCTGCAACCATAATTGCAACAGAGGGCTTACACGAAAGAGCTAAAAAGAGATTCCTTCTAGTATGAATAACCACGTAGAAACTTAACGATGCACCAAAGATATAAGTTTCTCGTGGAAGACATGCATCACTCTAAAGTAATAGAATCAGCAATGCAGAAAGCACATGCTAGGATGCAAAGCAGTATCAAAGTGAACCCAGTTTAGGAAACGATATGATAATCAATTAAAATATTAGGATATCACATGTCAAAGAACACATCTAGAGTATTTTTAATGCATAAATAGATAAAGAAAATAGGCAAGCTCAAATTCAATCTTCTTTGTTAATCACACATGTCGAAAAGCACTTCTATTCAAACTTATATTACTACTTTTAAATAAAGCAAACATATCCTTTCAGAAAGCAAAGATTGTTGATAACCGGAAACATTTGTTGTATTATATCAAACTATAAAAATAGTTTAAGGTACTTTGACTTAAACTAAATACACTAATAACATTCTACAGGATCTTGAACAAGCACTTATTTCAATTGAATTAGAATGAGTTTTATAGGAACAAATCGCGTTATTACATTATAATGCGTGTTCAGGGATGTCTCCTTTAACAAGTAGTTATATAAAATATCGAAGTGGAACTAGGAATATTTGAAAACATCATAAATTGAATGAAAATATTTAGGAAGGTAAAATTGAAAGTAACACTCTTTTAGTCAATTTTTTGTTATTGAATAATTAAACTATATTTTGTGTTTAATAATTATGTATGTCATTTTTCACATTTGTTAATATTCAAATATAGTTTATTATCATCACACCAAGCATGTATGTTGGTTGTCTAAATCGATTTATAACAGATCATAATTAGAATCACATTTTATTTCGTTATATATTTCCAAGTCTTCTTCAAATAAAAGATATTTACTATCACAAATGAACTGTAGTAGATCATTAACAAAGATAAGGAATAAAAGAGGATCAAGATTGCTTGCTTGAGGTACACCAGGGGTTGGACTAAAGCATTGAGAGTCAACTCATTTGTATGTCACAAATGAATTCCTATTAGTTAAATAAGATGTATGTAATTCAATTGCTGGTAATGAAAATTCGTAAAACACCAATTGTGCTAACAGATATCATGATTCACATTATCGAATGCCTTAGCAAAGTCTGTATAAATCATATCAACCTGCCCTTTCCTGTTTAATAAAATCTGTACAAATTAACAGATTTGTGGTGGTTGACCTTTTTGGCATAAAGCCGGCTGATGAGGGTCAACTAAAGAAGTAACATGACGAAACATCCATTTCTAAATTATGTTCATTTGACCCAGAAAGCACATAGTTCGATAATTTATTGTATACAGCCTGTGGTACGTCATGAAGAAATCTACACATAATCCAATGTTCCATTTTTGGCACTGCATTAGAGCTTTTGTGTTGCACTTGGCCCCTGCACATCTTATTCTCTTATGATTTGAAATCATTTGAATGAAATGATCCAGTAGGTCAAAACGTAAGCCTTCAATATTTCTAAGTGAAGGATTTGTCTGGCCCTTTTGGTGGCATAGCATATCTTCTAAAATAAGCATATACTATTTTTCTGCAAAAATTTAGATGTGTGAAGTCCTGATTCTGTGCTCGGTAGAGCTACCAACATCATGTATCGCTACATTCAACAGCTATGTAAGTAGAGACCAGTGCCACTTCCTGTTGCAAATATTTATTCGATATTGACCTACATTTTGGTCCAGTCGGTTAGTGCCTCCCATATATTTGTTGTTTTGTGCAAGGACCTATGGACGAAAAACCTGGATGTGTTTTTGGCTCGTTGATAATATCTCCTTATATTTGTAACAGGATTAACACCATGAAAATTAAATACAGCACATACGACAGAATTATCATTCCACTTGCAAACAATCTTTGTTCTTCTTCCTTGTCGTTATTTACAAAGGTCTCAATAAACTCGAAACTTAGTGAAAAAAAAAACAGTCTAAGGAAGTCACTTAACATCAAACAAATGTTTAAACATCACCAATCTTACCTTGCATCAATAAAAAAAACAAAGCAATGTAAAGTTTAAAACACATGAAAAACTTCAAAGCAGTTTTTAGAACAAGATATTTTCTGTAACTCGGCTATATTCCTTTCAAATACTGAAAATATCACTGCTTTAAAATTCATTAACAAAAAAAAGGTCAGTTGGAGTATACAAATTTACAAAAATCTACAAAAAGTTTCACCAATTATCAGACAACACAGAAGGAGTTCTTCGAAGACTACAATTACACCTGATAAAAAAGATTCTCGAGAAAGTACTCACTTTGAAACTCCAGTAACTCCTACAAGTGATATTTTGGAGATTACTCTTCCTTTAGCTCTATATGTTAAAAAAGATATGTTCACAAGCGAAATTAGCACTAGTATTTCCAGTACATAATAAAATAGTCAACACCGTTAACTTAAAATTACAAATTCAGCATTTTGCACCTGGGTTTATGGATTATTCTCAAGAAGACACACAAAAGTTCCTTCGGTATTTGTTAGAAGGATTTTATCAACGTCAATAGAGTTGTTACCAATCTAAACCAATTTCTACACAAATAGATGAAAAATTGAATGATGATAAAGCCTCCATATCCTGGCAACTATATCTCAGAACAAGCAAATTGAAATTTGTGGATATTTTTGTAGGACAGTTGATATCTACAATATGTTGTATATATTGTGGACACTGTTTTGTAACTTTTGATCGGTTTTGGGATTTATCACTTTCTATACCTCATTTTGATGTTTAGATTATTTTACCAGAGAGGAAACATTGGATGGTAATGAAAAACCAACATGTTCCCAATGTAAGGAAAGAAGGAAATGCACAAAATTGTTTGCCATAGAGAAGTTTCCTACAATATTAGTAATACATATTAAACACTTTTCACCTACAGAAAAATGTCTACGACTATAGATTTTCCAATTGATGGTTTGGACATGCATGATTATGCTGCCAAAAGAAATCCTGGGGTTTGTTGTTATAACTTATATGCAATATCCAATTACAGGGGAAGAACGCATAGTGGTCATTATTCAGCATATTTTCGACATTCATATTCATTTATATGGCATGAATACAATGACTCCAGGGTATGTACAATTATCTTCTAAACAACTAGTAAGCGGAGAAGCTAATGTTATATTCTATGAATTGAAAAATCAAAAGAAATTTTACCTTTAACTTATTATTTATCTTGTTTCCTTTACCTTGTACATATTATTAACAATATTTGTAAATTGGTTGAATAAAATATCGGAAAACATAAAAAATGATGCAAGAAACACGTTAAAACTTGTCCATTGCTTTAATTGCGCATGATAAACATAAACCCGGGTTTTCGGCTAGGCACTAATGGGTTAAAGTATTTGGCCATAAAATGACCACAAAGGTTTATAAAGGTGATAAAATTTGGAATTATTATGTTAATAAATGTGTTTCTATTGTACATATTTCTCTTCCTAAGAATTTCGACTAAGAGTTCATGAATTATTGATTGCAATTATTCCAATGCAGAGATGATATAAGAAAATTACAAGTTTTTTCCATTTGATGAAAATGTGTCAGACTTAATTTTTACATCGTAAAATAAAACAAAAATTATCAATTGCAAGGCACAAATATTGAACTGGTACACATACACCTGGTCTACTTGTGAGAGTCCTAACATGTGATATAAATAATATTTATTAAAGAAATCAATTATTGCAAATGATTTTAAGCAAAATTTTTTTCATAAAACTAGAATTGGACAAGTGATGTAACGTGAAAAAGTATGACACACATTTTCATTTAGCTACATATACATCAAATGAAAACATACCCTTGTACTTTAGAAAGTTTCATACCACCTAAAGGTGATGTTAAAGGGGTAATTCGTAAGTTGCTTCCAGGTAAAGCTCCCCCTTTTCCAGGTTGACTAAAAGCTTGTGCAGTTCTATTACCACCACTTGGAACCCAACCAGCAGCATTGGTTTTCGAATTTAATTTCTGTAATACCTACAAATAATTAAAAGCACTTACACAAAGAAGCAGTAAACAAAACATATGCAATCTTCTACGCTGTACAAACCTTGTGTTTAATATCATTTCCTTCCCATATTATTTCATCCTCCCAATGTTGTTGGGTTACCATTAAAAAACTATCATCAGAATAAGTAAAATTGTAAGGTTGTTGTTCATTCTGAGAATCCTACAAAAGCGAAGTTTACAGATTTAGTTAACCTGTTTCTACAAACCTCGGTATTTATTATAAATCCATAATCAAAATTGTCTCCAATTTCAGATACCTCCAACATATCGTACCATATTTGAGCAGGTCCAAATCGCCAGTCAGCAACTTTAGGGCTGTTGTCATCTTTAGGAGTGCTCTCCTTTTCAGGATCACTACTGGCAACTTCTAAGGGTTTTAAAAATTTATCCTAAAATATTTTAAAAATATTACTCTACAACCAAATTTTCAGTTTCAAAATGTGTTACTTTAATTTCAAGTTATTTCAAATGAATAGGTGTGGAATATTTTTAATGTGACTGTTAAATTTAGAAGTTAAATTTTTAAAAGTAAAATCCATTTAATCACTATAGCGTACCTTAAACTTATCATGTATAGGTAAATATTTGATCGAGTGTATTTAAACTGTGTAATCTGAAAGTAACAGATCTTCTGTATCGTCGTTTCATCTTAAACAATTGCCACTACCTCTTTTTATAAAACATGAGGTTTCTTTGTTTATGTGAACAAATTTAGGTTTTATTACTCTATCCATTAGAAGATATAGATCATTAAGAAATTTTAGATTTCTTGTAAGTGGTAATTTATTTTATTTTGCATAAGAAATGTTTCACTATACATAGTTATACAAGCTAGTATCTGCATACTTATTCGAGTGGTACAAAACAAAATTAACCTACTTTTGATAGGGTATCTAGTATGGAAATGCTGCAATTATTTTTTTGAATATCCAGTCTAACATTGGAACCTCTGCATTGAACATAAACAGAAAGATTACCAGTCACTTATCATAAGTGTTGAACTAGTGGAAGTTACTTGTATGGCAGCTTCTGCCACGTGTAGCTGCAATGTAGCTTTATTATGTTCACCAAAATCACTATCTAGGGTATGTATAGCTTGAATTTGTTTAAAATCAGCTAATTTTGAAGTTTTAGAGTCTATGATGGATGTGTAAGAAATTTATTAATATGCTGCGAGTGTTAATGTGCAACTCTTGTCGCAGTTTATAATAACGCATGAATAATTGTTTATAGATTGCAAATAATCATCGGTACCAGAACAAGAAAAAGTGCAGCATTTAGTGACCCGAGGAAAGATACCACATCTGGTATCCAACTACTCGAACTAACTTCAATATTTGATAAACATACAATGCTATTATAAACACAATCGAACAGAAACTCAATTCAAAATTGAATGAAATAACAAATTCTATAACTCATCAATTTGACACGTAAATATATTTCAGTTCATATCGTTGTTATTAGAGGGCGTAGTAATATTGCATAAAAAGTAGAGCCAAGTTGCTAGATTCTTGAATTACCGGGTATTGTTCATCTACATGTACGTCCACGTCCCATGGGTTTCCGCGGCCTTTATTCAACAAATTTGCTGTTAAGTTTGTTGATCACCTACAACATTAAAACAGGGAACACGTGATATTAAGAAATAAAAAGGCAAAAAACGACACAGGTAACGTCACTGTGTTACATGCACTGGACTGGTCACTTCGTCTGTTCGATAATGTAGCCCAAGGTAATCTACCAGATCATGGTGGCTCATTCACACTAACTGTAAAACCCCTCCTCTATATTTCACGTTCTCATTGGTTGAAACAATGACGCACATGCTTCGAAGCGTAAAACATCTAACATTCCATTCACACGAAATATATAATAAATATAATAAATTATTCCTAATAGTCCCTGACAGTACTGAGAATTCAAAACCAATTTATAATGTGTTGTGACCTACTTATACTAGCTAAACGATGATAGGAAATATACTTCAATTTACGATTGGAAATCCCCTATGATTAATTATTAAAATAAAACTTACAAACCCAAAAAAGCATACAATTCTAATAATGAACACAATGTCGTTGTATCTGCAAATGATGCTCATATAAATGTGGTGTAAATCAACCAAGATAATCTTGAGCAATACACTCGAATTTTTAGTATAAAGGAAAATTTAATCGAGAACACAGATGAGCTGATAGCTGAATTTATTAAAAATGAACTAGATCCAAATAATTTAATAAATGATATCAAAAGAATGCACAGGGTTGAACTGCAGAAGCCTAGCATTATGCAAGCAATAATTGTTAGATTTTGTTCCTACCATAAAAGGTCAGATGTGTTAAACAATAAAAAAAAAACGTTTAAAATACAAGGTTTACTACCTGTAAAGATCTAACTAAATATAGACATACAATTCTAAAAGCATCCCAAAAAAAAATAGAGAGGATATGTGTGGACGTTCGATGGTAGAATTATTATAAAAACACTTGATAATTAAATTGCAATGATTTCGAAAATAGGCGACATATGAACACTTTTATTCTTCATAATTTAAATTACATGTATCTCGTGTAGTTACTAAAATGTAATGAATTCAGAAAACTATGTTTAATTTCCTTATCAAAGCAGGGAGTTATAGTTTGCTATATTTTCATTCATATAACATGTTTGCTTTCTTATAATAGTTTATGTTTACTGTGATTTAAACTAATTAGTAAGCTCTAATAAAAAAAATTATGGCCATTCTGATTAAATTTTCATTCTGCTTAGAGTTTGTTGTGTCTTTTTTTAAATAAATCTTTACGTTTTATTTTACTGTGTAATTTTAAACCCCGCATGGGAGTTTTTTTTTATCATTAAATTAAGCTTTACGTGTAAATCCCACGAATACTAGATTCTCTCACATATCAGGATGTTGGTCTATTGTTTGTGGTGTAAAAAGCTGCAAAAATTGCGTTTTGAGGCCATGAAAATGCAGCAGCGTTTAGCGGTTTTAGCATGGAAGCATGATGAGAACTAATCCTCTAAAAGGACAGGACTTTACTACCGACCATTATCGAATACGAACGTGCGTGGGTGAAGTTAGAGTCGATGAAATAACCCTCATTTGTTACCTTCTCCCTCTACCTAAATAAAAAATACCTGTGCTCCATCGGCGAGAACTGCTGGACACCAGTAAGAAAACCGTCACCGTTATAGCTAGGAAATGAGGCAGCCTGCGTGCCAGTTTTTGCTCTTTCACCCCACCATGCGGTGGCTGTAAATGTTTGTAGTCAGTATTCTTGCATTCGTACCGCAATAAAGATGCTCAAATCTCGTCTCCTGTTTATTTTAATATAAAAGGAAATATTGTTAAAAACACCGTTGTGTTCTCGTTACGTAAGGTGAACTGCAGTACGCCGTCATCTTACATTTGGTCCTTCGTAGAGCCAGATCGCTAATTACAGTTACCGTTATTAATTGAACATTAAAGATATCATGGGCGTGTAGATGAAATTTTATATCTCGGTCGGGTAACAGAAGTTCAAGTAGTGCCATCTTTATCGTAAGTTTGGTAGACAATTTACCTGTTACAAACTGGGCAAGCAACCCTTACAATCGTCTTTCAATTTTAAACACGTTTTAAGAATATAATAAGAGGCATTCCTCTTCTCGTAAGTGGCAGTAAGAGCGATTGCTTGCAAGAATCTTTACGAAATACAACCAACTTGGGCAAACAGTAGAGTGTTCCGTTAGGTTACTCTATTGTTGACCAGAACTCGTCAGCAAAGAAAGGGTCTTCTGTATACATATTTTTCGGTAAACTAAACTTCTACAATAGAAGATCAGGAAATAGTTACATTTCAAGCCGAAGTTAAGAAATACAAAAATAAACGCACTTACCTGAAACGCAGCTTAACAATGCTAGATCAGTATCTAAATGAGAGTAAGGTAAACGATGAAACTCGCAGTAAAGCTACAAGACAATTTCAGACATGTACTAAATTGATTAATGCGCTTGAGGAATTATTGGAAGAAATTTACGATAGTAATCTTGATTCCGAATTTCAGAACATTTTCGGGAAAAAGGAATGCATTGACGCAACCTTTTCAAAATTGCAACTAAAATTTAATTCTTTTGCTGAAACAAAGCCGCAAAAACTTGGGCAATCAGCCAGTCGTGTAGCTAAATTACCGAATATACAAATATCAACGTTCAGTGGAAATTTTGACGAATGAATTTCGTTCAAAGAGACATTTAATTTGCTCATCGATTCTGATGACTCTTTATCGCCAATCGAAAAACTACAGTACTTGAAATCGAGTTTAAAGAATGAAGCTTGGGATACAATTAAGTGTCTTGAAATAACACCTCAAAATTATGAAAACGCTAAACAAATATTGAAAAATCGCTACGAAAACGAACGCGTCATTGTTACCACTCACATTCGTCCAATTTTTGAATTGCCTGTACTTCACAAAGAGTCGTACCAAGGTTTGCATAACATTATGGATACAACTTCACAACATCTACGTTCTCTAACTGCCATGGGTAGACCAGTGAAAGAGTGGAGCGATATCTTGGTTTATTTAATCACATCGAAACTTCCTCTGCCAACACAAAACGAATGGGAAAATAAATTAGAAGTCTCAAACTTGCCGTCGTACAAAATGCTGTGCGATTTTCTAAATCCAAGGTGCCATGCATTAAACGCAATTAGCTCACGAGAAAACAACAATTTTGCAGTGAAAAAATCCACGTATCAAGGTAATCAAGGTAATTACAAGTCCGCGTCCTGTGGTTTAACGTTAAACAAGTCAGGTAATTGTAATTATTGCTCTGAAAATAATCATTTCACTAGCAATTGTCCAGCATTCTTAAAATTTCCGGTTGATTCGTGCATAGAAATAGCTCGAAATAAACGTTTGTGTCTTAATTGCTTAAGACCTGGTCATTTTGGGGTAAATTGTAAATCTTCTCGCTGTAAAAAATGTTCAAAATTGCACAATACAATTCTGCATTTAACATCTTAAAAAAATGACAGTGGTCGCAATCTGTCAATAAATGAAAACATTAATCCTAACCAGTCTAAAGTCAATTCAGCACAATCCCGTTATAATGAATCTCAAACTTCAAGTGAACAAATACATTCACTTCACGCTGTGCAGAATCCTTGTAGTATTGTATTGGTTACCTGTGTTGTAGAAATCGAGGACGGTAAGGGTTCCTACAGCAATGCAAGGGTCTTACACGACTCGGCTTCGCAAATTAATATAATTCGCGAAGATGTAACGAGAAAACTTAATCTGAAAACGGTGCAAACTAACCTGGCCATTAGCGACATAAGTGATAAAACAACCAGCAGTAACGTACTCGCAAAAACAAGAATCAAATCAAAACACAACAGTTTTTCAATCGATTTAGATTGTTATGTTTTAAATAAAATCTCAGGGGATCTTCCAACAAAATCGTTTGACCCGTATTTCATAAATATACCAAAACACGTGCAGCTTGCGGACCCACAGTATTATATTTCGCAAAAAATTGATATTTTAATTGGGGCTCAAGTATTTTTCAAATTATTGTGCATGGGACAAATACGACTCGTAGATGAAAATATTATTCTTCAAAAATCTGTGTTTGGATGGCTATTTTCAAGACTAGTTCCAGGTAACATTCCAATCAAATCGTTCACCCCTGCGACATGCAATTTAAATACATTGCAACAAATTTCTAAAAACATTGCTAAATTTTGGGAAATTGAGCATGTAACTGAAACTACGCAAAATTCTCAAGAACAGAAGGATTGCGAGTTACATTATCAAAACACTATAAAGCGCGATGACACAGGTCGATTTATTGCTCCTTTACCATGGAAGTCCTACCCTAAATTAATAGGAAATTCGTTAGAAATTGCTAAGCGGCGATATTTAAATCTCAAAAAAAGGTTATTAAAAAATCTCGATATTAAAACGGATTACGATAGGTTTATGTCAGAATATTTAAAGCTCGGGCACATGACCGAAATAGGGAGCTTAAGTACCTGCTCGGGCGAGGGTTATTATATGCCTCACCATGTGGTCTTCAAGGAAGAAAGCCTTACATCTAAAATTCGTATTGTTTTTGATGCATCCTGCAAATTCTCAACAAATGTTTCACTAAACGATACTCTAATGCTAGGTCCGGTATTACAAAACGATCTTTTCAGCATTCTTACTCGACTTCGATTTTATAAATTTGTTTTGTGCTCGTATATAACCAAAATGTATAGGCAAATTCTGATTAATCCTGAAGACACGCCGTATCAAAGAATATTATTTCGCTTTTCTTCAGATGAGGAAATCAAGATATTCGAATTAAAAACACTCACGTATGGTTCCAAATTTATGGATCCAAATTTATATAGGACGATAACCAATGACTTTTACATGGATGATTTAATTACTGGCGGTAATAATGAAGCTGAATTGTTGCAATTGCGCAACAAAATAATAAACGTTTTAGACTCGGGAGGGTTTCCACTACGAAAGTGGAATTCCAATAACGGTAATCTATTGAAAAATATAGAATCTGATCAACAAAATCTAATTATTCCGTGTAATGAGGGCGACAGTTTGAAAACTTTGGGTGTTTTATGGTGCCCTACAAAGGATGCGATACTATATAAAACACGATTAGATTACAAGGAATCGCGTGTCACAAAGCGTATGATTTTAAGTCACATCTCAACATTATTTTATCCACTTGGATTGCTCGGTCCCATTATTACAATTTCCAAATTAATTATGCAAGATTTGTGGAAAATTAAAACCGGTTGGGATGAAACCGTTCCAAATGAGCTTCGCACTCGTTAGAAAGAATTTAGTTTTCAATTGAACGACATTTCAAATATTAACATTCCTTGCGAACTTGTTTTTGGGAACAATTCACGTATTGAATTACACGGTTTCGCCGATGCTAGTGAGCGAGCATACGGAGCCTGTGTTTTTGTCAGAGAAATTATGTCCAACAATAGTATTAATTGCAGAATTTTATGCGCAAAATCAAGAGTAGCCCCTCTTAAAACAATAAGTTTCCCATGATTGGAATTATGTGCTGCTTCATTATTGGCTGAATTAGTCGAAAAGGTGCTAAGTCCAATTTGAAATTTTCGGTAATTAATTATTATACAAATTCAACGATTGTTCTGTGTTGGATTAAATCATGTCCTAGTCGTTGGAAATCTTTCGTCGCGAATCGAATAACAGAAATTCAAAATATATCAAAATCGGAATCATGGTATCACGTTGACACATTCAACAACCCTGCAGATATTATTTCTAGGGGACAATACCCTGCTGATTTAATAAAAAACAATTTGTGGTGGCAAGGCCCTGCATTTCTAAATCAAGTTGATTTTAAACCAAAATTATTTAATTCAATAAAATGCCAGGTAGATGTGCCAGAGGCAAAAGTATTTACTGTTGCGATCAGCGATTGTGACGTTAATGAGTTGGGTGAATTTGCACAATGCATTTTCTTAAAATATTCATCCATTACTAAATTAGTTCGTTTAATTGCTACCTGTAAAAGGTTTATTTTTAACTGTAAAAATAAATTAAAAAGGGATACCTCAGAATTGTCCGTAAAGGAGCTCAATGAAGCGGAAACTGCATTGTTAAAGATTGACCAAAGAATTTCTTTTAGTAAGAGATTGACCAGTTGCAAAGTTCTCAAGGTCTGAATACTAAGTCAAGGTTATTGTCGTTAAATCCATTTCTGGATGAAAACGGGATATTATGCGTAGGAGGGCCCTTGCGTCATTCGAGTATGCAATTTGATAATAAACATCCAATATTGCTTGCAAAGGGCTTACTTTGTGATGCAATTGTCTCTCGAGCTCATAAAGCTAGTTTACATAGTGGTACTCAAGGTACCTTAGCCGCTACTAGATTAAAATACTGGCCTCTGTCAGGTAAAAATGTTGTTAGAAAAATTGTACGGACGTGTGTGCTTTGTTTTCGACATAATCCTTTAACATCACAACCAAAAATGTCTGATTTACCTGCGTGTCGTATACAAGGTAACAATAGACCATTCTCAAGTGTAGGTACAGATTATTTTGGACCCTTCTTTATCAAGGAAGGTACACGTAAATCTCGGAAAATAATTAAATCGTACGGCTGTGTGTTTATAAGCATCGCAACAAAGGCTGTTCATTGCGAAATTGTAGAAAATTTAACCACGGAAGCGTTTATTGCAGCGCTTAAAAGATTTGTTGGCAGACGTGGGGTTCCATTCGAAATATTTTGCGATAACGGGACTAATTATGTGGGTGCAGCCAATGAACTGCGTGAGATCGTAGATTTTCTAAAAAATGGAAGGTTTCAGAACGCCATCGTAAAGTCTTTTTTTCAAATTCAAATTCAAATTTATTTCGTATAGATACAGTGTTCAATTAAAACATAATTACAACCAATCTACAGTATAAGTGTAACATTGATTTATAAATTTGCACCTAGACCCAAATAGGTCTGTATGTGCAACAGTTTTACAATTAAAACTAATGCAGAATCAAAATATCAACATATTATTTAAGAAAACGCAGCCATATTTATTAAAACCATTAAGGCCAAGGCGAACTATAATAATTAGTATATAAAAATAAAAATATAGTGCTAGTTTATTCTAAAGACACCTGCAAATTGAAGTCAATAGAACTCAGAAAACACAGAGAAAGGTTTAATGGCTAGTGCGTTTAAAGATAACTGACAAACCTCAGGTGTTTTAATATTTTAATCATAAAGCATCTAAACACCTTAAATAATTAGCATATATAAACTCTTTACATTTTACGGAAAATTGCTTATCATTTGTTAAGCTCCTAATGCTATTAGGTAACATATTATAGATTTTACGCCCAAACTTGTAATGAATAATCTATTTGTTTGCTTTTGGAAAAATTGAACAGAGATACATGCATTTTTAACTATCCTGGTAACATATTTATGGACAATCAGATTCCTCAATTTTTTATTTCTAAAAATAAACTTACAGGCATTATAAAAATAAAGCATTCTAATATTTAGTATATCTTTAGAATATAGCATATATGTTGGATATAATCTAGGTTTACAGAATATTATTTTAAGGATGTAGTTCTGTATAATATTTAGAGGATGCAATGCATTTTATACAAGCTCCCATATTATGATTCCGAATTGTAATAGTGATTCAACTAGGGCTTTATAAACAAGAATTAGTAATTTAATACTTAGTATTCTTTTAAGTTCATAAAACTTATAGATAAAATGTCTAATTTTAGTTACCAGATTATTAATGTGGGGTGTCCATTTAAGGTGGTTATCCACTAATATACCAAGATATTTGATAGTTTGTACTTCATTTATTGTTTTATTAGAATTTAGGAGATTTATAGTCGAGTAATCAGGTCTACTAGCTTCAGTAAGTGAAAACGCAATATATTTTGTTTTCTCTATATTTAGCGACAATTTGTTATGATCTAGCCAATTTTTTATTTTCTCCATCCCATCCTCAGCTCTATGTTTAACACCAATCCATGTGGGATTACTAAAAATAAGAGCAGTATGTCCGCATATGAGATTATATCGCCGTGTATGTTTGCCGAAACAATCATAGAATTAATGTAAACTATAAACAAAAGCGGGCCAAGAACAGTTCCTTGCGGAACACCAATTTGAACATGTTTTCCGACACTGTATTCATTTCCAATTCGAACTTTCTGTATTCTATTAGTAAGATAACCTTCAAACACCTTCAAGGCAACTCCTCTCACTCCATACTGGCTGAGAGCATTTAATAACCCATGGTGAGGTACTGTGTCGAAGGCTTTTGCCAGATCTAGAAATATGCCAATACATTTATTTTGATGTTCTAGCTTATCCTTTACTATACTTACTAATTCAAAGATGGCGTCATTAACACTTAAACCTGGTTTAAAACCAAATTGTCGAGAGCTTAATATATTTAACCTTTCAAGATAGTCAAATAACCTCTTAACTAAACATTTTCAAAGATTTTGGAAAAACAGTAGTTAAACTGATGGGCCTATAGTTGCTAATGTTAGTAATCTTTCCAGATTTAAATACAGGGACTACTATAGCCAGTTTAAAATCATTGGGTACCTCACCATGTAAAAGTATTAGATTAATTATATGCAACAGAGGATCAATTAAGAATTCATGATACATTTTTATCAATTGTACCCGAATACCATCATGGCCAGGTGCAGCGTCATTTTTTAACGACTTAATGTGACCAATAAGTTCATTTTTTACTGGGAAAAGAAACATTGAGTCTTTAACGCTAGGATATACATTTTTATATCACAGTGGTTCAGATATTCTGGATGCCATATCAGTACCGATATTGGTAAAATAATTATTGCAAAATTCGCAGCATCATGATCAGATGTAAAATGAATTCCATACTCATCCGTAATAGAAATAGTTGACCTTGTCATAGCTGCAGGACTGGTTACATCTTGTATAATTTTATATAATTTCTTCATATCTCCAGCACTATTATTAATTTGACTAACATAATATAATCTTTTTGCTTACTTAATAACTTTATTAAGTTGATTTCTATAAACTTTATAATTTTCTAAAAGCCTGGCATTATTTTTATGAGCTACGACCTGCTTCTTCATTTGATCCCTTCTTTTTATTGATACGATAATTGCATAGGATATCCAGGGCTTTAACTTTTATATTTTACCTTTTTAATCTCAGTGATTTGACTACTTTTATATACATTGTTGAAAATGTTGGTAAAAGCTGACCATGCATCACATGGGGAGTTGCTTTCAAAAACAGCTTTCAATTTACTTGACATATTTGACGAGAAAAACTAGCAATATCTATTTTATGTTTTACTTCAGTGATCAATTTAGGTGAAACAGGATTTTCATTCATAATTTGCAAATATACAGGATAGTGATCAGTTATATTATGATTTATTACTGGCAATTTATTTTAAATTGGTTTTGTTAATATTAGTCTTTACAAAGATATGATCAATACAGCTGCTTGATGTGTTAGTTACTCTAGTACATGTGTTTATATAGGATTTGTAACCCATAGACATTAATATTGATATATAACTATTAGATAAATCTGATATACCGCTAATATCTATATTAAAATCCCTATAAGGATATTTACATTTTGTCAGAAGCATTTGTTAAGTAATTTTCTAAATCAATCAAAAATCATTATCAGAAGTTGAGGGTGACCTATAACATGCCATAATGTTGCATGATACCTTGCCACATTCAAATAGTACTCTGGATATAGTTATCATAGAGGCGGCAGAACTGTATCGTTATTTCACAGACAATTTTTCTATTAATCAATAATACTAGTCCATCATTTTTGTTTATGGTGCTGTTATTGTATATTGTACTAAATCCAGGTATTGCAATTTGTTCCAGACTGAAATTTTCTCTGGTTTCACCAAGCACAATAATGTCTACCGACTTCAAGTTACAGGATTCTAAAAAACTAAGAGCTCATCAAAATGACAGTAAACTCCCTAATGTTAAGATGAAGTATTTGAAACATAGGTTCTAAGGTTAACATCTTATTTTAAAATCATCAATGTCATCCACCTGCATAGAAATTGAAATATCAGACTGAATATTCCTGTCTATTTCATCTAATATTGATAACTCTAAATTAGCCATGAAATTTTATAATTATTAATAAGAAGTTTTAAGTGTACTAAAATAAAATTAATTGGATGACTACTCTATTCTGACAGTATAATTAACCAATACAAAAAGATAATAATATAAAAGTGAACATAAACTTTATATATACATATTACTTACAGGATTACTTACAGGAATAATTAATTCTACTTCTCATTTTCATAATATGGTATTTGTATGTAGGGCACTCACTGCTATTTGCTTCATGATGAATATCGTATTTTAAATTATACTTGGATACTGCATTTACACAGTTGCGGCATTTTTTAAAATCCTTAGGACATTCGTTGAGTTTATGACATTCACCACAGTAAATACCGTTAGTTTGTTCTTACAGTTGGCTACCTTATGACCATAATCACAGCAGTTCATGCATCTGAGAACAGACATGTCTTCAAAGATTGCAAGCGTTCCACTGTATGTAAACTTTTTATGGCCATAAATTTACTAAATAGTTCACCTGAGCACTCGGCAAATATGATGTGCTTTTGTTATTGATAGATTTAATATAAGTTATGTTAAGATTATCATCAGGGGTTATGAACTCATTTTGATTTCTTATACAATTCATATACTCTTCTCGAGTTAAATTTTCGCTATTATTAACAATTATTTTTACACGAGGCCTTTTTAGTTGAGACAGTCGAACATCATATTTAACTGAAAAGTTTTAGATTCCACCTCTCTCTTAAGCTTATTTGCTTCATCTTCAGAGCTACATTTTATTAAAACTCCTCCATTATTAATTTCTTTTACCGAATAGATAGACACATTTATAGCATTTGGATCTACTTTTTGTATCTCTTCTTTAGTTTTAAGTGAGCTCTGTATGCTGGTCGGCTTAATTATAACCACTGGAACATTGTCCACTTTATAAGAATTAGCTTGAGACTCTTCAGTTTTTACTCAAGATATTTGCATATGTTTGCTTAGAACTTTTTCCATTTCTTTTATCTTGTCTTTGAGCATACTGATGATATTATTTTTATCAACTATGGTATCTTCTTTGTCTTTAATACTTTTTTGCAGCAATTTCACCAGATCGTAATTTCGACATTGTTTACAATTGAACTTTAGTATTCTGCCATTTAATGCCATACATCTTATTTCTGTTGCACTAAGCCCAGAACATTCATTACAATATAAATTTCTACACATGTCGCACAAAACACGGATTTTTGTCTCTTTAGACGGTTGAAATGAACGTAAGCATTTGGAGCAGTCCATTTTATGTTATATTTTATTTTTTCCCAACAGACATACATATTATATATACCCTTATTATTAAAAATTTTTCCAAAAATATGTTTGCAAATTTTTTATAATATAATATAATATAATATTTGTATATTGCAGAATGATATTTAATTATAATACTTATCAAACATATGTCTGATAACATGAACCAAATGTTGATTTGTAAACCTTTTAATTATATAACATTAATGCAGTGAAGTAAATAGTAGTAAATTTACCAATTAAGTTAGAATACTGATAAATAAATATCACAGTATTGTTCACAAACATTAATTACACTACTAAGCAAAAATTCATATTTTAAAACTCACTATAACACTCAATAAAAAGCAAAATTCACAGAGCAAACTAAGCACATTAACTACACCTGTACCTGTTTATATGAACAATTGATAAAGAGGCATATTTATAAGGTTGCGTCAAATGCTAATTTAACCTTTATTGAGTTATATACTTTATTAATTGAATTCTTCTTAATCTTGTTTGGGTATTAAACCACTCATAGTTTTTAAAATTATCTTTATTAACGTTTCGATCCATAACCTAGGATCGTTTTCAAAATAATAAAAGCTTCAAGTTTGACATTTATGACATAAATTGAAGGTGACTTTGATTTATTGATGTTTGAAATATTTGGTTTGAGTACACTAAGCAAAAATTTTTAAAAATTTAAATGAATAATTGCCTTCAATTTGTGTTACGGCCTGGGACCGACTTTTTAGGTAGCCTTAACGTGAAATCAGCTGATTAATTTTTATTGTAAAAATTCAATAACTTGGGAATTGGAAAACATTTTTTAACATGTTTCTATTTATACAATTTAGAGGATGGTTATTAAAGAAGTGTGCAATTGCATTATTAAAAGGCTTAAGTAGTCGTTTTTATATTTATTTTGAAGGGAAATCATTATGATTTAGGCTACCTCTTTGGTAGATTTTAACATTGTTCTGAGGTAACCTTATGGTGGGTTTACACTTGTCAGATACCAATGTTGTTCTATGAAGGTTGTATATGGATCTGAGGCGACCCTATGGCGGGTTTACACTTGTCAGATACCAATGCTGTTTTACAGGGTTGTTAATATGCTTCATCATCATCTTCATCTCAAAACTGGTTGGACACGTACCTGCACTTATTTATATTCTGAGCTAGCTTCCCTTCTATTGTTTTCTAATTTTATGTTTTATTTCACCGAGATTCAGTGAAGAGGGTTAAGCAACCTGTGGCTACCAAGATCCCCCAACACTTAGATATTTGCCGAAATAATGTTTTTTTTAGTTAATATGCTTATTGTTATATAATTAGTTATTGTATGTATAAATAGAAATCATGTATGTAGGCTGTATTTCATGTTAATATCGCAAGGAAAACCCAGGAAAAACTTGCAATGCTACCTAGATATTGGGGGCATTTGATTTTTATTTGTTATTTCTTTTAGTAATGGAATCCATTGTTTACTGAAATTTACGGATTTGTTTGCAACGCAGTTATTTTTATGTAAGGTTATATAAGCAGCTTCTTTGATTTTGCGTTTTTGGTGGTTTTCTTCTTTGTCGATAATTTTTGCGTCCTCCCATTTTATTTTATGACTGGAGTCCCATGCATGTTGGCAAATCATGGATTTTTCAAATTTTCTATTTTTTATATATGATTTATGTTCTTTTAATCGAACTTCAAATGGTCTGGAACTCTCCCCTATATAAAACTTATTACATTCGCATGGTATTTTGTAGATACAATTTTTGAACTTTGTATTGCGTTTTTGGGTTTTGTTTTGTTAATTGTGCTCTTAGTGTATTGTTGGTTCTAAATACTGTTTTAATTTTAAATTTGTTTCCTATTCTTTGAATTTTTCGGAGAATCCTTTTATGTATGGTATTGAGAGCATTTTGTTGTGTGTATCGTTGTTTTGTTTTCTTTTCTTTATTTTTAGGGTTTTATTCATTTCTTTCTCTATTATTCTTTTAGGATATTTGTTTTCTATTAGTGTACATCTGATTAGGTCTTTCTCTTTTTAAAATTTCTTCGCTTTGATGATATTAATTTTGCTCTATCATACATGGTTTTGATAATTCCTCGTTTGACACAGTGTGGGTGGTTTGAATCGAAGTTTAAGTATCTGTTTGTGTGCGTTGGTTTTCTATATACCGATGTATTAATTGCTGTATCGTTTTTGCTAACGAGAATATCTAAAACGGAAGTTTTCCATGTTGTTCTAATTCATATGTGAATATAATAGTTGGTTCTATTTCGTTAATTGACTGTACAAAGTTTTAATTAGTTCTGTATTATGAGGCCAAATAGCATAGACATCATCTACGTATCTCCACCAGATTAGTGGTTTCAATTCTTGTGTGAATATTACATCTTTTCGAATTCCTCCATGAATATATTACTAAAGATTGGTGATAGTGGACTTCCCATTGCCATTCGAAGCTTTGTTTGTAAAATTGATCATTTATTTGAAAATATGTGGTATTGACGCATAAACCAAGTAATTCCATAATCGATGATATGTTTAGTTTTGTTCTTTCTTTAAGATTGCCATCTTTTTCTAGTTTGTTTTTATAATATTAGGCATTTTGTTTATAGGGACATTTGTGAAGAGATTTACCACATCAAAGCTTACCATTGTGTGTGTATTTTCAATTTTATGTTTGATAATTTTCTAAAAATGTTGGTTGTTTTAATGAAAGAATCCGTTTGCCTGCTAATGGATTTATAATTTTTAGTAGAAATTTTGCTAAATTATGGCATGGTGAATTTATGGAACTTACGATAGGTCTTAAAGGAATGTCTTTTTTATGAATTTTTGGTAGACCGTAAAAGTGGGGTGGTTTACTGTAATGTGGGACCAGTTTACTTCTTTCTTTGTCTTCAAATTCATTTTTAAATTTAAAAAGGGTTTTGTATATTTTATTTTCAATCGATTTTGTTGGGTCCGTTTCTAAACTGGTGTAATTCTCAGTGTTCAATAGTTTGTTGACTTTTGTGTGGTAATCGTTTTTATTCATTATTACTGTTGCATTGCCTTTGTCAGCAGGTAGAATTATAATTGAGTTATCGTTTCTTAGATTGCGAATTGCTTGTATTTCGTTACTACTTACATTTGGCTTTATTTTGTGATTCTTTTCTATTTCGATTTTGCATCGTACTCTAAATTAATACCCAAACAAGATTAAGAAGAATACTATACAAACCACAACAAACATACAGGGAGTATTTATTAATTGAAGTCGAAAGTGTACTCAATTCTCGTCCATTAGTACCTCTTTCTCAGGACGCAAACAACTTTGACTATCTGACCCCGGGGCATTTTTTAATTGGTGACAATTTAATGGCAGTTCCAGAAGTGAACTTAACAATGGAACCTATTAATAAACTATCACGATGACAATACGTGCAGCCCATCCAGCAGGATTTTTGGTTGAAATGGAAGGGAGAGTACCTTCAGGAGTTGCAAAAACGTCAAGGTTTTCCTTTGGCTCCAGATCAGTTAGCTATCATCTCGGAAGACAATTTGCCATCGCGTATGTGGAAGCTAGGCCGTATAACTGAAGTGCATCCAGGAGTTGATGGTGAGGTGCGGGTAGTTAGTGTGTGTACGTCAAGTGGCATAATAAAAAGACCTACTGTGAAATTGTGTGCGCTACCAATCGATATTGACTAATGACTAATGCACAGCTTAATGTAGTTAGCTTAATGTTAAAAAAACGTTTATGTTTAAATTGAAACGGCTTGTATTACATAATACATTTGTTAGAGTGTAAAATTAGTGTAGTTTATCCTTTATTTAGCCTTTTGAAATTACTAATTTCAAGGGAGGCGGCATGTTACGTCCCATCATGACAATAAATTGTACTTTGGTAGTATGTTAGTACATTCTGTTAATGTACCGTTATAGCTAGGAAATGAGGCAGCCTGCGTGCCAGTTTTTGCTCTTTCACCCCACCATGCGGTGGCTGTAAATGTCTGTAGTCAGTATTCTTGCATTCGTACCGCAATAAAGATGCTCAAATCTCGTCTCCTGTTTATTTTAATATAAAAGGAAATATTGTTAAAAACACCGTTGTGTTCTCGTTACGTAAGGTGAACTGCAGTACGCCGTCACCTTACATCTATATTGATTGTAAACACCATGTATCTTCAATTTTTAAGTAGTGAATACATAATTTGGTATCATTGTAAAGAGAATTTAAAGCTCTTTTAGAATTTTGAACCAAAAACATACTTTACCTTTAAAAACAATTAAAGTTTTTTGTTGTTCTTTTGTCTTTTCATCGATTGTATTTTTGATTAAATATTGTTAATATAACCTCTTAGTGTAAGTAACTCTACCCTTTTACCTTTTTTTTTGTATCTACCCTAATAACCGAGATATCTGCTAGAACATGTAAAATCAAGCACACTGTATAGACGCTAATCAGTTCTTGCGTTTTTTTTTTACGATTGGGGATATAATAAGAATTTTTCAAGTATACCATAATGTTTTCATAATTGTATTAAATTAAGTTTTTTATCATTGTTGATGCATCATTTGGTTCATCTATTTATACATATAAAAATGTACTTAGTATGTCACAGGATATTAAAATATTCAACAATGTGATATTTAGCATTTTCGATAATGCACCTATTTTGTGTAGTTTGGTATCTTTGTTAAATATATTTTATGTATTTGTACGTTAAATCTGTTCATGATACCATTGTTTTGTTTTTGTTGTTACTACAAAAATAAATTCTAAGATGAACAACGCACAAACACTTTATACGCAATAATGGTTTACAGGCCTCTTAGTAGTAACGTCAAGAAGGCTGTGAGGCTTTGTTATATAGGTGGTGTTGGGCTATCCCAATGCTAGATCATGCCCTGATAGGATTAGGAAACTGCTAAAGCGGTTAGACATTTAAGTTGATTTTGTATTAGTTGATCTTGTTTGACATTTAAGTTGATTTTGTTTGACGCATTTTATTTTGTATATTGATAAGTTAATTCAAATATTTTTAGAATTGTTTTTCTTATTTGACAATAGGGTTATGTCAAAGATTTTATGGAGGAGATGTGATATATTTAAACAAATGGTTATAATTCCATATGTTCATTTTTTGTACTTTATATTAACTTGTAATATATCAGGTTGGCTATCAGGGCACATGTCAGGTTATTGTTAAACACAATCGTATTTTAGATATGAACACAAGTGCACGGCATGTGGCCTCTTACCTATACGATACTAAATGTTACTTGTGTCTTATTAAAAGATCTACACCCCATAACCGTCAACAACCTCACCTAAGATATCATTGATATCACTACACAAAAATGAAAAGCTAGCCAATGTATTATAGACAAACATTTCAAGATGTAGCTGTTCAATTATATTCACGAATTCTTGTATTTAAAATCAATTTAACCAGATCAATCTAAAAACCATATTCTGGTATGAAGTTAATCTATAAATAGCTACATCAATTTATTGTTATGCCAAAACAACACCTGACACTTAAATTAAGCATAAAAAATCAAATTTAATATTTTTTAAAACTCATATCTAATATATGTTGTAACATTTACAATGTTAAAAGACCTTATGCAATACTAGATAAAAGAAAATAAAAACTAACCTCATCATCACTCTGAAGTTGCTCACGAGAAGGAGCATCACCAAAATTAAAATTCCAACCATAGGATTTTGGTCTGTCTTCATCTGAGTGAGAATCAGCTGAACCTGGTTTATCTTTATGCTTCTGTTTTTTATGTTTCTTCCTTACATTTCGCCAAATTTGTGGTAAGCTACCTGGTTTGCCTAGTCCAAATACCCGAGAAAATCTCAAAACCTGTAACAATATGTATGTCAATAGTTACTAAATATCTGTTTCATATAATAAATAATATAAACACGCGAATGTCTAACCGATAGAAAATGGTAGATGATGCTAAAATAATTACCTGAGCATGTCGAAAATCTGGAAACAATTCTGTAACATCCACATTTTTGTATTTTTCAGGCAACATTGCTGCTAATGGCGTATCTAATTTCTTGGATGATTCACCTGATGAAGATGTACAATTTTTATTATTATCCACCATGATGTCAGGTGTTTGACGAATAGGAGGTGGTGGCATTAAATGTGTGTCTTTTACAGATGATTGTGTTATTTCTGAATCGTAATCTTCATCAATTACAACTTCCTGTTTCTGAAAAACAAATTGGAATAACTGTATAGCCTAACCAGAAACTCACAGATATAACAATTGTACAGTATTTACTATCCCTAACATACGTGTTAAAAAATCATTCCGTAAATCATTTTAGTTATTAATTTAAGGGGATTATTTTTCAAATAATTAATGTAGGTTACTATGCATATTTGTGTAACATAGAGTTAAAATAAAATGGGGTTTTGTTATTACCTTTGTGTTTTCTTAGTAACAGTTTTGTTATATCGTGCGAAAGAAATTTTAATACAATTCCCGTGGTTCGTAATAGACACGTGTCATTTATCCGTCCCATCAGGATGTGTGAAATGGAGGGTTATTGTATGAGAATGCGGCCACCACGATTCATTCTAGATGTGAGAATTCTATTTTTAATACTGGTGTGGAGTGCATTATAGAATGTGGTGCTTTTAGCTGTTGATTTCCACGCCTATTCTTAATATCGTATCTTTTGTCTTGTGTTACTGTTTATATTTTTAGGAAACGAAACCAACAAACTTTGCCACAGGAATCTGAACTAGAGTAGCAAACTGTACCCATGGCGATAAATAATTACCTTTTTATCTTAATCTTCTTTGGGAATTAAAACACTCATAGTTGTTAAAATTGTCTTTATTTATGTTTCGATCCATGACCTAGGACCGTTGTCAAATTGAAAATAAAATATACAAAACTCTATATAAATTTAAAAATTAGTTTGAAAACAAAGAAAGAAGCAAACTGGTCCCACATTATAGCAAACCACCCCACTTTTACAATCTACCAAGCATTCATAAAAAAAGACATTCCTTTGAGACCTATCATAAGCTCCATAAATTCACCATACCATAATTTAGCAAAATTTCTCCTAAAAATTATAAAGCCATTCGCAGGCAAAACGAATTCTTTCATGAAAAACAACACTTTTTAGAAAAATTATCAAACCAAAATTGAAAATACATGCACAATAGTAAGTTTTGATGCAGTAAATCTCTTCACAAATGTCCCTGTAAACAAATCGCTTAACATTATAAAAAACAAACTACAAAAAGATGGCAACCTTAAAAACAAAACTAAGTATATCATCGATCATGGAATTACTTGGTGTATGCACGAATACCACTTATTTTCAAATAAATGACCAATTCTACAAACAGAGCTTCGGAATGGTGATGGGAAGTTCACTATTGCCAATCTTTAGTAATATATTCATGGAGGAATTCGGAAAAAGATATAATATTCACACAAGAATTGAAACCACTAATCTGATGGAGGTGCATAGATGATGTCTATGCTATTTGACCCCATAATACAAAACTGATTAAAAACTTTGTATATTCATTTAATAAAATAGAACCAAAATTAAATTCACATATGAATTAGAGCAACATGGAAAACTTCCATTTTTAGATATTCTAGTTAGCAAAAACGATGCAACAATTAATACATCGGTATACCGCAAACCAACACACACAAACATATACTTAAACTTTCATTCAAACAATCCACACTGTATCAATCGAGGAATTATCAAAACCATGTATGATAGAGCAAAATTAATATCATCAAACAAACAAATTTAAAAAAAAAGAGAAAGACCTAATCAGATGTACACTAATAAAGTATTCTAAAAGAATAATAGAGAAAAAAAAATGAATAAAGTTCCAAAAAATAAAAAAGAAGAAAACAGAAACAACAATATGCATCAAAAAATGTTGTCAATACCATACATACAAGGATTCTCCAAAAAACTCCAAAGAATAGGAAACAAATTCAAAATCAAAACAGTATTTAGAACCAACAATACACTAAGAACACAATTAGCAAAAACAAAACCCAAAAATGCAATACAACATAAAAATAACTGTGTAGCAAACGAATCTGCGACTTTCAGAAAACAATGGATTCAGTTACTAAAAGAAATAACAAATTAAAATCAAACGCTCCCAATATTTAGGTAGCATTGCAAGTTTTTCCTGGGTTTTCCTTGCGATATTAACATGAAATACCAGCCTACATACATGATTTCTATTTATACATACAATAACTACTTGCATACCAATAGGCATATTAGCAGTCCACGTAGAACAGCATTGGTATCTGATAAGTGTAAACCCTCTATCGGATTGTCTCAGAACCATATACAATCTTCGTTGAACAGCATTGGTATCTGGTAAGTCGCCATAGGGTAGCCTCAGAAACATATGAAATATTCGTAACACAGCATTGGTATCTAACAAATGTAAACCCTCCATAGGGTGGCCTCAAAACGATGTAACAACAGAGCAAGTTTCTTAGTTGGTGAAAGTCTGGCACTACCAAAGAGGTAGCCTAAATCATAATGGGGTTTTCTCCTCAAGATAAATATAAAAAACGACTGCTTTTTAGCCTTACAGTAACGTAATCGCACACTTCTTTAATAACGATCCTCTCAATCGTACAAATAGAAACGTTAAAAAATGTTTTCCAATCCTCAAGTTATTGAATTTATGTGACATTTAACTATCTAAAAATTAATCAGTTGATTGAAAGCAATTAAGACAGTTATCGATAAATATAAAAACATTATCATACAAAACTACACTAAATCCTTATTCTAATAATGGCAGTGTTAAATAAACAATAATGTGTCGCTCAATAATTTCTAAATATATACCCACTAGCAAATCCACATATCGTAAGTAAATGAAGTAATCGTACCTGTTTGCATTAAACATTCCTTCATAATAATTTTTGAGTTTTAGGTAATTGAAAGGTCCTTACCTCATCATAACTTCATCAATATACAAGGCCACTGTTCTTCGTTGTTAGATGCAGTTTGGTCACCTTCTATTGTTTTACCATATTTCCCCGATATCCTGTGGTATGTGAAGCCAAGATCCCCTAGCACCTGAACCTTTGTCGAATTAATAGTTTTTCCAATTTATCCTTTCGCACAATCAACATTAGTTGAAAATATTTAACAATCAACACCTGTAGTTGTTTATAGTAATCATCAAATTTAAGTGCACTTATTTTTTCGTCCTTGGGTTTTACATCTTGAAACTGGTCGGACTTGTACCTCAGCTTATTTATGTTCTGAGCTAGCCTATACCGTTCCCTGCAATTCTCACAATATTCTATATACAGCTCGATTCCCTTCTATTGTTTTCTAATTATATGCCCTATTTGACCGAGATTCAGTGGTATGTGAAGGGGGTTAAGCAGCCTGTGGCTGCCAAGGATCCCCCATGTTTAAGTACAGTTATTATTTTTGTCATTAGTTTTTGCATCTTGTGACTGGTTGGAAGCGTACCTCCATTGATTTGTATTCTGAGCTAGTCTACACATTCCCTAAAATTCCTACAGCCTACATCTTTCACTGTCTGTGTGCAGTAGTCTAACCTAGGTCTACCTCTACTTCTCTTTTTTCCTATCTCTGCTTCTAATATATTCCGCACTATTCCCTCATGTCTTATTATGTGACCTATCATCATATCTCTCTTATATTTTACTGTTTTCCACATACTCCTTTCTTCCCCTACCATTTCTAGTACTTCTTTGTTCTTAACTTTGTCTGTCCATGGTATCTTCATCATATATCTGTAGCACCACATTTCAAAGGCTTCTTTCTACCTTTTTCTTGTCTGCTTTTCCTACTGTCCAGGCTTCACAGGCCTTACAGTGCTGTGCTCCACACATATGTTTTAAGCAATCTTTTCCTTGTTTCTATGTTTGTGGTTTTTGAACACAGAAGTTGCTTTTTATTGTTAAATGTAGCACACCTTGTGCTAATCTTTGTTTTATATCTTTTGTGCTTTTTCCATCTTGCATTATTTGGTTGCCTAGGTAGCAGAAATCCTTCACCTCTTGTAAGTTCTTATTTCCTATTAGTATTCTAGTTTTTAATTTATTTTTCCCCTCCTTTGCATACTAGTACTTTAGTTTTATTGAGTATTTCAGACATTTTTTTTCCATGTTACATTGTCAAATGCTTTTTTCAGATCTACAAACCCTATATACACACGCGTTCCTTCTTCTTCTATTGTCTTCTTCATTATCATCCACAGAGCTAAAATAGCCTCCCATGTTCCCCTGTTTCGTCTAAACCCAAATTGATTTTCTCCTAGTACTTCTTCAGCCCATTTTTCCATCCGTCTTTGTACAATACTAGTTAATATTTTTGACACATCATTTGAGTACTCTGATTATGTAATTTCTAATCTTAATACTACAATACTTGTAGACACAGAAATAATAAGTAACAACTTATCAGATAATAAATTCCTGAAATTTTATTTAGATATTAACCAGAAATCCAAAGGAAATTACAAAAGAAACTAGTCACTAAAGCATAAACTTATTCTATAAAGTATTTGAAGAAAGAGATAGCGGAACTATGGAGAAACTAAATTATAAGTTTCAGTCTATATTTAATTTCACCTGGGTAAATATAATCCAAAAGACAAAAAAATGTGGTTCACACAGGGTATAAAAATATCTGCAGAAAATAAAAAATTCATAACATTCTGTATCATCATCATTATGTTTTCAGTACTCGAATACTTTGGACGCTTACCTCCATTGTTTCCTATTCTGAGCTAATCCATACATTCCTTGAAATTTACAGTCTACACCTTTCACTATCTGTGAGCAATATTCTAATCTTGATCTACCTCTATCTCTCTTTTTTCCTTTCTCTAATTCTAATATTTTCTGCACTATTCCCTCATGCCTTAGAACTTGTGCTATCATCCTATCTATCCTATTTCTGACTGTTTTCTACAGATATCTTTCTTCTCCTACGATTTATAAAACCAGTTTGTTCTTAACTTTGTCTGACAATGATATCTTCATCATACATCTTAGCACCACATTTCAAAGGCTTCTTTTTCCTGTCCGCTTCTCTTATTGTCCATGTTTCACAACTGTACAGTGCTGTGCTTTCAGCAATTTTTCTTGTTTTCCTACCTAGCAAATTTCTCTCGATTTGTAATCAATGTTTTCCATGTTTCTGTTTGTTCTTTGAATGTAGTAGTTGCTTTTTCTTGTTAAATGTAGCATTGCCTATTTGTATTCTTGTTTTTGGTTTATTTTCCCCTCTTTTGCACACTAGAACTTTAGTTTTATTTTTGTTAATTTTCATACCATATCTCTGTTAGAACTGTTTCCATTTCATTAAGAGCAGCTTCTAACTTTTCTTTGCTAGATGCTAATACTGTAATATCATCTGCAAATCTAAGCATATCAATTTTTTGTCCCTGCATATTAATTCCAAATGTCTTCCTGCATTTGACAGTATTCATTGCCTCTTCTATGTACAAGTTAAAAATTAATGGGGATAAGACACATCCCTGTATCACCCCTTTCCTAATATTTACTTGTCTACGTTCCTGCTCTAATTCTATTACCGCTGTTTGCTCTTTGTATCAGCTATGTACTATCCGTCTATTCCTAAAACTCACTCCAATCTTTTTGAGTATTTCGAACATTTTTTTCCATTTTACATTGTCGAATGCTTTTTCCAGATTACAAACCCTATATATACGCTTTCCCCCTTCTCTATTTTTTTATCCATTATCATTCTCAGAGCTAAAATTGCCACCCGTGTTCCCCTGTTTCGCCTAAACCCAAATTGATCTTCTCCCAGTATTTCTTCAGCTTGTTTTTCCATTTGTATTTGTACAATTCTAGTTAATATTTTTGAAGTGTGTGATGTCAACCTTATTGTTCGAAAATTTTCACATATATCGGTGCCGCCGCTTTTTTGGTATAGTTACTATGATGTTACGTTTGAAATCTTTGGGTATCTCGCCTGTCTCATAAATACAGCTTACAAGTCGAACGAGACGTTCTGTTATTGCTTGTCCAGCGGCTTTTAGAGTTTCTGCTTGTACCTTATCTGTACCCGGTGCCTTACCATTTTTTAATGCTAATTCAAACTCATCTCTAAGTATAGGATATCCCAGGTCATCATTTTCAATGTCTGATTCCTGTTCTAATGCTGTTAATTCCTTTCCTGAATATAAATTCCCTATATATTTCTGCCATCTAGCTACTTTCTCTACATTTTCTATAATGACATTTCCTCCTGTGTCCGTTATATTTTTGCTATATGGTTTTATATTCGTAAAATTCATTCTAATTAATTTGTATGCTTCCCATTTTATGGCTTTGTATCTCTGTTTTCCTGTTTCGTCTGATCTATTTTTGTATTTTCGTCTTTCTTCTATTAAATTCAGGATATCCTTTGTTATCCATGGTTCCTTATTTTCTTTGTGTATACCCCAGAATTTCTCTGGCCGCCATGTATAAGCTGGATTGAATGTTATTCCATTCTGTTTGTACTTCTTTGGTATCAGAAATTTTCCCGATATCTTTCAGCAATTCATTTGACTTTTTTCAAATCTTTCGTGGATATCTTTATCTTTTAGCTTCTCAAAGTCAAAGTGCCTTTTTCCATTCCTCTTTTCCAGATTTTTAAATTTAAGTGCCGCCTTCATAATTACGATGTTGTAGTCAGTATCTATATCTGCTTCGGAGTAGCTTCCACAGTCTTTTACTTGATTTCTAAACCGTTGTCTAACAATAATGTAATCTATTTGATATCTTACTATATCTCCTGGCATCTTCCACGTGTATCGTCTTCTAGCATACTGTTGAAATAATGTATTTGTGTTGGTTAAGTTGTTCGTGTCGCAAAATTCTACCAGCCTATTTCCCATGTCGTTTCTCGTGCCTAAACCAAATAAAACTTCCATCGATCCTTCCCTACCCTCACCTACCACTGCATTAAAATCCCCCATAATTATTAAATTTTCATGTCCTTTTACGTACCTTAGTATGTCTTCGATATCTTTGTAGATCGCCTCTACCTCTTCCTCACAGTAGCTAGAGGTGGGCATGTATACTTGTATTACTACCGTATTTACTGGTTTAGATTCAAATGTAACCATGAGTACTCTTTTGTTCTTTTGTAGGTAGTTTTGTACACGTCGTCCTATCTTTTTTCGCATAACTATCCCCACACTCAAATTTCCTTCCTCTGATCCTGTATGAATTACCCTGAAGTCTCCACTCCAAAAATCCCCAGCCTATGGCCAACTGACTTCGCAAATTGACTATCTTCTATGCTAACCTATCCATTTGGAGTTTAAGGTTCTCTAGCTTACCTACTTGTTTCATACTTCTGACATTCCACGCTCTGACTCACAGAATGTTCACGGATCTTTTTCTACTCTTTCGGATCACATCCTCCAAAGTAGTCCCCTCCTGGAGATCCCGAATGGGAGACTATTTTACCTCTGGAATTTTTTACCCCAGAAGATGTCATCATGTTTAACAATTTTTGTACGCAATATACTTGGGAGGTAATGTGGTGGTTTCCCGTTGCCTTCCACATCAGGCGGCTCAGTGGCATAGTGGTATGTGTGTGACTACTACGCCCAAGATCCCGGGTTCGAATTCTGACACGGTCCGCTTGAAAAATGTTAGGCGAGCATTTTTCAGAAAAATACACCCTCGTTCGGATGAGAGGTAAAATGGAGGTCCCGTGTGTGAGTGTTGTCACGCACGTTAAAAATCCCTACCTTGCTTGGAACAGCAAGGGTTTGGCAAAATTCCAAATTTTACAGGTAAAAAAACTCGCTTCCTGGCCAATGTAGTACCTTCGGGTGGAAAATCACATGTAATGCCTTCCACATCACAGTAGTGTGTCTTAGAATGTCATACCGACCCCTATGGACTCTGCCATTCTAAGTACCGAAAAAGCTGCTGCCCTCTTTCGGGGACCTGTCTTAGTCTGGTTCCTCACTAAGGACCCCATTAATTTGGTTAAACCTATAGTTCAGCACTTTAGCTCATTGAAACGCATAAACCATTCTACCTGTTCTAGTATTGTAGAACGTCTTCAAGGTGCAGGTCCATTCAGAATGGTAGGTATTCGCACACAGTTGAAAATCTTATGCGTGATTTACAACTTCATTGGGTAAAATGACCTGCTAATTAGAAAAAAATAAAATTAGTTCCTGTGGTGTTGTCTCGTTACTTTACACATACACACGTTTTAAAAACATTAGTTTGGCAAAATCCTAGTATTCGTACCGTCAAAATTTTTTGGATTTGATGGTGCTAAATGAGAGCACTTTTAATGCTGATTCCAAATATATAATCGATTTTTCGCAAATTATAGTAACACAGATTACGTACGTTATTTAAAAATTTCGAATATTTCACCATGGAAACAACATTTCCTGCTTTCTGCCAATTGTATTTTCATTTCTGGTGAAAATTAATTTGTTCAAGTCATTTATATTTATTCTTTAGTCCTTTATAGTACTTTATTCCAAAACTTTAAATATGGATAAATGGAATTTACTGAAATTATACGAGTTATCTCAGAACGAATCTAAACTTTTCGAATATTTATTTCACTGTAACATTTTGGAGCGTGAAAAGAATTGCCCTCGATGCAGCACTCCAATGAAGTTATCTTTGAAGGAAAACCGTTGGAGTTGTCAGGTTAAACTTTCAATAAACAAACAAATACCAAACACTTGTGACACCACCATCTCCTTGAAATCTGGATCGTGGTTTTCCAAAAGTAATCTTGGATATGGGTCAATTTTGATGCTGCCTCATAGAGATGTTATGTGGAAATTGTCTCTGGCGAAACAAACAAAACAGACTGGTTTTCATTTGTGAAACAGGTTGGTAGTAGGTTCTGGTTTATTTTGGACGTATTTTACCGAAAACTATTGCTACATTGAATAGGTACTGGAAGAATAGTGCATGATGAAATCAGTCAAAATCGGTGCGCATGGGCACGTTGTAGAAATCGATGAATCTAATTGTGGCAAATGTAAATACAAACGTGGACATAAAGTGGAAGGTTGTTGGGTTTTTAGTGTTCTAGACCGAAACATGGGACAAATCTTAGTCGCAGTAGAAGATAGAACTGCCGAAACACTAATTGGGATAATAGAGCAATAGATTGAGAAAGGGATGACGATAATATCAGACTGCTGGAAATCCTACTCGCATTTGGGATAACTAGGATACACTCACCACACCGTTAATCATTCAGTGAATTTTGTTGACCCAACCTCCAGTGCTCACATGAATGGAATCGACCACGCAAAACAATATGTACCTCATTACAACCGGAGAAAATCTTAGTTTCCAGGACACCTTGCTCGTTACATGTTTTTGAAAAAATGTAAAACTGAAAACGTTGACGAAATGATAGAATTCTTTAAATTTGTTAGCACTATTAAGTTTGATACACAGTAACCACGTAATGTAAATTAATTTCAATACAAATGTTAATTGTTGTAAATGTTAAAGTTGTAAATTAAACAGATTTTTAGATTTTGAACCTCTTATCCACATTCAGATGAGCAACTTCAATATTTTGGTTAGGTTAGGCATGAATGGCAAATTTGCATTGCATAGCAATGCAATGCATCAAGTTTAAAATTGCTCCCATTGTCATGTATATGAAAATAGGACAAATTTTAAGTCTGTGCAGCTGTACCGGTACATCCGATAATTTTCACAAAAAATCGATTACATATTTGGAATCAGCATTAAAAGTACTATCATTTAGCACCATCAAATTCAAAAAATTTCGACGGTACGAATACTAGGTTTGTTCCCATCAGTTTAAATTGTAAGTTATTTTTCAGAAATAATTTTTTATGCATAAGTATCAATCGACGTCTCTTTCTTACGAGACGGTTAAAATATTTCTATGAATTTAAATCGTCCCATATGCAATATGTTGTACGTCATTAAAAAAGATGTTAATAAGAAATATTCATAATCCCACTTTTATCGTTTAAAAAATATTTATTTTTAATTGTAGTGTACTCTGCAATTTTATGTTCACAACAGAATCCTAAGTATGATTTTTTAATAAAAAAAGATGTATTGTTATGCAATGTTGTTGTCTAAAAAGTAACTTACAACAGCAACAATGATTTCCTCTTCTATCGCTTCATTCATATCAAAATAATCAATTGCTGATGGTGAACGTACATCTACAAACAATTATATTAAATATATAATATGACAGTCTAACACATTACCATCAGTTATTTCAGAATCATATGATCCGACATAACTACTGAAACCAGAATCACTTCCTGTGAACATTGTAGATCACTGGAATCTCGATCACCAAGAACATCTGATTCGTCTATCACATCTTTAAGGATACCTACTAAACCTAGCCTATTACATATAAAGCGCATAATGGTAAGATCACATCTACAGAGATTACCTTGCAAGTTGTCCTAAATGCTTCCTGGATTCATTATCGAGAACATCATTTTCGAGTTCGCCTGATTCATCTACATTTCCAAATAAAAAGCTTGCAAAATTTAAAGTTTCAACCTCAGTTTCATCTTCATCTTTTAAGTAGTGTTCTGTACTATCGCCCATTGTAAACTTAATATCATTCTATAACCAAACGCAAGAAAATCCAACGTTTTCATACCTGCAGTCAAAAAAATTATCAGTTTATACATTTGAATACCAGGTAGATGAACATAATATACTCTTTCAATTATTCAGTATTTGTTATTTTTCTCTGTTTTGTGTCCAATACTCCTAAACATGTAATACAATATTGTTAAGCATACCAACAAATAATAACTTCTAGGATTCTGACATTTGACATTTATATTCCACCAAATAAAGAGCAAGAGCAGGTTCAGCAACAAATAATCTAGAGAGTATTTTTCTTGGAGTATTTTTATAGAAGTAAGAAAAAGTGTGCTCCCATGCAAAACTATTCTTAAACCATAAAAGTATATCTGCCAAAAATGTCTAAATAATAAATTTTACTAATCAATTGTATAGCTATTTCCGGATGTAAATGTAAAACATCTCTATTCAAAGTAAATGCTTTTTATTAAAAAAAAACATAAATACCAGTCAAAATTAATTTAATTTATACTTACTGAATATAAAAACTAAACGAAATCAGAGAATTTTATTCAGTTATAATCGCAGAGCACAGCACAGCTTAACGAGATAATATTTCAAGATGCAATCAATAATTGTTAGGGTCCAGCCCAGCCAGTATTGCCTTTGTGTTGAGCTTAACCTGGTGTCTCCCTCTTTATCTATGATGATTTTATGACGTCGCTTTTTGTATTATTGGCTTTTTGATATTTTGTAGCTTGCATAGTACATTTTTGGAGAAAATTGAGATATTGATTACTGAGTATGTGAAAAAGGGTTGTGTTCCGGAATGCACTGATGTATAGGTCTTTCAAGATCTCATGGGCTGTGAGACACAGATCAATAATACACACTATAAACAATTAAGTTTAGCGCCACCATGCGGATTGAAGCTTAACTACTTGCTATGGCGGGAAATTTAAAACTAGTGATGAGCGCCATCTAAAAAAAAATGCAACTACTAAATGCGTATTTAGCGGGAATTTCAAATGTATTGCTTGGAAATGTATAAAAATTAGGTAAATATAAAATGTAATATCATATTGTAATTCATTGAACACTGCTGTTGAGTACTATACTTGTTTAGTTAAATACTGTAGAGTTTGTTCAATGTGTTACATATCTGTACCACATTTTATATTTTACTAACTGTATATTCAAAATTGTTATAAGAAAGATCTATCAAATCACCTATCCTTCCATTCATCACCATTCATTAAAAGGGGTAGATAAACATATAGCTTCCTTAAGAAAGATTTATGCTTTTATGTTAAAATGTAATCAAATCAAGACGAACTTAAGTTTCACAAGTATATATTTAAATATAAATATTGGTAAAGTAAAAATATAATGCTCATTAGAAACTACATACATATTTCGACAAACATCCTCTGGAACAAAATGAGCATGGCGAATTTTTGTAGACCCATGTAGGATCCATTTTTTTTAGAGAAGCTGTTCCAATTAAATCCATCCACTGGTAATAAAGATACAAAAATTTCTTTGAATTGGGAAATCTATGGCGAATTGCATCCCTGTTTTCACAATTGAAAACTGCACATTTTCTAAACTGTGACATTATAATACTTTGCGCCTGAAATTACTGCTACTGTACCAAAAATAGATACGAAATTGAAACAAATATTGGTCGGTGTGGTCATCCTCATTTTGTGAGACGCGCAGCCACTGTGAGATACGCAATGAAGGAAGCAAGAGGTATCTTATAAATAGAAAGAACAATACAAGTGAAATCTAAAAATATTGATTTTCCGGATGTGTATTCTGAATTAACTCAATCAGTAAGCAATGTAAATTGCATAACTAGTAATTTAGTAACTTATAAATTACATAATCAATTTGAAATATTGGAATACATTTATTGATAAATAATTACAAGCTAAACTGTTTAAAACTTGTTATCTGTCAACCTGTACCTGCTGGATCCTTTTCTCTATATTACCTTAATTGTATTGTAACTATAAGCGATAACTGACCGCAAGTACTTACATTTTATATACAATTACTACATTACATTTGATTTTTCCAATGCTCCACCCGAAGGTACTACATTGGCCAGGAAGCGAGTTTTTTTTTTACCTGGAAAATTTGGAATTTTGCCGAACCCTTGCTGTTCCAAGCAAGGTAGGGATCTTTAACGTGCGTGACAACACTCACACACGGGACCTCCATTTTACCTCTCATCCGAACGAGGGTGTATTTTTGTGAAAAATGCTCGCCTAACATTTTTCAAGCGGACCGTGTCGGGATTCGAACCCGGGACCTTGGGCGTAGTAGTCACACACATACCACTACGCCACGGAGCCGCCTTACAATTACTACAGCCTACCCCACTTGTAGGAACACTTAATTTTAAATAATTAATAATGGCATATATAGTCTTGCAAATGACAAGGGCGTCGACGTTGGCGCTGTGAATATCGAAGCAGTGGAATCTCTTGTAGTGGTAGCGGCACAACTTTCGGAACTGGTTCCGGTAGCATCTGATATTCCGGGGTGGCCTCTGGTAATTGATCTTTTAAAAGAGTCACATGTCTGATTGAAGGGTGTTCTTCTGCTGAAGTTTGAAAGGTACCTTTTCCAACTAATGTCCGTCTTAGCTGGTCAATATGTCATTTTACCACATGTTCAGAGTCCAACCGAATGAGGTAGTGTAAAACACCTAATTTTTTAGTAACCGTACCAAATAACCATATGTGCTTATTTCTTAAAATTCTCTTGATTGAACCCTCACCCACACTTTAATTGATCGTACACGATGGTTTGATGGAGAGTAAGGAATTGGTCTAAAAGGTCGGATGGCATCTAATTTGAATTTTATTTGTCTTTGTAAATATAATTCTGCTGGAGATTTTCCACAACGTAATTGTGTGCAACGATACCGGAATAAAATTTTTGCAGTTTGATGCGGAATTGCCTTGGGTCCTCCTCCAAAGCTTTTACCAGCTCTTTCAGAGTTTGTACTGAGCGTTCTGCTAGACCGTTTGTCGCCGGATATCCAGGAGCAATCAATTTTTGAAATATTCCATTTCCAACACAATAATCTTTGAAATCAGTGCTCGTAAATATAGAAGCGTTGTCAGAAACTAGAATTTATGGAAATCCGTGTGTTGAAACGATATCATTAAGCAAAACGATTGTAGTTGCTGTTGTTGGAGCAAGTTTAAAATTTTACATTTAACAAATTTAGATTTTGCGTCAATGCATACTAAAACATAGTACTCATTATACGGACCTACATAAACAATGTGTACACGTTCCCAGTTAGATGCAGGTTCATCCTAAGTGTGGAGTGGAACTTTTGCCGCATTATGTTTGATTAAGGCGCACTGTCTAGAGGATTTTACTACTTCTTCAATATCCTTATCAATTCCCTTCCAATACACATATCGTCAAGAAAGTTGTTTCATTTTTGTTATTCTGACATGGGTAGCATACAATTCTTGTAATACTAGGTCTTGAAGTTTCTTAGGAATGACAACTCGAGTATTTTTAGAAAGAATCCCTTCATCCCGTGTGAATTCTAAATCAATAGTTTGTTTTTGAAGTTAATTTTTGATATGACATGTCTGGAGAACTAAATGATTGTTGTATAGGTGCCTAGTGATGTGAGCCAGGTAAATACCCCGCGGGTAGGTAATTAGAAATTGGGTATTTACCCATTGCCCTGACAATGGGTAAATACCCAAAATGTGGGTTTTCTGAGCTTTAAAAAAGACATTTAATTCAATTAGGTAACTAGGATTAGTAACACTGTTATTGTGTTCAGCTTTTAAAATGCTGTTTACAAAATAAAATTAACATCTTAGCAAAATGAATGAATAATTCCTTTTTAAATATTTTTGTACCTAAATATTTTATAAACGGATTAATTACATTGTACAGGTTTGCTCGCTAAAAAAAGTATTGTGAATGTGTACCCCCCCCCCCGTGCTTATACACAGTCTAACTTTTAGTAATGAGATTTTAGTTACTGACAGCAGTTATTTTTTTTAACTTATCCTTTAAAAGAGCAGCTTTCCTGCTTAAGTTAATGTTTTATTTTTAAGTTTTACTTCCTTTGCTTCCTTTTTGCTAATAGTTACGTGTGAAAAATGGTCAAGAAAAAGGGTTCAGCTTGGCAGGTTTTTAAACAAAATAAAAAAGTGGTGTTGGTGTTGTATGCAAATACTGCAGTACTGAATACAAATATGCTAATGTGAATACAATGACCACACATATAAGGAAGTGTTTTAAGTGTCCTGAGGATATGAACAAAATTCTTGATTTAAAGCCAAATACTGTATGTGCTCAAGTATCCATGGTGAGAGACACAGATAAGAAAACAACTGTATATAAATCAAAACAAAAGGAGTTGAATGTAAATATGCTTTTTGTACCAGAAGAACTAGATCAAGTTCAAGTGATAGGCGTATGCAACCTATTAGTTCAACATCGCCAATTACATCTGAAAGCAGTGTTAGTAACATCTCTTAGGGAATGAGAAGTAATCGTTTGATTTTCAATAGACCATCATCCACAACTTCGAATATCAGTGGAGGAGGATTGGTTAATTTTTTAGACCATATGGACAGTCAGTTGAATGTAAGTAAATAACATAAATTATTAATTAGCTTCATGTAAAAGGTCGCGTGCTTCCCAATGTTAAAATGACCATAAAAGTCATCACGCTCTACGGCGGAATCAATTTTTTTTTGTTTATGGCAAACCTTTTTAGATAAAACCCAAAGGTTAAAGTTTTAGTAATTGCAAACTTTAATAATTTTTAACAAAATATTTATTTTTACCTAACTCTTGCTTTCTTCTAAAGACACACAAAAATGACAAACGCTCCCAAGAAGAATTTTTATGAGCTTACAGCTTCATGCACTTAGGTCGGTACTTATGTCCCTACAATTTAAGTAATATTAATCAAAGTCTTGTAGATGTCAATCTGTGTCGAGCACGAAGAAAGACGTGATACCCTTAATGGTTCTCAGGGGTTCAGGTTAGCAAATATACGACAGGCTGAGAGCATAACATTTATGATTAACTATTGAAATACAAACTGAAATTACTTCACACGTCGTACCGCTGGTAATAAAAAGCCAACTTAACAATGTTTATAATGTTTTATAATACACCCAATTAAACACCCCTTAATGCGAACCGATTACAGCACATGCTAGTGCGCAGTTTTATACAAATTATCAGATTAAAATAAAAGTCAACACTTACGTTCTATAAATCCTTGCAGGTGCAAACGTATAAATGCCTGCCGGTGGGCCGGGTGACTCCACCACAAAAATCCTTCACTTTACTCGCGGTTTACACAACACTATCGTCAACACCTTAAATTACGCTACAAAAGCATCTTCAATACCCGTAACGCATTACATAACTAGATATATCTCTAAAATACAACTAGCAAATATCTGCAATTGATATTTACTGAGTAATATCAAAGCTTTTATACTAGAGGTATGTGAACATCCGACTCATACATAATAATTAATAAACCTGATACACCCTCGGCATAGACTGCTGGCATAGCCACCTGTATCCACACGCATTTAAACATCAACTATCTACCCGTCGCTCCTATTGACCTTCCTAGCTAAGCACCCTATATTTATCAGCAGGCTAGAAATACCAGGCTGATGTAGTTACCGCGTAGTGACCATATTTTTAAATAATCCTAATGAAATATAAGATTAATATATGTCTACATATATGGCACGTTACATTACCCCCCTATTGAATTTGAATAACCAATTATGAGAAATCAATACAAAGTTGAAAGTGTAACTAAACTAAACCAAAAATAAAATTATAAACTAACTCTTAGAAACAAGACATCCGCTTGCCCTATCCCCAACTTACAGAAACTGAACCTCTGGCACATATTTCTTCAGGTTAAATACATTATGTATACCTAAATTAATCTGCCCTTCATCTAAACACACTTCATAAGCATTATGTCCCTTTTTACTAACAATGGTACAGGGACCCTTAAATAACAAGAAAACCCATTTACTTTCACTACTCTCAGATGCAGATTGAGGATGAGTACGCACCCCAACCTTTTTCACCTACGTCAAAAGAAGTTTTGAATTTATGTTTTACATCATGGCGAAGGCGCCTCTTTTCAGCTTTTGAAATCAATCCTTCGCGGGCCAGGAGCACCATTTTCTCACCGCTATCCCCCGATTTTTCACTTTCAGGAAAATTAATAAACTTTGAAAACATCCACACTCTTTCTCTTCCAAAATGAAGCATTTTTGGAGTATAGCCAATACTATCATGACACACTATTCAGAAGCGCTTCAATCTCTTTTATATAATACACCCCCCCCACTAGGAGAAATAATATGTCTTAAAACACAAACTGAATTTCTCGCAAAATAACATTTTTTTAACTTTACGGTAACCCCAACATCCTTTAATTTACGAAAAATAATAGCTAAATGCTCCATGTGACGGTTAGGATTCACAAAAAATACCAATATGTCGTCTACATACGAGATTGCAAATTCCAATACCTCAGCACCCACGACATTATACAAGGCCCTTATAAAGCTGCCCACCGATGTTGATAAGCCAAACGGCAGGACCTGAAAAACATGGGTCTGTCCGTCAAATAAAAAACCCGTATATTTTTAATGTTCTGCAGATATAGCTACCTGCCAATAAGACGCCGTCAAGTCAAGCGTACTAAGTAACTGACCTGGACTGAATTCATACAACAACTCACAAGGATTCGGTGGAATTGCCCTATCCTTCTCCACTCTCTTATTTAGATAGATAGCTTGCCTTAAGGCAAACCCGAATGGTCCCATCTTTCCTTTTAACAGTTACCAGCGGACTGATATCTTCAGTTCGGCGCATTTCTACAACACCCCATTCTTACATCTCTTATATTTGTTTCCTAGCTTCCTCATGAAAAGCATAGGGAATTGGATATTGTTTACAGTTAAATGGATTTCCTGAACGTAACCCTTGATTAGTCCCGGATGATTTGAAAATATGTCCCTATATTCAAACAACAAATTTTTTAACACCACTTTTTCTTCGACAGTCAACGACTCTGCTCTATGGGCAACTTCTGCAATGTCCTGCGAAGAGTACAACACTGGAAATTTTTTTCTATTATAATAACTTATACGATCCTCTTTTATCTCGTTTATTAAGATATGTACGCCCGAATTTGGTTCACCCACAAACTTTAACTCTTGTACCTCGCCACAAAATTTACCTATCAGTGAACCCCTGGCAAAATCAATAACTACTTCATAATCTTGCATCCAGTCGCATCCCAAGATTACATCTCTTACCAACCCCAGAATCAGCAAAAATGGGTAATCAATTACATGTTCACCTATTTTTAGGGTTAAACAAACCTGTTCCTTAACAATCACACTTTTTTCCCCCATGCTCCCATTAATTGAGCGTTTCTACATGGCACCCTAGGCACTATAGAACTGTTCCGCACCACTTTTTTTTTTTAGAAAACCCTCCAAAATTGCTGTTATCTAAGACCACAATGTAGTACCTCCGGGTGGAGCATTGGGGACGTGGCCGCAAGTATGGCGGCCCTAAGTCAAATTATAATGTTATCTAAGACCACAATGTAGTACCTCCGGGTGGAGCATTGGGGACGTGGCCGCAAGTATAGCGGCCCTAATTCAAATTATAATGTTATCTAAGACCCGAAATCTACCAACGCCTTTACGCCAATCATATCATTAACCAAAATATCAACCGATGGATTTAGCACGACAGGTTTCAAATGTACATCCCACGCCTCTTCCTCAATAACTTCACTGAAATCTGAATTAAAAATAGCCATAACCTCCCTTTGATCCCTTTGAGTAGGTTCAGTTTCTGATCGATTATTTTCAGATAGGTTCTGCTCGACACAATTTTCCCTATGCCAATCCATCCTATTCTGACTGCTATTTTGAGCGGCATTATTAACATTGCTGGAACGAAAATTAGCGTTTCGATAAGAACCTCCACTATTCGAACGAGGAGCTTGATCCCTGTTATTTGGGAGTACCTCGTACGAAGCATCAATTTTTTGTAGATGAGCTTCTACCTCTTCGATAGTAGCCAAACCCGAATTCAAAATGCCCCTTTTTATCTCCATATCAAAATGGATCATTACCCAATTAATAAGCTCTCTCTCTCTGACAAAGGTTGAGTTAAATATTTAGCTTCCTTAAATATCTTAAGATAATAATCTGCACGAGATTCCGTTTTGTAAAATCCGTATTTAACACGAAAAAGTGTCTCCCTTTCCTGTTCTATGCTCCAGTACCGCAAGAGAAATTGTGATTTAAAATTTTCAAATGACGAAAACTCTTTTATTTCAGCCCAATCTTGAACCGAACCTCTTAAACAATTTACCGCAAAAAACCTCGCTTTTCATACAGTACCCCTGCCTCGTTAAACATACTTTCCAATCTTTTTATAAATAGCACCGGGTGTAATACCCCATTTGGTGAAAAGTGTAGGTTCGTACCCCCACATCTTTCCAAACTATAATATATCCTCGGTTCTGAATCGCTACCGACGCCCCTGTATTTACATCCTAAACCCCCACTTTCTCCGTCTCTTCTATCTTCTTGTTTCTAGATTCCTTTTCTCTTCTAAGGCCGTCGAAAGTTGCGAAATCCCTTGCTTAAATTCACGGTCAAATTTTTCATAACATCGCTTAAACAATTTCCCACTACCGCCGACAAACTGTTATTTACTTCACCCATTATTTTACGCAATGAGTCTTCTAGTGCACCTTCCTCTATGTCATTCTCTACCGTCCTGCCCTTCTTTGCTTTTTCTCTAGGCATGCTTAATTTTAATACCGTAATTCCGCGTTATATAACAACCCTTTCCACTCACTAATCGAATTATCCGTATTTCAACAAATGTTTATACCTCACTAGGTCCTTCACAGTTGTTTATTCACTCCACTAGTTGGCGCCACAATGTAGATGTCAATCTGCGCCAAGCACGAAGAAAGACGTGATACTCTTTAATGGTTCTCAGGGGTTCAGGTTAGCAAATATACAACTGTTGAAATACAAATTGAAATTACTTCACACATCGTACCGCTGGTAATAAAAGCCAACTTAACAATGTTTATAATGTTTTATATTACACCCAATTAAACACTCCTTAATTCGAACCGATTACAGCACGTGCTAGCCAACAGTTTTATACAAATTATCAGATAAAGGTCAACACTTACGTTCTAGAAATCCTTGCAGGTGCAAACGTATAAATGCCTGCCAGTGTGCCGGGTGGTTCCACCACAAAAATCCTTCACTTTACTCGCAGTTTACACAACACTATCGTCAACACCTTAAATTATGCTACAAAAGCATCTTCAATACCCGTAACGCTTTACATAACTAGATATATCTCTAAAACACAACTAGCAAATATCTGCAATTGATATTTACTGAGTAATATCAAAGCTTTTATACTAGAGGTATGTGAACATCCGAATATCATACATATTAATTAATAAACCTGATACACCCTCGGCATAGATAGCTGGCATAGCCACCTGTATCCACACGCATTTAAATATCAACTATCTACCCGTCGCCCCTATTGACCTTCCTAGCTAAGCACCCTATATTTATCAGCAGGCTGGAAATACCAGGCTGATGTAGTTACTGCGTAGTTCCCATATTTTTAAATAATCCTAATGAAATATAAGATTAATATATGTTTACATATATGGCGCGTTACAGCCTCTTCCTAGATCGAGTTGAATTATGTAATTGAAAAGAGTTGCATTTTAATATGCAGTCTTTTTTGTTTCAGGAAAGCCTTAACTAAAGGTTAGCTAAAGCTATTTTCGTAAGTGGTGCACCCTTGTCAATAATTGAATCCACTATGGATAGAATTCTTCAAAAAAATTCGTCCATCTTACAAACCACCTTCGAGGTATCGTCTTACTTAAACGTACCTTAAAGCTCACAGTACGCAGAAATGCAAAGTGAGGTTACAAATCAGCTAAGTGACTCAAAACACATTTACAATGTGATGGCTGGAGTAACATCAGGAATGAATGAATAATAAACTTTGTTGTTGCAAAGCCAGAGCCACTGTTTGTGAAATTTGTCGCAACAAAGGAGAACAGACACAATGCACCTTACTTCGCTGAGTTGATAATCAACGTAATTGGAAATTATGGCCCTGAGAAGTTTTTGGTAATCATTGGAGACAACGCTTCCAACATGTGAGCTGCCTTGGCGTTGGTGAAGAAGAAGTACCCGTCAATTGAACCATTAGGTTGTCTAGCTCACCTTTTACACCTTCTTTACACCATCTTAAAATTCAATACCGTCAAATCTTTTATGGCTACTGTCGTTGACATAGTAAAAACTCAAAAATAGTCATGTCTTAAAAGCACTGTTTGACCGCTTTCAATTGGACAAAAATTTCAATGATAGGATTTCTTTGAAACTGCCTGGGCAAACAAGATGGGGAAGCAACTTGTTCTGCCTACAGAGTTTGCTGTCAAACAAATCTGTGCTTCAAAAATTAGCTGTTAGCGAAGAAGCAGAAATCACATCAGGCATTAAACGTCGGATGCTTGATGATGGCGTGTTTTGGGTCAGAGTTGAAAAATTGTGAACATCTTACACCCAATCATTGAACTTATCACTGCATTCGAGTCAAACACTCCGCAGATCCATGGGGTTTTCACAAAATTTAACAATCTTCAAAAAATCTTAAGAACGAGATTCCAGAGTCTCCTCTAAAGAATTCTAAAGAGAAAGAGGTTGCGAAAAAGTTAGAGAAACGGATGGAGTTTGTCGTGGGGAAAATTCAACTTGCTGCTGATTTGTTGAATCCTTCTTCTCGCGGGGTTGCAAACATAAACCTGAAGAGCTTCTTGATGCTATTCATTTCGTTTCTGAAGTTGGCAACAGAATGAAATTGAAAGTAGTTGAACTTCGACAAAATGTAGTTGATCACAGAGATAAAGAAGGACTGTGGCGAAGAGCTTTTGTCTGGGAAGGGGTAAAAGAATCTGTAAAAGAGAAGGCAATCAGTCCCATGTTATGGTGGAGGGAATTGAGAGGAACATGCGTGTTAGCTGATGTAGCCATGAGAATCCTAGGCGTTCCTGTGACATCTGCTGCAATTGAGAGAACTTTCAGCATGTTCATCTGGATCCATAGTAAGAAAAGAAACAGACTGACAACTGAACGAGCCGGGCAGATCAATTATTTGTCTCATAATTGGAAATTGCTTAACAACATCAATCATCCTAAAGTTAAAAAACAGAAACGAACAGAGAATAAGGAAGAATACGGTGGTTTTGAAGATGTTCAGTTGGAAATGAGCGAAGAAGGTAAGATGAAAATGTCATCTACCGATACCGATGATGATGAAGATGAACATATGTCACTGTAGAGCCACTCAAGTGATGAAAATAATTCAGATTAAGGCAAAGCATTAATATTGTATGTAATGAAAAATATAAAGTTTTATTTGTTTTGTGTACAGAATTTACTGTATTTGAGGTCTACGGCAAGAGTCGCATATAGTTTTGTGTAACTAATTTAACTGTTTTGCTTGTTATACAAGTGTTACAAGTACATAATTGAAATAAAAATGCTTAATATTTTATAATATATGCTATTACCAAGGTTTAGGTTGTCAGTCAATATAGCTCAAATAATACTGCAAAAAGAAATAGCAACTAATATAAATAATAAAAATTGCTTATGCTGGAGTTTCATAAACAGGTTAAAATGGTTTATTAAGCTTGCACAAATGGAAGACTCTTAGTTTAAGTAAAGTGTCATTTATTTAAATAGATTTTACAAGGTTTACCTTAATCCTAATCTTTATTTTATACAAATTTAAAAATACCCAGGTATTTATAAATTTTGGGTATTTACCTGGGTAATTACTCTGGATATTTACCCTAAATTATAAATACCTGGGTATTTCACATCGCAATAGGTGCCCTAGATACGCAGTCAACATTTGTATTTGTTTCCCATTTCTTGAATTTTACAGAATAATTCAATTCTGATAGAAAAGAGGCATATCTGAGACGGTGGCTTCAAGTCATCGATGGTAATTGCTTTCTCTGGTGGAAAATCCGCATAAGTGGTTCATTATCGGTTTCAAGTGTAAAGTGGAGTCCATACAGGTAGTTGAAAAAATGATTAACACCGAATATAATAGCTAAAGCTTCTCTGTCTAGTTGACTGTAATTTTTCTTAGAACTTAGAGATCTTGATGCATATGCAATAGGTTTTTCTTCATTATTTACTAAGTGACTCATTACTGCGGCTACTCCTATGGGACTGGCATCACATGTTAGAATTATGGGCAGATTGGGATCGTACAGTATTAGAATTTTATCACTGGTTATCTCGTTTTCAAGACCAAGAATAGCTGGACGACCTGCTGGAACGATGTAAATTTCTTCCGTGGAAATACATTTGTTATATACTGCTCGTATCGTAATCTTCTCTATTCGTAGGAATACATCATTCGTATAGGAAATAAACTTCGGTTGATATTAAGTGTACATTTAATTCTAATTTTTGAACACAACTTCAGGAATTAATGTAAACCCCGCACCTGAATCTACTTCAAATTGAACCGGCTTATTATTCAAGTAAACAATAACAAACTATTTCCTAGAATTCTAGTTTGCAGTCTGGAACAACGCTGGTAATAAATATTCACAATTTTTGCTAATCCGGTAATTTGGTGTATACCGTAATCACAATTTTCATTTGAAATATCAATATAGTTGGGAGAATCTGTATTATTTGAAAACCTTGTAGGGTATTTTTGCTTTAGAAGTGTTTTTATACAAACTTTTGCGACATGACCTTCCTTCTTACATTCATTAGAACGATGATTATTTCGACCATAAATAAAACATAAGTTGTTGATACCTAAAGAAGTATAGTCTATTCTTGATTACACCTTCCTCTGGAATGCGATCAATTATTTAATGAATTAAATTTCAAATGTTGACCATTTCGACCATGCTTTTTACCTTTTGTAGTTTGGTGTTTGTAATTTGTGACTTTTTACACTCTGGAATCTGAGTTGTTCACGTTTGATAGTTTATTGGTAAGCAGCTGTGTTTCATAACTGGAGGCTTCTAACGCACTAGTTTTACTTACGGTATCATTGAAAGTAATAAGATTTGAATTTAATAATTGTTCACGAATCCACTGAGCTCGTAGTAAAATATCTGCGATTGATACTACTCTATTACATTCGCACGAAACTGTAAATTTGCATTCACTCAAGTCTCGCTATAGATCTACTATAAATTCTGCTATGTTTTGGATTCTCTTTTTGATATGTACTAAAAAAAATAGTGCTGTGACACAACAATGCTTCTACTTGGAGAAAGCATATCAGCAAATTCATCAGTTAGTACTTTATAGGAAAGCCTTTTTATAGGATTTTCAGGACCTAATAATGCTGATAAATTATTGTAGTGTGTTGATCCTATTGACATACTTAGTAGCCGTGCTTTTGGTAAGTCCTCTGTGATGGCTAAATAATTTTCAAAACGTTCCAAGTAATTTTTTAATTTTTCCTTCTATTGTTCAAAATTTTCGAAAATAGGAATATGACTTAAATTTCTTGATGTGACAGAACTTGGCTCATTCGTTTTCGAATTCTGCAGATGATCTGAAATTTGCTTTACAAGTGATGTTGTAAGATCTTGTCGACTCTTTGTGAAAACATTTATTAACTGTGAAAATTGTTCTGAATCCATATCTTATAATGTTGATTACATTTAATTTGTTCTTCACCTCATCGCCAACTGCTATATCTTTTGTATCCAATAAAGATAATCAATTTCAAATATTGGAATACATTTATTGATAAATAATTAAAAGTTAAACTGCTTAAAAATTATTATATGTCAACCTGTACCTACTGAATCCTTTTCTTTATATTAGCTTAATTGTATTGTAACTGTAGCGATAACTGACCGCAGGTACTTACATTTTATGCACAATTACTACAGGCGGGAATAAGGAGTAAACCAAATTTTGAGCGTTTCAAGTTTTATTAATACTCAAGCTAAAATTTATCTAAAAGGTTACAGTAGAGCACGATCAAATTTAACATTAAACAAGCAACTTACAAGTGTTTATCATAACCGCAATATAAGTTTTTCAACGATTCAAGCAGTATTATATAAATTAAGAATAACTTTAGTTCTGTTTTTTTACTTGACGTTATTTTTATGTCACGTGCCTTCTATTTTTTAATTATTTTTCTAAGTTGTCGACATGCCAACACCATCTAAGCTGTACACATTAGTGTTTGCTTATCAATGACATGATCAATGCATCACATCCAATTATCACTAGTAACATTCTACCACAAACAGTTATCAAAAAAGTTTTAACAGTATAGTTATTTAATGTTAATATTTTGTGTCACTTCATCTTCAACTTGAGAGTCGCTAACCCACACTTTTAAAATATTGCCTATTTATGTTTTAGTATACCTATTCTCATTCCACTACGTTTCATCAATATCCCAAGCAAACTAACATGACAACTCCAATCAAGACCGTGCAACTGGTTTTGTTGCTTTTCATAGTATGTATTTGTCTCATGAAATGGCCAAAAAAGGCCAACTGATTTAATAATAACAATTGATATGTTCTATTAATATCGAACAATAATTCAAATGTGTGCAAAGACGAAGTCTAAAAAAGTTTAAATTGTGCCTTAATAGTCATAAAATAGGTATAAATTACAAAATTCATTTTTATATAAACTAAACTATGTTTGAAAGATAACTTAATATTAATATTATAATAGTGGCATGCAGCCTAAAGTCTCTTCATTACTAACACTACCTTCATTAGAAGTTGCATATAAATCTGATCCTTCCAAATCTTCATCAAGTCTGATAATTATATCATCAATATCGTCCATTATATATTCCCTTTTCGGATACTAGTCTTCAATTTTTTCAAGATGTGAACAATATTTTCCCAATCTTAAAAAAAAAAAAAGTAAGTAAGTAGATTTATTGCATAACTCAATATAGGTTATTAAAGTATACAACAAAATATTATACTATAAAGCAAATTATTAAAATACAGTTAATAATATAATTAGTTTTCATTTCTACAACTTAAAATATATATTTTTTTAAATTACTCTTGAATTTTCTTTGAGAAGGCTGATTTGTAACTGATTTTGGTAATGTATTATATATCTTAATGCCATAATGAAATACATTTTTTGTGGTTATCGTTTTATTCTTCTTGTATATATAGTAATTGTCTGCTTGTCTTGTGCTGTAGTTATGTATATTTGACACTTTAATTAAGTTGCTAACCAAGTACGAAGGCAGCATACCATTTATAATTTTATATTAAAAAACCATACTATTATATTTCATTTGTTCCTGAACATTTAAGAAATTAAGGCATTCTAACATTTTACGGACTTTGGCAAATCTGCTACATTTTAATAAACATCTCATTGCACGATTTTGTATCTTTTGCAATCTTTCCAAATCACCTTGGTTTGAGACAAATAAAATGGTGCTGCAATATGTTAGGTGTGGATAAACTATTGCTCTATATAAAGTTATTCGAGCAAAACTTGATAACTTTGCACTAATTCTTCTCAGAAATCCAACCTTTTTGCTTACTTTATTTATAACCATCTGTAGATGCATTTTAAAAGTTAATTTTCGGTCGATTATTACGCCAGGGTATTTAATGTTCTCTACCAGTTCAATATCAGACCCATCTATTTGTACATTCCTATTTTCTGTTTTTATCATTTGATAACTTCTATCATTCGTTAACAACATCCATTTTGTTTTATCAACATTTATCTTCTTCAGCTTATTTCCAACTAAATATTTGCTCATTCTTATTAAGTCACTATTTACAGATTGAATCAGGTTTATTACATTTGCACCTTCAGCATATATTAAAGTGTCATCAGCAAACATATGCATCTTTGTTACCTTCACTACATTCACTATATCGTTTATGTAAATTATAAAAAGCAATGGTCCCAAAATACTTCCTTGTGGAACACCCCACTCAATTTCTGATTTATTAGATGTTTCCCGTTGCCATCTCGTTTCTTGCTCCCTGTTTTGTAGGTAGTCTTTAAACCACTCTAACGCATTGTCTTTAACCCCATATTTTTCCAATTTTTGAATGAGAATATTTCTACTTATAGTTTCAAATGCTCTTTGTAATCTATAAAGACTGCACACACTGCCTTTCCTTTATCCATTGATTCTTTCCAGTCATTTATAATTAGCTGAATCGCTGTTTCACACGAGTGTTTCGTTCGAAAACCAGACTGATAGGTGGTTAATATATTAGTCTCATCCAAGAATTGCTTCAATTGCTTATATATTACTGTTTCTAATACCTTTTCAATTGTGGCCAACATATTTATAGGCCTGTACTCTTCGCATTTCTTTGTTGATACTACTTTTTGAATTGGTGTAATTGTTGATATCTTTAAGACCTTGGGCACAGTACCATGCATAAGCAACATATTTATTATGTTTAGTAGCGGATAACCAATAATATCAAAAAGTTCTTTAAGAACTCTACTGTTTATACCATCCGGGCTGCTTTTATTTGCTTGCTTATATACCAATTCATTTAGTTCATGTATTTTTAATAATTTAAAAGTACTTAATTCCTTCAGGCTTATACGTATTGGATCGTGAAACTCAAACTTTTCAATACCAATTGATGATGTAATTTCTGTTATACTATTTATGAAGTAAGTATTGAAGTTTTCAGCAATAGTTTTGTCATTAGTTTCTAGTGTATTCTCAAATATAATGTGCTTACTATTTTGAATACGTTCGGTTTTTAATACAAGTTTTAAAGTCTTCCACATTTTTACTGGGTTACCTTTATTTTCATCTATTTTCTTTTCATAATATTTAATCTTAGCTCTACGGATCATGAATATCACATTATTTCTGCATTCTTTGTATGCTTTCCAATCTTCCATACTTCTTGTGAATGTAAATTTTTTATAAAATTTATTTCGTATATTAATTACTCTTTGTATTTCTCCATTAAACCATAATTTTGAACTATTTTGTGACACCTCCTTGTCATATGAATTATGGTCAATTGCATTTTAATGTTTGTGTAAAATGTTTTATAAAGTTTATCGATGTTGGTTATTTCATACTTCCAATCTGCCAATATTAACTCGTTCTTTATGGCCTCATAGTTAGGAATTTTCTTTATTTTGCTTTCTGCATCAACTTGGAGTTTTTGTGATGTGACTAATGTCTGCAACAACAATACTATGATCTGTAACTTTTGGAGTGTGCCATACTGTACTTTTTAATCCATTATTATTAGTTATCACTAAATCTATTAATGTTTCAGATTCCTTAGTAATTCTTGTACTCTCAGAAATTAGTTGTACAAATCCACAGTCCTTTACAATATTTTTAACTTAATTGTATAGAAATCATTTATTTTATTCCAATCAATATTATAATCCCCAATCAGAATGATATCTTCACTACCACGTGATTCTACTAGTTCTTCTAACAAATTTTCCAACAGGTTTAGAAAATTTGCACAACTTCCACTTGGTGAACGGTAAAACACAGCTATACTTATACTTCTACTATTCAACTTAATATTACCAACAATACCCCAATATTCTAAATGGAGGCTATACTCTTTTAATATTTCAAACTGTAGAAATGACTGATAGTAAATTATGACACCTCCAGTGTGTCGTGAACTAGAATCAACCCTACCTAAACTGTATCCTTTAATGGCTATTTCATTACTTTCAATACAATTTGTCAGATGTGTTTCTGTTAAACATACCAATATTGGTTTTTCTCGATTGATTAGCTGTTGTATTTCGTCAAAATGTGTAGTTAAGCCTTGTGTATTTAAGCATAAAATTATTGACTTATAGTCTGCTGTTATATTTAAACATCTAGAAGGTAATTGCTATATGTAGTTTATTTTACGCTTTTGTAATTCAATAATCCTTTTAAAACATGTACAATTATAGTCCCATACTGTATGCTGTTCATCTAATTCTATATTTAAACGACTTTTGCTTCCACACAGTTAATACACTTAAATTGACTTTCTTGACAATCTGCTTCATTATGAGATTGTGCACACCGTGGGCACACTATACTCCCTTTGCATTCTTTGGCAATATGCCCAAACTTACAACACTTATAACATCTTTTTATTGCCACATGCTCTAATACCTTACATCTCCTCCATCCTATTCTCAATAGTTCTTCTCTCATAATGTATTTAAATGTATCTGTATCCACTTCTACAATAATGTTGAATAACCCTTTAACAATTTTGGTTTCATACTTAATATTCATTTGAAAATTTTGTTTATGCTCATCTAACTTATTTTGATTTATTATTTTTTTGTAAATGCCTTCTTTGTCACTTTTATCTACTCCTATAATTTTTATCATTGGAAGTCTTTTAATGGAGTCTTTACTGTATATTCTTCTCCCATTTTTGTGATATTGTTTTTTCATCACCTCCACTGCCCTATTATTTTCACATTCAATAACAATACCACCATTTTTGTAGTTTTCCTACACTTACTCCAATTTCTAAACTAACAGGGTCAATATTATCTTTCAATTTTTAAGGATTTCCTTAGAGTCTGTTTTTCCATCAATTTTATCTATTATTACTATAGGAGGTTGAGATACATTCCGTTTAGTGACTGCACTGTACAATTTATTAACATTGAGTTCTGCCTCTGGACACTTTTGTTCAAATAATTTATTTTTATTTCTACCAAGTCCTTACCCTGTTCATCAAACTTTTTATAAATTCCTCAAGAGTTCTTTCCAGGGATTGTAATTTTGCATAACTTCCCCAAAGTACATATTTCGTCTCAGTCACTTGCTTTTCACACTTTGAACAATAAAATTTTAAAACCCTTCCTTTTTAACTGCATACATCTTATTTCAGAACTTGATAAGTCTGTACAGTCAAAATGTACTATTTTGTACACCCATCACACTCACAACATTTGTCATCTTCTATATTTAGATTACATTCCCAACAAACTTGCATATTATACCCTTATTATTAATACTTTTACCAAAAATATGTTTGCATATTTTTCAAAATAACTTTCTTTCAATTTGCTGGGTTCAGTCCTGTACAATAACAAAAGAATGTGGCACTTGTAATTGCAGAGATAAGAACTAGTTATTATGAAGATAACTGTTGATAATAACCAGAAGTTTGTATACTACCAATTTAAAATGTTAGTTATCTGTAGATATCATAGTTGTGATGCACTTTTTATAAAAAAAAGTTTAGTAGTTTGAAAGCCTGTGTAGTTAGCTCTAAGATGATACCAAATTTGATATATAAGTAGCACTTTTTATCACTCCCAAGTCCCCCTTAGGGAAAACCTCTGTTCAAAATTTAATGACTTGGTGGCGCCCTCCCTAAACCCTTATTTTGGTATGAATTAAGCCATAGTAAGCAAATAATGTTTTGTAAAAAGAACCACGACCAATCCTCATAAGCTCTATGCGAGGAATAGACCCCTAGCATAGTCGGAAGATATTTGCGTTCCATCATTTTAAGGAAATCCTTCCTTAAAGTCCACTGGTTCCATCTGAGAATATTAAAGAACTCACGGGTTACTTCAATTAGTTAATTAACCCATAACCAGTAGATGACGTTATTAATTGGAAGTAAGAACGTATTTGGCAATTAATTGTGTATTTAAAGAATATACAAAAATATTAATTGGTTTTAGGTAAACCTGCAGCATTAGAGGTGGTTTCACGTTCACCCTTTGCGAATGTTTTACCTGAATACAAATAAGTAAACTTGGCACAATATCTACAGTTTACTTGTTATAATGTATTGTTTAATATTCTATTTGGATTAGATTGATATATTTGCTTAAAAAAAGCCCCAAATACTAGTTATTACATTTAAACTGTGTTTAAAGTTATGCCTTTTCAAAAATACTTTTATTTCTATAAATAAACTATACGTAATTGAATTTGACATACCACTGGGTCTCTCAACCCGGACCACTACAAGATTGTGTCTCACCACTATGCTTAACTCATTGATAACATCTTCCCCTTTTACAATTCTAACCCCAATACAAAAGGTAGCTACACGATTACAGAGATAGAGGTATATTTAGATTAGGCTATTGCACACAGACAGTGAAAGATGTAGGCTCTTGAAATTTCAGAGAAATGTATAGATTAGCTCAGAATAGGAAACAATGGAGGTACGTGACTAACCAGAACTGAAAACCTAGTGTTTGTTTGTTTATTTGTACACATGCATACATGGTAGTTGGTGTTATATAAAATTTACATATTAAAAATCTTAAGTATAAATCACATACAATGATGACGATGTTTTGCTTTATTTTAAAGCTCCAACATAATATTGTATTAATTTAGGATTAGGAACTTTTTTTAGAACTCTGTGTAGGGAAATTCCAAACAGACAACAATCATAACGCTAACACCTGTGAAAACCACATCAAGTAGTGGTTTACACAGATATTTAGGACATTGGCTTATCTTTGTGGTCAGTGAGTATGCTGACAAGACAATTCTCACGTTGGAACTGCTTTGTTCCCACCTACGCGTGTGAAAGAGCGCCAACCTTAGTTGGAGGGGGTAGGCGTTTATGTGGGAAATGTAGCATATCTCCAGACACATTTTTACCGTCTTTCGTGGAGTGCCGACATGCGAGTGCTTCGACAGTATCGACAAGTGGTTGACACCTCCATACCCTTCCCTAATATACTATCATCTAGCGAGAAGCACTAGTAGCAACACACCAAGCATCAGAAAGTAGCCAAAGAACCCATTCTGAGGACCGGTAGTGCCTCATCTGTATAGAACCATTGCGATAAGTGCATAGACAAATTAAAAAGAGAGACCCGCAAAAGCAATCGGCGGAGTGGGAACAGTGTTTCGGTAGCGCTGTTGAGATAGTCATCAAAACATTCTTGCCATCTCTCTCACTGGATGTGCAAATTTAAAATTATAACCAAACTTTTTAGATTGTTTGACATGGTTTTGGAATGAACGTTAGTACTTAAATTACTGAATGAATTTAGGAATTTAAGAAATAAACATTATTACATCAAGAATCCTAATTGATACAAGCAGGTTTAATAATGCGTAGGATAGAAAACGCAGATAATTTAATGCATACATTGTATTCGTCTATGTGAGTAGAGAATTAAAATCGACACCTGATTTATTGGAAACAAGCAAAGCATGGTAATTAAAAATCAAAGTTCACCAAATTTATTTGAACAAACAATGGTTTACTTATCTAGAAGTATGAAAATCCAAGCGAATCAATGCTATTAACTTGAAATCGGACGTGACAAGAGGAACGCGTTGATGTTAGTATATAACAAAATGCCATGGGATATCCGAAAACCTGGTATGGAAGTTTATACAAACAACGAACTTTGCGCTTGCCGATAGATAGACGGTGCATTTAACTATGACCAGATTTGTAAACGAATCAGTTCATCATGAAGTAAAGTATAGTTCACGTTTCTGAAAACTAAAATATCCACGTTAAGTGAGTAATTGTGAAGTGTAAAATAATACCGCTGAATATGAAAAATTAATGGTTTGTCGTTTTATCCTTAAATGGAAAAACGTAAGTAACTAAAAGTTATTTTAATATAAATTCTAATTTTAACATTAATATAAAGGACCCTAAAGAATCACCGGAGACATGTCCAAATGATTACGGGAGACAGCTCCAAAAAATTACAGGAGACAAATTTAAATAATTACTGGAGTCCAGTCTCTATAAATAAGGGAACAAGTTTTAATAAATGCTAAAGCGATTATTAATGGAACAAAAGAGGAAATGCAACATGCATTTACTTCAATGATTAATGGTGAAGGAGTTTAATGGAGTTCGCGAGTTTATTTAAGGCGATCCTATGAGGGATGCACACAACGATTGGACCAGAGACTGATGTAAGCTGAAAAACAACAGGTTAGCCAATCTGGATGTTTATTATTTGATTATTTTATTTGTGGATATTTCATTGCACTTTGCTAAACTGAATAACTTAAGATTTAACATTTAATTAAATATTACAAATTTAAAGACTTTAAAAATTGCTTTCATGATAATTTATGTGAGGGTCGGCAAGATTTAATTTTTGGGTATACGTTGTAAATTACGTAAATAAATGAGGTTAAATGAACGTTCATTAGGCTTCAGTTAATAATTAATAATACTAGTGATTTTGCTGGCTTTTTGATCATCTTTGGTAATCATAATTACTAAATTTATTGATTCAATTATTAGAAGAAAATTCCAGATAAAGAATTTTAACCTTTTCATACGTAAATATTTTTGAGAACATTATTATAATTTGTGCTTAATGGTGTTTTGGTTTAAAGATTAAAACAGGAGAGGTAGAAGCTAGGTTTAAAGGCTTTGTTTGTCATATTGTCGCAAGCTCCGTGCGTAATTCAAAAACTGAGTTAGCCAACGCAATCAAAATTATATATTAAAAATCAAAAATTGACAGATTAAAAATTTTACCATTTAATTCATAAAAAGGGCGCATAGGGGCAGTGCTACCAAAAAAGAAATTTGACGCAACAATATGGGGCTGGATCAAAATATAACACCGAAAAAGTTAATTGGCGTCACCAAACTGAGGCACGATCAAAATATATCACATCCAAGAGATCAAAAATAGCACATCAATGTGAGGTTAAAGCAAAATAAATTAAGTAAAAATTAAAGGCAACGAAATCGAGAGTTTTATTTTGAATTTAAAATAATTGTAGAGTAATAATTAAAAATGGAAGCTGCAGGAAGAATGTTGGAGAGGAGTCAGAGTGAAGAACGCCGGTCCACCCAAGATTCGAGAATAATAGAAATGTTAATGGTACTAAATGACAAGATGGAGAAGAATGAACAGGCTACGAAAAACATGACGGCGAAGAATGAACAGGCCTTAATTAATATGACAGAAAGAACGGACAGATCATGAAAAACATGATAGATAAGGCTATGCTAAAATTTGGAAAAAATTTGGATAAATTGGGGGAAGATTTAAGTTCCAGAATAGATAAATTAAGTGATGATCTTAGGGAGACAAATCAGCGAATAGAAGAAATGCGTTTCCAATCCCAAAATAAAGTGATAAATCTTATGGAAGATCTTATGGACTACGCAAGAGATGAAGTTATCAAAGTACGATCTATACACGAGGCCAATGAAAGAGAAACAAATGGAAAAACTATGAATTTAGAGGAAAGAGTACAGAATATTAAAAGAAGTTATGGAACGGAAATTAGCCGAGTAAATAAAGAAATAGAGAATTAATGTAATGAATTTTGGCAGAAATAGGATGACATATAATCAGGAACCCTTAAGATTGAATCACCCAAATATAACATTGGATCAGTATACGAAATTTTCAGGAGATAACAAACTTAATCCAAAATTATTGTTAAAGGACATCAAAACACTGTCGCAGGGTATAACGGATGAACGGTATAAATTAAATTTAGTGAAAGCTATGATAAAAAGCAATGCAGAAACATGGTTTGATCTGATCAAGGATGAATTAACAACGTTTGAAGATTTTGAGAACAAATTTTTGAGACAATTCTGGAGGGATACTCAACCATATAAGGTGAGAGATGATTTGATTATGGGGAGATACAATAAAAATTTAGGTCTGACCAGGGAACAATACGCAATTAAGAAATTTGGTATAGCAAAACAGTTGGAGCCTCCGTTAGAAGAGAAACAAATTATTAAATATCTGGCAGCACATTTTGAAGTACAGATGAGGCAGTACATCGCTCTACATAACATTATGAATCGTGACATATTCCTAGAATACTTGCAGCGATACGATGATATGGGAATGAATCGCAGAGAGGAAGGTCAAACGATCACTCAACCAACAAATCCAGAGTGAATGCCGAGGAATATACCAAGCAACAGGATACCATATGAAAGGACAAATCATAATTATAGAGGAAATTTTAGAAACAACTCCAACGGTAACACGAGAAATAATTGGAACATGAGAAATCGACCATGGCAAGCATCAAAAAGAAAAGACCCTCTTAGGAATGATAGCCAAAGCCAAAATAACCAAGGACATGAAGAAGGAGCAACGGAATCAAGAAGGATTAATGGTACATATGCTGAGGCCACGAATCGAACAGGCCCATCTACTACGAATACAAATTTTTAATTGAAGACAAATCAAATAAACCATTGGAAATAAACAAATATGAACATCAGCGGGAATTCATAAAACTGGAAATGGAAAATGACTTTAGTAGAAATTTATTGCCTATAATTAATTTAAAAGTAGATGATAAAGTAATTGGGATACTCATAGATACCGGATCTGAGGTATCACTTGTCTGAGAAGATTTTATTAAAAGAAGAAAATTAATGAAGAAAATAATGCCGATGAAGAAGTGTAATTTAATAGCACCAAACAATAGAAAGTTTGCATGCGTAAGTAATATAGTGATTCTGAAGTGTGAGATACGAGAAGAGAAATTTTAAAATGAATACGTGATTGTACCTGAATTAAAAATGGACGCTATATGGAGGATGAATATTATAGATAAGCTAGGGATAAAAATAAATGCGGAAAGCAAGAAGATATTATGCAAAGGGAAATGCATCAAATGGAATGAAGCATTAAAAATAAATGGTGAATGTGTGAAGATAAATAAATTTGAAGGGAAATTAGATGATGAAGAAAATGAAGTAAATAAAGGTACTAAGTACCCAGGTGATAGGAAAAATAAAGTTAGGGCATTATTGAAGAAAGATTGAAAATTATAGGTAAAGAAAAATTATTATAGGTACATAGAGTCAGAATTGATATTGATATGAAAAACTTTGAGAAAGGATGAATTTCAGGCGGCTTATATTGGAAATATTAGACGACAAAAGGCATAGGATGGGTTAATGAAGAATGAAATATAAGTAAATAAAAACTTATTAAAAATATTAGAAAACAAAAAAAGCATAGGATAGGTTAATCATAATTAGGAAAATTAGGAAAAGTAGGAGTAGTATAGGTTGATAGAAATAGGAAGAAAGATGTAAATAGAAAATAGTTTAGTAGAAATATTCGAAAAAAACTATATTTAGCATAGGTTGATGTTAAGAAGAAAAAGTATAGATAAATAGAAATTGAAATGTTGGGAGACGATGAGACTTCGTGTAAATTTATGAGAAAAGAAGAAACATGTAAATAGGGATGGATAAACAGGAGAAATAAGAAGAGATGATGATACGTGGTATAAATATATAAAAAAATGGGAAAAAGTATAGACAAATAGCGATTGAAATATTAGTAGATTATAATAAGTAGAGTCAATTTGGGAAAAATAAAAAAGTATGGATAAATAGAAATTGAAATGTTAGGAGACTATAATGCTTCGTGTAAATTTATGAGAAAAAAAAAGTATAGATAATGTAACGAATATATATTCTGTAGCACTATTTTTGGAAGAATCACATCTGTGCAATTTTAGTCTGTGATATTTGATTCTTGTATTTGTTACTGTTATATCTGAAAGAAACAATTCCACAATGGAACAGGAAATCATGATCGTTTAATTAGCTTAAATGCTTTACCCAGATATATTTAATGATAATATACACTCAGAAAACATATTTAAAAGGGAACTAGTCGTTTGTGTTGCCTAACCTACAGGCGGATTATATCCTTTCAGTCGTTAAAATTAGGATAGCGCTTGCGTGAATACGGTCACGAGGTGACGCGTAAAGCAGATGCGCCGTCCCGTACTTGCTCGGAATGAATAACCAAGTCAGCCATTTGTATTTGAGAATGTAGTCCAGACTGCATCATATACAGATCGGCTCCCAAGCTTTACATAAGTGGGGCCTCAGAATAGGCGAGAATAGGCCGAGATAGAGACAGGAGGGCTGGTCGTCTTGGGACACGGAAGATTCATTCCTGTGACTCCGGCAAGGCACTAGACCACGCTCCTCTTTTTAAAATGGTTCGAGTCAGTATTTGTTAACGCGCATGAAGTAACTAGAAATACATGTAAAGAGATTGGGACAACGTTCGTTTATTGAGAGATTACAGCTTTTGTTCGATGTTTTGTTGCAACAAATTAGTAAGCAGATCCCAGAAAATGTGCATCGCTGTTCGATAACTAGGGGTAACAGCTTCATTAAAAACAGATATCAAACCTTTCTTTTGTTATGTTTGTGAGACTTTGAACGTGCTCACATAAAATTGTAATCGAAGATTGTTTAATTATACTAAATTTTGTGCACGAAGAACAACGTGGAATATAATTGTTAAGAAATACTATTAAAATAATTTTGCAATGCTCGCGGAGCATCCACGTGTTCAAATATTGAGATTCTAAAGTCCATTTCCTGTTTTTTAAAAAGTTCATTACAGATGTCAAATTTTAATAAGGTCATTATACTTGAATAAGTTGAAATGTTATTTCTCCAAGTTAGCTGCACGTGATTTAAATTTTTTTAAAGAAATAAATTAAACTGATGTGAAACATATGTAAACCAATAAACAGATCTGAGTATTTGGTATCAGAAATTTTGTTATAGAATATTATTAAAATTAAGGTCTTGTTATGTCGAGACAGATTTATAAAGAACTCAATTTTATTATTTCATTTTTGTAATCATATTTAAAAAAACGAAAAGAGAGAAACTATATTAAATTTCATTTTTGGACTCAAGTTTTTTATTCCATGCACAATTAATTTTACTAAAATTTTTTTAAAGAAAATAAGTTTTCTGAATAATGAAATTAGACGAATGCTGAAGTAATTTAAAAAACACAGATATGCTACAACTGATTTGTTCTAGGTATTCATTTTTGATTCAAATATCTTTGGTGTGGTAATTTTAAGATTATCCACTCGTAATTATTAGTATGCCTTTTTATTAAAAAGCACAAACAGTGTCTTTTTAATAGAGAATTTGTTGTGTACTTTTTCTTTCAGGGTCATCGAGATCGAAGAGGTTGTAAGTATGTTCCAGAGGTTTCCAGATGTGTTAGTTCATAAAGTTGTAAGTTTTTATGGTGCTTATATCCCATGAGTTTCTGTATCTTCTCATAGGAGTATTGAATTTCTTGTGTTATCATCCATATAGATACAGTGGCGCTCAATTCCCCTTTTTCTTTTTATGTTAGCTTATTGTAGAGTTTATACCATCTCCACGCCCTATCTCATTGCTCACCCTTGGGGTAATTCCCAGACTTAGCCGCGAACAAATAAAGCTTCACTTGTATCCAACGAGTGGAAGCAAAAAATGGTACAATAAATAGGGATAGATAAATAGGAGTGGTTCATTAGAAATATGAAGAGATGATGATACATTTATGAAAAATGGGAAAAGTATATGTAAATAGGAAAAGTGTAGACAAATAAAGAGTAAAATATTAGTAGATTATAATATGTAGGATAAATTTGGGAAAATGGGAAAAGTATAGACAAATAGAGATTGAAATATTAGTAGATTATAATATGTATTGTAAATTTAGGAAAAATAGGAAAAGTATAGATAAATAGGAAATAGGGAGATAGAATGTTTAGTATAAATTCACAGAGCCTTGTGTAAATAGTAGTTATTCATAAAACATAATAAAATATTTGGAATGGATAGGTGGATAGTTATAGAATAGGTTAGATTAAAATAGGAATACTGGTGTAAAAATAATTTAGGAGTTGTGTATATAGTAGAAAATAAAAACAAAAAAATTTTGGATCAATGTGAATTTTGTCTCACGTTGGGCACCAAAATAACATTTTTTAAAAAAATTTTGTTTTAATTTGGGGGGGGGGATGCTGCGTTAGTAGGGTCATTTAAATGTAGTTAGGACCGAGAGTATGGCGCACTCCACATAAAATACATAAGGGCTCAGAAAACGACACAGTTTTCTGAAGAAAACAAGAAATATAATGATTAGACTGGAAAGTAAATGACAACGTCCTGTATATAAATAATAATCGTAATTAATTCAGTTAATGAAAAATATTTTGAAGATGTATTTGAATAAAACAAATCCGCAAGTCGTTAAATAACATAAATGCAAGCTGAATAGCGACATGCGTGGATAACGGCAACATTATTACATCAAGAATCCTAATTAATACTAGCAGGTTTAATAATGCGTAGTATAGGAAACGCAGATAATTTAATGCATACATTGTGTTCGTCTTTGTGACTAGAGAATTAAAATCGAAACCTGATTTATTGGAAACAAGCAAAGCATGATAATTGAAAATCAAAGTTCCCCAAATTTATTTGAACAAACAATGGTTTACTAATCTAGAAGTATGAAAATCCAAGCCAATCAATGCTATTAACTTGAAATCGTACGTGACAAGAGGAATGAGTTGATGTTAGAATATAACAAAATACCATGGGATATCAGAAAACCTGGTATGAAAGTTTATACAAACAACGAACTTTGCGCTTGTTGATAGATAGACGGTGCATTTAAATATGACCAGATTTGTAAACAAATCAGTGGTATTTGACATTTTTAAAAGAATTATAGTTTGATATGATTACATTTAAATGTTGACATACGTATTAATTACAAGAATCAATCAGAAGCATGTTGTATAAAAAATTATGTTACTGTTCATCAAAGATCAACACTGCACAGAAAGCAGGTAACATGTATCAGTTTAACTTTACCACACTACTGCCACAGTCAACCTGTCAACAAGGCAGTCAACGACATTAGTAATGTATTTGTCATTCATCATCATTAGGTCTTCAGTTCTTGAACTGTTTGGACGTGTACCTCTATTGTTTTCTATTCTGAGCTAACCTACACATTTTCCTGAAATTCTCACAACATGCATCTTTCACTATCTGTGTGCAATAGTTTAATCTTGATGTATCTCTACCTCTCTTTTTCCTTTTTCCTCTTCTAATATACCCCGTACAATTTCTTCATGCCATAATATGTCTCCAATCATCCTATCTTTTACTGTTTTTACGTTTTTCTTTCTTGTTCTACCATTTCTAGTATCTCTTTCTGCTTAACTTTGTTTGTCCATGATATCTTCATCATTCGTCTATAGCGCCACATTTCAAAGGCTTCTATCTTTTCCTGTTCGCTTCTCCTGCTGTCCACGCTTCACAGACATACAGTGCCGTGCTCCACATATGCTTTCGGCCATCTTTTTTTTGTTTCTATGTTTGTTGTCTTTGCACATAGCAGCTGCGTTTTCTTGTTAGATACAGCACGGCCTTCTGCTAATCTTATATCTTTTGCACTTTTCCTCTTCATGCTTTTCTAAAAATATACCCTAGATAAACGTATTGTTAGCGGTAGTACAAGTATGTGTTTATACGCTTAACTTCCACAGGAGTTTCCAAATACATAAATAAAAAAAGTGTAAATATAAATTACTTACCAACCAGCATCACTTTGCAAAGATAGATAGGAAACCATGCGAATGTTAGATTTAAGAAAGACACCTTTAATAAAATTAGCTAATGGTGGAGGTGGATGTACTTTAGAGACGGTGATTTCTTCTGATATCTGAACAGCAACACAAAGTTGTATTAAACCCTTGGAAACGTAACCTTTCTGTACTGTATAACAAAGCAACTCTAATGTATAAATTAAAACTTCAACATCTGCGAGCTATCAGCCTGATAATAATAAAATAAAACAAATATTGCATTTGGTATGTTAGCATAAGATCAAGTTTATGGATTATACACCCTATTTCATCGATATACAGTAGCACGTGGAAGGGGTTAAGCAACCTGATGGCGATGCCCCACCACTTGGACATTTGCCGAATCACCAGTTTTCAAATTAGTCCTCAACATTTATTGAGAAAATTGCAAAAACAACACCTGTAACACTTCACCCCCTTTTTCTGACCTATCTGTATCAGTCAAAGAAACAAGGACCGAGTTACCTAATACATATATAATCGAATACCAATTTTATATCACTTTTTATGGTTCAAAATTGCAATATAAAGGTCCACTTACCTAGTACAATAGTATTTACTCTACTTTCTTCAAACGCCTTGGCTACTCTACAGCGGAGAATACATGGACATGTCCCGGGTAGGTAGGCCTAGAATTCTGAAACCGATACTGGTGAGTTAACTTACCCAAAAGTTTACAAAGTATCTGTACCTTAAATGTATTTCAACAAACCTCTTTAAATTATAGATCTCAAAATTATCAAGTAATGAATTTAATAACCTTTAATGTGGTGATATAACTATAAAACATTTACTATATTGACATACTTGAATGCAATAAAATCAATATCTCTTATTTAACTAAAACCCCCTTAAATCGGGTAATTACATTCTACTACACATTGCAAATTTTACATTTAAACAGATTGGCTTTCAACTGAAACATAGCCAATAACTCTTAATATTCTCTATAAACTCATAACAAAAAGTAAAACGTTAATAAAGTCCAAGAATTCCAACCTTAATCTAGCAACTTAACATATGCATATAAAATCATATATATTATTTTATCAACGTTCATACTTACAACACCACATGTATGCATGCATATACACGCCCGTTTTCTCAAAACATTTATACAAGGGTTCACTCAATACCTGTGTTGGGTATGTAATACCATCTATTGCTTCATCCTAAACAAGGCCTCTAAGGATTCTCACCAGGTTTGAAACTGTTAATACGGTTATTGGTAACTTTAGGGCTTGGCACTCTGGATATCTCGCTACTTCTATACCAACTCACGGTTTGGGAGTCAAACTTTCAAAATACAAACGTCCATCAATCAATCAAAATTGGGCCATAAAAGTGTGTTGAGTTATCATCTTCTATGCCGTTAACAAGCCGGCGTTTCTAACCATTGACCGCCCTACAACTTAAACCTTTTGTCGTCTACTTATACTGTCATTTATTCATTATATAACTCCACTAATCGTCCCATAATACCCGTATTCACTTCTTATATTTCTTACTTATACTTCACTTTAATTTTTATGCGGTCAAATAACCACGATAGTTACGCGCCATTGCCGTGTAACTGGCCCAAACTATGGGCGAATTACTTTTATTTTATTTAGTATATCTTTTGCCTTTGTGTTTTGTCTTTGTGGGTTGAGTATCTTGGGTGTGTTGGGTGTGTTAATTTCTTCATTCGACTATTTATATACCTTTTATCACGTGATTGTTCTGGCCAATTACAAACCTTCCATATTGCACAATTATATATCATTCCTACACGTGTTTTCAGGTTAATGTTTAAATCCATTTTTATTATTGCAATTGCTAATTGAACCTGTCCTATAATTAAATTTAAGTTATTCTGCAATATTCTGAACTGTTTCCTGTTAATATTTTTATAGATATCACGAAAAATAACATTTTATTACGTGTTTCCGGTTTTGGAATCTTCTAGAACAAATGAGTATTTCCCTTTGGCGCCTAATTTAAAATTTTCTATATTTCACCGGATGTTAGAGTTCAGTTGATAGGTTATGTTAATTTAAAGTGTCAATTGTCACCCCAAAGTCGAACTAGGATTGGATAACTCTATTGATTCATGGTTATTGATAGGTTATATTTTAGATAGAACTATTTGTGATTGGCTGAAAATATTATTTGAAATTTAAATTAATTTAAAAAGGTTCTTGGGTGTTACACACCTGTAGTTATTTATGATAATCATCAGGTTTAAATACAATTACTTTTTCATCGACAGGTTTTCCATCCTGGAATTAGTTGAAAGCCTTCATTGATTTCTATTTTGAGCTAACCTACAGATTTACCTAAAATTCCCACAGCCTACATCTTTCACTATCTGTGTGCACTAGTCAATACTTCAAAGACAACAAACATAGAAACAAGGAAAACATTATTGAAAGCATATGTGCGGAGCACAGCGCTGTACAACTGTGAAACTTGGACAGTAGGTGAAACGGACGGGGAAAAGATAGATGCCTTTGAATGTGTTGCTGCAGACGTATGATGAAGACATGGACGGACAAAGTTAAGAAAAAAGAGGTTCTAGAAATGGTAGGGGAAGTAAGACGTATGTGGAAAACAGTACAAAATAGGAGAGATAGGATGATAGATCACATACTAAAGCATGAGGGAATAATGGTGAATATATTAGAAGCAGAGGTGGGAAAAAGGAAACGTAGAGATAGACCTAGGTTAGACTATTGCACACAGATAGTGAAAGATGTAGGCTGTGGAGGAAAAAAATGTTGAAAGTATTTGGGTGGCGCACAGCAGTGTATGACAGTAGGAGTAGCAGACAGGAAAAAGGCAGAAGCCTTTTAGATTAAGATGTTTCAGATGTATGATAAAAAAGTAGGGAAAGAAAAATATCTGAAAAAAAAGAAATAGGAGAATTATAAGGATAGGACATATTCTATGGGATTGGGGATTAGCACGGGATATATTACAGAAAGGGATAGGAAAAAGAGAAGTAGACCTAGATTGCATGCAAATAGTGGATATAGGCCGTGGGAAATTCAGGGAAATGTGTAGGTTAGCTCAGAATAGGAAGCACTGAAGGTACTCGTCTGATCAGTTCCAGGACTCGAGACCTAATGATGATCATGGGAACAAAGCTTTTGTTTCTTTGGATTAAAAAATCCCCTGGTCCTAATATTAAAATAAAACTAATTCAGCCAAAAGGTGCGACAATGTAGACCTAAATTAGACTATTGTACACAGATAGTGAAAGACGTAGACAGTGGGAATTACAGGGATATGTGTAGGTTAGCTCAAAATAGGAAACAAAGGGGGGAAGGCATCCAACCAGTTCCAAGACAGAAAACCTAATGATGATGAAATGATAAATAGTTATTCTTGAAAATACTGTAAAATTCTGTTACTAATAAATGATGAACTGTTGAAGTTTTAGCCTACTTGCGAAAAGTAATATTGTATTCAAACTTGTGAGATGAACAAAGTCATAAAATTGTCAATTTATCAAAAACTACTAATTTAGAGTCTTATGATATAGACAGGAATTGAAGAGATGTAATAGCTTTTCAACCCGCAAAATAATATACAAACTATTGTGTTTAAAATAACAAATTTTTGACTATTCGGAATATGCAAAAGTTTAGGAATGATTGCAAACACCACATAAAACTAAATCGTGAAATATTTGTTTAATTAGCAAGAAATTACTTTTGTTTATCTGTGTACCAAATATTAACTCAAAATTTTAAAACTGAACAAGCCTACACAATGAGACAAATGTTTTTTTCAGAAATTTTATGAAAAAATTCATTAACTTGGCAATGATGCATTTAAAATAAAGAATAAAAGTATGCTCATAGAGTAGTTAAATGGAGCAATCGAAATGTGACATAAAATATAAGGTGTTCAACTTAAGAAAACAGATCGGCACAGAATCACACTTAATTGAAGCACCTTGTATGTTTAAAAGTATTTGACAAGTGTGCAATGGTACGCTATCTACAACTTTTATTTGAAACATTGTTTAATGTATTTGATATTAAATGGGATATTGGACTTCCTAGTACTAATGGGCTACCATGTATATAATTCTTGCATAATGAGATTATGACAAAAGATGAATGCCTTCTATAAAATCTAGAAAAGATGAGAACCGAAGCATGTATGACGCCTTCTTTAACGCATTCTCAATATCTGATCTGGATTTGTTACAACGTTTGAGTTTGGTTTATTCATTTTTTGAGATATGCCTCTGCCAGAACTGTTTTTTGCCCACTAAAATAAGATTTTATACTGAATATTTGGTCCAGTTTAAAGAAGCCCATAAGGAAGGTTTTAAAACATAGAAATAATGAAAAATATCAGTGTAATTGAGTTTTTCTACTCCTATAAGATGAAAAAAGTTTACCTTTGCCTTTACAGCATTTGCCATAGCAAATTTATCACAATCATACTACTGATTATGATAAGAAATTTATAATGCATTATACGGGTGCCAATAGTAAACACTACTAGTTCAGAGAATAATTGTACCTATAATTCCTCTCAGAAGTGATCTTCTGAGTATTGTTCAAAATTATGTTCACTAGTATTATTAAATTCAGGAAAACTGTTGTTAATTATGTGAGTTAATCTTTTTTGACCATATAATTAAAATATTTGTACAATCATTTAAAATGTTATAGAGCACCAAATAATAAGTGTTAAATTATATTTCATTTTAGGTATGTATCATTACAAAATCAGCATTTCCAAAAAGGAAATACAACACAGAAGCAAAATTCGATTTGGAGGTAAGAAAACCTGCCCCCAAATCTATGAAAATGTCATTTTGGTTCTTAATATATGAAATACTATTTTTAATGCTTTAATATTTACTGATAAAATATAAATGCAAACACGTGCCATTAATAATGTACGTATTTTAAATATTGAAAACAATAAGTTTGTTTTAACTACAAATCAATGTTTACTTAAGCCTATTATTGATATTAGATAAGAGTAATTAACCAACAGTCGTAAACGGAAACCACAAAATGATTGAAAAATTCGAATACATTAACCCCTGATATATAATATACAAACTCAAAAGAAAATAATAAATTATATTTACCTTAAGCAATATGTGGATACACTTCTGTAGATACGTTATTTTGTTTTTAAAAACAGCTGCACTGTTTTTAATGTAATTACTAAGAAATAATTCAATTGCATATTATTATTTTTGCATTATTTAGCAATAAATCGAATCTAGGTGAATTATTATTTTTATAACTATTTTAGATTATAAAACTTTTTATATTGATCCTGGCATTCTTTGTGAGACAGATTCTATTACAAATATAATGCTCCAATTCAATCATTAGTTGATTTAATATTGCCATTTTGTTCAATAATTTCTTTGTTTTAATTACTACATACGGACGGCGGTGCTTCGATGCATAGTTAAATGAATATATGACATAAGAAATAATTCAATCTATTGGGGTTTCTCATAAATTTCCCTTATACTAAGCATATGAAAAGTATTTCTACATTCTAAAATAACAAACAATGGCTGTCGTTATTATTTATTAAAAATAACTCCACAGAATTAAATTATTAACGCAAGACAATTTAATTATTGTATGATATAAAATGTTTCGTTTCTCATGCTATTCCACCCAAAAACTTGTTCGCCTATGTTTCTAAAAAAGAACGAACACTTTTACACTTTCTTTATTAATGTACATGAGTTAAATTAAAACACTGTAACAGTTTTTTTGACCACTGCAAAGCACCAATAAATTATTAGTTAAATACATCTTTTTGTCTAGTTCATTAAACCAGTAAACATCGTCAATTAAATAAATATCCGTATTGGGATCATGTGGTCTAACTACAATACAGAGATGCTAGTTTGGTTGCTAACATCAGGCGTTAATTATTTGTATAAATATTTCAAGGCCAAACACCTTTCCTATTTCGTGCACAATGTGTCAATGGTCACTTTAGCTAGAACACTTGGCACGAAGGTACCATGGAGAACCTGAAAGTTCCAGCGAGTAATTTGCATGTGGCTTTACGCCGTAGTGAAACTCAAGTGTAATACACACTTGACATAGTGCTTTTTAATAATGGTAAGCAATTAGATATAATCTCCTAGACAAACTAAATAATTTTGTTGCAGCGCTCTTTTGAAAATTCTTTTGAATACTCTTTTAAAAAACTCTTTTGAATATTCTTTCGTATATTCTTTTAAGAACTCTTTTGAATGTTCTTTTAAATACTCTTTCTATATTCCTTTGTTAGTATGATTCCGTTTTATCTGGTTTTATAAAAATTAGCCCTTTTAAATTTTGTGTTACAAGATTATATGGATCCTTTTTTTGCATTTACGATTATCAAGTTTACAGTTTAATTACTTCAATGTAGCGATAAGAAAATATTGGGGTAGCATGAACGTCCTTCAACTTTACTATAATAGTTGGATTTGATGAAATGTTCTGCGATGAAACTGTATGTTTTAAATTTTAATGAAATGTTCTGCAATGTAGATAGCAATTTTTTGGTTTCGATCTAACGTCCAATAATTAACAATAATGGTCTTTTTGAAATTGCTAGTATGAATTTACAAGTAACTATGTGGATAACTACACGAAGATAATTATTTTGGTAACGATCTACATATAGTAGTACAGCGAAGTTTTGCATATTTGTGATAATCATTGTAATGGATTTTGGTTTGTCCCGTTGTTGCATATAGGAAATACGCTTTAAGCCCATATGGTCAGGTACAAGAATCACGCAGCTGGTTATTAGCAGTACAATACGTGAAGGTGACGTCACTTGTTTGTCCAGGGACCGTATGTATAAACATCTGTTCTAACACGATGTAATGCCGTCACACAAACAACACCTGTTGAAACGAGGTAAGAAATTTATATTATTCTTACATCACGTCCGCACTTGGCACACTTTGATACAAGGCTACACCAGAAAAATAACTTTGTGATGACCTATAACTATTACTTTGTTTAACAAACTAGAAAGGACTTTGTTAAATTTTTATTGCCAATATAAATGCAGTGTAATAACAGTTATTATTAATGAAATTAAGCAACTCCATTGAGTTCTGATTAAAGTTTCATCTATGTATGATTTTAGTTACAGCCTTTGAACATTGAATTATTAGACATTTTAGATATTTTCATATACATTTGTAAACCGAATAGCAGATCTGATATTTTTGGTATTGATTTGAGTTAATTTTTGTAGTAAAAAGAAACGCTTAAAGTTCTTGATAATTCATTAAAATTCATAGTTCTACCTCAGAGTAGAAGAAATTATATTAACCTTTTTAAACGTGAATTTTGTACATACAATTTTTTATGATGAAACAACTTTTAATTACAAAATCAACATTTAATTCTCTTAATTAATTGTTTTATTTTGAACAAGTGAGTTCAGAAATAGTGTAACCAGGTCGATGAACAAAAGGTATAAATACCTTCGAGGTAAGGATATTTGTAGCTCCTATTTAACAAAGAAGCTTTAATTGCTCTTTCAGAATTTGATGCGTAATATTTGTGTTTATAAAATTGTATGCATAATTAACCTTTTCAGCGTTTTTTATTATGAGGTAGCAAGAGTATACCTCTTGTGTTCTCACTTTGTTAAATTAATTCAATTTTTTTATAGCTCCTGCGTAAGCAGTTAATACAATATTCCTCTCTAAGGACTTCCAGGTCCCCCTTAGGGAAAACCTCTGTTTAAAATTTAATGACTTGGTGGCGCCCTCACTAAACCCCTGTTTTGGTATGAATCAAGCCCTAGTAAGCAAATAATGTTTTGTAAAAAGAACCACGGCCAATCTTCATAAGCTCTACCCGAGGAATAGACCCCTAGCATAGTCGGAAGATATTTGCGTTCCATCCTTTTAAGGAAATCCTTCCTTAAAGTTCACTGGTTCCATTCGAGAATATTAAAGAACTCATGGGTTACTTTAATTATTCAAATAACCCCAACAGCAAGTGGTAAACCTATAACCAGTATATTATATATTTTATTTTATTAAGTAAGAACACTGTTGCTATAGTTTTTCTAATCTTTGTATAGTTATTTATTATACAAGGGAAAAAGCACTACATTTTAGTTCGAGATGTGTTTGTCTCTTGATGCGAAGCGGAAGGCGACAAAACACTGAGAGTTAAAATCTTACATTTTTACCCGTGTATAAATACACTATTTATTTCTGTGACAGGCAAAACGATGATTTAATATTGAAAAAAATATTACAATATATTAAAGTCAAAAAATCAATCGATGTCAAATTTGAAGTTTCAACAATATAGAGACAGTTGGACTTGCGTTGGTAAGGAAACTTTTAAAGTAATCGAATATCTGTCAATTTAATTCTGCGAGTGGTTACTTATTTGCACATACCCGGAAAAAAAGTACTAATTTTTTTCCTGGGGAAAAAAGTAAATTCATAAAAAGTGTCATATTGTTACCTGTCGAGAAACATTAAATGTCAAATTTTTTCCCGTCCCAGAAAAAAATTATTATTTCTTACAACAGTTCAATGTCTTTCAACAAGAGATGTCATTTCAAATCAAAAGAAAAACAATATTTTCACAAAAGTGGAGATATTTTTAATTTAATCCAATGTACATACTTGTGTTTCTCTTGCTTCCTATATGAACCTTAACAACTATATATTGTGAGAAAATAAAATACATATGTATGACAGGTATTTCACAGTTTATTTGTTTTTATAATAATTTTTTAACTTAATACTAAGTAACTAGTTGTTAACGACAATTGGGACGAATCAACAACACAAAAAACAAAATACTTATTCTATCATCTCTAATTAACATGGAAAATGTTCAAATTGTGTGGCAACTAAATATTGGAACAGTATAAAGTAACTCAAATAAAACAAGATAAGAACAGTAGGTTACGAAATCAGCGGAGAACAAAGCATCAGACTAATCGGCAATAGTTCTCTTACCATATTGAGTGGATTGCTGCACGTATTGAACAAATTGGTGCATGGTATCTCTACAAGTTCAAAAATTCGTGACCTTAAAAAAGTATTGCCACAATATAACAATACTTGAAATGGCAGATGTACTTAATATTCCTAAAAATACAGGGTGTAATATAATTATGCGTTATGGAGAAACGGGGTATATCCTAGATAAAAGACGGAAAAGTCTGGGTCGTTCAAAATTAGTTTGTGATAATGATAAGAAACTATTAGTAAAATTATGCAAAAAGGCTGAAAAAATACTTTAAGGCAAATTACGGCTGAATGCAATCACAAAACTGGATTTAATCTGTAAAGAGAAAACCGTTGCCAGTGGATTCATAAAAGTGGACTAAAGTTTTATAAGGTAAAATTACAAGTAACAATTTAAGTGTAATTTTAAACAATATTGTTTTCTTATAGACAGAGGAAAGACCACTGTTGATAGAAAAACAAAAGAAAACCAAGCTCGCCTGGGCACAATCTATACCATCTTGGTCAATAAAAGATTGGTCGAAAGTAATTTGTAGCAACAAATCAAAATTTGATGTATGTATTGGTGATCACCCTAACGCATAATTCATATTAAACATGAACTGTATAAAAAGTACGGCAAAATTTCCTACATGAGTGATGACTTTGATTGCATAGCAGCTTCAGGATTAATATGCTTTGAATTTATTAATGGTATCGTGAATGCCATTAAATAACAACAAATATTGCAGAATAGTCTGCTACCAAGTATCACGAAGTTAAATGATGGTAAAAATTACATTTTTCAGCAGGTTGAGATGGCCTGCCACACGGCCAAAACCACAACAAAATGGTTTGCCGACCACAATCTCAATGTTCTTTCTTGCCTTCCAATAGTCTCGAATTCAATGTCATTGAGTGACTTGAAATGAAACAAAGTTTGAAGAACAGCCCACAACGGACATTACCAGAATTTAGAGCCAAAATAGAACAAAATTGGAATGGATTTACTCCTGAAAAAAGCAGATCCTCGGTAGAGTCAATACCCAACCAATTTCAAGCAGTCATAAAATGTAAGGGCGATTTTCTTCATATTAGATATTAAAATTCGTGCTAGGTCACAATATTTAGTTTTCATGGAATTTGAACATTTTCTTTTTAATTAGTGTTGATAGAATAAGTATTTATTTTTTGGGTCGCTGATTGCCTCAATTGCTGTTCAATAACTAGTTACTTAATATTGAATTAAAAAATTATTATAAAAACAAATAAACTGTCAAATACCTTACTTATATGTGTTTCATTTTGCCGCAATATATAATTGTTATGGCTCATAAGTTGATAGCAAACTATGACTTTTGAGTTTGCCTATGGGAATTGTTATAAAAAGGTGCTGAATTTAAATTTAAAGTTTATACAAAAGTTAAACACAAAGGAGTTTGATACGTGTCAAAATGAGATGTAATATGGTAAATACCTTAATTACAATTCTAATGTCCCATCAGAATTACAAAAACATTATTAATAACTTCGTCAACCGAGCACTGCTATTTGTACATTATAAATGTATAAAAATATAAATTAGTCAAAGCATCCTAAAAATAATAAACCTAAATTTAAAAAAAAAACATAAGTGGAATCCAATACATCCCAGAACATTCAGAACAAACAAAAAATTGTTTAGCAGTTCATTATGTTCAGGTAATATATCGGGTGGTGACTTGAAAGACGCGGCACAGGGATTTTAATTCTAATTCTATTGATCAATTATTGGCTTCCCTAATTATTTTAGAGAAAACGCATAAAGGAATATTTTGTAGAGGAAAAAACACTGCATCAGTGCATATTATTGTTCACAATATTTCGTTTTACGGAACCGAAAAACTAGAAAAGACAAAAATTCTAATTTTAAAAGATAGATCGCGGCAGAGAAATTTCAATGCTCTCTTTAATGTTGAATTATTGGCTTTTCTGATCTTTTTAGAAAAAAGTGTTGAGGAATATTTTGTAGAGAAAAAAGTACTACATCCACACATTGTCGTTTACAATTTTTAATTTTACGGAACTCAAAACATGAAAGACAGAATTCTAATTTAAAAAATCAGTGTTGCCATGAAAGCATAAAAACAAACAACATGAGAATCTATTTATTTATAATGTCAGTGCTGTTTGAAGTTTGTGGTTTATAACTAATAATTAAGTTTTGTTCTTGTTATAATGTATTCAACGCACAAGAAAAAGTGAAAATGATAAGGTGGTTTTATGCTGGAAATAGTGCTCGTAATGTAAGTGCCTCGTTCAGCATAAAATACCCTAATTAGCAAAATCTAAGTAGTAAAACAATTGATATAGTGATGCACAAGTTTGAAGTTACAGGCACGGTATTAAATAATTGTTAAGTGTAACAATTACAGCCAGAAACCAACACAAAACCAAGAAAATGACAACACTTTCAATGTTTTGGCGGTAGTAGCTGAAAATCCCAATATAAGTTTAAGGAAAATACAAAATATTTGTTGGTTTACAACATACCGGAGTGCTGTGCATTTTAAAAAAATACAACTTTTGCTCTTATAAATACAAATGCCATCAAAAGTTGCACGGACATGATTTGGAAAGAAGAAGTACGTGTTATCACCAGATGATGGAAAAATGTAACGTAGATAGGGAGTTCTTGAATAATATTTTGTTTACAGATGAATGCATGTTTACACTGCACAAAGTAGCAAACATGCAGAATTACAGAGTATAAATCAATGGCATCACCATTTTTTTTTTAAATTAGAATTTGATTTCTTTTATTTTTTACAGTTTTGTAAAGTGAAAAATTGTGAACAACATGTGTAGTTGCAGTAAGTTTTTCTCTAAAAATATTTCTTTACTCTTGTTCTCTAAAATAATTAGGGAAATCAATAATTCAGCATTAGTCAGCATTAAAATCCCTATGCCGCGTTTTTCAAATCACAACCCGGTATAAACTAAATAATTACACGAAAACTTTTTTTTACTAAACTAAGATCAAAACAATACAACAATACCATTTCTAAAATTATTTGCATTGTCCAAGAGCGTATAATTGTAATCTAAACAATATATCCCCCGATGTATATATAAACATAAATATTCAATAACAGCCAACTACGAAAAAGGCACTACTTTAGCAGCTCAAACGAAGAACTCATATCAGTTTGATTTTATTAACAAAAATTTTAGCTACTGAAAAGAACGACAATAGAAGAAATATTTTATAATTCACGCACATTCAAAAATGCATAAACAATAAACTCAAATGATCAAGAGAGTTTTACTGAATTTTATTAAAATATAATAACATAACTTACATCCAAATGAAAATACCCTCCCATTATACTAATATTAAATACCAATTTGTTAATTATCAATTAGTATAGCACGTTTTGTGTTAAACTGTTATCTAATGACAAAAATACATACCAGTATTAAAATTTAATTGCAAAACACTAGCAAATTTTTAGATTTCATATTATTTAGTTATATATTTTAATGTGTTTTTGTATCATACCCTTTTATTTATTTAATAACATTTACTTTTTAACGTTTTGACAATAAAATACATTAAAGCTAAGCACATTAAAGGTACTTTATCTCCTCAAATTGGTATGTATAAAATAATAACCGATTAACTTTCATTTAAAATTGTAATATTTTGTAGTACAAATTTGAAATTATGCATGAAGACCGAAAGGTGTTGTTTGATTTATTAAAGTATATGGTTATTTTTCTTGTATTTCTGCAGAAATAACTACTTTGTCAAAGACTAATCAATATCTAAGAATTCATTTCATTTATTATTTAGAGCTTATGATCCAAATAAATGTTATAGATATATGTAACAGCCAGCTGGAAAATTGACGAACTAGATAGCATCTGCAGAAACCTCAAACCACATTGTATACGTGCACCTGTGCCTGCATGAGAGTGTTTGTGTGTGAAAATACATAATTGTTTTATAGTTTAATATAATATTTGATTATATATTATTACTAAATAACCTTAAAACGTAGATAATATGTAATAATTTTGTGAAATGTCAAACCGTATCTGAAGTACAAAAAAACAAACTGCATTTACATCGCAGTAACATTTAGTCAAAGTATTTTGGCTTAGGTATATTCTTGATTATGTATTGAAGACCCACGGTATTGAATAGTAAGCAAGCACATTCACAGTTTAATGTATACTAAATTTGTTCTTTGTATCACATCTGACACATTATGCATTTATAGTGCGTTTAACGAACAAATTCAGTAATTAAAATAATAGGATGGGCTTAGTTGCGCAGTACAAACTGAGCATAATCTTGATTTACAGCGATCAAATTTAAACAAGTGGCTGATTATCACAGGATAATCCAACGTTGCCATATATTGTCAAATGAGCGGCAATTTTAAATTTTCCTATTTTTTATTAAGAAATTTATTACTAAATTATCCGTTGGCTGGCCTTGTCTATAGCATTTTATGGCTTTTAATTATTAGTATATAATACATAAATACAGACGTAGTAGTATACTGATTAACGATCCCATTTCTTAGTATTGGTTTTAAGGCATTGGATTAATAATTATCATATGAATTAGTGGTTTTATGTTAACTTTAAGTTCCCCAACTTAGACACAAGTATTGCAATAATTGTTGTTGATATGTATAAAACAATTTATAATATAATATAACAAAAAATTGCTACTAATTTATCTTAATACCCATTCTAACTTGAAATGCTGCATAGTAACTATAATGGTTCGCAAATGCAAACCATCTTACTAGATTTCTTCGTAACAAGTTTTCAAATAGTAAGTATAATACTCTACTTGAATCTGGAAAATCTTCATCTAAAACAGTTTTAATATACTTGTTGCTCCATTTTCACTGATACACTTTTTTTTAAATTACCAAACTAATTATAATATAAAAAAACAATAGGAACAAATAATAAATCCATAATACATTCAGATAAACATTACTTTGTAATATTACTATAATTTTAATATAATAATTCACTATTAGGTTCAGCTTAAAAATCAGTTTCTTCAACAGTGAAAACTATACTTTCCTAACAAATTATCTTTTAAAAGTATATACATTACCTTCATTTAGAAAACTACTTTTATAGAAACGGATTCTTTTTTTCCAGTATTCAGGCTACCTTTAACCCTTTTGAAGATAAAAATGGCGGTTCAAATAATTGATTTCACCACAAACTGTAAGAACTTAAACATACTTTGCTATAGTGCTTCTTCAGAAACGGTTTCCTTTCAGTACCAGTACGTTTCATAGATGTGAATAGTGGAAGGAAACATGAATCGAAAAGTAAATAAAGTTTATTTTAAAAACAGTGTGATTTTATTTCCAACTAAGAGAAACAAGCATCACACAATAAACCACAACAAACTTACAGGGAGTATACGTAATTGATGTTTTCACAAAAATAACTCGACATTTATTTTGTACAAGTACATACAGATGTATATATTTTACAATATTATAATCTAATGCTAAAGTGAAAACCCATAATGTATTCTCTGATTTCCAGATATGGTTTTTAGTTGCTTCTAGAAAGTTTAGGTATAAAAGCTATTCCCCGATTTTTTCTGTTTTAATAAATTAATAATTGTGATCATTTAGTAAACCTTGTATAACAACTTTTTCTTCTTCAGTAGGTTTTTTAAAATAACTTGTGTCTCTTTTCCTTTTCTTTTTGGTTGAAAAGAATCTAACTTATTTGTCAATTTTTTTATGATCTGGTTCATTAATTGTTGAGGGTAATGGAAAAAATTTACTGGAATTTATATTTTCATCCATTTCTAACATACCTCTAGCAATTTTTATATGTTGGGAAATTATTTTAATTTCCTCTGAAGAAAGGTTTGTATTGTCTATATTGTTAATAATTGCAGTAGCGTCATTTTTAATTTGTTGCTGTTTCCATTCTGTAGGTGCTTTACCGTGTTTAAATGACTTAATTAGTTTTGAGAATTATCAATGGCAGAACTTTCGTCAATGTTATAAAGTTCTGTATGTAGTAGATTCTTGTTGGTGGCAGTAGCACCATTTAAAATAAAAAATGAATATGCTTGCATATAACAGATCTTATCAAGAAATCCATGCAACAGCATTTATAACGATGTAAGCAAATATCACAGAAATTGCATTTAATATGACAGCAATTTTCCTGCAATTCTTTTTAAATATTTGATATTCTTTTCGTTGCTCATATCCTTTAGGAGGATTACATTTTCAGAATTGTAAACTATATTATAATTTGTCAATGTAACAGCAGAACGATGACATGCGTGAATCTTTGTCATGTGATGAGACGTTTTCCTTTAACTAATTTAATTAAGCGTTCTACACATTTGTCATGCACAAAACTTAAGAGCATGTGAAGACTCTTGTCCATGCGCTCAATTTTTACCATCAAAATACAAATATTTTAAATTTCGATGCATATTTTCTAGATGCATGTTAGTATTTATTTTACACTCCTTCCTGTAAGCATATGCCTACTGCTTTTTGATAGAAACATAATTCTCTAAAAATACTTCTTAAAATCATTCAGGGCAAAATCTGTTAAACATTTCAAAAGCGTTTGTAATTCTTTCTCAAAATCATCTTCATCCAATGTATACTGAACCAACTTTAAATGTTTATATAAAATTTTCTCTTTACCTTATCAGCCACCTTACTTAAATTTTTGCCAACACCTATCCACATGCCATGAACAGAAAAGTTGAAACTCCGCAGAGCCCATAATATTTCGCCAAGCATTATAAAATGCAGGAGCCATGTCACTCATAAAAACTTTACAATTTATATTCCCGCATTTTCTTTAACTTGTTTAAAGAATATTTCAAAATATAAATATCTTTTCTATTAGAATACATGCAGGCACCTGGGAAGCCTTCACCATATTCGTCTACTACCAATAACGTAGTCATTTCAAAATCGTAAGCGTTTAAGCCATGTGTACTATCAACACATATTATATATTCAGGAATATTTTCCAAAATTTGTTGCTGAGCTGGAGTTATGATTATTAAACAAAATCATCTTTGTTAAGATTATAGCCCTTTAAATCTTGGCATTGCTTTATATAAAACAATAGGGTTTAAATCTGCATCTCTGGAAAATTCATTAACCCATAATTCAACACTTGTGGCATCATCTTTATGCCTAACACCGTCATTTACATGAATTTTATATGCAGTTTTAATATTATTTATATCCTTCCGAGTTAACAAATCTTTCCGTTGGACATGATTGTTTTCAGCACCAATATGCTTTCGTTCACCCATTAGAATTCTAAAATTAAAATAATCAATTTATAGGTACATATTAACAAAATAATCACTAATCGCAATAATGTATATATACGAAACCTCAATATATACTATAAGGAGTCAAAACTATTTATAAAAAATTACCTCGATGGTAGAACACCAGCCAAGAGCTTTTCTGCAACCATTTCTTTGGTGAGTTTTGGTATGCGAATATGTTGCATTGAAATAGTATGTCCATAATGTATATAATAATTTTTTGCTAGTATGGAACCAGTTCCTACATCATTTTGTACAACTATTTGACTTGTACAACATTGATTAAGTTTACAGGAACCACTAATTCTTGTAATCTTAGTTTTTAATTTTCGGTCTATAATTCTTCCTGTAAAGTTTTGATTAGCTAGTTTAAGATTTCAAATTAGATTTTATTTACCAGAACGATTACAATTGAAGTAAATTGTTTTTAATTTCTTGTTGTAGAAAGTTGATGCTTTAAAATATTGTACTGCTTTAGTACTTTCTTCATGCATAAGCCAGGTTAAAAATTCTGGAAAAAACAAAAGTATATTAAAATAATGGGTTTATGCGTATGACTATAAAAAGTAAGATAGGAAAGATTTTTAAAAAACCATGAATAAAAGTTATGGTACCTTACACCTTACAATTCGATTCCTACCATTCAATTTTAATGCCAATTCAATCACGTTCTACTCTATAATAAATAATGTCCATGTCTACTTACCTTTACAGCATGCAAATGTTAAAGCTTCCATCAAATTATTGTCTAAATTATGTGTATCATGCAGATGCTGCCTTAAATCACTATTGTTTACAAAAGAAACATCCCATTCATTGCACTTAAAATTGTGTTTTTTTTTCATATGATATTATGTTCTTGCCTTCAAGTTTGTGCTTTTCGTGTAAATGGCGATTTAAATTACTTTGGTTGGAAAACATGTGATCGCATTTAACACAACACACAGGCATAGTTCTTAAATAAAACAAAGAATTTAATTGATAAAGGAACCCTTTCATACAGCGGCAAGAATACAATTTCTCTAACCTGTGAATACTGAATACAATGTACAATACTAGCTAGTCCAAATGTCAACAAACATTTGGCAACGTCGGATTGCTCTGTGATAATCAGCCACTTGTAAATTTAACACCTTACTGTAACTACAAATGCATTTGTAGGTTAATGTTACAAATTGAAATGTGTGGTTGTGTGAATCCTGCCAACCAATACAAAATCATTATTTAAACTTGGCGCTGATTTATGGGCGGAGCATTTACTGAATCTGTTCGTTAAACGCACTATAGTTTATTAAAATTAAAGTTGAGACTAATTACTATAAAATTTAAAGTATTCACATGATTTACTATATTGTCTTCAATTGAACCAATCTCTTCAAAATTTTTTAATATCGACCCATTAATTTATATCCGAGTAATCGTTAGAATTTAAATAGTTGAATAATTCTTATATCTGTAAATGTACCATTTAATGTAGACCTTTTATCTACAATAAGATTTTTTTTTTAATTTCTTGTTCATTTTTGCAAAATAACCTATAAATAATTTTTACTGCGTCCATTTTAAATTGCAGCCATTTAAGCTACATAAACTGGAAGATGGACCATCTACTACAGTTCTGTTGGCACGAGACGATGCATTAAAATACTACAATCAGCTACAGACACTGCGGCAAATGGAAGCATCTGCTAGCAATTTATTACATGAAAAGCTCGCAAGAGGTCCTTTCCATATATATTCAGGGCAAGAAGCAGTTGCTGTAGGTGTTAAAGCAGCATTACGATCAACTGACGCTGTAATAACTGCATACAGAACTCACGCCTGGTATTATTTAATGGATGGAGATTTTGTTGGTCTTTTCTCCGAATTAATAGGGCGTCAAAGTGGAAGCGGCCGTGGCAAGGGTGGATCAATGCACATATATTCTAAACATTTTTACGGTGGGCATGCAATTGTTGGTGCTCAAGTGCCTTTGGGAGTTGGTATTTCATTTGCATTTAAATATAGGAAAATAGATGGAATTTGTGTAACAGTGTATGGAGATGGAGCAGCTAATCAAGGACAAGTATTCGAAGTTTTTAATATGGCTAAATTATGGAATATTCCAGTGATATTCCTTTGTGAAAATAATGGCTATGGACTGTTCTGTAAAAGTCATGCAGTTTCAGCTAGTACAGATTTCTACAAACTAGGTGACTATATTCCAGGAATTCGAGTAAATGGAATGGATGTGATTGCTGTTCGAGAAGCAGCCAAATTCGCAGTCCAGCATTGCAGTAGTGGAAAAGGACCTATCATATTAGAAGCTATTACTTATAGGTATTAAATAAAATTGAAAATATATTACGATCACATTTTAGATACCATGGACGTTCTCTAGTTGATCCGGATGCTAAGTACAGAACTAGAGAAGAAGTTGAGAAAGTTAAACAAGCGCATGATCCAATTACATCTTTTAAGAAAAAAATTCTATCTTCGAATTTAGTTACCCTTGAAGAATTGCAGGTAGTTTAAATTTAGTAGATAAATTTATAATTTTGAATTTTTAGAAAATTGGACATGAAATAGAAACTGCTCTGCATGATGCTGTATCTAAGTCCAAAGCTGATACGGAAATTTGTTTAGAAGAACTTTCAGCTGATATTTATAAGAATAACTGTGAAAAAAAGATTAGAGGTGTGACACCTTCCAAACAGCTTTGTCACCGACATATTAACTGGCTAGAAAAGTAACAGCATATACATTTAGAAATGAATATTTTATAATATATTTTTTTGAAATCAGAAATAAAATATTCCAATTCTTTATTAGGTGGTAAGCAATATACACTTAAAGTACATCTACTAAAATGTTATTAAAATACGCCATTTGATAGATGAAATTATGTAAAATTTAAAAGTATAAATAAATAAAAGTTAACAGTGTTGGATATATTTAATAGTTAACTGTTTTTCTGTACTTCCTCTAAAAACTTGTGGAGGAATAGTATGCATGCTTGCTTGAGTGTGCAACTTGCATATTCATGTGTCTATGATTATCTTCTCGTGGGACAGCCGTTAGGCATTGCTTTACGAGAAGTGGTTTATGTTATAAGCTTAACTTCAAATCGATCTAAGGCACTGTCCTTTTGGCAGCTATTTTCATAACGTATTATGCAGTTCATACATTCCTTCTTTCATTGCCAATCTTCTTAATTCTTTCATAACTAGTGATATGAAAATAGTTACTGCTATGCATGTGTTCATGGATTCCAACATTTTTTCAACAAGTGTCTCTGGACTTAGTTTCATTTTGATGTTGTACCATAATTCTTCATGTGATTTATGAAATCTAGGAGAATGGAAGAACACATGTTCTGCATCTTCACACACATTTGTATAAGCAGGGCAGTTATGACTAATATTCAATTTAAAACTGTAGAAATGCTCTTTAAAGCACCCATGGCTACAAAAAAGTTGTGATAGTCTATGTCTCCATGGCACCTGTTTAACCAAGGTTCTATCAACGATATTATACGGCTTGTCCATCTACCTTGTTCAGGTATTACATGCAAACAAGCAAGAGAGTAATTATCAAACACAGCGAATAAGTTAAGATCAAAGATACATCCAACTAATATTCAGGTGTCAGAAATTGAACAACTTGGCATTCGCGTTGCTGTCATTAATGTGAGGAACCACAGACTAAAGGTTTCAACAAATTGTGGTATATAACGTGTTTTTTGGCGCATACATACATCGATATTAATGAATCAAACATTCCAAATGATTTAAAATTGGCAGATCAAAATTTTTACATTCCTGGTGAAATTGATCTTTTACTAGGAGCTGATATCTATTTCGATATAATTCAGGGCGGTATTTTAAGATTAGGAAATAATCTTCCTATCTTACAAAACAGTTTGTTCGGGTGGATTGTAGATGTAAGCATTCCAGTTTCACACAATATTTGCTCTAATCTAAGCATGGCCTTGTTTTCTCAATACATAGACTTAGATGTAATAATTCCACAATTTTGGAGATTAGAGGAAGTTAGCAATAAAAGGCACATGTCTCCTGAAGACAGAATTTGCGAGAAAATGTATTCTAATACAAAAAAAGGCTAGATTCGAGTATTTTTAAAGTTAGGTTGTCTGTTAAACCAGAATGAGGTTTCTTTGTTAGGTGACTCACTTGCTAAGGCTACACAAAGGTTTTATTCACTTGGAGGGAGGTTTACAAATGACCCTAAGCTAAGGGTTGAATATACGAACTTCATTAATGAATATTTAAGATATTACTCGGGAAAAAAACTCTATGGCAGTAAATCGATATTATCTTTCTCATCATTGTGTAGTTCGTGAAGACAAACTCACAAATAAATATCGCATTGTTTTTGGCAGCTCGATGAAAATCACATCAAGGTTAAGTCTCACTGACATAATGCTTATAGGTAGTACGGTTCAACCAGAATGGTACGATATTATCGCAAGTTTCAGAACATTTAGGTATGTTTTAACAAGTGACATACAGAAAATGTACAGATTCATACAAATTAGTGAAGAAGACAGATTTTTACAGAATATTATCTGGAGAGATGACCCATCAAGTCCATTACGACATATTAAATTGCAAACAGTGACTTATGGGACAGCACACCATTCCTTGCAACAAGAACATTGGTGGAACTAGCGAATCAAAACAAACCTTGTTTCCATTAGCAGCAGAAACGTTGCTAACACAAACATATATAGATTTTACGTTAGGGCGTACCAATACTTACGAAGAATTATTCAATCTTCAAACGCAACTAACATACTTATTAGAGTTAGCAGACTGTATTTTATATAAATGGAATTCTAACAATACATCATTGGTCATGTCTTTACAAGGGGGAAATTCCAAGGTTCTAGGTGTTCTATGGAATCCTATTTCTGATTCATTTCAGATCTCAGTCCCAGACATAATTGAAAGTTTTTACATAATAGCACAAATCTTTGATCCAATGGGTTTTGTAGGTCCTGTGATTATTGTCGCAAAAATAATCATGCAAAAATTATGGTGTTCAAAATTTGGATGGAATGACATTGTTCCACAAAACTTGTTAGGTGAATGGCTACAAGTCTACAAGCATTCAATAGATATAAGGGCTCTTAGTATTCCAAGGTGTATTTTTATTCCAAAAAAGCTAATAAGCAAACAATAAATAGGCTTTTCAGATACTTCCATGCAAGCATACGGTGCATGTCTATATATTAGAGTTTTATATGAAGACAAAACGTGTTACGTTCCAATTTTGCTTTAAAAATTTCCCTTGTTAATTCATAAGTCCGCTTTACGATAATTTTGTTAAATCAACTACGTTGCTATTCTCACATCCGTCAACGTAATTAATAATAAATACACTGTCTGATACTTTTCAACTCAAATCCCTTTTTCTTTAAATACGACAAGTTTATGCTACAATTAAATAGTTTACATCCTGTATATTTTATTTTTCTGCAATAAATACGCTTTCGAATAATTTCTCAACTTAAATTTATTTGCTTGGAAACGACAAGTTTATAATAAAATTTAAATAAGTCAATATTCTGTTTAGGTATCCGTGAGTGCGTTATACCTTCCAATAACATATAATTGCATTCTAGTGGGTTTCCCATCTAAAGATTTGTCGAAATAATATATCCTACTATTCTCCTGTAAAACCGTGTTTTCCAGTTTCAATCGCGTTTCGATAACACGGATGTATGCTTTTCGAGTTTGTGTTATTTTGAACTCCTTTTAAACTTTAATTCTGCAGCTTGTGCGTCGATGCACTTGTAAAAACTACTCGTTCTGTTACTCCAAGAGCAATGCACGTTTCTCCTCTATCAAATATGTAGATTTGGTGTGGATCGGTAAGCGCTCCTGAGTTGTTAATATTAGTAAGATATTCCTTTTTTTAGCTCTTAGCTGGAGGCTAAATTGCTTGTAGCATAGCCCGATTATTCCTTGATGTAGATCAACTGCTCTTGCATGTAGATCACCGTTGCTGGCTGTTGCTGACTACTGCGGAGATGATGTGTCAATTCGCTTCTGAGGGCTGACAAGATAAGTATCCCGACACATGTATGTGACTTGTTTTCCTTTTCTAACATACCCAGGGATAAACCCAATTTGAAATTACATACGCTAATGTTTGTTCTGGTAGAATTCTTACTAAAAAAGTTTCAAACTTTAATGCTTTTGTTTTTTGTACTTAACCCATCTGCTTATACGAAAGTATCTGCAGTATTCTTTTTTTACTGATTAGAGTTATAACAAATGCTTCGTATGGTAAAATCCTTACTAGAAAGGTTTCTAAATTTAATGTTCTTTTAATTAACCCATCCGCTTATATGAAAGTATCAGCGTTAGTCTTTTTGGTACTGATTAGATTTATTGCATGTTAGCTACGAATTGCGAAACTTCGTGGAACAATTACTGAATTTGTCCATAGAGTAAAATTGTTTTATTAAATAGTAGCCTTATTTAATTTTGTTTTGCTGTTTCGATAGAAATTTCTGTACTTGTGTTTTTTATTGTAAATTGCTAGAAACCTCTCCCTCACCGCATTGGTAGTTAGCCTGGTGTATTTACGTTTTCTTCCGGCTACATCATGGTACATAGCAAACGGTTTAATGTCATATAGTTTGTTCAAGGACGAGGATAACTCCTCTAAAAACAGTGTCATTGCCCAGATTAGAACTTTGTCAGTTTTACAACTAGCTCGTATGTGTGAAAGGTTTGTAGCATGTATGAATTTCAAATTTGACAGAATGTTCATGTATACCGACTCACAAATAGTGCTCGCTTGGCTACATTCGTCACACTCGCATTGGACGACGTTTGTAGCAAACAGAGTATCGGAAATATAAGAGCTGTCTATCAATGCAGAATGGAGGTTCCCGCAGATTATATTTCGCGTGGGTTGACCCCCAACACTTTGATAGGGTGTAAGGTTTTGTGGGAAAGCCCGCAGTTTTTATGGAATTCAGATTGGAATTTGAATTTAGAGCATAAGGTTAAACTAGATATTCATTTGGTGCCTGAGCAGAAACAGGTATCACATGTTCACACCAAGGTAGAAGTTAACTTTACCATATTCCTTAGATTTTCCTCATAAATTGGAATGCAGCAATGCATAACTTTTGTATTTCGCTTTATTGCCAATTGTGAAAAAAGTGGTATGAAAAATTATGGTCCTCTTATAGTAGAAAAGTTTAACGAGGCTTTGACTCATATATTTAAGGTCATTCAGATAAAGCATTTTTCAGCAGAAATATCATGTTTAAAAGAAAATAAGTCATTACCAAAGGAAAGTCTTCTTGTATAGCCAAATTATCATTTGCAGTTAAACATCCTATAATTCTTTCTATAAAATGTTATGATACAGAATTACTAGTCGAACATGAACATAGATATTTAGGTCATGTAGGTCCTCGATCTGTACTCGATAGCTTACGACAACGGATTTGGCCTATTCATGGGTTAAGACATATCAAGCATATTCTACTTAAATGTATAAGATGCGATAGGTTCAAGCCAGCTGTTGCAAGGCAATTAATGAGAAGTGTGCCTGTGGAACGAACACAATTAATTCATCCCATTTTACATGTAGGGATAGATTTCGGTGGTTCAGTCATGACTAAGATTTATCCTAAAGTGCAATAAATATACACCAGTAAAATTAATGTTAGACTGCTGTCAATTTATGACTGTAAAATAATACTTATATACCAAATGATATGTTTTGTATATAAGATAACCAGAAAATTATGTTCAGAGTACTTAAATGTGAATATTACATTTATAAAGAATATACACAATTATGATACACGTAATACTAGTAATATGTATATTGATAGGGTAAGAAAGGAAACTACTAGAAAGTCTTTATTTTTTTGACGGAATAAGATTATATAATGAACTACCAAGTAGTATATCATCAGCACAATCAATCAACACTTTTAAAAGACTATTAATTGATCTTCTGAGGCAATAGGAATACATCAGTTACATAGTAATGTTATGCTAGGCTAATTTAAAACTTTTTATAGTATGTGAAATGTATTTATATATGCATATTAAAAATACTACTACTACTACTAAGGAATCTAGGTTATACAAATCTATAGTTACGAGGGACACTATTTATGTATTGAGAACTGGCAACACTGGTATTGTCAGGTGAAATCTGAAATTTCCATCGTAAAGTTTGACATTTTTGAGGTTGTAGGTACTCAGAACGTTCTGACGTGTAAGCACTATTTGTGTTTTTTGCAGTGTTTAAAATTTCATCTCAACCAAAATATGCAATTAACTCGTGAAAATTTTCGAGCTATGATTTATTATGACTTTCGACTTGGTCTAACTCAAGAACAATGCATCAATCAACTGAATTCAACTTTTGGCGATGAAGCGCCATCCACAGCCACTGTATATCGCTGGTACACTGAATTCAAACGTTAAAGAAGGTCGTCCAAAATCAGCCTTTGTGCCGGAAAATATCGATGCTGTGCAAAAACTAATTGAAGAAGATCGTCATGTGACATATCAAGAAATCGAGAGATGTTTCGGCATGAGTATTATCAGCATACATAAGATTTTGCACGAACATTTGTGTGTTCGGAAGCTGTGTGCACGTTGAATTCTAAATTTGTTGACAGATGCTCAAAAAAATGCTCGTGTCGATTGGTGCCGTAAAATGATTTCAAAATACAACTGTGGTGTATCCAAAGTGGTATACAACATCGTCACAGGTGACGAGTGTGGATTTATGTGTATAAGCCAGAAAAAAAGGCCAGTCGGCAGTTTGTGTGTTTCAATGTGAAACAAAGCCAACAAAAGTTGTTCGTTCTCAAAGCGTTAAGAAGCAAATGGTGGCATTTTTCTTCACAAAAACCGGTCCTGTGGCAACTGTGACTCTCGAAAATCAAAAGACCGTTAATGCAGCATGGTATACGACCATTTGTTCGTCTGAAGTTTTCAGTAAATTGAGAAAAACCAACCCAAAATGACGAATCATTTTGCATCATGACAATGCGAGCTCACACATCACATGCAACAAACGAGTATTTGGACACATAAAAGATCGAATTGATGAGTCATCTGCCTTACAGCCCTGACTTGGCACCCAATGACTTCTTCTTGTTTCCAGTAATTAAAGATAAAATGCGTGTACAACGATTTTCATCGCCCGAAGAAGCGGTTAAAGCCTATAAATCGCATGTTTTAGAGCTACCATCTTCTGACTGGACATAGTGCTTTGAAGGGTGGTTCAATCGCATGCAAAAGTGTATAGATCTTAAAGGCGATTATTTTGAAAAAGCAATAAAGGAATTTTTCATCAAATTCATTTGTTTATTCTTTCTATTCTCAATACATAAATAGTGTCCCTCGTATTGTATTATTTGTGACCATGGCTACCAAACCAAGGCTATTCACATTGAATTAGTTTCAAGTCTTTAGACTGCTTACTTTAAAAAGGTTCATTGCCTGTCGAGGTAACCCAACATCAATAACGAGTGATAATTCAACTAATTTTAAGGGTGCAAATACTGTTTTACATGATGTTTACAAGTTTGTTCAAAATTACAATTGTGAAATTGAAGAGTTTCTATCGACTACAAATATTAATTAAAAATTTATTCCTCCAAATATTCCCCTTTGGCGAGTCTTATGGAAGGCCGGCATTAGGAGTACAAAGTACCATCTGAAAAGAGAGCTAGGAAAACAGTATTATCATTGAATAGTTGTCAACAGTTTTGACTCAAATTGAGGCCATTCTCAACTCTAGGCCGTTACTGCCCATGTCTGATGCAATTGATGATTTCGATTGTTTAAGACCAGGACATTTTTTGATTGGTCAAGCTTCGACTGCGTTTCCTGAAAGGGATCCTTTAAGTATTGCTGACAATCGGTTAAATATTTGACAGCATTGCTCCAAATTAAGACAAGATTTCTGGAAATGATGGTCCACAGATTACTTAAATTGACTTCAGCACCGTCCCAAGTGGAAGGGTGCACGTACAAACTTAAAGGTAGACAATTTGGCATTGGTAAAAGAAGATAATTTACCTCTATTAGAATGCCGTCTTGCAAGAGTGATCGATGTCACTCCAGGTCGTAATAACAAGGTACGTGTTGTCAAAATCAAAACTAGTAAAGGGGAGCTCAATCGTCCCATTGCAAAACTTTCTCTACTCCCATCTCAAAATGATAAATATACCTTTATTGAAGACAGCGCCTCAAAGGGGAAGACAATGTTGACTTTGCAACAACAATGTAATTATATTTCAAGTCTATTTATTCCAGTAAATGTTAAAACGTTAGTGCGATGTTGTCGCACTTGTAAATTCTAATCCTTTCTCATGAAAATTAGAGGTATCTGACGCCCCCTGCTCCCTACTGTCTGTACTGGGGAGTTTTGGTTTCAGTCTAGTCGAGAACGAATACTTGCTTGCTTGCTTAACGACAGGGCCTTCGATATCGATTAACCGGTTTGCATGCATGAGGCATTAACAATGCTTTAAATTATAAGAATAATGTTGGTAGTAAAAAAGATTAAGTTAAACGTATATCATAATATGTAACTGTGTTTTGTGTTGAATTAATATACGGTCCTATCGAAGGTTGTGTTGTGTTGTGTTAATGTTTATTTACAAGGTAATTTTACACCAGTGCAGAAAAGGGAAACAGCAAACGTGGTCTATCAATGACTCCACAGATGCACAGCATTCTTTACGTCGAGTGTTACTATTACACAATATTTTTTGATCCTCTCTTCCATCATTTACCAGCAATTTCATCTTTAAAGACATTTGTAACAGAACTAATTACATCTATTGTTAAGCGTGATTTCCGAAAACCATATTGGTGAGCTGAAAGTGCACCTACTTCTTGTATAGCAATTTTAAATCTATTTTGGATAATCTTTTCCAAGATTTTTCCTGTTGTGTCAAGCATACATATAGGACGGTATGACGAAGGTTTCTCAAGTGGTTGATTTGGTTTTGGTATTAGCACTACAAATTGTTCTTTCCATGATTGAGGAAACACACCTTCCTTTAAGCAAGAACTATACCCGTCTGCAAAAACATCAGGACGACTGTTAATAGCTGTTTTAAGAACTATATTAGGAACACACCCTAATCCTAGTGCCTTACTGTTTCTTAGTTAATTACAGGCACATAACACCTCAGTTTCAGTAACTTGCCGTATGTCATTTACATTGCAAGTTATGGAGTTTTCAAATCCTTGCCCATACTGTTTTGGGAATAGGGTGTTTACTATTTTGTTCACGAAAATCGGACATCAATGTTTTCTATTATTCCTGCCCATCACTACCTTATATGGTCTTCCCATGGATCAGTATTAATAGAGGACATGCAATTTTTTGTAGCAATTTTATATACTTAGTGGAGGATGTACAAATCGGTTTTATACCTAGCGCATTGATACCGCCTCCTCAGTTAATTGCATTCTTTATGGAGTTCAGCAATATCGTTATTCCATCAGTAGGTATTACTGTTTCCTCTCTCAGATGATCTTTTCGGCATTGATGTTGTTTTAAAGAATATTGTAAAAGAAATTGTTATAAAAGTTGAAACTATTTTCTGTGTGGAAGCAGTTGTTCTGATCACTAATCAAAGGTCAAGACATTGAACGTCTCCAAAGAAATACCATACTTTCTAATAGCAAAGCATAAAATTTGTTCATGTTTGATGCTTGTCATCTTATCAAATCGGTACGAAATAACTTGATGAAATATATTTTTTTACAATATTCTTGTGGCATCTTGGATCCCATAAGGGCCTTCTATGACAGTGAGAAAGCAAATCCCTTGCGAATTACCCCAAAATTAACAAAAGGCACACAAATTCCACTATTTTTGAAAGAATGCGGGTAAAAGTAGCTACCCAACTATTAAACGAATCAGTTGCTGTTTGAATTTCAACCTATGCATCGTTGTGAAGTCTCCCAGGTCGTTGAAGGTACGACCGTATTTATTGAAAAATGATAAACTTTTTAATTAATTAATTCCATGACAATAAAAAATATAAAACGATACAATCTCACATTCATGTTATCAGGTTTCCAAATATCTTTTCTGCGAGACATTCTTTCACTATTATAAAATATGATAACTACAACAAAAGAGGAAAAAATCATAACACAACGTCCAAAATGTTTCAGAGATTTGTGTATTTCTATACATTGCCTCCTTCAGTTATGTCAAGACTTGAAGCAAAAAGATTCAAGTATTTATTGACCAGACGTTTGATTACTGATTCTTTGGAAAACTTGTTTTGTGCAATTAGAAGCCAAAGTGGCAACAGTACAAACCCTACACTTCAAGCCATTATCAATACCTTCAAGAAAGTGTTTGCATTGAATTACATCGCCCACAATAATACAGCAAATTTATTACACCTCCGTATACGAGGTACGCGAGCCACTAATGACAGTTGGTAGCGATATTACATAATGTGAAAATTGACGCACAAATTGTCGATGACGTCACACAATATGCAAATTAATGCAACATAATTACACAAATTTTAAAGGAAATAAATTTTAAAGAAAACCCCAAAAGGGGCACTCATGTGAACATGTAGGGCTTCCTTCAGGATTACTCCATGATGACGGCCATGGCTTCGCTAATCTTCCGGGCGTCGGTTACTTCACTAATCTCTCGGGCATCGAAATTCTTGAGCCAGGTTGAAACCAAATTTGATTTGTCTTCTTCCTACGTAGAGGGAACGACGGGAAAGGGTATGAGGAACCATAATCAAAAGAAGGCAAAAAGGGACCTACATAACAAAAAAATACGGTAAGACACAAAAGACCACCTACTTCACATCTCGGAGGCTAGTTCTCACGCGTCCCTCGGAAACCCCCCACTATCCTCCTTCGTCCACACGCGTCGGCACGAATCTCGCGCAACGCACTATCTGAAGTGACGGAAATACGCACACGTCCTTTTAAATTTATGGTGCGAAATTCTCACATGTTAAAACTTAATTAACAATGTCTAGTGCCGATTTTTCGGCACGTAACAATCGCGACAAAGCCATAAAAGAAAAATCTTAAAAAAAGGAAATGACTGTTAGCACAGTAACATCTTAAAATCTAAATCCTAACTACCCTACATAAATCCTAAATTAAATCCTACAAAATGTTTATTTGAGGCGCCACCTGGTTTTTTCGACCGATAACACGTCTTCCGGATTACCAGGAAACGGAAAAGTGCACACACGAGTCTTTGGTGTGGCGCAGTTATAATCGACAGCACAAATTTGTCGTGGAGCATGAAACACTACTTAAACTAAAACAAATGCGACAAGTCGCCTAACCTATATACTAACCTAAAGCTAACATTACAGTTTCCTAAGTGCAGACGCACATGAGCGTTGCATCTAGACTGTTTTTGTGTTGGCAAAAAAGTGCCCAAATTTAAAAATGTTCATAAGAGTGAGTTACTCTACACTCTAGCAAATTTTTTAGTTACTGGTACTGTTGTTTAATAAACAATACACATCAAAACTTGTCCATGACATGGTTGTGAATCAACAAATTTACCAAAAGTACCACCTTACTAAATCCTTACATTGTTAACCTAACAAATTACATTTCTACCATCAGGTTAGCTTTTTCACTTAATATTCAAGAAAAATAATTCCCACGTCTGGTCATAAATACCAAACGTTAGGAAGATAAAAGATAAAGCAAAATCTCAAGTTATTATCGAAGATAATAGATAAGATAACGATATTGAGCTTAAGTTATTATCAAAGGTAATAGGTAAGATAACGATATTAAGCTTTAGTTATTATTAGAGATAATAGGTAAGATAACGATATTAAACTAAAGTTATTATTAAATATAATAGGTAAGATAACGATATTAAACTAAGGTTATTATCAAAGATAATAAATAAGAAAATTTCTTAGATGCATGCGATAAGACATAATTCCTTTTCCAAACTTGTTCGCCCAAGGCGAAGGAAATATTTCGTTTACGTAAGTTATAGTGGTCCTTACTCTTTTCGTAAGCTTTTAACAAATTTTTTCTAACATCATTAAAAATAGAAGGTAATGATTGTTGGTCTTTGTCCCAGCGTACTTTATCGTCAAATTCAATTACGTTAGTATCGTCCGGAACTAAACCATAATAACTCCCATCGATTGGGGTATATCTTCTAAAAACAAGAAATGACGGAGTGAATTGGGTTGCTTCCTGTTTAGATGTACGCAAAGCTTGAGCAATTTTAAAAATATTTTCATCCCATGTAGTGTGGTCTCAATCAATATAGGAAGAGATAGCGATAATAAAACTCTATTTACTTTTTCGGTGGGGTTTACTTGGGGATGGTATTTTGCGTTAAACCAAATTTTTTGTACCTTGTAACTCTTAACGAAATTTTGAAAATCTTTAGAGATAAATTGTGCCCCATTGTCACAAAGAATAATCTGAGGAACACGGAAGATAAGCAATACATTTTGTTCTAGGAATTTAATTACAGCGGCAGATGTAGCTTTACGTAAGGGTTGCACCATAAGAAATTTAGAAAACCAATCGGTGACAACTAAAAGATATTGGTTACCTCTTTTCGATCGGGGGAGAGGTCCTAATAAATCAAGTGATATTAACTGAAAGGGATAAGATACACGTTTAAAGTTATCCATTAAGCCAGAACGAGCCTCTAGTGAGCTCTTATGAGAACCACAAATTTTGCAGTTCCTAATATAACAACAGACAGATTGTTTTAGTATGGGCCAATAATATAATTCCGATATTTTAGCGAGAGTTTTTGTAACACCAAGATGAGTAGCTATGGGATCATCATGACATAATTTAAGCACATCACTGCGGTTAGCGGTAGGAACAACAAGTTTCCATTCAGGGATGTTAGATATTTTATGAGGTGAAAAGGATACAAATTTATATATTCTATTGTTGGTTACACGAAAGGTAGGAATTTATCGGGATTTTCAGAAACTTTTTTAATCATATTAAGATACCAAGTATAAGGAATTAGATCTGGAAGGTTAAGAGAGACGACATCACGAGATAAGGCATCAGGTACGATATTTAATTTGCCAGGCCTATGCCTAACGTCAAAGGTAAATTGAGAGATACGCAAGTTCCATCTTCCCAGACGACCTGCGGGTTGTTTTAAGTTATTTAACCACGTGAGAGCTGCACAATCAGTAATTACGGTAAAATGTGTACCTTCAACATATCCTCTAAATTTTTCGATGCCAAAGATAACTCCCAATAATTCTCGTTCGGTAGCTGAGTATTTTTGTTCAGTAGTAGTTAAGGCACGACTTGCATAAGCGATTGGGTGTTCTAAACCATTACTCACCTGGAACAACACTGCACCTAATCCAGTAAGTGAGGCATCGGTTTGTATATAAAAATTTTCATCGAAATTGGGCGAGATTAAGATAGGTGGTGAAGTGATTAACGTTTTAATTTGTTCGAAAGCCTGTTGCGCTTCTAAATTCCACTCGATAGTTTGGGACTTCTTTTTATTTTTAATTGAAACGGTAATGGGTGCAGATATAGTTGAAAAGTTGGGTAGAAAGATGCGATAATAGCTAATCATTCCAATTAAACGTTTGATTTCGGTAACAGTTTTAGGTGTTTTAAATTTAGTAATCGAGTCGACTTTACTAGGATCTGCTCGGAGACCAGTTCCATCGATAATAAAACCAAGAAATGTTAGGGATGAACAACAAAATTAACATTTCTCCCAATTTATCTTAAAACCTGCTGCATTTAGGCGTTCTGCCACTTCATTCAATGTGGCGATATGTTCGTCAAAGGAACTTGAGATAACTAAAATATCATCTAAAAATACAAAGGCACGTTCCTGATGTAGGATAAGACCTAATGTTTGATCCATAGTGCGTTGTAAGGTTTGTGGTGCGTTACAGAGACCAAATGGCAAAAAATTATATTCGAAAAGACCTGGCCTGGAACACAAAAAGCAGTTTTAGGACGGGAAGGTAAGTCGAGTTGTATCTGATAAAAAGCTTCTCTAAGATCGATAGATGAGATAAATTTTGCGTTTCGAAGCCGGCTTAAAATTGAGTCAGTTCGTGGTAGAGGGTAAGCATCGGAGACAGTTACAGAATTCAGCTTTCTGCCATCAAAACAAACACGCCATTCGTCATTTTTCTTACGGACTAATAACACGGGAGACATCCATGGTGAATTTGAGGGAGAGATAACACCAGATTCTAACATTTTATCTATTTCGGAATGCAAATGCTTTTGTAATGCCGGCGATAACGGATATTGACGTTGCTTAAAAAGGAGGGCATCACCTGTAGAGATAATATGTGTTGCAGTAGTAACGCAACCAAGTTCAGAGGTATTAAGTTTATGAAATTTGTCGATTGTAGAGTTAAGAATTACATTTTGGGAATTGGTAAGAGAAATTTTATTAGATATTCCTGCAGATGCACAGGAATTTGTTTTAAGGGAAGTTTGCCAAGAAAAATCTTGAACATAAAGCGATAAATTAAAAAGTTTACAAAAATGGAACGTCACGTTCAAGTGATTCTACACGAATTTTTAATTTAAGGGAACCCGTTACATATATTTGATTATCGTCAGCTAAATTTATGGAAGTTTTTTCGGGAGCAATTTGAATTTTAATATTTTGTTTAGATAATTGTTGTAGACCTTCGTTGTTTATAATGGAGCATGAGGAACCTGTGTCCAGTAAAGCTATTACATTTAAGGAACCAATCGAGATAGGTAAATCTGGATGGATATCGAAGGGTTTTTTAACAAGTTGTAAGGCAGCAGACTTTTTATGGTAAAAGGAATTAACGGTTTGTAGCCAATTCAACCATTCTGACGGGGTAGTATAACATAATTCTTTTAATGAAGGCAAGGCATTTTGTAAATTCAAGGTAGCGATATTATTCTTAGATATATTTGATAAAGGTACAGCATTAGAGGTAGTTTTATGCTTTAAATTTATTGACGTCTGGGTCCGTTGAATGGTTGGTTTTGAGGACGATTTTGATTCCTTGAGATATTCACGTCCCGGGTAGGAATATCTCGACGGGAGTTTCCCGATACGTTAGAATTACAATTCGTACAGTTAGATTTATAGATATTAGCGCGACCACAGCCATGGCAAAAAATATTTTTGGGGTATGTGCAAACGTTGTAGTTATGTCCACTTTCTTACAATTCCAACAGGTAAGTGAGTTATTTGTTGAGGTAGAAGGAATATTAAGGGTAGATACTTTACGAGAAGATTGAACTTGACAAGCTAAATCGGGTTCTAATAGGCCAGATTGTTTTTCTGGAGGAGGACGGTATTTGTCCACCCACAATTTTACTTCTTGAGGCGAGCGACATAAATCTTTGAATTGAGGTAAAGAAGAAATGTGTTGTAACGCTAACCGTTCAGAAAAATATGGATTTAAATTTCTACGCAACTGATCGATAATTTCAAATTCTGATGGTTTATTATCAAGTCTTCTATTGAGGTAATAAAGGATATTACATTTTCGTGAGGTCCTTGGGTTCGATTTCGTATCTCATTCCAAAGATCGGTAATATAACCGTGCGGTAAGAAGTCCCGTTTTAAACACGTAACTAATTCCTCCCAGGTAGAAATCTGACCTCTAATATTACGATACCAGATTAAGGCAGAACCAGAGAATAATTCACCCGCTGAAACAAATAAATCTTGATCTGTACAGTTGCGTGAAATTCTGAAATCGTTAATCCTATCAAGAAAAGATATTAAAGAAATTTTAGAGTCAAAGCTCTGAAAAGTTAAACCCCATTTATAGACAGGTATAGATTTCCCCAATGATGGAGCTTGAGAAATTGCGAGATTCAATAAAGGTACAGATATATCTGTGTCTGCATTTGGGTTAAGTCGTTTAGAACTATTCCTTCAAGTAACAGAATATCCGATAAAAAGGTTTGGTTAGCTTGGTTAGCTTGTTCATTGTCAAATAAACACAACAACTCTATTCGTTGCTTAAGGTAAACTATGCGAGAAACAACACGCTTCAATTCAGTTTCGCTTGGGTCAGGATCAATTTTGTTTATTATATTAGCTATATCTTCAAGGGATTGTTTAATTTCGGACATATTTTGAGGTAAATCAGAAACGATTACTTTCGAAATAGGTAGCCCTTTAGCTTCTTGCGTTAGTATAGCTTTAAGTTGCAATCGTCTGTCATTCTGATTAGATGTGGGTTTAATATTTCTACATTGAATTTCGTAAATCAGTTCGGATGACTTGAGATGAATGATATTCATTTTAAGATAGTATTTGAGACAAGAAAATATAAGAAATTTAAGATACTATAATATTTCGCAAGATAAAAGGTATACTAAAACTCAATTGGTTAGGTTAGCTGTATTTGAAGGCAAAATCTTCTTTAAAAAGGCATTTGTAGGTTGCAACTATTTAAATTACTAAGGGAACACTTTTAGAACGGTATCAGGGCAAGATAGTGTTTAAGCGAACAAATATATCAAGATTACGTTACTATAACGTTTTAGAACATATTAAAAACTCAATTGATTGCGATAACTGTTTTTAAACGCAAAGTTTTCTTTAAAAGGAATTTATAAGTTATAGCTAAATATTTAAATTACTAAAAAACACTTTTAAAACGGTATCAAAGCAAGATAGTGTTTGTACATGATTTAATAACACTTTTAAAGCGGTATCAAAGCAAGGTAGTGTTTATACACTTTTAATTCCATTCCAAACAAACCAGGTACTTATTTAAGAAAATTCAAGTTAGATAGCACACTATTTTAGAGTTATAAGAGAATTAATTGGACTAACAATACATTATAAAAAAATATACCAGAAAAATCAATAGTCAATATGGCTGCTTCTGTTAAATTAACATAACAGCTGTCATGTCATTTCAGGTAATTCTACAGTAACTTACAGAGCTACCACCTTAAATTTTTATGAGTTAATAGATATTAAGAATGTTCATAATTACATTTTTTTTAAATGAAAAAGCTAGGAATATAGTTAATTAATACATTATAAGGTATGAAAACAATCAGAAAACAAATTTTTCAACCAGAAACCACGTTGGATGCGTCACTATTACACCCCCGTAAACGAGGTACGCGAGCCACTAATGACAGTTGGTAGCGATATTACATAATGTGAAAATTGACGCGCAAATTGTCGATGACGTCACACAATATGCAAATTATTAATGCAACATAATTACTCAAATTTTAAAGAAAATAAATTTTAAAGAAAACCCCAAAGGGGGCACTCACGTGAACATGTAGGGCTTCCTTCAGGATTACTCCATGATGGCGGCGGCTTCCTTCAGATTACTCCATGATGGTCGGCCGTGGGTTCGCTGATCATCCGGGCGTCGGTTACTTCACTAATCTCTCGGGCGTGGAAATTCTTGAGCCAGGTTGAAACCAAATTTGATTTGTCTTCTTCCTATGTACAGGAAACGACGGGAAAGCGTATGAGAAACGATAATCAAAAGAAGGCAAAAAGGGACCTACATAACAAAAAGATACAGTCAGACACAAAAGATCACCTACTTCACATCTCGGAGGCTAGTTCCCACGCGTCTCTCGGAAATCCCCCACTATCCTCCTTCGTCCACACGCGTCAGCGCGAATCTCGCGCAACGCACTATCTGAAGTGACGGAAATACGCACACGTCCTTTTAAATTTATGGCGCGAAATTCTCACATATTAAAACTTAATTAAGAATGTCTAGTGCCGATTTTTCGGCACGTAACAAATTGTAAAGAGGACTGTGCTAGCTAGCTTTTTTGATCAAATCAGTATTTTCTTCAACCCTGATGTTTTAAATCAACGAATGAAAAAAACCTGCTGAGGTTGCTTCTGTTAATGTAAATATAGGAGACTGTACAGGTTCAGAGAAATGGATTTAGAACAGAAAACTTAGAAAATTTAGAATAGAAGATTCATTGACATATGTTTGTGGGCATTTGTTCGAAAAATCTTGGAATCGGCATAAAAATTGTATGGTGTTTATTAGAAAGTAAAAAAATGAATGAGATGTCTACTGAAAATATATTTTGTGATTTCAAAGCTTAGAATATAGCCGGAAGCATATTTTTTGGTGGTTTGTAGCCTTTGTCAAAAATATGGAAAATATCTTTCAAGTACATTTTGCAAACTGGCTATTTTACCTAGTATACTAAGAAATTTATCAACTTGTGTATTTTAATAAATTATGTTCCATCATGTGAACAATTTCCCATAGAATATTTTGTAGAATGAGGATTTATCACACATAGCATGTTAATTATAAATTTAGAGGTGTACTTTGAGAGCAGAAAAAAAATTATACACACGTCGTGTGATACGTGCATGACAGACTACTAGTTTCTAATAGAAAATCAGTTGTTCTGGTTTATAGCATGAATTGCTTCTGTATGTTAAGACAAAATCATGCAATATTAATTCATTTTTTAAGTTAGTATTATTAAGGCAGGTTTGTAGATCTGGAGAAAGCGTTTGACAATGTTAAATGGGAAAATGTCTGAACTATTCAAAAGATTGGAATGAATTATAGGAATACACGGATAGTACATAGCTTATACAACGAGCGAACAGTGGTAATATAATTAGAGCAGGAATGTAGAAAAGTAATAATTACGAAAGTGGTGAGACAGGGATATGCCCTATCTCCACTAATTTTTAACTTGTACACCGAAGAGGCAATGGATACTGTCAAATGCCGAAAGACATTTGGAATTATTATGCAGGAAAAAACGATTGATATGCTTATATTTGCAGATGTATAGCGGTATTAGCATCTAGCAAAGAAGAGTTGGAAGCAGCTTTTAATGAAATGGAAACAGAACTAACAGAGAGATATGGTATGGAAAACAAAAATAAAACCAAAGTACCGGTATGTAAAGGAAGGGAAAATAACTCAAAAACTAGAATACAAATAGGAAACAAGAAATTACATGAGATTAAGGATTTCTGCTACCTAGGAAACCAAATAACGCAAGATGGGAAAAGTGTAACAATATAAAGCAAAGATTAGCACAAGACCATGCTGTATTTAATGAGAAAAAGCAACTACTATGTTCAAAAACAACAAACATAGAAACAAGGAAAATATTGCTCAAAGTAAGTGTATGGTACAGCACTATACGGCTGTGAAACTTGAACAATAAGAGAAACGGAAAAGAAAAAGGTAGCCTTTGAAATATGGTGATACAGATCTACGATGAAGATAACATGGACAGCAAAGTTAAAAACAAACAGGTTCTAGAAATGGTAGGAGAAGAAAGAAATATGTAGGATACACATACTAAAGCAGAGGGAATAGTGCAGATTATTTAGAAGCAGAGATAAGAAAAAAGAGAAGTAGAGGTAGACCTAAGTTAGACTATTGCACACAGATAGTGATAAATGGCTGTAGGAATTTCAGAGAAATGTGTAGAGCTCAGAATATAAATTAATGGAGGTACGCGTCCAACCAGTTCCAATACGAAAAACTTGATGGAAAAGAAATTGTATTTAAACCTGATGATTATCATAAACAACTACAGGTGTTGATTTTGTAATATTCTCAACAAATACTGATTGTGTGAAAGGATTAATTGAAAAAATATTAATTAATAATGAGAATAATAATTATAATTATACCAATAGCAACAAAGATAAATAGCTACAAAATGCTATGGAACTGGATTAGGCTAATTGGGAACACCACTAAAAAAACAAACAAATGTTTCAAATTCAGTTCCAACCATTGTTGAATGAAATATTCCTGGTAATTGGATCCAGATTCAGAGCCTAATAAGGCGTAAAAATAGTAACAATATTCTGCAAATGTCTAAGTGTTGGGATCTTGGTAGCTGTCAGGTGCTTAACCACCTTAGTATACGTCACTGAATATCAGTGAAATAAGTATATATTTAGAAAACAATAGAAGGGGACTAGACTGCATCTAACAAGAAAAAACAGTGCCTATGATAAAAGACAACAAACAGAAACAAGAGGAAAATTGTTGAAAGCATATATGTAGAGCACAGCACAGTATGCGTATGAAATACGGGCAGTAGGAAAAGCAGACAGAAAAACGGTAGCAGCCTTTTGGAATGTTGCGCCTCAGATGTATGAGGATGATAGCATAGACAGACAAAGTTAATAACAAATAGGTTATAGAAATAGTAGGGGAATAAAGATATCTGTGGAAAAAAAAGGAGAAATAGAAGGGAAGAATAGGTTCTAATACATTTTTTGGGGAATAGTATGGGATATATTACAAGCAGAGATAGGAAAAAGGAGATAGATGTAGACCTAGTTCAGATAGTGATAGATGCAGACTGTGCAAATTTCAGGGAAATGTGTAGGTTAGTTCAGAATAGGAAACAATGAGGATACACATCTAACCAGTTCCAGGACTGAAGACCTAATGATAATGATGATGATATGTACACAGCATGGCTATGTATTGGTGACAGTAGTGGAAGCAGATAGGAAATAGGTAAAAACCTTTGGAATGTAGTGCTTCAGATGTATGGACTAAGTTAAAAACAAAGAGGTTCTAGAAATAGTAGGGGAAGTAAGATATCTGTGGAAAACAAAATCTAAGAAAAATAGAAGGTTCGAACACATTCTAAGGCATTGGGGAGTAGTGTGGGATATATTTCAAGCAAAGGTAGCGAAAAAAAGGTACAGGTTGTCGTATACCTATTAGACTATTGCATGCTGATAGTGAAGGATGTAGTCTCTGACAATTTTAGGGAAGTGTGTAGGTTAGCTCAGAAGAGGACGCAATGGAGGCATGCATCTAACCAGTTTTAGAACTGAAGACCCAATGATGATGATTAGCATGATAGGACACACTCTTAAGTCACGAGAGAATAGCGTGGTATAAATTAGAAGCATACAAGAAAAAATGAAAGATAGAAGTAGACCTGGATTGGACTACTGCACACAAATAGTGAAAGATGTATGCTGTGGAAATTTCAGGCAAATGTGTAGATTAGCTGAGAATAGGAAACAATAGAAATACGCGTCCAACAAGTTCTAGGACTGAAGACCTAATGGTGACGATGATGATTATTAATTGAAGTTCTGTATTTACGCTTGCCACACACATATACATCTCAATCCAAATATTAATAATTATAAATTATAATTTTTTGAAATAATCTTGGTGAAAAACGACCCATGCATTGTGATATTTCAAGACACGAGTGGATGAAGGATCTATGTGACATTTGCCTTAAAAACTAAGTTTCTTAATGGATAAAGGTTGTAGGCGACTAGTATTCTTTTGCTCCAAGTGTCCTCGATCTACTGTCAAAAATACAGAAGTTATGAATTGATAAAGGGCGTATGTACACATCATTTTAAGAAATATCATTGGATAAAGAATATATGTACTCTATTTCCCTGAACATGAAATCTTCATCCACTATCATTCTGATTTTTTGATACTTCAACCATTTATCCATTTTAAACGTCGTTTATTTGACGTGTGTTATGACTCATATTAAGCAATTCCCCACAGAGCAGTCTCACTACTCTCGAAATAAGAACATACATAAAAAGTTCCTTTCGTCCTTGTTAAATATTCAAAAAATGCATGAACGTTATCTTGAATTTTGCAAGGAAAACAAATATCCTGAAACTTTTTTTATAAAAAAATGCAGCTATAGCAACATTTTTTCGCAGCGTTTTAATTATTCGTTCGGTCAACCTAAAAGCGATACTTGTGATACTTGTGACGCTGGCATTGACAATGAGGAGCATAAGAAAAACTACAGATATGCCTTTGAACAACAAAAAGGAGATAGAATTGGCTAAATCAAACAATGATACAATATATGTGACGATGGACTTGCGACAAACAATGCCACTTCCTAAACTAACATCATCAAAAGCTTTTTATTTAAGGCAGCTGTGGTTCTATAACTTTAGTGTACACACAGTGTCCACGTCTGGAGAAAAGCCCTTGTTTTTAACTTGGTCTGAAAACACTTCAACAAAAGGAAGTTTGGATATAGGCAGCTGCCTTTATAATGTTCAACTATTTATGGCTGCTCGACAGCACAAAAGTAAACATATTATTATATGGCCAGATTCATGCTCTAAACAAAATAAAAATTTTAATATCATCGCACTTTATCAATACGTTATTTTGAAAGGTTATTTTAAATCGATTGACCATAAATTTCCAGTAGTTGGACTCTCATAGAGACTTTGGAAGAATTGAGAAGAAGTTGCAAAAACACTCAACTGTTTATACTCCTAATCAGTATCGAACCATTATAAAGTCTGCAAGTGTAAAACAATCGACTGTATTCAACACAGAACATCATTTCAAAAATATAGGTGAAATATCTGAAAAATGCATCTTATCAATCAAAAAAGAATTGTTTGAAGGAGAAGGTGCATTTTAGAGATGGCATTAAATGGATACGAATTGAAGAATATAGGAGTTATCTATACAAGAATACATTAGATGAGAACATGCCTTTTCTAAAAGTAGAAATTTTAAAAAATGGTACCAAAAAAGTTACACATTAAGTTTCAACCACAACAAAAAGAACCAAATATCTGACAAAAAATTTGCAAATTTAAAAGGACAAATAGTTTTTGTTGACGAAGAATTTCGATACTTCTATAACCAAGTTATAAATAAAAATTCAAAAGTGACAAAGAGAAGTAATATTTGATATTCCAAACATTGAGACCACATTACACTCTTACTTCATTTAAGAATAGTTAGCATATTTTAAACTTTCTAATTGATGAATGATCTATGTGACTTTGTTCTAACTTCTGCTTAAGAATAATAGTGTAATTGTTATTTTAAATATGTAGCTATAATTCCGCAGTAAAGGCCTACACAACGCCACACATTTAGTTATTACTTTCCAAATAGAAAAAAAGTACCAAAAAAAATTACTCTAAACCTAATTCTCTCAAAACCAATTCGGGGGCACTTCTAATTTGCTGAATACATTTAGGAATTTGCATAACGGAATTATTAAGCTTTCTACCCATCGGATTTTCATAAAAATAACGTTAAACGATGCGGTCAATTTGACCGCATCTAATAATATCAGATTTAATAAAAACAATTGTGTAGATATTTATTTATTTACCATTATGCAAATTCTTTAGCAATCTACATTGACTAATTGTTAATTTGTAGCAACTGCGCATGTGCAGAAGTTACAGAAATCTACAAATACGGTTTCAGAAACTTCAACAACGATGGCGCAAAGAGCTTAAAACTAAAATAATACAGAACATATATTATAAACTCCGTATACTTTCATTTAATATATTTTTATTTCAAATATTTGCTACAGTTTCTGAATAAAAAATACATATTCATTTCCGACAACTCTGATTGTATTAGCGTCACCTTTCCAAATATACTACTTAAGGAGTAAAGTTTAATATAATTTATAAACAAATATATTATTTTTTCCAAATTACCATTTAATAAATATTTTGTACAATGAAATTGAATCTGAATTTCAATAAAAAACAAAGCTCTTTTGTCCGCATTATTTAAAAAGTTACAGCGAGATATACAACAATGGTCAAACGACACAACCAATTCAAAATGTATTTATTTTTGAAACCATCGAGTTCGAACTTTGCAATTTCAATGCACTATGACCGACCGCACCAACGCAAAAAATTGCAAGTTTCTATGCAGAAAATTGTGGCTGCCAAGAGCCGTCAAACATCCATTCAGCAAAATACAATTTGTGACATAACTTTTTTCTAAATATCAAAATCGAAATTAAATATTAATAAAGCCGTAAAGCTTTCTTGTCCGCATCGTTTGAAACAAGTTCCAATGAGCCAAGTAGCTGCGGTCAAGAGCCACGGCCTTTTCAAAAATTTTCAAAATTTTTTTATTTTTGACACTATCGAATTCGAACCTTGTAATTTCAATGCACTATGACCGACAGCACCCAACGCAAAAAATTGCAAGTTTGTATGCAGAAAATTGTGCCTGCCAAGAGCCGCCAAACATCCATTCAGCAAAATACAATTTGTGACATAACTTTTTTCTAAATATCAAAATCGAAATTAAATATTAATAAAGCCGTAAAGCTTTCTTGTCCGCATCGTTTGAAACAAGTTCCAATGAGCCAAGTAGCTGCGGTCAAGAGCCACGGCCTTTTCAAAAATTTTCAAAATTTTTTATTTTTGACACTATCGAATTCCAACCTTGTAATTTCAATGCACTATGACCGACAGCACCCAACGCAAAAAATTGCAAGTTTCTATGCAGAAAATTGTGGCTGCCAAGAGCCGCCAAACATCCATTCAGCAAAATACAATTTGTGACATAACTTTTTTCTAAATATCAAAATCGAGGTTACATATTAATAAAGCGGTAAAGCTTTCTTGTCCGCATCGTTTGAAACAAGTTCCAATGAGCCAAGTAGCTGCGGTCAAGAGCCACGGCCTTTTCAAAAATTTTCAAAATTTTTTTATTTTTGACACTATCGAATTCGAACCTTGTAATTTCAATGCACTATGACCGACCGCTCGGAGTCATAAGCAATAGCCATTTTTTTAGGTCCGTATTGCGAAACGGCACATTCAAGCAATATACATGTGCGTGAAGTTAGCCGCAACATTTTTGGATTTTTCAAAAATGTTTTTTGCGGTTGAAACTAATTTTTGCGCCTTCTTGGCAAACAAATTATTAATAAAAAAGATTTTTCTGGCCAAATTCACGAAGTCGTACTTTTTTCAATTTTCAGAAAGTGCTTATTTCATAATTTAGCGCTAATTAGGCGCCATTTTGCGCCGTTATATCAAAATTTTGCTCCTTCCCGTGTAACAAGTTACTTGAAAAAAGCTGTTCCCCCAATTATGGTATCAAATTTATTAACAAATTCAAAAAGGTTGCGACCAACTTCACGCTTTAGGGTATCTCTGAGAAATAGTTTTTTTCAAATAACATGTTATACGGAAGGGCTCAAAATTTTGTTTCGAAGGTCAAAAATGGCGCCTAATTTGCGCTTAAGTGTGCATATTTTTAGAAAATTCAAAAATGGTGAGGCTAATTTCACGGGGGCGGCTCCGTGGTGTAGTGGTATGTGTGTGACTACTACGCCCAAGGTCCCGGGTTCGTATCCCGACATGGTCCGCTTGAAAAATGTTAGGCGAGCATTTTTCACAAAAATACACCCTCGTTCGGATGAGAGGTAAAATGGAGATCCCGTGTGCGAGTGTTGTTACGCACGTTAAATATCCCTACCTTGCTTCAAATAGCATGGATTTGGCAAAATTCAAAATTTTCCAGGTAAAAAAAACTCGCTTCCTGGCCAATGTAGTACCTTCTGGTGGAGCATTGGAAAATCACATGTAAGGCTAACTTCACGAGGCGTCGCCGTGGATCAATGTCGTATGCGTAAGACTACGGATCCCAAGTTCCCGGGTTCAAATCCCGACACGGCCGACTGCTTGGAAAATGGCAGGTGAGCATTTTTCATAAAAATTACGCCCTCGTTCAAATGAGAGGTTAAATGGAGGTCCCGTGTGTGTGTGTGTGTGTGTGTGTGTGTGTGTGTGTGTGTGTGTTGTCACGCACGTTAAAGATCCCTACCTTGCCTGGAACGGCAAGGGTTCGGCAAAATTCTAAATTTCCGGGCAACAAATAACTCGCTTCCTGGCCAATGTAGTGCTTTCGGGTGGAGCATTGGAAATGCAAATCCACGGCTAACTTCACGCACTTTATGTTTTATACGTTTATTTCTTGTCCGGGATTCTGTTTGTAGATAAGTTTGATTTTTCTTCTGCTTTTAATTTTGAAAAATTGTTAGGAATAAAATAAAGTCGCCTGGAGCAATGTGGTACGAGGTTCTAACAACATAAAACAACTTTCAAAATATTAATTTAAAAAAATAGTGTTATTTATACACACTACCAACGAACTTAATTTGTTGATATCTATTACAGGTTTGAATTGGAGAGGGTGGACAAGAACAAAAGCTTTTTTGGGCACATTAGAGCACATTTTAGGCGCAACAAGGCATCAGAAACAGATTTAGTTTATAAATCAAGTCACTTGGTAGTGGACGCCAATTTATACCAACTAGATTATCTTATAAACAACTTTTTTATTTTTAATGCTAACATAAAGAAGTTTATTTTAGGGTGGTTCACGGATCACGGTGCATTGCGTCTATACTTTTCTACCGAATCAAAGCCTCTTATATTGATTGCAATACATTTTTTTATAGTTTATTACGTGCTTTAAGATATCATTATTGGTTTATACGCTTCGAATGTTTTATACGTACTTTGTCCTGCAAACGGTGAGTCATATCTTTCCTGCAGATAATCACTGGATGGCAACTAAATATTGCAGGCAAGGACGTTATAAGAATGGACCAAGCCATAATGTAAATATCTGGTATAACGTATGTCGTGTATGCGTACCAACATCGGATGGTGCTTTTGGACACACGCATTTGCTCTATCATCGTTAAACATATTGTGTCCGCTAATAACCTCGTTTGTCTGGTCCCACAATGAACGTATGTATTTTATTATTAAACACTACTCATTTATCACAAAACAAAGTGAGGTTAGATTCAGTTACCTGCAAAATTCTAAACATTCAATTCAGGTCTATTAAGCTGTCTGAGCCAAATTATCTGAGCACATAAAAATATATATAGGAATTATTTGCTTTTTTTGCTGATCAAACCATTTTTTTTGCTATATTTGTGAAAAAGTTACAAGTGGCTAGATAGCTTAATAAAAGCTATCTAGCCAACTAAAAAATATACCTACACAAAATAAAATAAAAAAATTAACAATATATAAATTATTTGCTATTTTTTGCTCCCATTTGCAAAAGAAAAAAATCAAATGTTCAATTAATAAAATAAATATCAATATCTGCAAGAGTAAAGTACAATAAAGAAATTAATTGCTGACACAACTATAGCATTTACAATGTTTATGAATTATTTGCAGCTCCCGAATTTTTTGCTCGTTAAATTAGATGTTCAAACGATAATAATAATATAAGTTGGCCTGAAACTACAACAGTAAAGTGCTTTTAAAAAATTAATTTCTTCTATCATAATTTCATAATCAAGGAGCTTGATTTATTTGCTCTTAAATTATGTAAATCCTGAATTTTTTGCTCACGAAATTAATATTAAAAAACGACAAAAACCCATTATTATCGTTTGAACATTTAATTTCGCGAGCAAAAAATTCGGGAGTTGCATATTTTAAGAGTAACTAATTCATAAAACGTAGGTATTCTTTAGTCATGCCAGCAATTAATTTCTTTAATGTACTTTACTCTTGGGAATATTGATATTTATTTTATTATTTGAACATTTGTTTTTTTTTCTTTTGCAAATGGTAGCAAAAAAAACAAAAAATTTATATATTGTTACTTTTTTTATTTTATTTTGTGTAGGAGTAGATGGTTGACAGGCGAATCACCGCCACATTTGCTCCAGCATCCACATTTGCTCCCAAATTTACATGTAAATTCCCATAAGGAGCAAATGTGGAGATGAGTGGTAGTTTGGTAGAAATGAGGAGAATCCCACATTTTCACACACATCTGGACCAAAAAGTTTTATTCGACTAACCATTTTTCATCTTTCGAGATAAATATATCTTAAATTTCCATCTTTCGAGATAAATATATCATAAATTTTTCATCTTTCGAGATAAATGAGCATCCACATTTCCACACACGAGATAAACCTATTTTTAAGATTTTTTTTACCGCTAACATTCTGAACCGAATAGTTTTCTTCGTCTAACCAATGAATCTTTTGAGATAAACCTATCTTGTTTGGTATCAATTAATATTAGAATTTTCTCAGCTATCCGAATTTATAGGAATTTTTTTAGATAGCATCACCCCCAAGGGAGCTACCCTCATTTTAACATTTTTTACCGCTAACATTCTGAACCGAATAGTTTTCTTCGACTAACCAATGCATCTTTCGAGATAAACCCTTAAAAGAATGTTTAACCTTATTGGAAGATAGTAAGTTATACTTCCTAAAGACGCCAATGTACTTGGTACCACTTGTCAAAATGTGGAGTAAGCTATCGGACAAGCTACAAAATAGCTGTTGTTTAGTGCATAATAACCTGCTACAGTACGTGTATTGGGGGAATGGCAATACAAAGAAATTGACGGGCTTGCAAATTAAGTTGTGCGAAAAACTAGAGGAAAGGGAAAAATTGATAAAGTATGTGCTTTCGGCTTTTAGTTTTAACTATTTACCTGTAAATAATTTGGAGATAGCAGAGGAAGATAGCCAAGATAAAATAAAAATCTTACACAAGTGCTACATTAAAGCAGGTAGTACATATTGTACACAATCTGCAACACCATATTCTACAATTCCAAAAGAAATAGTAATTTTGGAATTGGGATTGATAGATACGCCTAACATTCGTCCAGAGGTTGTACGACAACGCGTAAATATTGGTAGTAAACTCTATCCGTTTACGCTAAAGGAAATTACCCCATTATGTATACCATACGCTGTAAGTGGAAGGAAAAGACAACTGGAATTAGAGGAAATGGATGCAAAAAGACGAAAATTGGACTACATGGAAAACACTGCGACAATACGCGATCAATACAAAGATGTGTTAGACAAAGAACATGTTATTAGAGAAAATGAAGAAGAATTAAAAGATTATTTTATGTGCCGATGGACTGACTTAGATACATCTGGTTTCTACAAGTTGTATGCATTTGTGGTTAGTAAAAAAGATTCTTTTAGTTATGTAGGCGTCCTTGCGGAAAAGGATGGTACTAAATTCGTATATTTTTTAAAAGGTTATTCTAAAAACGTATTTATCGAAATGGCAGATAACAAAGACGAACTAAGGAATGCGGGTTTCGTAATCTTTGCGTACACGACACGCAAAGAGGTTGCGCTAAACATTGTATATTTGCCTAGTAAAGAACCTTTTGGATCATTTAAAACCGAGGGTCTTACAACCTATAACAACCATATATTCCCAAAAGTGGTGGACATGCAACTACGCAACAGTCTGTGGGAGAATAAGAATTTCCTCCAATACCGACAAGAAGAAGTCGCTCAAGCTAACAAGATACGTATGCAGGATATAGTGGGAAAGCTGCGATTAAAAGATTGTCACAAGCTGCAAGAATTACACGAAGGAATGGATCTGGTTGTCGATGGAATCAAAGACTTTAAATATAGAGGCAAACTTCGGTACATTTTACAATTCGAAAACCTAGACGGTCTCTATGTATCAAACTATTGGTTAGAAAAGGAAATAGAAGCTATCGATTTAAATTTTAAGCTGCGAATAAAATTAGATAAAATTAAAGCCGCTGCAAACAAACATAAAGAAAGGACTGTCTTCTGTGTATAACTTTGTATCAAAATTAAGTTTAAATGACTCCATGCTTGGCATTACATTTTTTAAATTTTTTTATGTATAATGTCAGAATAAAAATTTTAGAATAGTATTACATTGCTCTTTATTTATAAAAGGCTGTGACGTTACCCCGAAATAGCAGTCGCACAGAGAGGGGTGCGCATGGGCAGGGGTGCGCACGCGCAGGGGTGCGCATGGGCAGGGATGTGCATGCGCAGGGGTGCTCATGGGCTGGGATGTGTCTGGTCGTACACGAGGGAAGCGGATGTTAACAGTCACCAAGCATCCAATTCTTTATTTGGATGGTATCGAGTACTTGCCTGCGTATGTATCCGGAGTAAAAGAATACGATTTGTATACGCAGCTTATTAATAAAATTAGTTTCCTAGGGAAGATGACAAAAAGTACATCATTCCTAATAGTGCAAAAATCTACGCATGGGGGCGTAAAGATATAAGATAGTTGTTTATATTTGTATGGATTTTGTAAATCTATTGTATGTATTAGTTTTAAGATTCCATAATTTTTAAGTTCTTCTCCCACCTTCCAAATCCTTCCTGCTTCTATCCTGGTTGACAGAGTATACGTGTTATCTCCACGTGGTGTTCGCGGAACACAGCGGTTTTAGATTTCTCGGGAGATGGTTGGCTAAGGCATATGTCTTGCGTAGCAAAAAAAAGGTTCTAAGGATGGAGTTAAATAAAGATGAGCAAAAATTAGTGATTTGGGTCTTTAAAAGGCATAACTTTGTATGGGGTGGTCCTATTTAAAATCTATTTACAGATTTGGGGTCCCTAGAAAAATTTAATATTAGTTGATACCTAGCAAAATATATTTATCTTAAAAGAGTGACTACCCCGCGTATAATAAATACAAAATAACACTTGTCGACAAAAAAGTTGTAGGAAAATTTAAAGACGAATTTAATGGGGGTCCAGCGTTAGAATTTGTTGGTAGTAGGGTTAAGTCCTACTGTATTGTAGGCGAGAAAGATACGATTAAAAAGATTAAAGGGGTCTCACGAAGTGTAGTTATGTAAAACCGCGGGTGCTACAACCTATAACGAGAATATATCCCCAAAAGGGGTGGACATGCAACTACGCAGCAGTGCGTGGGAGAATAAGAATTCTCTCCAATAAGAAATTTAAGTTTCTATGTACGTAGCACCAGTCATTGGGAAATGATAGAAATGTTAAACCTATAAAGACGATTAGTAATTGTGGTTTAGAAAAATAATATTAGTTTTCTTGGACTAAATAAAATAGCTTAGACTGATTAATGTATATGACATATTCTCGTACACATCCACAAACATCTGCTTACGTCCGTATACGAACTTGGCGATGCTGGTAGTTTTTGTTTAACATATAGTAGGAGAGATACGTTAGGTGTTAGTGCGTGGAAGCTCATCGGATCCAGCGATCCTAACAGTAAAAAAGGCAACTGACTTTTTCAAGCAACTACAAGAATAGCAGTAGCGCAGAGAAGAGGTATGCATGTACAGCGCATTGTTAGTTTACGGGTAGCTCGAACGTGTAATTGATTACGACTTATAGATCCCTCGAAGGTTTAAAAAATTCTGAGCCCATTGTCGTTTGAAAAATGTTTGGAAATTATCAGAACAGGAGCGGGTCGAAGTTTAAGTTAGATGGATGATTGACCGAGTTTTTTCTACCTTTTACGAGGGAATCGGAAGTTGACAGACATCGAGCATCTAATTCTCTATTTGGGCGATATCGAGTACTTACCGGTTCTAGAAATCATTACGTGCGGCCGACCGCTATGCGAAAGTGTAAAAGCCTACAGAAGCAAAATTTAATTATCAGACGAAAAAGTGCGAGATGTGCTATAGAAAGTATTAAAAATGGTGCTTTGCATCGGTCCTAAGAGTAAAAAGGAGAGAGACTTTTTCTAGCAATTACAAGAATAGCAGTAGCGCGGCGAAGGGGTATGCATGTATTATACAGCGCATTGTTACTATAAAATATGTTAGTTTATGAGAAGCTCGAACGTGAACAAATTAAATTTTAATCTATAATTAACCACGGTCGTAAAAATGGGAAATTAATGGTTAATTTTAATACCGCTAAGCATATACTTTCGCTTGGTGATTCAGTTAGAAAATATTCAAGCCTACCATTTCCTAAAGTATGACGTAGAAGTTATTTAAAATTAAATTGCTTTATTAGTAAGTATCCTGTAGACAACAAGTTTGGTATTCCCTTAGTAATGGTTTAAAGTGTTTTTATTAAGTTTTTGGTTATAGTAGCACTGCATCTTCTACAGCACGACTTGCACACAATTTGTGTGCGTGTGCTATCACCCTTTTGGATTTTTAATATGCACGCGATCCGTATAACATGGAAGACGTTTCCGATGTTTCTACTAACGGCATTCGCACCATCGACGATGCGAACCAGGTGCATGCATTAGCGCTAAATGTATTGGACGAACAGCAAAGATTATGACGTCATTTAGTTCCCCGCTGAATCCTCAACATCGTTCGGCCGTCTTCGGAAACCTTCGGTATGCATTTTATAAGGAACATAAATCAGGTACGCTAGAGTAAGCTTTTTAGTTATAAGTTAGTTCGATTACAGGTTTAACCAAAGTCTTATAGTGCGGATTTTGTTTTGTACTAAAATGGTACCTGCAAACGTTTTTAAATGCGAGCCCTGTCACGTCTACTTTACCAGAAGGGATGCTCTCAAACGGCACCAGAACAAATGTCGTGGTGTAACATCGTCCACGGTTAAGCTTATACATCCGTCGGCAGCAAAGTACTTAAACTCTGGGTCTTGCAGTATCGCTTTTACAAAAATAGCTTACAGCGACACAAGGAAAAACAGCACGGCATGTCATTAAGCAGTAAACGTTCAGCTCCGCCAGCTGTTAAAGGGTCTTGTACGAAACAACCATGGATTCTGTGTAAAGTGTGCGACGTGGAGGTGTTAAAGTCTGCATACCCTGGTCCTAATAGTACAGCAACCTACACATGGGGCATAAATATATAAGGTAGTTACTATATTTGTATATATTTTATTGTGTTTCCTTGTACAAACAATTAAGGTAGGTCAGTAAACAGTATTAAATTGCTATTGCTGTGCGTGTGCTATCACCCTTTTAGATTTTTAATATGCACGCGATCCGTATAACATGGAAGACGTTTCCGATGTTTCTACTAACGGCATTCGCACCATCTACGATGCGAACCAGGTAGTACATCATTCCTAATAGTACAGCAACCTAATTAAGGTAGGTTAGTAAGCAATATTAAATTGCTATTAATTGACTCTCATTTAGCGTACTTTCCTATTGTAATAACCGCATTTGTTTGGAGAAGATATACACTTTTAAAAAGAAATTATATGCAGCTTTCACATGTAATTCGGAGGATGATTACGTAAAAGTCGACCTTCCCATTTACATATTTAAAACACATTACATTGGAATGTTTTTACATTATTCTCATATTGTTAGATTAACAACAATATGTCTTATTGACCGAAAACACGTCTCCTCTTTTTTACATTAATCTTAATTTCTATTTTTTGTTACAGGTTACTTTAACCTGCTTGGATTTGGTTAAACGAAGAAGATAAATGTTATACTTTGTAAAAATTGTAATTAGTTTATTAAACTGTAAATCGGATAAAATAAATTATTAAATTTTTGCATGCTTAATTTATGTTAATACTGCTACGTGTTTGGTTAAAGGATTGTAGATATTAAAAAGGAGAGCTGATTAGAAATCGACATTGATAAAAAAAATGTTAAAATTCGGGTAGCTCCCTTGGGGGTGATGCTATCTGGAAAATTCCTAGAGATTTGGGTAGCTGAGAAAATTCTAATATTAATTGATACCAAACAAGATAGGTTTATCTCGAAAGATGCAATGGCTAGTCGAAGAAAACTATTTGGTCCAGAATGTTAGCGGTAAAAAAAATCTTAAAAATAGGTTTATCTCGTGTGTGGAAATGTGGATGCTCATTTATCTCGAAAGATGAAAATTTAAGATATATTTATCTCGAAAGATGAAAAATGGTTAGTCGAATAAAACTTTTTGGTCCAGATGTGTGTGAAAATGTGGGATTCTCCTCATTTCTACCAAACTATCACTCATCTCCACATTTGCTCCTTATGGGAATTTACATGTAAATTTGGGAGCAAATGTGGATGCTGGAGCAAATGTGGCGGTGATTCGCCTGTCAACCATCTACTTGTAGGTATTTTTTTAGTTGGCTAGATAGCTTAATATTAAGCTATCTAGCCACTTGTAACTTTTTCACAGATATAGCAAAAAAATTGGTTTGATCAGCAAAAAAAGCAAATAATTAGCAAATAATTCCTATATATATTTTGATGTGTTCTGATAATTTGGCTAAACATTCTTTATAATATATACTACTTGCAATATATGTATGCTATAAGGTACTTGTATGTATATAACTAGAATCATTGCAAATTTATACATAATACAATGACACTGTAATTTAATTCAGTTATTCACATTCCCTTGTATCAAATTATATCCATTTCTAGCTCTACAGTAATAACCGCATATTGTAAACAAAAACGGCATTAGCATTTGTTGAATTCGAAGCAACGAATAAATGCATTGAAATGTTTTGTGTAAGAGTAAATGTCCAACGTCCGGCAGTACGTTAAAATATTATAGTAGGCGTTGCAAAAACTTTCCCAGTAAATAGAATATCAATATTGCATTAAACGTAAGGTACATTTTACTGATTTCAGCCAGCACGGGCGTGAAGAAAGTTCATGTTGCCCCTATTGTGTATAGTAAAAGATGAAAACAAATAAAAAGAATGTATTATAATAAAAAAGAAACAGACTTAGTCGAGCAACGAAACCGTGTCCTCGAGTACGGAAAGCGTTTTTTTTTTTTTTCCAATCCAAAACAATTTATTAATAAAGTATTATAACATATTTATATATACAATAACAATAATAATAACTGAAACTGCAAGTTATAATTTTGAAAATTGTTTTCTCTGAATGCTCCTGCCGAAGGCTTATCATTCGTGATGTTTTGGAATGCTATTGAGCTTTTATCACTTGTGGTTTGTTTGCAGATTTACTTCTGCTGAGTATTTTACTTTAGATGAATTTCTGTATGTGATTAACAGGAAAAGCGTCTTTCGCTGAAAAAACCTGTTTTAAAGCAGTTGCTGCTTCGTTCATTTTGCCTCTTCAGTTAGTTCGAGGCATTCAAATGAGTATTTGTGCTTGAATTTTGATTGGTGTTGAACTGTCTTGTGATTGAATCATTTAGTAGGTGGTTATGGTTTAATTGCGTATTGTAAAATTTTTGGATATTCTGTGGATATATTCTTGTATGTACTCAATGTTGGTTAATTTGCAGTGTTCTGATTCTGGTGTAACGATCCATATTAGCAATAAGTCTTAAACATTTATTTTGAAATCTTTGTATACCGTTCATTGTAGTTTTGGAGACTCACACCATGCTGGCGCTGCATATGTTACGATGGGTCTTATGATCGGTATACAAGAGTTTTTGTTTTCTGATTTAATTTGCTGTTTTGACCATCATTGGATATATTATTTTCATAGCTGCATAACCCTTTTGAATTAACTTATTAATATGGGTTTTGTAACTCAACCGTTCATCTAGATGTACGCCAAGGTACTTAACGACTTTACGTTTTAATTGGTATGTTATTAACTTGTATCGGATTGAATGTTTTAACGTTGGTAAACTTTCTTCTGAAGGTAATTACTTCGGTTTTGTCGGCATTTACAGTCACTTTCCATTTATTGTAATATTCCTGGAGCATTTTTGTATGAATTTGAACTTGTAGATTCGCAGATATTGAATAATACGAATGACTGTATATTGCTGTATCGTCAGCAAAAGTGCTAACTTTGTTTTACAGAACTCTGGAATATCACCGATATAAATAGTAAAAATTTTGGTCCCAGGATTGACCCTTGAGGAACTCCGGCTTGTATAGGTTTTAAGTGTAGCTGCCATTGACTTTACTCAAATTTTCTTCCTGCTAAATATGAATAAATTAATTTTGTTAAGTAAGACGGATTTAACATCATTAATTTGTAAATAAATTTCCATACCCAATCAAAAGCTTTTTGAATGTCTAATAAGATCATCGTTGTCACTTGTTGTTTATTAAATCCGGTACCAAATCACTAACTATTCGTCACTTGTTGAGGATTGTGATGCTTTTGAACCCAAATTGTGATGTTTGTGTTAACTGTTTGGTTTTCTATGCTGTCAAATCTGTTTAATATTACTTTTCTGTAATTTTTGCGATGATAATAGACTTATTGGTCTGTAGCTTTCAGGATATTTTGGGTTTTACCTGATTTTAATATCGGAACTACTTTGCTTTTTCCATTGTGAAGGAAGTGTTGTAGATTTATTATATTATTTATGATATGTACCAGTTGGACAACGCCTTTGTGAAAGGTTTTTATGACTATATTGTCGAGCCTATCCAGTCCTGGTGCCTTCTTTCTCGGTAAATATTTAATTATCGATGTCACTTCTTTGGGTGTAGTTAGAACTTCGGCGAGTTGAGTAGCTGTAAAATTGAAACGTTCTTTAAGGAAGTCCTTCACTGAATCTTCTATTTCATTTTGTTCTTGATTGTTTCTATCGAGGATATGGACTTTTCGAACTCTTCAGCAATTATGATTTGGATTTTCTTTATCTGTGCTAGCTATTTTATTGTTGTTTTCCAAAGTAGGCATTGGATTATGTGCTCTCTTTAAAGATTTCGTTAGCTTCCAAAGTGAATTGTCTTCGGTTTTAGTTTTTCTAGCTTGCTGGTCCAAATGTAATTTCTGTGTTCTTTTAACTGGTTTTGATTATGTTGTTCAGCTGCACAAATTTTGTTTTTATATCACGAGTTTGATTCTGTTGCCATAGCTTCCTGATGCGGTTTCTTTCTTTGATGGTGTCAGTGATATTTTGATTAATTCATCACTGCGAGTCTATATTTATCATTATTACTGATTGTTGTTTATGGTTTTGAACGGCTTTGACGTATCTATCAACCATTTCTTCATAGGTACTGCAATTTTTAGCTTTGTGCTTATCATAGTGCTTGAAATTACAAGGTTCGAATTCGAAATGCAAATAAATTTGTGATTTTATAAGAACATGTCTATAGAGTGCGGTGTTGGTCATTACTTGTTTCAAAGATGGATACACCTACGTTTTATTTAACTCGATTTTGCTAGTTTAGCAGTGACTAGTTCGATAAAGTTTTATATTTTAGCTAATAATGTCTATGTGCTGTTATTTTCAGTATGGATGTGTTCACTAAAAAACTTTTTTCTATTTGCAGTTCAAATGTGCAATTATTAATGCATTTATTACCATGTTATTTCGTTTAACATGTCGTCCAAGTCAAAATGTGAATTTATATGCGCGAATTGTATAGATTAAAATTAGATTATCTGAAAGTTTGATGAAAATGCCTGGAATTTAGAGCATAATTTTTCTCTATTTTTCAAACGTTACTCCATGTTTAATTAAAGCACGCTTATTAATATTTAACCTCGTTTTGATCTTTACGTATCACAGTGTAGTTTTTATTTTTAATTTCTGTTTCGATGTTAGCCTGGTTTCATTAATTAGCATGATGTCGATGCGATGCTGCTGCAAGAAATATATTAATTGGCCTACTTTACTCAATAGACCGTTTGCATTCCAAGTGGCAACTTTGATTTTAAAATCCATAACTATTTATATTTGTACAAAACTGTTAAATGTGTGGAATTTTTCTAAGTTTGAATTTGCATTTTCTAAGTGCAGTATTCAGGTCTTTACAGCGCTTAACATTGCATCGACATTTATTAGGGTGTTGAGTTCTTTAAACTCATTAAGATAGATTGAAGTTGTCATTGTTAGTCATCGTGTTAGGCGGTGTTTGTTTTGGTACTGAGTCGTCCAGGGATTTGTCACTGTTATGGGTTTTGGAACCAATGGTGGAAAAAGTGTGTTACCGGTGTCAGGACCCTAACTACTTGCACGGTTTTTGTATACGATACGTTATTCTTTCTATTTACTTCTTCCGTTGTTTCATAATTTTTAAATATACGGACACTCTAGGCTGCTAGCTGGATGTTCCCCATTGCAGTTTGCGAAGTCGCTGCTGTTTCGCGAGTTTTGTACATTCTCTAGTCCAGTGCGATCCTGCACACTTTACACAATAAATTGCACCATAACAATTCGAGGTAGCGTGGCCCCATTCTTGGCATCGATGGCATTGTGTCATTCTTTGTTGTTTTCAACCTCTCCCAGTAATTCTAGTGTAGTTGACTACTTTTATTTTTGTCCAATTTGTTTAAGGGTAATGTTTGATGGGGTCACTACTAGATACAATTCGCCTTGTTTTCATTTTGTAGCTCTTTAGCGCTTGGATTCCTTGCTCGTTTATTTCGTGTACTATTTCATCTGTTGTTATTTCTGAATCAAGACCTCGAATGACGAATGCATGTGTTTTGTCACTTGAGTTAGTATGTATGGAAGTATGCGTTTTCAAGTTCCATTTCCTTTATAAATTTATTTCTATCACTACGATCACTAAAATATACATTCGTTTTCCTGTCCGTGTATTTTATTGTAAAGCTATTGGAAGTGTTACTTTTTATCGTCTCGACTAATAGTTTATGATTGTTTGTTCGACCATGTAGAACAACTGGGGGAGGAGGTTTGTGGAGAACGTTTACCCTTGAATCACTTTTAGGTGGTTCACTAATTATCGGGTCTTCGTCCATTTCCTGCTCGTCGTTCTCTCCGCTCTCATCTGCTATAGCATCAAAAGGATTATTTGCATTTATATTAGGGCCTAGTAAAGAGCTTTCAGTAGCGTTGGTGCTTATTTTAGCTACCTTTCTCGGTTGGACGAATCCATCGGGATCCTGCTCGACCTTTTGTTGTCCTTTAAATCGTTTCCGTTCGACGTGCTTACTCAATAAGTCGACAATTTTATTTTATTAGCATCATCCTGTTTAGTTTTGTCAGGCGATTTTGCTACCATGTTATTAGCGAATGATGACATTTCGAAAGATGAGACACTGCCAGTTGCTCCGGATTTAAATTGAGGGTAAAAGTCATTTTCTAAAGTTGCACTACCGAATTTTCCGTCATATTTCTATTTCCTAACATATTTATACCGCTAATTTGAATAGTTTCCTTAATTATTTTTGTTTCAACAACAAGCTCTCGAAGCACTGATTTCATTGCCTGTTTTTGTTAACTCGCGTTTTGAGCTTTATAATCTTCACATTTTTTCAGTTTGCGATCAGAGCGCATTAGATAAACACGAAAGTGTTTTCAAATCTTAAACTATATTTAAATAATAACCAGTAAATATGTCCATAATTTACGCACTTTTAAATAGTTAAAATGTTCACTTACACTAAAATGTTTCATGTAATTTTCCACTATTTCTTAATAATAGAAGCTTTAAATTCCTTAGGGCGGTATTGCTACACCTGCCGCGTTTCAGTGTCAGCGACCGCACGCTGTTGCACTGCAGCCTTCACTTGTGGGTCAACAACACTATTTACCACGTTTTATGCATCACTTAAGATTTACAATTAACTAAGAACTTAATATGAACTAAATTAACTATGTACATTATTACAGTTTAATTGAACAAAACGTTTACGAAATTTCCGTATTTTAATATTTAATACAGCACAATAAAACGTGCTTTGTTCTATTATAATGCATTCTTGTATGCAGCACGTCTTAACCCTTCGAGCGCACGATTCGAACTGTACGGAAAGCGTGATGCTTACCGCAATTCTACCGAGACAGCCCAAAGAAATCGTCGGTAGTTGTATATGTGTGATTATCAAGGACATTGTATTGGGGATTATGATCACCAGATTTGTAGTAAAACCCACATTCCTATTGGTAAGAACCACATAAAAGATAGAAGATATATTTGTACGAATATTAGAAAAGCGAGTAGTAATAAACACACGTCCGAACTATGTTGGCAATATATTTATATGAGTATGACTGGGTCCATTCTTATAACGTCCTTGGTTGCAGGGTATCGTTTTATGAAACAGTGTATCTTTATGGGATTTGCAACGAAAGCAAACAATGACAGGTACTTCCTGTTTAGTATCTTTCTAAAATAATCTCAAACCTGGTGACATATATCATTATCGTAAATATGTTAAATTTTATTTCCACCAAGAAGTTAGACGCCAGAAACCAGACGTTTATCATGAAAACTCTTAAGAATGTCTAAACCCTTTTATTCACCCAATATACCTTTCAGGGTGCAGCACAAAGGTTAGAAGAACTATAGAAAATTGTCTGTGGGACCTATACAAAAACATATTATTAGACACAACATGAGATGTAGTCCTCAATAGAGGTATTATGTAGTCAATGTCTTGAAAGGTATAAACACCCAACTATATTTGAATAGGGTTCAGTAACGTCACTTAAACTGCAATTTAAGCAACATATTATTCACACTTTACCTTGAACTACTGGTTTTAGGGTAATAGTTTGTTCAACATTGAACTAAGCTTTTGAATGATTGGCTTTGGCAAGGTTATTAACAACCTAACAGGAAATTATTGTCCTATTATCTATTGCTAAAAATTATAATCATTACAATAATCATTACAAGTTTCCAACTATTAATGTGTTCACATCAAAATTTATTTGCTTAATGTAATCTGAAGTTATAGTTTACTGGCCAAATAAACTTTAAGTAGAGTATATTTACACGAAAAAACTCTCTTACGCAAAAGCACGAAGTAGGCTGCAACTTTTTAGAATTTTCTAAAAATTCTTGTACCATACTTAAGCGCCAATTACGCGCCATTTTTGACCATTGAAACAAAATTCTGCGCCCTCACGTATAACAAGTTATTTGAAAAAGACTAATTCTCAGAGAAACTCAAAAGCGTGAAGTTGGTCGCAACTTTTCTGAATTTATTAATAAATTTGACACCCTAATTGGGGGAAAAGCTTTTTTCAAACAAATTGTTACACGGGAAGGCGTAACACTTTGTTCAAGGCGCCCCTAATTGGCACTAAATTATGGAATAAAGCATATCTGAAAATTGGAAATAAGTACGACTTCGTGAACTTGGCCACGAAAAACTATTTTTATTAATAGCTTTTTGCCATGAAAGCGCTAAAATTAGTTTTAGCGGGGCAAATTCGCGCCTAATTATGACGCAAATATTGAAAAATTAAAAATGTTCAGCAACAAAGCTCGTTGGAACTTGTTTCAAACGATGCGGACAAGAAAGCTTTACGGCTTTATTAATATTTAACCTCGATTTTGATATTTAGAAAAAAGTTATGTCAAAAATTGTATTTTGCTGAATGGATGTTTGGCGGCTCTTGGCAGCCACAATTTTCTGCATAGAAACTAGCAACTTTTTGCGTTGGGTGCTGTCGGTCATAGTGCATTGAAATTGCAAGGTTCGAATTCGATAGTGTCAAAAATAAAAATTTTTTGAAAATTTTTGAAAAGGCCGTGGCTCTTGACCGCAGCTACTTGGCTCATTGGAACTTGTTTCAGACGATGCGGATAAGAAAGCTTTACCGCTTTTTAATATTTAACCTCGATTTTGATATTTAGAAAAAAGTTATGTCACAAATTGTATTTTGCTGAATGGATGTTTGGCGGCTCTTGGCAGGCACAATTTTCTGCATAGAAACTTGCAATTATTTGCGTTGGGTGCTGTCGGTCATAGTGCATTGAAATTACAAGGTTCGAATTCGATAGTGTCAAAAATAAAAAAATTTTGAAAATTTTTGAAAAGGCCGTGGCTCTTGACCGCAGCTACTTGGCTCATTGGAACTTGTTTCAAACGATGCGGAAAGAAAGCTTTACCGCTTTATTAATATTTAACCTCGATTTTGATATTTAGAAAAAGTTATGTCACAAATTGTATTTTGCTGAATGGATGTTTGGCGGCTCTTGGCAGGCACAATTTTCTGCATAAAACTTGCAATTATTTGCGTTGGGTGCTGTCGGTCATAGTGCATTGAAATTACAAGGTTCGAATTCGATAGTGTCAAAATAAAAAATTTTGAAAATTTTGAAAAGGCCGTGGCTCTTGACCGCAGCTACTTGGCTCATTGAACTTGTTTCAAACGATGCGGACAAGAAAACTTTACCGCTTTATTAATATTTAACCTCGATTTTGATATTTAGAAAAAGTTATGTCACAAATTGTATTTTGCTGAATGGATGTTTGGGGCTCTTGGCAGGCACAATTTTCTGCATAGAAACTTGCAATTATTTGCGTTGGGTGCTGTCGGTCATAGTGCATTGAAATTACAAGGTTCGAATTCGATAGTGTCAAAAAAAAAATTTTGAAAATTTTGAAAAGGCCGTGGCTCTTGACCGCAGCTACTTGGCTCATTGGAACTTGTTTCAAACGATGCGGACAAGAAAGCTTTACCGCTTTATTAATATTTAACCTCGATTTTGATATTTAGAAAAAGTTATGTCACAAATTGTATTTTGCTGAATGGATGTTTGGCGGCTCTTGGCAGGCACAATTTTCTGCATAGAAACTTGCAATTTTTTGCGTTGGGTGCTGTCGGTCATAGTGCATTGAAATTACAAGGTTCGAATTCGATAGGGTCAAAAAAAAAAATTTTGAAAATTTTTGAAAAGGCCGTGGCTCTTGACCGCAGCTACTTGGCTCATTGGAACTTGTTTCAAACGATGCGGACAAGAAAACTTTACCGCTTTATTAATATTTAACCTCGATTTTGATATTTAGAAAAAGTTATGTCACAAATTGTATTTTGCTGAATGGATGTTTGGCGGCTCTTGGCAGGCACAATTTTCTGCATAGAAACTTGCAATTATTTGCGTTGGGGTGCGGTCATAGTGCATTGAAATTACAAGGTTCGAATTCGATAGTGTCAAAAATAAAAATTTTGAAAATTTTTGAAAAGGCCGTGGCTCTTGACCGCAGCTACTTGGCTCATTGGAACTTGTTTCAAACGATGCGGACAAGAAAGCTTTACCGCTTTATTAATATTTAACCTCGATTTTGATATTTAGAAAAAGTTATGTCACAAATTGTATTTTGCTGAATGGATGTTTGGCGGCTCTTGGCAGCCACAATTTTCTGCATAGAAACTAGCAACTTTTTGCGTTGGGTGCTGTCGGTCATAGTGCATTGAAATTACAAGGTTCGAATTCGATAGGGTCAAAAATAAAAAATTTTGAAAATTTTTGAAAAGGCCGTGGCTCTTGACCGCAGCTACTTGGCTCATTGGAACTTGTTTCAGACGATGCGGACAAGAAAGCTTTACCGCTTTATTAATATTTAACCTCGATTTTGATATTTAGAAAAAAGTTATGTCACAAATTGAATTTGCTGAATGGATGTTTGGCGGCTCTTGGCAGCCACAATTTTCTGCATAGAAACTTGCAATTTTTTGCGTTGGGTGCTGTCGGTCATAGTGCATTGAAATTACAAGGTTCGAATTCGATAGTGTCAAAAATAAAAAATTTTGAAAATTTTGAAAGGCTCTTGACCGCAGCTACTTGGCTCATTGGAACTTGTTTCAAACGATGCGGACAAGAAAACTTTACCGCTTTATTAATATTTAACCTCGATTTTGATATTTAGAAAAAAGTTATGTCACAAATTGTATTTTGCTGAATGGATGTTTGGCGGCTCTTGGCAGCACAATTTTCTGCATAGAAACTTGCAATTTTTGCGTTGGTGCTGTCGGTCATAGTGCATTGAAATTACAAGGTTCGAATTCGATAGTGTCAAAAATAAAAAAATTTTGAAATTTTTGAAAAGGCCGTGGCTCTTGACCGCAGCTACTTGGCTCATTGGAACTTGTTTCAAACGATGCGGACAAGAAAACTTTACCGCTTTATTAATATTTAACCTCGATTTTGATATTTAGAAAAAGTTATGTCACAAATTATATTTTGCTGAATGGATGTTTGGCGGCTCTTGGCAGGCACAATTTTCTGCATAGAAACTTGCAATTTTTGCGTTGGGTGCTGTCGGTCATAGTGCATTGAAATTACAAGGTTCGAATTCGATAGTGTCAAAATAAAAAATTTTGAAAATTTTTGAAAAGGCCGTGGCTCTTGACCGCAGCTACTTGGCTCATTGGAACTTGTTTCAAACGATGCGGACAAGAAAACTTTACCGCTTTATTAATATTTAACCTCGATTTTGATATTTAGAAAAAAGTTATGTCACAAATTGTATTTTGCTGAATGGATGTTTGGCGGCTCTTGGCAGGCACAATTTTCTGCATAGAAACTTGCAATTTTTGCGTTGGGTGCTGTCGGTCATAGTGCATTGAAATTACAAGGTTCGAATTCGATAGTGTCAAAAATAAAAAAATTTTGAAAATTTTTGAAAAGGCCGTGGCTCTTGACCGCAGCTACTTGGCTCATTGGAATTTGTTTCAAACGATGCGGACAAGAAAGCTTTACCGCTTTATTAATATTTAACCTCGATTTTGATATTTAGAAAAAAGTTATGTCACAAATTGTATTTTGCTGAATGGATGTTTGGCGGCTCTTGGCAGGCACAATTTTCTGCATAGAAACTTGCAATTTTTTGCGTTGGGTGCTGTCGGTCATAGTGCATTGAAATTACAAGGTTCGAATTCGATAGTGTCAAAATAAAAAATTTTGAAAATTTTTGAAAAGCCGTGGCTCTTGACCGCAGCTACTTGGCTCATTGGAACTTGTTTCAAACGATGCGGACAAGAAAGCTTTACCGCTTTATTAATATTTAACCTCGATTTTGATATTTAGAAAAAGTTACGTCACAAATTGTATTTTGCTGAATGGATGTTTGGCGGCTCTTGGCAGGCACAATTTTCTGCATAGAAACTTGCAATTTTTGCGTTGGGTGCTGTCGGTCATAGTGCATTGAAATTACAAGGTTCGAATTCGATAGTGTCAAAATAAAAAATTTTGAAAATTTTGAAAAGGCCGTGGCTCTTGACCGCAGCTACTTGGCTCATTGGAACTTGTTTCAAACGATGCGGACAAGAAAACTTTACCGCTTTATTAATATTTAACCTCGATTTTGATATTTAGAAAAAAGTTATGTCACAAATTGTATTTTGCTGAATGGATGTTTGGCGGCTCTTGGCAGGCACAATTTTCTGCATAGAAACTTGCAATTTTTGCGTTGGGTGCTGTCGGTCATAGTGCATTGAAATTGCAAGGTTCGAATTCGATAGTGTCAAAAATAAAAAATTTTGAAAATTTTTGAAAAGGCCGTGGCTCTTGACCGCAGCTACTTGGCTCATTGGAACTTGTTTCAAACGATGCGGATAAGAAAGCTTTACCGCTTTTTTAATATTTAACCTCGATTTTGATATTTAGAAAAAAGTTATGTCACAAATTGTATTTTGCTGAATGGATGTTTGGCGGCTCTTGGCAGTCACAATTTTCTGCATAGAAACTTGCAATTTTTTGCGTTGGTGCGGTCGGTCATAGTGCATTGAAATTACAAAGTTCGAACTCGATGGTTTCAAAAATAAATACATTTTGAATTGGTTTTGTCGTATGACATTGTTGTATATCTCGCTGTAACTTTTTAAATAATGCGGACAAAAGAGCTTTGTTTTTTATTGAAATTCAGATTCAATTTCATTGTACAAAATATTTATTAAATGGTAATTTGGAAAAATAATATATTTGTTTATATAATTATATTAAACTTTACTCCTTAAGTAGTATATTTGGAAAGGTGACGCTAATACAATCAGAGTTGTCGGAAATGAATATGTATTTTTTATTCAGAAACTGTAGCAAATATTTGAAATAAAAATATATTAAATGAAAGTATACGGAGTTTATAATATATGTTCTGTATTATTTTAGTTTTAAGCTCTTTGCGCCATCGTTGTTGAAGTTTCTGAAACCGTATTTGTAGATTTCTGTAACTTCTGCACATGCGCAGTTGCTACAAATTAACAACTAGTCAATGTAGATTGCTAAAGAATTTGCATAATGGTAAATAAATAAATATCTACACAATTGTTTTTATTAAATCTGATATTATTAGATGCGGTCAAATTGACCGCATCGTTTAACGTTATTTTTATGAAAATCCGATGGGTAGAAGGCTTAATAATTCCCGTTATGCAAATTCTTAAATGTATTCAGCAAATCAGGGAGACCCCCAATTCGGTGTGACTTGAATCCTTTATCCACTCCTGTCTTCATTTATTCTAAAACATCAATAAACATATTGATTGCATTTTACGGAACTGTATTGGATGTTCCTAATAATAAAACCAAGTTCTTTAAAGAAGACGACTCGTTAATATCAATTGTGTTTATGAAATTTAAATAGTTTTGTGAATTAGGTTTATACATACCTGCATATAGAAGGAAGTATTATATGTTGAGCGAGTAAAATTCTTTTGTTGAACTTCTTTACATATGATGCATCCTATTTTCACTGACCGCGTTGTATACATGCGCATTTTTTGTAGTTAGAATATTATTCTAAATAAAAGATGTTGAAGTTTTTTACACATAAAATGGCTACACATTGTTAAACCTATTGACTGAAATATGTAATACAACACCTACTGTAGCCACTCTCTAATATTGATGGGTAATTTCCTGACAAAAGAACACTAGTGTAAAAAATTCCACGATTAATAATATATAAATAAAATGCAAATTGTTTCTGAATTGTAATTTTGAATTTTACCGCCATTCTTAACACCCCAGCAAAATGGTGAAGCAATTCAAGGTCAGATATTTTTCCACCATCAAAACTAACAATTTGCTGGGCGTATCATTTCTAATTCTTAAATAAAATTCTTTGCTATAAACATATAATTTCGTCCTACTAGCATATATTTTATATAACACTTTGCATAAACAACACAAACCAATGATGAATCTTTATTGTGGAATAGAAATGCTACACCGTGGTTGAGGTAGATTAGACAGGTTGACTTGACATTGACATAACCTCTTGTAAATTGTAAACGTACAATTTACCTGTGACGGAGTATCCTTTTGTGGCCCATTAATGGTTTGAACTTTTCTAGTTTTCCGAATTAAATTAAATTTTTTATTAAAAAAAATGCTGCCTAGTTGCGTAAGGTCCATTTGCAAAACAGGTGTTAATCACAGTGTGAGTAAAACATATTTCTCTAATTATACTATAAAAACAAGATTATATAAGGGTCTTTAATATCAGAATGGGGCAAATTGGGAAGCATGGTTTCATTAATGTAATTAAATTCACTTTAATAAGTACTACTTAATAAGTTTTTATTTACAGAAACTTATCGGATTTCTTGGATCAAAAAGTAATTATGCTACAGAAGTCACTTTTGAAACCAAGGTAAAGTATACGTTTAATTTTTACTTTCAGTAATAATTGCTATTTTGCTCATTGTATTTGCAATGCTTTGTAAGCATGCCATTGTCTGCATTTATATTTTAATCTTTCATATAATAGCGGGAAATTTTGTTCTGGTTTTTATGCAGATGTAAACCATTACAACGAAAGGAACAATAAAACTCAGGGATATTCGGTATTTGTTAATTCCTGGTGGAAATGGGTGGAAAGGAAAACACCAATATTACACTTAATTTAGTTGTACGATATGTCCATGGTTAGAGTAAATAACAGAAAAAGTTAGTTCTTATTTTACCTGAAAATAGATTTTCCCTAAAAAGTTGTGATTATATCGAAAACAAGAATGTAGAGCAATAATATTCCATTCCCGCATAATAATTTGAAAATGATTGCAGAGTAGATTACATTTACTGTAAATAATAAATAAACATTTGGCTAAGAAACTTTATTTCGAATTTGTAGAGAAATACCCTTTGTCGTTCATGTTGTAAGCTTTCAGAGCTTTTGTCAGTAGAAGTTTTAAGGTTTCTAAAACAGAAGGTGTATAGTCAATTGTTCCGTGTTGTAATGTAAAATAAAAATATAATTTTATTTTTCTTTATCCTCGTGACTATCAGCTATAAATTAAATCTCTCAATTTTCTAAACCTTAATCTGATATCACAAGGTCGAGAATTTCTTCTTTTTCTTTTAAGCCCAAGGTAATGTCGGATGGAGAATGGCTTGAGACAAAGAAAAACTCTTAAGACATAAACGGCTAGTCGAGTGTTAGCTCTGGGTAGATCATGAGCTTGGGTCATGGGTGAATAAAAGACCAAAAATATATTTAATGAGCGCCACCGTATTTTTTAATACAATAACCAACAAAATTTAACTGTGCTTGTACAAGGGGAATGCGGAAACCTTATCTTAACACCACTAACATAGCCATAAAACCTGAATTTCACTCTTTAGGACACACTTACCAAGACCTCAACCACCAGATGTCATACAGATGTCTCAGCTTTACCTGTGAACAAACAAAAGCACAACATGCACACCATTTGTGTCCTCAAAAACATTTGCCCAAAATAGAATAATAGAATTTAGGCATTTAAAATATACTGAGAGAATTTATTTTCACTATACACTCTTTCTATTCCGGGAGGACTTGCGAATTTTTAAATGTTAAATAATAAAACATCTTTCAACAACAAAAAGGATTCTATTTGGATAAATTTCTGATTATGTACATATGACTGTAATATTAAAGTTTATCTCTTTATCGAATTTTTTCATAATAACGCTAATGAAGTTTTACATTCAAAATTAAGGTTTATGAGTAGATCATTTCCATAAGATTTAATTAGACAGACATATAATTTATCAATTGTTCTTAACACATAAGTTTCTTTTAATCAGCGAAGTACTTCCTTGATTATTACAACAAAAATTAATTATCAAAGTGCAGACTTGGAAAAATGTAATTATTGTAATTTAATTGTAATCTACAATAAATACGCGAATTTCATATGTCAATGAAAGTGCTTTTACATGACCTGAAAGTCTTCAAGCATAATGTAAATTAAATCAAGACAGCATATGGCGTCTAGATACGAAAACGGAATCTACATATTTTTTTTGTCTGACATAGGTTGTCATTCAGAACTTTATAAAATACACTGTTTGCGTACATGTGCAAACAATCTGACAAGCAAGCTACATATTCGTTAATTTACTGATTTCTCACAAAAAATCTACTTTCTATTTACGTTACTCAAGCAATTAAGGTTGGATAATTCTTAATAATTTACTATAATTTCAAAGTTATCAAAAGTTAAAAACACTCACGTGCATCAAAAATGTACCACAAGTGCTGGACCTTGACCTCAGCTGTCGGAGATTTCCATCGTAATATCCTTGTGTGATATTAGTCATCGGTAAGGTTGAAATATCGGGAACACATGTGGAATCGGCGTTTACTTTACTGCATGTTATATTGAATAGAACGAAACCATAAATTCTTGCTTTAAATTACTGCCTTTAAAATTTGTTTTAATTTATTATCGGAAATGTTATTCAAGATATGTCCTCAAGATATTGCACTAAGATGAAAAATATTAGTATAATCTATTGTATTAATATATACCAACTGTCTAAAATGATGTCCAAAGGGGTTCCATATTCTCAGGCCTGTCGGGATCAACTAAACTGTTCGGAGCGAGGCTTATCGAAAATCATGCTCACGCAACCGCTGTTAGGCTCGACCTCCAGACACCAAGAATTTTCAAAGCTCTACTTTTTCCTAACTTTGTTAGAAGCCATGTGTTTCGACAGGGCCATTTCGACTTCACCTCGTCTGCAAAAGCGGCTTGCACTTTCGAATGTTGAGAATGAAGTGCCGACTGACAACTTGACAGCGCTTGGTAATGAACTTTAGAGTATATACATACAAGAATCTATGCGTTATTATGAATATTATATATTAATTTTTATTGGATGATAATTCTCAAATTAAATATTTTAAATTATAGCTGTTTTATTTTTATTTTATTGAACTAAATGTAACTAGAAAAAAAATACGTTACAGTAAGCCTCTTTATAGCTTTTGTCATAGAACAGTTATATGTTTTTCTTGTATTTACTATATGAAAACTAAAGTCGTCAAGCGTCTAAGAATAGTTAAAACATTAGAAAACAAACAAACAAAGGCATTGACAGTAATGCAAGTTACTTGGATCATAGTAGACATGATGCGAATGAATGAATGGTTGAAGAAAATAGTGTGCCGTAGACACGTGTGGCAAATACAAATGAATATTGTTACATTGAATGGAATTTAAATTTTACGATTGTAAGTTATAAATTAGATTTTTAAATAAATAACTAAGCATATACCAAAAATAGACGAGATACATTTTATCAAGTTAATATGTAGCAAATTTATACTAACATATTGTAATTAAGAATCAGACTATCACTAATGAATTTATGCTATCTATCATTTTGTTTAGAATTATTTATGTGACTCAACATAACCTTGGATGAATTTCTTGGAATTTTAATAAATAAGGAGGTGAATTCAATCTTTGATGTTTGCAATTCCTTTTTGTATGCGCTTCTTTGAGTATGGCGAAAAGATAGTAACTCTGGGGAAGGATTGCACCAATATGCCATATCGAGTGAGGTTAAGTTTTCGCATAATAACCCATTATTAAACCAGGGCCCTTTTGATTTTCTATATCAGCTTTTTTGTAAGGAAACTATTTTTTAAAAGCATTGCTGAATAAGTAAGATATTCAAGGATTTGAATAAACTCGTAACAGAATTAAAGTTGTATCACGATGCCAATTTGCATATAAATTAAATATTTTTTTTACTATAATTTTCAAATCAAATGAAAATTGTTGTAATGTAAATAAATTTTAAGGTACGTAATTTAGCATAATTTAGTATCATTCTGTATTTGATTCAGAATAGCAAGTTTTTTCATTAAAAATTGTAGAATTTATGTCTCTGTACTTTTAATAAGAGTACGCATTTCAAAGGAAGTTTGTTGGGTTTATCCAACTAGCTGGTGAAAAATTAGCTCATTTAGAATTGAGTTAGTCGCACCTGCGACCCGAATACCTTTTTTGAGTGGTCTCTCGCATGCGAAGCATGTAATTGGGTCACATCCATGCGATTTGCTGAAGGGGTAAGGTGGTTCTTACAATTTAAACCCAAATTCTTACAGTTTAAAAGTGAATAATCTACAGTTAAAAAGTCGATAAATACATCGCGCAAGCGCGAAATAAAAAGCGAGCGACGCCACTGGCGGTTGGTACGCTAACCTTTGTACAGATTTTGCGCGCCCATCTGTCAATGACGTCAGCAATGCACAAATGATATTACGCAATAATCGGAAAAATATATAAATTTAAGACAATAGGTGATACAACAATTACTCACATGAATATGTCCCTGTTAAAGTTGGCTTCTGCTGAAATCCATCAGGGCTACGGAGGGCCCTTTTGATGTAGTTAAAGATGGTACGCCCGACGCTCTTCCAACGCGTTCGGACCAGCTCCGGCAGTCATGGGCTCGTTCATCCAGGGTCGTGCAGTACGGTTCGCCAACGGCTGCAAATTGTCACCTACCTATGTAGGGAATGGACAGGAAACATGGTATAGGGCGACAAACAATGTAATTAGGCAGGGGAATCTACATAGATATAGCTAAAGGCACGATACGATACCTCAAACGTCCACTCCACTCGAAGGTTCGGGCAAAAAAGCCACATTACATAAAGTCACGGAAACACTTGTCCTCACTTTTTTCCTACTCCACTCGCGTCGCGCGATCTGGTGCAAACGCACTGTGACGTAACGGAAATACGCGCCTAGTCTTTTAAATTTATAGCGCGAAACTTCCGCACATCAAAATTAAACTAAAAACAATGTTTAAGTGCCAATTGGCACGTAACATGGTCTGGGATCGAAAAATTGCGTGGAGTAAATACCATACATTTCATTTACTAAATTTCTTGCGTTGTAATTAAATCCAAATAAAGATACACTTTCTGCTAATTAAATTATCGCAGATACACAGATTTTATGATTGGATTCAATGGAAAATAACTTTTTTGTACTGAGATAACGTTACAAAGATAGACACATGGTTGGAGATTAGCATTACTTATAGGATCAACCTTCCGAGAACAGTGACAGATGTAACCACCTTTTCTAAATAATTTTTTTAATATCTTCACCTGACACTCGCTATGCTAATGAAAACCTAAGGGTATATTTGGCGATAAAAAGTTTTTTTAATTTGTTTGGCTCCTGCAGCAATCAGGGTTCTACATGGACGGATCTAGGGCGTGTTACCAGTGATTTTAACATTGTATTCGCTATTGTAGTCTGAGCTAGCTTTATCACTTGCTTAATCAACATGGATGATCAAGTGCAAATACTTACCTTAAATAAAATACACATACAGCCACTACTACACCATCAAAAGGTTTACAATAAATCTGATTATTAATATTTACACAACAGAATTGCCTTTAAGACTTTCTGTTAACAACAATAAATGGTGATGCAATTTTCTGCTATAAATAAAGATAAATACAGATTCTTATAAATATACCTAGCAACCTTTTTTGGCCAAAAGAGTGTAAATGATACACATCGAAATTACTTACCTCTAATACAGCATATTGTAAATACAGTAAAGGTGAAATTAATTTGGGACAATTTTCTCTTTTTCCTTTTAATTACCGTTCATTTATATTTCCAATGCTCCACTTGAAGGTACTACATTGGCCAGGAGGCGAGTTTTTTGTTGCCTGGAAATTTAGAATTTTGCCGAACCCTTGCCGTTCCAGGCAAGGTAGGGATCTTTAACGTGCGTGACAACACTCACACATGGGGCCTCCATTTAACCTCTCATCCGAACGAGGGCGTAATTTTTGTGAAAAATGCTCACCTGCCATTTTTCAAGCAGTCGACCGTATCGGGATTTGAACCTTTTAATTACCACCTAATTTTCTCATCTGCTTCTTTGATGATTATTTTTTGATGGTGGATAACATATTATTGAACTACTGTATTTCCAATCTAGTTGAGTATCTGATACAGTGCTACTGCTTTTCTAATGAACGTTTTATCAAGATATCAAAAATAACACTTCAAAACTGAGAATACTACTTTGTATGAAGTTACTTTCCTGCACTGATATTTGGCAATTAACGGCAATTCTATTCAAAGCTCACGAAGGCCCAATTAATAGCCAAGTCTTGCAGTTATTATAATTACTCGAATTTTGTAATGGCTTTAATTTTACTTGTAATTATAATATTTTATTGATATCCAACAATCTTGCTTATTAATGTTTTTGTCACATTGATACCTCTCAATTTTTTTAAGGCAACTCAAAAGCTTTAATTACTACAAGCCAACTACAGAAGAATATGATATACCTTAACATCTTAAGTATGGAAAAATTATTTTTAGGTATTTCGTGATAAGAAATGTTTCATATCGTTGGTGTAAATGGGTTCAATGCTTTTTCTGGTGATTGAAACTTTTATTTAATCAATTACTAGAAATACAAACACTTCTTATATCTATGGAGACAAGTGCCTAATCTTAACCTCTCTGGCTTATAGGTAAAACTTCTTCCCGCCATTGGACTCATCCAAGATTTAATCAATCAACCCTGGGAAAGTGCTCATGCGTTTGAACAAGACCTAACAATTTACATGATCAACCACAATAGAAAATTCCACTGACCTTGTTAATTTAAAAATCCCATTACAAGTATTGTAATTTTTGCGGTCATTTCAATAGCTCTGTGGTAAAGAAAAGTGCGGCGTCGCCGTGGATCAATGTAGTAAGCGTAAGACTACGGATCCCAAAGTCCTGGGTTCAAATCCCGACACGGCAGACTGCTTGAAAAATGACAGGTAAATTAAGTGTTAAATTACATACAATATAAACATAACATACCGCCCACCAAAATACAAGACATTTTAAAGGAAAATAATTAAAAGAGGGAGTGGAATGAAAAAAGCAAAAAGAAAAAGATAAAGATCTACAAAAACCAAAAAAAAAAAAATTTCTCTACATTTAGGGCAAATGGCAGAACTTTGGCTCGGTGCCTCAGCTCACCATGAGCGGTTTTAAGTGTGACCGCCCTAACAACACCATTTGTCTTAGGATGCACAGCCACAACACGGCCGAGGGACCAACAAAGGGAAGGAACATTAGCGACCTTAATCAGCACTAAGGTGCCCAACTCAACTTGAGTGCTGTTGGAACGAGTGCAAATACTCCTTGTATCAACAGTACCAAGAATCTTGTTGAATTCGTGGAGCAATTGCCAGCGAGAGAGGCGGTTAAGCGGAAGGTGAGAAAGGGCGGGCTCCGGGATGGTGGTTAAAGGGGCCAAAGTTAAAAAATGACCGTGCATAAGATAGCTCAAATCATTGGGGTCAGTGCTCGAAGAGGTGAGAGGACGTGAGTTCAAGATGGCCTCAATTTGGATAAATACGGCGGCCAACTCCTCAAAAGTTAACACTTGCTCGCCAATAGTACGCAGCAGCAAGGTTTTAACAGATTTCACACCCGCTTCCCATAAGCCATCAAAATGAGGTGAAGCCGGCGGTATAAAATGCCACGAAATATGGTCCTTAGAAGCTGCAAGCTTGGCGAGATGAATTAACTGTTTATGAGCACCCACAAAATTGATGCCACAATCACTATAGAGGTGAACACAATGGCCACGCCTGGTAATAAATCGGCTCAGATCCGCTAGAAAGCATCCGTTGACAAGTCGGATACGACTTCAAGGTGCAGTGCCTTGGTAGCCATACAAATAAAAAGACATAAATACGATTTTAAAACTTTGGCGCTGCTTAATTAAGAGTTATTACTCATGAAATTTATTATACAGAGCATGTTCATACTTAGCGTGTCCGTTCAAATTTACTAATTTTTTCTGCCACGCCTAATTTTTAGCTAGCGTACCGCAGCACATTACAAATAGCGATCTCGTCTATGGTTTACAGAAAAATTCTGGATAAAACATTGTACAATTTTCACCTGTTTTGTAGAATTTAACATGCACAAATAACTTCTATGCTCATGTTAAATTCTAAATAATTCTTATATTATAAATTGTTATTGCTTTGACAATAAAATTGCACCCTATCCTTTTCCAGGAGTGATGAAAAGAATAGGTGTACGACAGCATATGAATGAATTACCTTGGCACAGCTAGACTAGATCGTTTTCGGTTGTGGAGACTGCAAAAGAATTGAAATCTTGGGGGGGGGGGTAAGAGAGATTTAAAAGCTATAACCTTGTAAGGAACTTATTACAAGAAGAAACAGATTTGTTGAATAGAAATGCTTTGGTATTATATTATCATAAATTAAAATTGTAAATATTTTTAACAAAAAAAAATTAGTAAGACTTTGGACATGTCAAATGTAGTGTAAAATCATAAAACTTTTGCTATATTTAAATCATCTTGCAGGTTTAAGGCCATATGTTTGTTCGTTCGTAAGTTTAACAGATATGTTATTTTGAAAAATATTTGTTGACGGTAAACAATCATAAATATTAGGTAGACCAAACATTTTAAATAGCAACTATATAACCAACCATTTCATTAAACTTTTGGTTTTATAAACTATTTACTGAATTATTTCTCCAAGTAATTAAAAAATGTACGTAATGACAAATACTGCATTACTTATTTAATGTAACAGTAAGCAGATCTAAATTGGAGAAGCGTTGAACTTGCTTTTAACTTTTTATACAATCATTTTTTATATATAAATCAATAAATTAAAACACATACTTTATAGAACATAACCAAGTAGTGAAAAGTGTTACCCATCTGTGTTTTTAGTGTCACATGGATATCATACTGAATAGTAACTTGAAATACTTAAACCAATTAAATAAAGCTGTCCAACGTCACCGCTGTCCCAATCGTAAAAATTATGAACTTTTCAGATCAAGAAAATGTTGGAGCTAAATAAGACTCCTCGCATCGTACAATTGTAAACAAAACTTCTTTTATGTTGATATAAACAGTGTTCTGTCTCAAAGATTTTTTACCTCTCGTGGACTGCATATGAAATAAAGTGGAAAGGAACTTTTACTCAAACACATTCTATCAATCATTAATAACTTTACTTTCGAACCTACAGAAAGCTTTAATTTTAGGAACAAAAATCTTATATATATATATATATATATATATATATATATATATATATATATATAACTAGTTCTAGGTCTATTTTCACAGACTCTCAACATGAATTTTCCAACTTGGACATTTCCGAATCTGGAGTCATAAACGTGAACGTACTTTGGGTAATAAAAAAAAATTTATAATTCGAAAACCTCGACGTTTCTTTATTTTATTGTGCAACATTTACAGTTTGCGCAGCAAGGCTAACAATTTGTTTGTATTGTTGGAAAGCTTAGGTTTTCCTGAAATTCTATGTCTCACTGAAGATTGGTTAAAACCACCGGAATATGTTTGCATAGAAAACTACTAAATTGAAAAGTAGAAAACTTTAAACCAAACCCATAACACAACACATAGACACACAATTTTAAGTTCCAATCGTAATAAAAATTTAAGTTGTTTTTTAAATTTATTTATCCTCGTGACTATCAGCTAATAAATTACACCTTTATATTTCCTAAACCCTAACCTGATATCACAAGGTCGAGAATTTCTTATTATCAATGAAAGCCCAAGGTAAAGTTGGATGGAAAACGGCTTGAGAAAAAGAAAAACTCTTTAGACATAAACGGCTAGTAAAGTGTTATAGCTCTGGGGAGATCATGAGCTTGGGTCATGGGTTGTCAAAAGACCAAAAATATAAATAATGAGCGCCACCGTATTTTTCAATACAACAACCAACAAAATTTAACTGTGCTTGTATTAGGGGAATGCGGAAACCTTATATCAACACCACTAACATAGCCATAAAACCTGAATTTCACTCTTTTAAACACACCAAAACCTCAAACACCATGTGTCATACAGATGTCTCGGCTTGACCTGTAAACAAACAAATGTACAACATGGACACCGTTTGTGTCCTCAAAAATATTTACCAAAAATAAAATAATAGAATTTAGGTTTCAAAAGTATACACCCAGGGTATTTGTTTTCATTACACACAATTTCTGATCAGGGATGACTTGTAATTTTTACTTGAATTTTAAATAATAAAAAGTCATGCAAAAAAATAGATTCTATTTGATTAAATTTCAGGATTCGTTTTACTATAATATTTTCAATTCGTATTACTATAATATTTTCAATTAATAATTTTTATGGAACAGAAATATACTAATAAAGATTTGTATTCAATAAAATAAAGATCTCTGAATGGATCTTTCTTAATAATTTAAATGTAAGGATTTGAGTTTTCTTAATTATTCATATTACATATTCTCCAAGCCATAGTAGTACTACTTCGACCTTAACAATGAAATTTAATTACCTAAGTGCTGATAAACTAGCATGTATCAACCTAAAGTTACTTTTACTTAACAGTTATAAGACGAATTCCACATGTTGACTAAAAATCAAAGTCATGACCTCAAAATATTTAAACATATTTTTAAATTAACGTAAGATGACATGCGAGGTCTAAATAGGACAACTGAATCTATGTTTTTTATATCTGACATAATATATCACTCACAACTTTTTAGCTTAGTAAACTTTATCTGTATGTGCAAACATTCTGACAAACAATAAATTTGTTATTTAATTCTTTCTTTCCTTAAACGATTTTTACGTTACAAAAGTTCAAAGTGATTAAATTCTAAGAAACACTCACGTGTAGAAATACTGCTGTGAACGAAAGAAATTGGACTATAATCTCAGCTGTCGGAAATTCCATAACCATCGGTTTTCTGCGACGCACAAATAGAAACCACGTGAATACTTACAAAATTATTACTGGAATTGCGAAAACTCTTCTGAATACAACCATTTTTTAACGAAACTAACTTCTGCTTGATTTTACATCATATTAAATTTAGTACTCCAACAATTTTTCTAGATCCAAGATTTGCTTATTCGATATTACTTATTTATGATGTTGAATTATATGAAACTGCATAACATGATATTACCATATATCATATTGTATAAAATATTGTCATATCTGATATTGCACTATAGGGAAAATGTTAATAAAATTTATTTAAATAATTTTATACCAACTGTATTAATGATGAGGGGGAGCTTCCATCTCCTTAGGCCTGCAGGGATTAACTGAACTGCTCTAGGTGGAACTTATACAAGAATATCATCATGCTAAAGTTGCTAGGTTCAACCTCCAGACACGAAGATTCAATCAATTATATTTCTTTTTTCGGACTGTGTTACAGGCCACGTGTTTAGACACGACCATCTTGACTTTACTACGCCGCTTATCGCAGCTTGTGCCTTCAAACGTTGATAGCAAAGTGATCAAATTGACAACTCGACGGAGCTTAGTAACAAATCTTAGACCACAAAGGTAAAGGAGTCTATATGCTATTATTAATTTTATGTATTAATTTTACTGAACGGAAATTTATAAATTATATTTTATATTATTGCTATTTTATTTTATATTAAAGAACGAAGTGTAACTAGGAAAAAAAATACGTTACACAATATTGCCAACGAAGTGAACGAATTTGATCCGAACTTTATTTTTAATAAAACTTCATCGTGTTTATGATACCATTACCATATTTTTTATAAATCTATTTGAAGTAGGCGACATTCAATATATATAACTTGTATCTTTGACAAGTCACATTTTTAATTTATTTTTAACTGTCACTTCATTTATATAATTGTATTTATATGACATGTAAATAGTTTGTTTAAGGTCAGTACTCCTTTACCATTTTAATTTTGTTCCATATGTTTTCCATATGTTTTAGTGTGCTTGTACTTGAAAATGAATACATTGGTATTCGAAACTATAGTCGTCGAATAAATAAAGAATTATACGATTATTTTCTGGGTTTGATTTAAAGTTTTCTACTTTTCAATTTAATAATTAAAACCCATTGTAAGTATGGACTACAAATACGACTTTAGAAAACTACTATATTATTAGTGCATCACATAGACAACACTTAAGTCATGGCGGCACAGCCATTTACTGTAGATCAAACATTACTTTCACCTGTAATTCCGGATTCAATGAACTACACGATGAACTTAACTTTGAATTTTTTCACATTTACAGTAGAAGGATAATTTACATGTATATTGTGCATATATCTTTCACCGAATGGCAATATCGATATTTTCTTCAATTCCTTGGATACACTTTTGCATTCGATTACGTCTACTTTTTGTAATATAATCATTACTGGGGACTTTAACATTAATTATGACAATAACTTGGATAGACATGTTAGCCGTCTAAAACAACTTTATACTCTATACAATTTAGTTATGCAAGTAACATCGAATACTAGAATAACATCAAACAGTAGCTCCAGAATCGACTATATAATAACGAATATTAGTCCAAACCTAGTTGTTAATACTGAATTGATCAGCAGTGACCTTTCTGACCACGAGGTAGTTCTTTTTAATACATGCATAAACAATTCTGATACTAGTGTCCCTTTCTATCGTAGACTATACTCTCCTGCAAATGTGAAAAATTTTATAAGCTCTTTTGGAAGGGGCAATTATACTTCAAACTACAACGATCTTAACAGCAACTTCGATTTCCTAGTCTCAAAAATCTCACATGCAGTTGAAAAGTTCTTTCCTCTTAAAAAATTTAAGCCTAAAAATAAAAGCTGGTTAACTGAGGGTTTGAGAACTTCGGCCAAAAACAAAAAAGCACTTCACATTGTGTATAAATATTTTTCTAACTCACCTTCATCAAATCTTATTACCTCCGTTATAAAAGGATATTCAACAATTTAGTTAAAACTACCAAGGTGCGTTATTTGTCAAATTGAATTATAAACTCTAAAAATATTCATAAGGAAACTTGGAATGTGCTTACAAACAGATTGGATATTCAGAAATAAAATATTTGCCTAGAAAATGGTCAGAAAAATTGTGTTGCAAACACTTTAAATGAGTATTTTGCAAATGTAGCAAAGGAACTGGTGTCAAACAACAATTCCCATTTTTTTGAATCAATTGATTTATTGCGTGAGCATATAGAAATAAACCACAACACTTTCTTACTTTACACTACTGATCACCATGAAATTGTCAAGGTACTAAACGCTTTCAAAAATAAAAATTCAATTGGACATGATAAAGTTTCAGTAAAAATTTTATCACTTCTTCCACTGCATGTTATTAAGTATCTTTCTAAGCTTGAAAGGAATCTTTTCAGCATGGTATCTTTCCATCTTGTTTAAAATATGCCATTGTCGTCCCTTTGCATAAGGGTGGATCCTTCGTAGTGAACAACTTTGGACCTATATCTTTCCTGTCAACTTTTCACACAAATATTAAAAGTACTCGTAAAAAACCGGATTATTAATTTTGCAACCAAAATTTAAACTTTTTGATGTTTGTCAGTATGGTTTTCGTTCTAAGAATTCCACAACAGATGCTATACAAAATTTCTTATTTAGTGTTTATTCCACTCTTAATAAAAGATATGCAACATCAGCAGTTGCTTTTGTTGATATTATTAAAGCTTTTGATTGTGTTCATCATAGCATACTTTTACACAAACTTGACCATTATGGTATTAGAGGTATTGCAAATCAATGGTTTAAATAATACTTACAGGACAGAACTCAGTCTGTCAGACTCGCTACTCAATATAGTACTACTCTATCGGATAAGGTATACTTAAATTTAGGGGTGCCCAAGGTTCTGTCCTGGGCCCTGTTTTATTTTTATTTTGTATGAATGACTTTACATTTTCTATTCGTTATGCCAAGTGTACTCTTTTTGCAGTTGGTATCACTTTGTATTGGGACAGTCCCTCGTTGTCGATATTACAAGTCCTTATTTCGACTGATCTTGAAACTGCACAAAATTGGTTTTGTATAAATAAATTCTCCGTTAACTCGAAAAAAACATGTTGCATGTTTTTTAGACTTCATAGTATTGCTGAAAATAAATTATCATTAAATTTAGTTACCTTTACTAAGTTCTTAGGTTTAAGCATATATCAGAGCTTAACATGGATTTTCTCTCGCTGCTAAATTAGCTTCTGCATGTTATGCCTTAAGAACTGTATCCAGAGAATTGTCAAAAGACACTGCTCTTAAGGTTTATTATGCCCTTTTTGAGTCCAGACTTCGATATGGTATATCTTTCTGGGGATATACAACGTTAGATAAAATGTTCCTTACATTTAAACTGCAAAAACGTGTGATTCGTATTATTTACAACAAACCAAGAGACGAGCATTGCAGACCACTTTTTAAACGACTCAAAGTGTTAACCTATTTCTCTCTCTTTATTTTTGATACCATAATGCTCTTCTGCAAAAATCTACATATATATAGTAGCACTAGTTCATTATACTTGAATAACACAAGAATTGGTAGCGACTACTATAAAATTACACCTACATCGACACTAGTTTATAAATCTATTATCTATATGGCCCCAACACTTTACAATAGACTTCCAAATAACATCAAATCTATTGAGAGCAATTATAAGTTCAAACCGACAGTGTTGGCCTTGCTGCATGAACGATGCTACTACTCAGTAGAGGAATTTCTTAATGAAGAGCTGTAGAGTAGACCTACTACTGGTATAGGACATGATACTTCTTTTTTTACTATATTCATCTTGACTGATATCTTTTGTATATTTTCACATCTTAGACTATAAGATTTGATTGTTTCATATTTTGTGTAATATTTTCTGTAAAGTATGAACACTACCATGTTAAATGGGTAAAAATAAATACTACTACTAAAGTCCTTTAAATATTACATCTTGTGTAGACGAAAAAGGTTAGGTATGCATTCCCGTAATTTTTATTCCACAAAAAGAATTTTAACGGTTATTGTACAATCTTTAATTATAATTAAAATGTACTTACTTGACGTAAAACTTGTAAGAGTAGGACCCTAAAATGATTTGTGTAAGAAAATGAAATATCCACACGTGTTAACAAAAGAACTGTAATTATATTTGAATATATCTTACCATCATTAACCTTAATGATGGGGTCATTAGGTGTTGATGCCAGTTGAACTCTTTAAACATCGTTCCTATAGAAATATTTTTAAGAAACGCAAAAGAATTAAATTATATTACATACCATTTAGAAAAGACAGGTATGATCTTTTCATCTTGATATAGTCCATTCGCTTTAACTTTAGGATGACATCACATTATATTTGATTTTCCAATGCTCCACCCGAAGGTACTACATTGGCCAGGAAGCGAGTTTTTTTTACCTGGGAAATTTGGAATTTTGCCGAACCCTTGCTGTTCCAAGCAAGGTAGGGATCTTTAACGTCGTGACAACACTCACACACGGGACCTCCATTTTACCTCTCATCCGAGCGAGGGTGTATTTTTGTGAAAATGCTCGCCTAACATTTTTCAAGCGGACCGTGTCGGGATTCGAACCCGGGACCTTGGGCGTAGTAGTCACACCATACCACTACGCCACGGAGCCGCCAGGATGACATCACAACTGGATAAAATGCTACTTTGCCAATGTTAGTTTAAATTCTACTATAATATTAAGGAAAGATATATGAATATTTCCATTGACAGGAGGCAACACCATACAGAACTGCCAACCTGTATGTATTAAATGACAGTATCCTTCAAGCAGAATTCTAAGTATTCATTTGCATACAGTTGCCAACACTTTATTATTACATTTGGCGTCATCCTAAAGTTAAAACGAATGAACTATACCAAACAGAAAAATGCTCTTTGAAACACCAGGCAGGTGAAAGTAAGAATTCTTAAGGAAGGGAGAAAACACAGGTTTCGATATGTCGTTTAGTGCAGAGGTTAACATTTGCACCAGTTGTGTATGGGTAAGATTTAACCGCTTAATGAATTGAAAGAAAATATTTTCCAAAAATAATAACATGGCAAACTTATTAATTGGACTAAAATAAATGTATAAGAATTATAAGCATACTTTATTTAAATAAAGTATAAATTGTAAAAGAGAAACTAACCGCGTTTAAGCAACTTTACTAGCAACCGAACAGAGAATTTTATTTGGTGTATGAAGGTAAATTGTGAAAGAAAACTCAGATAAATTTGCAGAGTGAATTCATGAGACTCACGAAGCTGTAACTTGACATTGCCGCAGGAAAAATGTCATGTTACACAATCATAGTTTATAAATGCCAAAATAGTCTAAACAAAGTTTTAAATCGTTTTAGTTTAAACCAGATAAATTGTGTTCGTAATACTAGGTCTTTAATTGTAGCTTGAACATAAGTCGCTTCTGTTCTATAATTTAATATATTGTGTCTTTTCAGCCATTTAGGTTACATAAATTAGAAAATGCTCCTTCTACTAAAGTAACATTAAGTAGGGATGATGCTATTAAATTTTACACTCAACTTCAAACCATTCGTCGTATGGAAACTGCAGCTGGTAATTTATACAAGGAAAAGATTATTAGGGGCTTTTGCCATCTGTATTCCGGACAGGAAGCAGTTGCAGTAGGAATTAAAGCAGCTTTACGTCCACATGACGCTGTGATAACTGCATATAGAGCACATGGGTGGGCATATTTAATGGGCATAAATAAACTTGGTGTTTTAGCAGAATTAACTGGCCGACAAAGTGGATGTGCCCGTGGTAAAGGCGGCTCAATGCACATGTACTGTGAACATTTTTATGGTGGTAATGGTATTGTTGGTGCACAAGTACCATTGGGTGTTGGCATAGCCTTAGCATTGAAATATAAAGGCTCAGATGGAGTTTGTGTGGCATTATATGGTGACGGAGCTGCTAATCAAGGACAAGTATTTGAAGTATATAATATGGCAAAATTATGGAATATTCCAGCTATCTTTGTTTGTGAAAATAATGGTTATGGCATGGGTACTAGTGCCGATCGAGCTTCGGCAAATACAGATTATTACACAAGAGGTGACTACGTTCCAGGCATTTGGGTTGATGGTATGGATGTATTGGCTGTTCGTGAAGCTGCTAGATATGCTGTTGAGCACTGTAATAGTGGAAAAGGGCCTATAGTTCTAGAAGCATTTACTTACCGGTATTTCTATAATAAATAACTTTGTTATATTTCAAAATTATGTTACAGATATTCTGGACATTCCATGTCAGATCCAGGTACAAGCTATCGAACCAGAGATGAAATTCAAGAAGTTAGGCAAACTCGTGACCCTATAACATCTTTTAAAGAAAAAATTACTTCTACAAATCTAGTTACACCTGACGAATTAAAAGTAATTCTCGATTTCATTTTTGTTTATATCTATATGTGAAAAATTTATTTTAGAAAATTGAAGGTGAAGTTAGAGCATCGGTAGATGAAGCAACAACTAAAGCTAAAGCAGATAAAGAAATTAGCCTAAGTGAACTTTCAGCTGATATTTATAGTATAAATTGCGAAGAGCAGATTAGGAATATTGCACCTTTTACTCCGCTTGAGCATTCACGTATTGGAGAAGCAGTTAATCTGTAATATAGATGATGGACCAACTGAATTACTTCAGGTGTCTTAATGAATAGTACAATTAAATATACTTTCATTGTAAATATTGTTTAAAAACCAGTAAAGTTTTTCCTCAGTAACAGTATGTATAATTTTTTCTATTGTTAATACGGCGCTTTTACTTTTTCCCTCTAATTTTAATGAAACTCTGCCTTTTCTTGCCAAATACTGTTATGCCTTTTTAGCGCACAAGGTTTCGCTTTAATATTAGGTGTAGATTGGTTGTATAATCTGAAAAGGGAAAGAGTTTTTGCCATCACTAATTTAGATTACTATGCATAAAAATTGTGGTTATAACTTCTCACGAACCAGAGGTGAAGAACCCCTAATTTATTTGTCTTTTTGGCAAGCCTATATTTCCCCATGCCTTGAACAAGGTGTGGTTAAGCCTTAACCAATGAAAAAGTGGTGGTGGGGAGAACGAGTTCATGCAAATAGTGCGTTTTAAACTGGATTTTATCTCCGACTCTGTAGTATTTGTTACGTTTTACATTAACGTTTTATAACAGTTACGTTTTATAACAATAATTGAAATAGACCAAATACTTTATTAAGTGTACTAAAACATATGTCAAATTGACATCTTTCAATATATTAAAACATCAAGTCCTCTATGGATAAGTGATGACTACACTACAGTTCATGTATACAATACATGACACGCCTTTTCTTAAGAAATAGCATTATTACACAAGTAATATTATAAATCTAGTTTAAGTGGTGCTCTCACAACACGACCACTTTTAGTAACAGTCGTATGTGCAGTAGGATTTGTCGGAGATCCGTGTTCCTGAAACGAATTGGAATTCTGAATTAAGGTATTGGTTTCACCAGCAGGAATTACTTTTTGTTTTCTGAAATTGATATTTCTACTGAGTTATCATTTCTTCGGTTACTTGAATAACGTGGTGTGGTGGAAGGTTGAAGAGGTCTTAGATGCTGACGATTTCTTCGATATTGTCCATGTTCGACCTCAACCAAGTAATCTCGCTCTCCACATTGTTTTGAAATGATACCAGGCTCCCAGTCCCTTTTGTTATTTTGCATTAATATGCGTTGTCCCGGTTTAAGTTTATCAAGATCCTTCACACCTCTGTTATAGTACATTGCTTGTTTATGTTGTCTTGTTTGTAATTTACTTTTGATACCTTTTGTGCTGTACATAGGCTTTAATTGCTGTTTTACTACAGGAATTGAAGTTCTAATCATACGACCCATAGCCAGTACACAAGGAGAAGGTAAGTCATCCTTAGGCGTAGCATTGTACTGTAAGACTGCTAAGAAGGGGTCTTCGTTGTTTTGATAGGCTTTGCTGAGAAGACCTTTGACTGTCTGAATGGCTCTTTCAATCATCCCATTTGATCTAGGATATATAGGGCTTGAAGTTTTAAGGTAATATCGTATCTTTTGCAAATTTTTCAAACTCGAGGAGTTGAATGGTGGACCATTGTCTGAAAATAATTCTTGAGGTATGCCATGAGTTTGAAATACGTTTTTAAGTGTGGATATTACTGTTCATGCAATTTTATTGTGTATTTTGTTAACTACTGTTAGTTTGCTGTAGTAGTCAACCATAACTAGAAAATGATTTTGGCCAAGCGATTTGAAATCTAGGCCTACCTTTTGCCAAGGCAATTCAGGAATGTCATGTGGAATCAATGGTTCCCGAGGGTTTGATGAAGAGTAACACTGACATGTTATACAGCTAAGAATACGTTTTTCTATTGCTTGTGTGATTCCAGGCCAATAGATGGATATTTGAGCTAATTTTTTACAGGAAACTACGCCTTGATGTGCCCGATGTAACAAAGTAAGAAATTCATCTTGAAGTGAAGTTGGTATTATCATTCTTTTTTGATAAAATAAAACTCCTTTGTGTAGATAAATATAATTTCTTACTGTCCAAAACGGCTTTACAGAAGGAGGAACGTTTGATTTATGGTTAGGCCATCCATTCATGACGTAAAATTTTACTTTTTGTAAAGCAGGATCTTCCTCGATTGCTCTCAGTAACCATTTCTCATTATCCGGTGTTGTAGATATTATTGAATATACACGTAAATACGTGTCTAAATAATTAGTATTTAATGTGTCACGAGTTGGGTCGCGACTTAACGTATCAGGAACCTGCATAAGCTTTCCTGGGATATATGTTATTTCAAACTCATATCTTAGTAGACGAAGCACTAACCGTTGTATTCTAGGGGAAAGCTCATCTAAGGGTTTCTTTAATATGCCCAATAATGGACGATGATCAGTTTCAACCTTGAATTTATTACCGAACAGATAATAGTGAAAGCGTTCACAGCCAAAAACTATGGCGAGCAGCTCTTTTTCAATATGGTTGTATCGTTGTTGAGTTTCTGTTAATGATGCAGATGCATATTCAACAGGGCAACCATCTTGATTGATCACCGCCCCCAATCCATAGGGACTAGCATCAACAGAAACCACTGTATCTTTTTCAGGATTAAAAAATGACAATACTGGCGTTGTGGTGACTAATTGTTTTAATTTATCAAAACATTTTTCTTCATTAGGAGACCATTGCCATGTATTCTTAAAACTTAGTAATTTCCTAAGAGGTGCAGTTTCTGTCGAGAGGTTTGGAATAAATTTAGCTAGGTATGTAATCATTCCGAGAAACCTCTGTAGTTCTTTTTTATTGCTAGGGGGGTTCATCTTCTGAATAGCTTGTATTTTTTGCCCATCAGGAGCTATGCCTTGTTCGTTGATCACATGACCTAGAAATTTTACTCGAGTTAACCCAAACTTAGATTTTTCTAAATTTAATGTCAAGCCTGTTCTTGCAATTCTCTCAAGAACTAAGTTCAAACTTCGATTATGTTCATCAACAGTGTTTCCAAACACGAGAATATCATCAAAATAGGCTATTACTCCTTGTAATCCGTCTAGGGTTTCATGGATAAATTTTGGAATATCTCGAGCCGATGAAATTCCATAAGGAAGGCGAAGATATTTATATCTTCCAAACGGAGTTGCTATGGTACAAAGCTTAGAACTGTCTGCGTCAAGTGGAATTTGCAAAAATGCAGATGATGCATCCAGTAAAGAGAAATATTTTGCATCAGCCAATTGACTAAAAAGCACATCCTGAGTGGGTATTAGAAAATTTTCACGTTTTATGAAAACGTTTAGTGCCCTAGGGTCCATACACACTCTGATGTCACCACTTGGCTTTGCAACTACAACAATGGGATTCACCCAATCTGTAGGCTCGCTTATTGGTACTATAATATTTTCAGTAACCATTTCATCAAGCTTTTTTTTTACTTTTGGTTTTAAAGCCAAGGGGATTTTTCTAGCAGCTGAAATGCGAGGTATTACATTTTCAGCTAATGTAATTTTATAGCTTCTGTTCACACAACCAATACCCGAAAACACAGATGAATGTTTTTCCGTAATTTCCTGGACGCCACTAGGCATGTATTTTGGGGATTCTGCTATTATTTCAACAGCACCTGCAGGATTTTCAATAGACTTTTTCTTAACATTAGGATTATTAATTATTTTCAATTCCCTAATAGCACTAAGTCCCAACAATGAACAGGCAGACGTTGAATCCGCAACATAAAACAAAAGACTCTTCTGCATTTGTTTAAAGCTACATTGTAAATTAATTTTACCTAATATTACAATTTTATGACCTGTATATGAACATAGTGTAGGAGTTGTTTTGACTAACTCGCTGTTGTCAATACCTAAACTTTTAAAGTCATTTAGATTTAATATATTAACTTGACTCCCTGTATCTATTTTTAACGTTACAGCTACATGACCTATTTTAATTGTTTCTAACCACTCTACTGAATTAACAGTTGCATCAGTGATTGTCCAGACAACATGATCGGTTGAATCAGACTCGTTACTGTCAAAAACACCTAAATTTCCAATGTCATGAACATTCAGAGTTTTACAAAATTTCCTGTAGTGACCTTTCAGCTTACATCTACTACAATATTGATTTAAAGCAGGGCACTTACCATCTGAATGTACTAAACCACACCTTGTGCATTTGTTACCTTGTTTGTAGTTATTTCCCTGGCTAGAAGACGTCGCAAATCTACCTTGAGCAGGATTGTTCTTTCTAACTGAAGATTCACCAGTTATGCCTTTATTTTGCTTCCCATGACGCGTTATTGTACTAATACTAACTGTTTCCCTAATGATCTCATTTTGAGTGTTTACACTGCTTTCCATCGAACGACAGATTTGGACCGCCTCATGAAGTTCCAAGCTTTGTACTTGTAATAACTTCTCTTGGATTCGTGCATCTCTTATGCCCAGTACAATTCGATCCCTTATCAACACATCTTTTTCTTTAAATTCGCAAGTAGACGACAGTTGTCGTAATGCAGTTATAAACTGATCTACGGTTTCATCCGGTAGTTGGTCTCTTTTAAAGAATTTAAAGTGTTCGTACACCAAATTTTTAATTGGTTTTGAATATGCATCAAACTTTGATAACACAACACTTAACTTAGACTGGTCTTCTTCAGCTGTATATTCAAACGTATTAAATATTTGAATTCCTTCATCACCCAAAAGATTAAGTAAAATGGCAATTTTTACATTATCGGCTTTTGCTGTTTTCCCACTTGCTAACAAATAAAGTTCAAATTTTTGTTTCCATAGCTTCCAGCTATTAGCGATGTCACCTTTAAAGCGCATTTCTTCCGGTGCCCTGCTTTGGTCCGCCATGCTGCTTTTTGTTTTGTATGCAGGTTTTGATAATGCGTTTTTTAACAAAAAAAGACTTTATTTTCTAATGCTTAGTATTACTACTAATTTCAACTAAACTGTAATAAATTACAAGTTTAACTTTGTCTTTTCATTCACACTTTTTCACACCGTAACCGCAATTTTTTTACACGATTTTTACCGCTGCCACCATGTTACGTTTTACATTAACGTTTTATAACAGTTACGTTTTATAACAATAATTGAAATAGACCAAATACTTTATTAAGTGTACTTTTACAACTTGTTCATAACTGATTATTATTATAACTAAAACATATGTCAAATTGACATCTTTCAATATATTAAAACATCAAGTCCTCTATGAATAAGTGATGACTACACTACAGTTCATGTATACAATACATGACAGTATTGATGTATTAAACGCGAATGGGTGTTTATTACAGTGAGATGTGCCTTTTGAATACTTACCTTTTCCTTTAAAATACCTTTATCTTTCGCTCCAAAACTGTTGTAGGTTCAACAGCCCACTTCACTGCCAGTTCCTGGAAAAGCATAAGTAACAGACCCCATGCAACCTGATCTACATTTGGACATCAGCGTTTATTTTTGGCTGGAAACAACGAGCACAGTGGCAAACCTTAAACTACAACTATTAAACGTAAGCCTTTTGCTTATTTTTTAATTGCATTCTTGGTATATAAATCTCTAACTATTTGACAGCAATTATTTGCGGCCAAACGTATTAGTCTGTTGAGGAAGATCCATGTACTTCAACAAGAAAAGTCAAACACAAAACTGGGGTAGCAAAGTCAACAACACATTTTCTTTTCAAGAAACACTGATTTCATCCGTACAAATTTAGAATTTGTCAGGTGTTAGAGATGGTGACGAAATTAGACTTAGAGCGTTCTGCGTGTGGTATACCAAGCAATGCCAAAATGATGAAAATTTATCTAACAAGATAATTTGGTCAGATTAATGTATGGTCATCGACGACTGGATTTTTAATAGAAGAATCTCACATTTCTGGTCACTTGAAAATTTACATTTATACGAAACTGCTAGACATTAACATCGACTTGGGTGCAATATGTGGATTGGACTTTCTAGTAAAGAAATTATTGGACCTTTTTTTACAATACACTAACCGCTGGGCAATATCAATGTTTATTACTTTCAGTAAAGTAAATGTGCTTATCTTTGAAAAATGCAAGACTGCCCTTCCAAAATTTTTAAAATCATAGATATGACTGCAATAATCTTAATATTTATTTTAACCATAAACTGTGATACATGGTTGGATTGGTGATACAATGCACTTTTAAATTTTGTTAAATGACCCAATGAAAACGAAACATCTTAAGATGAAACTCGTAGCACCTGACAATAGTCCATCAGAAAGTGCTATAAGAAAGTAGTATTTTTATTCTGCTTGCATTTATTACACGAGAAATTAAATATTTTTACATTATCAAAATCTACTTTTTCAAAATAACTTCTTAACCAATTTTTTTTAGATCTGTAAAGACTAAATGCGTATTACTACAATTCAGCAACTTTTTCTCCATTTAACCAAATTTGTAAAACAACCATAAAAGCTTATAATTACTAAGTTTGATTCACCTGTTAAAAGGTAAGAATGTCCAGATCACATCAGCTCTCCAATTTATTAATAATTTCATTTTTTCATCGTTCAAACAACAGCTACCTTAACCCAACACAACCCAAAATTCCAAATTAATGGCAGGGTGAACTATCCACGTTACAGCTGATGTAGACGGTAACAACAATTCCACCCACAGATGTATGGAAAATGCCTCGTATGCACGATAGTTCACATATTTATCATATGCACATTTGTCGTCCCTACTGGAACACGATTTTTTTTCTTGAAGCTGTGTTACGCTTACTTTCAACTCCTCAAATACAAATACACCAACCTCTTACAATGCGAGTTACAGGCGTATTACATTTTTTTCTAACTACTTTGCTATGTTAGTATATTTCTGGTTGGCAAATAATTGATTAACTTTGTTTTCCGTTGGATGTAACTATTATGACTTCTGCCACTTTAAAATTCATGAAATATGCATGGTTTAGACGTTGTGCTGGATTTTTCCTTATGTAACTACATTAATATATCCTATCAAAATGTTAACTCATCTGTAATCTAATATTTATGCATCTGCCTACTCAGCATTTCGTATTGCAACTATGTTTAATTAAAACTGTATAACATTGCATTTAATTTATTCAATTACACAATTAACAAGGTGAGACTGAACGTTGTTAACAGTATATCCGACCTGGGTGTGTTGTTTGATAATCGTCTCTTGTTCACTGAGCATATTTCATGTATTGTCTCAAGAGCATTTAAAATGTTGGGCTTTGTTAAAAGAAACTCAGTCTACATTAATGATGTTAGAGCTGTGAAATCTCTATACAATTCTCTTGTGCGTAGTATACTAGAATATAACAGCTGCATATAGAATCCTATTTATACTGTTTATATACATAAAATTCAGCGTGTGCAGCACAAATTTGTAAAGTTCATTCTATGGAAACTTAGTTTTCCATACAGTGATGTGTCATACAATGTTAGGCTACAATTAGCTGGCTACCAGGCTTTACATACCAGACGAAACACTTTCCTTTTATTATTTCTTCATAAAGTTCTTCACAATGTTATCGACTGTAGTGAGTTACTCGGTGACATTAGGTTTCGTGTGTCGCCACATTTTACTCGAAATGCTATTCTTTTTTATGTAAACCATCACCGTACCAATTACGATATGAATGCCTTTGTTGACGATTTAATGAGAAGCTATAACAGATATTTTCCAAGTGAAATCGATATTTTTACAGTTCAGTTTTCTACTCTTAAGAATGCATTATCATTATAATAGTTTTAGGTTATTTTTACTATTTGGGATTGTTTTCCTGTAAGTTTTTGAATGTCAAAATAAATAAATAAAATTTCTAAAAGCTTGTATATGGGATGCATATTAATGAATTTAATGCTATTTACTTAATAATTTTAAAGCTTTTTTAAAAAAGAACATGCTTCCACTACCAAGGTTTACAGTAATAAATGTTTTATTTATATTCTTGTGATTTAAAATAATTTACGAAAAATTCGGTTTAAATATGTATTTAACAAAGATAAAACTGTGTTTTGTGTGATTTTAAGTTTATGACTAGAAACGGCTTGTAGTCTCTTCGGGGACTACGTTGGGCACCATATACCCATTACACCCAATATGTACTTTGCCCAAGACCCATTTCACCCCAAGCCCCCCTTGAATAGGCCAGTTGAGTGAGTGAGTGTGAGTTGAGTGGCTGGATTGACTGCAGTGACTTGAGACATTAGAAAAACGACTTGGAAGAGTTGATCGGACAAAAACCACTTCGCCCTAGTAGACCACTTCGTTCAAGTAGACGTCGACGAAACCACTTTGATGAGTTGGTCGGATCAAGACCTTACATGTGATTTTCCAATGCTCCACCCGAAGGTACTACATTGGCCAGGAAGCGAGTATTTTTACCTGAAAAGTTTAGAATTTTGCCGAACCCTTGCTGTTCCAAGCAAGGTAGGGATCTTTAACGTGAGTGACAACACTCACACACGGGACCTCCATTTTACCTCTCATCCGAACGAGGGTGTATTTTTGTGAAAAATGCTCACCTAACATTTTTCAAGCGGACCGTGTCGGGATTCGAATCCGGGACCTTGGGTGTAGTAGTCACACATATACCACTACGCCACGGAGCCGCCTGGTCGGATCAAGACCACTTCGTTCTAGTAGACGTGGACGAAACCACTTTAAGGAGTTGAACGACTCGAGACCACTTTGCCCTAGTAGACTTTGTTGAAACGACCACGAAGTGCTGATAGGATCAAGATCACTTCGTCCTAGTAGACTTCATCAAAACGACTTGGAAGAGTTGATCGAATCAAGATCACTTTGCCGTAACAAACTGTTGAAACGACTTCTAGGAGTTGATCAGATCAAGGTAACTTCGTCCTAGTAGATTTCGTTAAAAAGATTCGGAGGAGTAGATCGGATCAAAACCACCGCCCTAGTAGACTTCGTTAAAAAAATGTCGAGGAGTCGACAGGACCAAGACAACTTCGCCCTAGTAGATTCCGTCGAAATAACTTTGGGAGGTTGATCACATCTAGGCCACTTCGTCCTAGGAGACTTCGTTAAAATGACTCCAAAGAGTTGATCGGATATAGATCACTTCGCCTTAATGGACTCTGCCGAAATCACTTCCAGGAGTCGATCGAATCAAGACCACTTCGCCCTAGCAGACTTCATTAAATAAATAAAAGATGAACGCAATGTAAATAATGAAAATAAAGCTTTTATTTTTGATATTATTTTATATTATCGTATAGTATTTTATATGAGTGACATATTGGTATTTACAGTAATTATTAAATAAGTAATGTATATATAAAAGCACGCCAGATATTATTTATGTTGGTTAAATAAATGATTACAATAAACAGTAATTGCAAAATGTCTTAGTAACTGTGTATAACAATTCAAGCTGTGTTTCAGAGCGCATCCTGGAGTGTCAAAGTTATTGAAACCAAAAGAAACTGTTGAATGTTTTTGTTTAATTATCATGAAACGAAAATACTTGGAAATACATAAAAAATTTATTTATAAAAATTGCTTTAAGCGGCCATTGGAGAAAGCTTTAGTTGAAACGTAAACAATACCCTTAATAGTATGTAACCTAGAGTTTTGAAAGCGATTGAAATATTTCGAAATTTTCCAGTCAAAGCGGTCATTGTGTTTAGGTTTATATGTACATAAAGTCTTTGTTAACGGCTAAATAAAGAAATAAATTAATTGGTGATTATGAATACTCAACTTAAAAATGTGTAGGTGTTGTTTTTAATGTTTGTTTAACTCTTGCCACTTGGTGTTTATCAAAGTGAATATAGTTATTTAATCAACTACTTGGTTAATGAAGACGATTAATAATCGAACTGTTTAAAGCACGAACGATCGAAACGAGTGAGTGCTTTAATAGTTGAGATTATTAATCACGCACCTATTAACAAATGAGTTGATTACAACATTTTTTCGTCCACCGCAAGTATAATAAAATTTACTTTTCCACAAATACCGCCAGAATACAATAATGTCAACTTCATACATTTTCGCTTTTACATAAAACTTCACTTTACCTAAAAGAAAACTAGTCAGTCACCACTGAAATTTATAACATGCGAATTTAACAACAAGGATGCATATCCGTATGTCTGGTTGAGGTTATACATCTATTAAAACATCAAAACGTCAAAGTCACAAAAAGAGTTACTTAATGAAAAAGAGTGCATTAACGACGTCCATTAATGCATCCTTTTTAAAACAAAATTATTTTTTAATATTGACATTAATAAATGGTCGATGAAAATAATCATAAATGAATTGATCCTAAAGAAATGAATATCAAATAAGGACTTTCAGTTGATGTAGGTAACCGCTTGGTTCTACCTTCTGCACCTAACTTTTCCGAGTCCACATCATTCTACCCCTTTCTTACAGTGTAGTCCTGCTCGTTAAGACGAAATAAATAGAAGAAACTAAAAACAAAAGTTGCTGTAAATGTTGTAAATACCCTTTTTAATAAAAATATGGAATAATTAACATATTGTAGACCATTGTATAATGGTTATAAAGTTTGTTTGGGTATTTTTACGCATATTAGATGCTTCTGATGTATAAAAAAGCAACACAAAAATGAGAAAAACTAAAATGTCTGCGCGCTAGCTGGTGCGAACCTAATTTGATAGAAATAATTATTCATACGATCCGACAGTACATATTGCTGCATTTAATTGTAATATCTCGACAGTGAGCGATTTAATTGCACTTTTGACAAATTATGTAAAAAATGCCGGTGGTGACATCCTATAACAAACAAGTTATTTAACCCGATCGTGAATCACGAAAGAGAGGTTTTACCGCTCTTATGGCTTCATTACCACCCAGGGTTACTTGCTATGCTTGTCATAAAAATGGCCACTTTGCACGTAATTGTCCTGTTTCTAGCCGTAAAATTCCTCATATGCAAGGCAAACCGAAAGTTAACGCCTATTGTAGGTACTGCAAAAAGCAAGGTCACAGCATGTAGAATTGTTTTCGTAGACAGAACAACCACAGTTTTTCAGGTCCTAAATAACCAAAAGCAGAGTATGGCTCGCATTATGAGCAAAACAAACCCCAAGAGCATGTGATGATTAATTGTTTTTCTACACCAGATAAGAGCTTAAACACTTTACCCATCTCAATTTCAGATTATAGAACGAGCTACTTGGCGGATACCGGTTCCAAGTGTTCTTTAAGAAATGAAACGATAGTAGATAAACTGAACATAGAAAAGATATCTCGTCTCACTACTTTGCAGTGGTTTGATGGTACCGTGCATTATGCACAATTTTACACTAATGCGTTGATCAATTTTCACAAAGTACATCTACATCTGGATCTTGTTATCTTTCCACCTAATTATTTGAGTTACGACGTTGTTGGTGAAGACTTTTATGTGTACAATGTATTCCTTCAGAAAGATAAAACTACTCTAAAAATCGTTCCCAAAACGTTTATCGAAAGGTCACTGTTTGGATCAATAATTACCGATTTAAATGCTCCACTTAGACAAAAACTAATGAGTTTCTTGTTAGGCTTCTCAGATGTTTACTACGCCCGACTCTGTCAAAGCAGTAAATACCGGCAAATTAAGTATAACCCTAACTGAAATCAAGGTTATCTACTACCACCCTTATCGAATATCAGAATCTGAACGTCAAAAAGTTAGGGATATTATTGAGAATCTCATCAATAAAGGAATTGTGCGCGAAAGTAATTCACCTTACACTAGCCCCATAATTCTTGTGCAAAAAAAGACGGAAGTGACCGTTTATGCGTCGATTTTTGAGCATTAAACAAGATTACTGTAAAAGACCGTTACCCATTGCCCCACAACCAATTAGATCGTTTGGGCAAGGGTAAATACTTTACGTGTCTTGACATGACTTCGGGGTTTTATCAAATTCCAATTTCCTTCGATTCCATTTCAAAAACAGCGTTTGTATCGCTGGACGGACAGTATGAGTTTCTCCTATTACCTTTTGGTCTAGCCAACGGCCCTTCTGTTTATCAAAGAGCCATTAATTTAGCTTTAGGTAATTTGAAATAAGACGTGGCACTAATGTATATTGATGACGTTCTCATACCTTCCTCAACCATAGAAGAGGGATTCCATAAACTGGAGTTAGTTTTAAACGCTCTACGCAAGGCAGGTTTCTCGATCAACATTCGAAAGTGTCGTTTCTTTATGGAAAAAGTCCGCTATGTTGGTTGCGAAATATCTTCTGAAGGTATTAGACCAGACGAAAATAAGATTAAGGCGATCAAAGAAAGCCCATTAACCACGAATGTTAAACAAGTACGGCAATTCGTCGGCTTGGCTAGTTATTTAAGTAAATTCGTACCTGCATTTTCCACTAAAGTTGCTTGTATAACCAATTTAACGAGAAACAACGTTCCATTTATTTAGAATGCAGAATGTGAAAAGGCTAGATGTTACATTATTGATGTGTTGACGTAGAAGCCACTGCTATCAATATTCAATTCCAGTCTAGAAACCCAATTGCATACCGATGCAAGTAGTCTTGGTTTCGGTGCTATATTAACACAAAAACACGAGAATGATTTCTGGCCTGTGGAGTACTTCAGCCAAAAACCTCTCTAGAGGAAAGTAATTATCATTCTTTTGAGTTAGAAACTTTGGCGGTTGTTAAGGCTTTTAAAAATTTTCGGGTTTATTTAATCGGAATCAAGTTCACACTTGTAACCAACTGCAACTCTCTAAAATTATCGGCTAACAAAAAGGATCTTAAACCACGTATCGTCCGGTGGTGGGTATACATGCAAGATTATAATTTTTATATACTTTATCGTAGAGGTTCCGAAATATCTCATGTCGACTTTTTGAGCAGAAATCTTACTGAACATGTGAAGCAAGTAAACACTAGTCCCATAAATTTTAAGAATTGATTCACTATTTCTCAGAATCAAGAACCCCGGATGCAGCCAAATAATCAAATCTTTAGATAGTGACGAAAAGGATACAAGTAAAATATATAAAACCAATAAAGGCACGCTATTCCGAATTGTCCCTCTGGTGAGCGGTAAGACCGTTTATCTACCCTTTATACCTTCCAATAATAGATATCAATTACTGAAAATCTTCCATGATAATCAAAGTCACATTGGTTGGGAAAAGACACTTGCATCTATTAAATTGTACTTTTGGTTTCCAAACATGCGCCGTTTCATAAAAAAGTATGTTAACCATTGTCTGATTTGTGTTGTACACAAAAATAGATCTGGCCCCAAGCAAGGTTTCCTCACTTCCATTCCGAAACCCAATGAAGCTTTTCATACAATACGTATGAATTGTCTAGGACCTCTACCCAGTAATCCTGACAAATATAAATATATTCTAGTCTTAGTCGAAGCCTTTTCTAAGTTTACTCTCCTGTATCCTCAATCCTCACTGAGAGCGGAAGGAACTAAAACTAATTTTACCACATTTGTAAGCATTTTTGGAACACTAAGCAAAATAATTCATGACACTGGAACAAAATTTATAGCAAAAATTTTTAAATCATTTGTCGAGCATTTTGGCATTGAACTGCACATGACAACCCCAGGTGTACATCACTCTAACGGACAAGCCGAACGCTACATGTGTACCATCACGAATATATTGAGAATCGAATCCAATAATGCAACAGATTGACCGGAGCAAAATTTGAAAAATACTAGTCATCAACACCACAGTACAAAAACTTCCAGGCATTCTCCATTTAAATTGGTTTTTGGACAAGAGGGGCAGACCCCACAAATTTGTACCATCCTCAAGGGCTTGCCTACTTCTGGTAATACCACTATTCCAGTAGATCGCACACAAGTGGTATATAATCTGAGATGCAATGTCGAAAAACAAGTAACGGCTGCAAATAAGAAACGAAGAGCAGGTTACACTTTCAAAATTGGCGATGCAGTATTGTTAAGTAGAAGCCAGAAGCCTCTGAATTTGTTGGACCATACATCATAAAAAATGTATTACCATACAACTGTTATGTACTTATTAAGGTTGGAACGCGAAAAGTGTGCAAAAGAGCAACTACCCCTTTGGCCAGTCGATTGGACTCCTGAAGATTTCCAACGCTTACTAGTATCTGAGTCGAATCTTACGTGTGAGTATTTGTTTTTATAATCCTTCTTCACTGGTAATTGCACATTCCCATGTTAGATAAAAGAAGTTACGAGACCTATCGCAAATGTGTACATTTTACACGTGGCATTTCTATCGTGTCTATGTGTGAAAGACCCATTGCAAATACGCACACCTTGTAGTGTAGTATTTCCATCGTGTCTTTCGTAATTGTATTAGAAAGGTTGTTTATATTTATTCCGAAAGACCCATCGTAAATAGTACACCTTGTGGTGTGTTATTTCAATTGTGTCTGGGGTGTATTTCTATTTATATGTTCATTATATACAAAAGATCCATCGTAAATATGCACACCTTATAGTGTGGTATTTCCATCGAGTCTGTGTCAGTATTACTAGATATACTCTGTGCTTACAAAAGGACCCATCGTAAATACTTTTAGCATTTCCATTGTCTTTTTATGCGTGTAAGCTGATGTGAGACCTACAATTAATATTTTGTCATTTGTTACAGCAACCAATCAGAATTTTGAATCCGAATTAGCACCAAATTAAGACTAAAAGAAAACAAAATATGTTCGTTAAAATTTTGACATGTATGTCTTTTTGTTTGTTATATTACAATTATGTTTTTGAAAAAAAAAAGAAAAATATATATAACATAGGACTAGCTGTCTTTGACCATAGAAACCAGTATTTTCAACGAACTTCGTTCGTTTATGAAATCGATTTGTCGTCCGTCTGTCTGTCCGTCCGAGGCCTTTCTAATGGTCGGACATCAATGTGTGATACATCAATTGATTCAGCTCGGTGTCCAGAGCTTAAGTTTTGATGTCAGTTAAAATCGGGCCACGGGGACGCCGAGCCCGCGGGAAAATCTACAGGGATAATTAAAATTTTTAATAAGTTTAAAATCAATATGCGACACATATTTGAACAATTTATGGCATTTCATGCCAATTATTCCAATATTATAGACATTGTTTAAACTTAAATTTTGATTGCCGAAAATAATTAGATTCATATAAAAAAAAAATTCTTATCTTATTGATGAGAACTAATATATAGCTTTTAAAATATTTATTCAATAAAATAAAATATATTAAAATGTCTCTTTTGTTGTTTATAAATTTTTGTATTTTATCTGAATACTTATAATTATTACAACATAATAATTTTAATTTCTTTAAATTGTTTTAAAGTAAGTCTACATTTGGAAGTTCGTTGCGACAATGCCTTGCATTTTCAACTTGTTATTTATTTATTCATTCATTGGTACACTAGACACATGTACAGTGAACTAGAACTCCAATAAGAAGAGCTTCAGCTAAGCTGGTTTACAAGCGCTCCTAAAACAATACAACAAAACAAACAATAAGCCTTTTGTCTAAATTACAGTATTTTGAGTACTACAAGATAGGGCATATAACTATGTGCTACTAATGTAGCATTAATCCATTAATAAAGCTAACAAGATTTGCTTTTTAAAGCTCTCCTTGCGGCTAACTTGAAACAGTGAATAATATTTATTGAATATGGATGGAGCCATGTACAGAAAAGATCATTGAAATTTTCTAGTATTAGACATTGAAACAGTTACTTTTTGACGATTCAGGACTACAATCTGTTCTATATATATTATAATTATCAAGTCTGAGCTCACAGTAGGTGTATTATTGTGCACCCAAATTTCACTCAAAACAATTATATCATACCTTACACTAGATGAGTTAATAGCTAACATCAACTGTCTTAACTTTGTACAAACACCCCGAACATTTTGGTAGTATAACTAGTTTTTTGGATCAGTATATTGTTACATGCCGAAAATCGGCCTGTAAACATTTCCAATTTTAGTTTTAATTTGCAAGTGAGTGCGCGCCAATAATTTGAAAGACTTGTGCGTGCATTTCCGTCTCTTTTTTGATAGTTGCGTCGGCGCTCGAGATTGCGCAGACGCAGGGTGGAATGGAAGGGGGGATTTCCATCACGTCGAGACTAGTCAACGAGATGTTGAGCCTAGTGGTTATCTTTGTAGCGTTTTCTTGTCTTCTTTTTCAGGTAATGTAGGTTTCCCTCCTATTTCTACCTTATTATCGTACCTTTACCTGTATTCCTGTCGTCTCTCTACATAAGGAAGAAGAAGGCGAATTAATTTGGATTCAACCGGGGGCAAAAGGATGACCTACGCCCACAATGCTCAACGATGCCCAGCTGCCGCCAAAATAGCCGTAATGCTGTGAGGAGTCTTACAGTTTACGTGAGTACCTTTTGTTTTCTCTTATAATTAAAATAAACATTTTTTGTATGTGATAATAATTTGATCATAAGTATGACGTAACCGTTTATGGCGCAATATTTTGCAAATATTTATCATTGTTACCAACTGCCGTAGTAGCTCTCATACAGTACCCGCCGGAACTTTAAAGGTAGACCTTAGAGTGTAGAACCGGGGTATAACAATGTGTGGGAACATTTACAATTGTTGGAACCCCATTTATGTATCTGATAGACTTATTTCCACCGTTTCGTTTAATTTCATTAAGTTCATTTTTGATTTTGCAAAAGTGTTCTCTTTGCATAGGGGTTTGATCCATGCTAATGCCATAGATGTTATCACAAAGCTTATTCCTATTTCTCAAAGCTGCTTTAACCAGATCAGCATCCTTCAAAACTAGTTTAATTGGTCTAGGTTTATCACAATCAATTTTACGGCCCACTCTTATCACCTTTAAAATATCGGACTGCTTGATTCCCAACTTCAGAATCATCTTAGAAATTAATTGTGTATCATCAGCCATCTTATCCTCCAATTTTACCCTATTAGATTCTTCCACATTATACACCATCAGATTTCTTTCACGTACTCTTCTCTCATGCACCTCGAGATAAACTGTTTCAGCATTAACAGAACCAACTTTTTCATGTAGTTCTTTCACTTCCTTCTTTAATGCCATCAATTCCTGCTGCAGGACAGAGAATTTATTCAAAATATTTGGAACCTGTTAAAAGGACTCTCTACAGACTTCACAAAAGTATATAACCAGTCTCTTCTGCAAAAGAACAGCACGAAGTTCTGTACTAGATAAACCAGTATATTTTTCATGTGCAACTGACTGACAACAATTACAAATTACTAATTTCTCTTCATCACCAACTTCTGACCTGCACTTCACACAACAGTTTTGAAACATATTGAACTAAGTAAATTAAATTTTCCTTATTCAAAGATTTAAAATTAAACAATTGATTCAGTTGATACACAAACTAACACAAAATTTATAATCCAGACCTGTATTTAGAGTCAACATGATTGTAATAAAACCTGGAAATGATAAACCAATGGTGCCTTGTTAATAGATTTCTTTTAAATGTAAAAAAATGTACTGTCAAGTCATTCTACAGAACTTATCATCTGTTTCAAATTCAAATTTATTTCGTATAGATACAGTGTTCAATTAAAACATAATTACAACCAATCTACAGTATAAGTGTAACATTGAGATTTATAAATTTGCACCTAGACCCAAATGGGTCTGTATGTGCAACAGTTTTACAATTAAAACTAATGCAGAATCAAAATATCAACATATTATTTAAGAAAACGCAGCCATATTTATTAAAGCCATTAAGGCCAAGACGAACTATAATAATTACTATATAAAAATAAAAATATAGTGCTACTTTATTCTAAAGGCACCTGCAAATTGAAGTCAATAGAACTCAGAAAACACAGAGAAAGGTTTAATGGCTAGGTACGTTTAAAGATAACTGACAAACCTCAGGTGTTTTTAATATTTTAATCATAAAGCATCTAAACACCTTAAATAATTAGCATATATAAACTCTTTACATTTTACGGAAAATTGCTTATCATTTGTTAAGCTCCTAATGCTATTAGGTAACATATTATAGATTTTACGCCCAAACTTGTAATGAATAATCTATTTGCTTGCTTTTGGAAAAATTGAACAGAGATACATGCATTTTTAACTATCCTGGTAACATATTTATGGGCAATCAGATTCCTCAATTTCTTATTTCTAAAAATAAACTTACAGGCATTATAAAAATATAGCATTCTAATATTTAGTATATCTTTAGAATATAGCATATATGTTGGATATAATCTAGGTTTACAGAATATTATTTTAAGGATGTAGTTCTGTATAATATTTAGAGGATGTAATGCATTCTTATACGAAGCTCCCCATATTATGATTTCGAATTGTAATAGTGATTCAACTAGGGCTTTATAAACAAGAATTAGTAATTTAATACTTAGTATTCTTTTAAGTTCATAAAACTTATAGATAAAATGTCTAATTTTAGTTACCAGATTATTAATGTGGGGTGTCCATTTAAGGTGGTTATCCACTAATACATATACCAAGATATTTGATAGTTTGTACTTCATTTATTGTTTTATTAGAATTTAGGAGATTTATAGTCGAGTAATCAGGTCTACTAGCTTCAGTAAGTGAAAACGCAATATATTTTGTTTTCTCTATATTTAGCGACAATTTGTTATGATCTAGCCAATTTTTTATTTTCTCCATCCCATCCTCAGCTCTATGTTTAACACCAATCCATGTGGGATCACTAAAAATAAGAGCAGTATCGTCCGCATATGAGATTATATCGCCGTGTATGTTTGCCGAAACAATCATAGAATTAATGTAAACTATAAACAAAAGCGGGCCAAGAACAGTTCCTTGCGGAACACCAATTTGAACATGTTTTCCGACACTGTACTCATTTCCAATTCGAACTTTCTGTATTCTATTAGTAAGATAACTTTCAAACACCTTCAAGGCAACTCCTCTCATTCCATACTGGCTGAGAGCATTTAATAACCCATGGTGAGGTACTGTGTCGAAGGCTTTTGCCAGATCTAGAAATATGCCAATACATTTAATTTTATGTTCTAGCTTATCCTTTACTATACTTACTAATTCAAAGATGGTGTCATTAACACTTAAACCTGGTTTAAAACCAAATTGTCGAGAGCTTAATATATTTAACCTTTCAAGATAGTCAAATAACCTCTTAACTAAACATTTTTCAAAGATTTTTGAGAAAACAGTAGTTAAACTGATGGGCCTATAGTTGCTAATGTTAGTAATCTTTCCAGATTTAAATACAGGGACTACTATAGCCAATTTAAAATCATTGGGTACCTCACCATGTAAAAGTATTAGATTAATTATATGCAACAGAGGATCAATTAAGAATTCATGATACATTTTTATCAATTGTACCCGAATACCATCATGGCCAGGTGCAGCGTCATTTTTTAACGACTTAATGTGACCAATAAGTTCATTTTTTTTACTGGGAAAAGAAACATTGAGTCTTTAACGCTAGGATATACATTTTTTATATCACTTAGTGGTTCAGATATTCTGGATGCCATATCAGTACCGATATTGGTAAAATAATTATTGCAAAAATTCGCAGTATCATGATCAGATGTAAAATGAATTCCATCCTCATCCGTAATAGAAATAGTTGACCTTGTCATAGTTGCAGGACTGGTTACATCTTGTATAATTTTATATAATTTCTTCATATCTCCAGCACTATTATTAATTTGACTAACATAATATAATCTTTTTGCTTCCTTAATAACTTTATTAAGTTGATTTCTATAAACTTTATAATTTTCTAAAAGCCTGGCATTATTTTTATGTTCTAAGACCTGCTTCTTCATTTGATCCCTTCTTTTTATTGATACGATAATTGCATAGGATATCCAGGGCTTTAACTTTTTATATTTTACCTTTTTAATCTCAGTGATTTGACTACTTTTATATACATTGTTGAAAATGTTGGAAAAAGCTGACCATGCATCACATGGGAGTTGCTTTCAAAACAGCTTTCAATTTACTTGACATATTTGACGAGAAAACTAGCAATATCTATTTTATGTTTTACTTCAGTGATCAATTTAGGTGAAACAGGATTTTCATTCATAATTTGCAAATATACAGGATAGTGATCAGTTATATTATGATTTATTACTGACGAATTTATTTTAAATTGGTTTTTGTTAATATTAGTCTTTACAAAGATATGATCAATACAGCTGCTTGATGTGTTAGTTACTCTAGTACATGTGTTTATATAGGATATGTAACCCATAGACATTAATATTGATATATAACTATTAGATAAATCTGATATACCGCTAATATCTATATTAAAATCCCCTATAAGGATATTTACATTTTTGTCAGAAGCATTTGTTAAGTAATTTTCTAAATCAATCAAAAAATCATTATCAGAAGTTGAGGTTGCATGTTACCTTGCCACATTCAAATAGTACTCTGGATATAGTTATCATAGAGAGCGGCAAAACTGTATGCGTTATTTCACAGACAATTTTTCTATTAATCAATAATACTAGTCCATCATTTTTGTTTATGGTGCTGTCATTGTATATTGTACTAAACCCAGGTATTGCAATTTGTTCCAGACTGAAATTTTCTCTGGTTTCACCAAGCACAATAATGTCTACCGACTTCAAGTTACAGGATTCTAAAAAAACTAAGAGCTCATCAAAGTGACAGTAAACTCCCCTAATGTTAAGATGAAGTATTTGAAACATAGGTTCTAAGGTTAACATCTTATTTTTAAAATCATCAATGTCATCCACCTGCATAGAAATTGAAATATCAGACTGTATATTCCTGTCTATTTCATCTAATATTGATAACTCTAAATTACCCATGAAATTTTATAATTATTAATAAGTTTTAAGTGTACTAAAATAAAATTAATTGGATGACTACTCTATTCTGACAGTATAATTAACCAATACAAAAAAAAAGTAATATAAAAGTGAACATAAACTTTATATATACATATTACTTACAGGATTACTTACAGGAATAATTAATTCTACTTCTCATTTTCATAATATGGTATTTGTATGTAGGGCACTCACTGCTATTTGCTTCATGATGAATATCGTATTTTAAATTATACTTGGATACTGCATTTACACAGTTGCGGCATTTTTTAAAATCCTTAGGACATTCGTTGAGTTTATGACATTCACCACAGTAAATACACGTTAGTTTGTTCTTACAGTTGGCTACCTTATGACCATAATCACAACAGTTCATGCATCTGAGAACAGACATGTCTTCAAAGATTGCGCAACGTTCCCACTGTATGTAAACTTTTTTTATGGCCATAAATTTACTAAATAGTTCACCTGAGCACTCGGCAAATATGATGTGCTTTTTGTTATTGATAGATTTAATATAAGTTATGTTAAGATTATCATCAGGGGTTATGAACTCATTTTGATTTCTTATACAATTCGTATACTCTTCTCGAGTTAAATTTTCGCTATTATTAACAATTATTTTTACACGAGGTCTTTTTAGTTGAGACAGTCGAACATCATATTTAACTGAAAAGTTTTTAGATTCCATCTTTCTCTTAAGCTTATTTGCTTCATCTTCAGAGCTACATTTTATTAAAACTCCTCCATTATTAATTTCTTTTACCGAATAGATAGACACATTTATAGCATTTGGATCTACTTTTTTTTGTATCTCTTCTTTAGTTTTAAGTGAGCTCTGTATGTTGGTCGGCTTAATTATAACCACTGGAACATTGTCCACTTTATAAGAATTAGCTTGAGACTCTTCAGTTTTTTTACTCAAGATATTTGCATATGTTTGCTAAGAGCTTTTTTCCATTTCTTTTATCTTGTCTTTGAGCATACTGATGATATTATTTTTATCAACTATGGTATCTTCTTTGTCTTTAATACTTTTTTGCAGCAATTTCACCAGATCGTAATTTCGACATTGTTTACAATTGAACTTTAGTATTCTGCCATTTAATGCCATACATCTTATTTCTGTTGCACTAAGCCCAGAACATTCATTACAATATAAATTTCTACTCATGTCGCACGAAAAACACGGATTTTTTGTCTCTTTAGACGGTTGAAATGAACGTAAGCATTTTGAGCAGTCCATTTTATGTTATATTTTATTTTATTCCCAACAGACATACATATTATACCCTTATTATTAAAAAATTTTCCAAAAATATGTTTGCAAATTTTTCAAAATAACTTTCTTTCAGTCATTTTCTTTATTTAGATTAGTAATAAATCATCTGTTTCTACATGACTATTCACTGAATGGTAACATTTTCCAGTGCCCACAATATATCTGTTCGCGCCACAGGAATAAGACGCCAGATAGCTATGAGCTGGATGATGCTGGTAGCTTTGGAGTCTTGTCTCGACGTTCTGTTCTGGGTTACAGCCTGCACCTCGGGGTTGTATTTGTACATTATAATCGCGTCGCTTGGGTTTGACGTAACTACAAAAATAACAATATGAAATTAGAAGCCAAATGTCAATTTTGAGAACACGCATTTAATTTATCGCTACCAATTTTTATGGTTTGTGTTCCACGGGTTTTCAACGGGTGTGCCAGCCGAAGATTGCTGTCCTGTTTCCTGGAGCAGTTTGTCAAGCAAGGCCACAGGTAAGTACTAGCAATCCTAGACTTGTAGTTATTTGTAACGTTGATTTCTTGGGGTACACATTCTCCACGCTATCGAAGGCCGCTATTATATAGAACATTGATCGCTTTAGGGGGATATTGTACGCACCGCATCCCGCTCCCCCATAAAAGTTTGATCCTAATCGAACCGGATACAAAAAACAATCTGAAACTGCATTAGGTACTGGCATAATTCATAAGTTTCCGCATTGCGCTTCTTATCCGCTTCTTAACAAACATACTTGATTTATTGTTACCGGCGCTATAACTGCCATCATGCCCAGAGATGCACGCGCATCTAATAAAGAAACCGCAATTCTTCAAACGAGTAAACGGACTGAAGAGGAGGCTTGTTTAGCTTTCTTGGAGTCAAAGTTTGCGTCGTATTTTAGTTACGCACAAAAGCTAGTTGCTGCTATTCCAGAAAAACAAGACACGGTACAGATAGAAAGTTTTTTGTCCAAATCTTTGCATGTTATCGGACTACGCAGCGAGTTTATGACGTTAGCGGATGAAATCAATAGTTTATCAATGCGCTTAATTGAAGAGTTTGAACCTGAATTTGAAACCGTGTGGTCATTTACGGAAATGTGCAGCTCTATTCAGTCTGCAAGGGAACGCTTTTTGTCAATGAAACAAATTGATAAACCGGAGATTGTGCATGATACCAAACGCAAAGAAAATTACTTTAAGTTGCCTCGCATTTCGCTAGCCCCTTTTTCTGGAAATAATTTGGCCGATTGGCCTTTATTTATTCAAAACTTTAACATTTTAATACATGAGAATGAACATCTATCTGATACGGAACGAATTCAGTACTTGTTATCCGTATTAGTTGGTAAAGCAAAAAATATTTGTCATGGTATAACACCAACACCTGAAAACTATTTACCGTTATACAACGCCTTAATTGCAAAATATCAAGATAATCGAGCTTTAGCATCTGCTTTTCTTGATCAACTGCTTGAACTCAAACCAATTAGTAACGCAACGTCAAAATCTCTTGAGTACTTTGTAGATAAGTTTACATCTGTTTACCAAGCCTTGGGTCAGTTAAAATTTGTGACTTAAAGGAATTTATGTTTGTCCATATTGGATTAAAGAAGTTAGATTCTGATACTGTTAAATCCTTCGAAAATGGGCACCGAAAAGCTGGTGATATGCCAACTTACGACGAATTTGTAACCTTTTACGTGAACAGGTGAAGGTTTTAGAACGCACATCCAAAACTGAGTCTAAATCTACGCAGATACAATCGCATTCGAAGTTACAAGGTGGTTCTAAAATTACTCGTTCTTTTGTAACCACGGGCAATAAGTTATCAAAAAGTGTGACTTGTGCCTTTTGTAGTAAGTCGAATCATGTGCACTTGTACCAGTGTGCTGATTTAAAAATTAGTGGCTAAGGATCGTTATGCCTTTATAAAATCGAACCATGCTTGTAAAACTGTTTAAGCCTGTCGCACTCTAGTTACACATGCAATTCACAAAATGTATGTAAAACATGCCACAAAAGCATCATACATTATTACATTTTGATGCTCTACCTGGTGATGGAAATTCTTTGGCTAGTAATGAGTTAAATTTCAACGCATCACATTCAAACTCTACCGCATTATGTAATGTTGTACCGCCTCAAATGACAATAACTCACACGTCACGAATGACACTGTGACGTTAACATCGCATTCTCGCAGTAAAACCTTGAAAGCAATCTCGCCAATGAACAATGTTTTATTATCTACGGCGCAAGTTTTCGCTCGAACCAACAACAATCCAAGAAAGCTTATCAGATGCTTGATTGATTGTGCATCGCAACATAATTTAATCTCTATAACGTGTTGTGAACAGCTGAATCTGTCCATAACTCCGTTAAATAATTCTGTGATTAAAGGTGTTGGCATGAGCTCCCGTCCATACGTGGGTACGCCACTCTTACTATAGAATCACGTATTCATCCGCATACCTATAACATCCAAGTTTTAGTAATTGATTGTATTACCGATAATTTACCTGCTCAATACATTGATTCATCGCATATGACACAGCTTAACAAAATGCCATTAGCTGATAGTCATTGGAATGTTCCTGGACAAATTGATTTAGTTCTGGGAGCACAGCTGTTTCCGTTCTTATTGTTAGACGGTCCTATTGATACTCCTACCAACGCGCCTTCTTTATTGAAGACTACTCTTGGGCATGTAATAATGGGTCAAATACCTATTACCGCTCCAGAACAACAGCATGATTTTACATCTACCACATACTGCGCATTAAATAATAATGATTTGCAAGAATGTTTACAAAAGTTTTGGGAACTTGAAGAAGTTCCTACTACCACAAGAAACCGCGTGTGAAAATGATTTCATCAAAAATATGTCGCGTGAAAGTGACGGTCGTTATACTGTTGCTTTACCTCTCACTGGAGATGAACACAATTTAGGTAACTCTCGGGGAGTAGCACACAAACGCTTAATCTATCTTGAACGTAAGTTTAAATTGAATCCAGACTTTCGCAAAGCTTATAACGAAGTTATAGACGAATATATTAAAAATCGCTATTTGGTAGAGGTTCCACCAGAGTTGGACAACGATCAGGGGTACTTTATACCTCATCACGCTGTTATAAAACCAGATAAAAGGACTACCAAGGTACGGATTGTTTTAGATGCAAGTGCAAAAACCCATTCAGGGTTAACACTTAATGACGTCCTGTACCCTGGGCCGAATTTACAAGCTGATTTATTTAAACTTTTATTAAATTTTCGCCTTTTTCCAGTCGCCATTACAGCGGATATTCGACAAATGTATTTGCAAATTGGTGTTATTAAGGAACACCATCAATACCAAAGGATATTATTTCGCTTTGATAGTAACGAGAGCATTCGCCGTTCAAATTCACTCGTGTTCCTTTCGGATTAAAATGCAGTCCATTTCTTGCTATGCGCACTGTCAAGCAGCTCGCCGCAGATGAAAGATACAGATACCCGGATGCTGCTTGGATGGCAGAGTCAGAGTTTTACATGGACGATTTAGTGTCGTCTGTATTAAATACTGAAGAAGCAGTGAAGTTATCGCACCAGCTGATAGCTTTATTTACGGCCGGAGGGTTCGATTTGGTTAAGTGGGCTAGCAATTCACTCGAACTGCTTAGCACCCTACCTTTATCGAGTTGTACACCTGTGAATTTTACCGACGGTAGTAACCAAAAGATTCTAGGTCTGTCATGGGATCCTAGAAACGACGCCTTTTACTTTCAAACCGCAGAAATCTCAACCGCATCATGCACCAAACGAATAATCTTGTCTTGTGTTGCAAGATTATTTGATATATTGGGGTTGGTCTCGCCTGTAATTTTATACGCCAAATTGCTAATAAAAGATCTCTGGAATGCAAACCTTGGATGGGATGATGTACCTCCTAAGCATATAACTGAATATTACTTCAAGCTTGTATCTGAACTTCCATTACTAAAGAATGCAGTTATCCCACGTCATTTAAAGGTCGCTAATGACTGTACTGTAAACATAGTTGCATTCTGTGATGCAAGTTTAAAAGCCTTTGGTTGTGCAGTCTACTTGCATGTAACAGATTCAGATGGTCATATTTTAATACGCCTCGCTTGTTCAAAATCAAGGGTTTCTCCTATAAAAATAGTGAATTTAGCTCGCCTGGAGCTTTGCGCTGCAGTTCTACTATCCACATTGGTAAGAAACGTGTATGATATATATAATTCACGTTATCCCATAGAAAACTTATACGCATTTTCACATTCTACGATAGCCTTATCGTGGATTCATTCTTCTCCTCATCGTTGGTCTACATTTGTTGCTAATAGAGTGGCTAAAGTTCAAAGCAACTTAGACCCTAAGCACTTTTACCATATCGCTGGGATAGAAAACCCCAGTGACTGCCTATCTCGAGGCATGTTGCCCTCCCAACTGTTGTCGCATGATCTTTGGTGGAATGGTCCATCATGGATGTCGTTACCTCCTCATATGTGGCCCATTAAACAGTTTTCCGCTTCGCCAAATGAAGAAATTCCGGAATTATGTTCAAGAAATTTAGCTATTATTGTTCCCGAGCTTCCGGTATTGTATGAGAGGACACAAGCTGTGTCCTCGTGGTCCAAACTTTACGCATTATTGTATATGTGTTACGTTTTGTAAAATTGTTAAGCTTTCTCTTAGAATTGACGCTGATGATCTAAATGTAGCAGAACAGTATTTAATACATGCGCTACAACTAGTGCAATTTTCAGAGCTGATGGAAAGTTTAAAAGGGCACTGTGCCTTTATACATAAGAAATTTAAACCCTTCTTAGATGAAGTGGGTCTTATTCGAGTGGGTGGTCGTTTATCACGATCGGGATTACCTTTTGCCGCTTGTCATCCACTGCTGTTACGAAAAAGAGATCATATAATAAATTTATTAATTGACCACTACCACCGCATTAATTGTCACACAGGTGCTAATCTTCTTAATTCGCTTATTAAACAAAAATATTGGATTATTTCTGCTAGAGATATTATAAGATCAAGGATTAGATTATGCAATTTTTGTTTTCGAGTGAATCCAACACACCCCACGCCAATGATGGCCGACTTACCATCATGCCGTGTGCAGCAAGCCAAAGCGTTTACGCACACTGGGGTGGATTACGCTGGCCCTATCAATATTACGCTTTCCCGCAGAAGAGGGCAGCGCTCTCAAAAAGCGTATCTCTGTATATTTGTTTGTTTGACTACTAAAGCTGTCCATATAGAGCTAGTCTCAGATTTGTCGACGAAACTTTTTGGACGCATTCAAGCGCTTTTGTCACGTCAGCGGTCCAGTTTCCTGTATGTATTCTGACAATGGTACAAATTTTATAGGAGCCAAGTCCAAATTAAATGAAATCTATGATTTGATTACATCTTCAAAATTTCAAACTGCTTTAAATCTTGAATTCGATAATCGACGCATCTCCTGGAAAATGAGTCCACCCCAGGCTCCACATTTTGGTGCAATTTGGGAATCGACGGTAAAATCTTTTAAAACGCATCTGTTACCACAATAAGTTGGATTTATTTCATTAAATTTACCATATAGGCTAGTTTTGATTTCTCAATTGGATATGCAAACCAAAATACAGTCTACTATCTGAAATATGTGAAAGAGCACACCAAATCATGTCAGACAAAGTTAAACAATAAGTACCTACATTTGAACATGTTACTAGGACACATTCCGAATACAGGGGCACATGTTTCATTCCCATCAAGATATGACATTTAAGTAGACTTCGTATTTGCCATGGAGGATTAAAATAAATTATAAATTCCTTTTTAAGTTTCCTTTTATTTATTACAAATAAATATCGATTACTTTATTTACATTATCAATGTGACATGTACACATATTTTACACGAAAAGCTTCATATTTACATCCTTTTAAAGAAATGGCGATATTCTTCATCTTACATACCCAGGTATTTATACACAAGTATAAAGATCTGAGTATTTTACAAACATTTGTACATAATTATAGTTTTTCTCTACATTCCATCTTTTTGTATCACTACTTAACAATTTACCGCTTTTCAATGTAGAAAAAAGATATAACCATAGCTTAAAAAAATTTAACTAAAATTTTATTTCGTTATTGTTTATATTAAAAATGAGCTATCACTCATAGCAATATTAGACTCCGCATTCTTACTATTAATACGATAACCTTAAGAACATCATAAATTTTTGTCACTCTTTACTCTGATTAATAAGCCTGGAGAAAGGGTCATCGAAGCTTCACAAATGGACAGCTCTCATATTTGGGTCAGCGACTCATTAATTTCGGAAAAATACTAATAATGAAAGTTAAATCTACACATTTTAACTTTAGACCTATCTAAACATGCAATATAAACATAGATTTAATTATAATTTTTGCTCTCACATGCAGAACTAGATGATAAGCTGTACTCTGCCTATAGCAACCCATTTAATTTAACAAGTGATTCTTGAAACTAATGTAAACTTCAGCGGAAGTATAATACAAGCATACATTTTACAGAACTTTTTCAACAAAATACTCTACATCAGCACATTCAAGATATAATGCACGATTAAATGCTAAAGAATGTATCAGCATATATATATAAATTTATAATCGTAAGAAGTATATTTACAATAGAAATTCCTTACTATGGAAACAACTACTTTTTATAAATACTAACTTCTCAATTATTATAGCTTGTATTTCAATATACTTTAATACGGAAGGAGCTCACACCTTTTACAAGATGTGTAAATCATTAATAAATTTTCCACTCACTTGCAATGGTTTATGTGGAAAATTAGGTTCGAACTTTTTAATATTTCTTTATGATGTAATGCTAAATGCCCTTTTTAGACTTTTTCCAAAACCAATGTACATTCTACTATGTGGTCATAGAACAATGGGCAAGCTGAATCAAAAAGAATAATAGGTAACTGCATTTATATTCGTTAATGTTAGAACAAGATAGTAAATAAAAAATGCTATACTTTTGGCACTATCTGCTATATCGATCTAGAATTACAACAATTATGAAAAGACAAAATATTTTTCTTTGATAAATCTGCTTCAGAATTTTGCTTGGTTGTGGTCAATGTCTATTACAGATGCTGAGGGAAACAATATCAATCACAAGATTGTTAACACACTATTATGCATTGAGCTTTATACCTGAAACGACTAAGTTGATAATCTTTTCCTTAAATTTAAGTAGAGGTACATTGTAGAGCAACAAGTGCTCTGATAAGACTAAGGCTAATACAGCCTTTGTAAAGATAATATTTACAGTGATACAATTGTAAGAAGAAATCATGAAATAAAACGTTTATCATTTTAAATAACTTACCATTAAATTAAAATTAGTTTATAATAAAGTACATCTAAATCACATTAATCTTAACTCTATTGACTTTTTTGAATAAAAAAATATAAAAGAACACAATCATTAAACACCTTTTAGAAAATTCAATAATCTCAGGTTGGTAAACGTTCCACTAATCTTTTAAATTCTTCACATAATTTTTGTAACTTAGCCGACGTGTCAGGATGCGTTTTAAATTCATCTAAAATAAATTCAATACAGCTAATTAAGGTCTTGATTCCATCTAATTTTAATTCACTGTACTTCTTGATTATGGAATCTTCAACCGCCTTATAAATAGTTTTAATATTCATTTCTGAACATAACATAATGATCATGATTTTTCTAACGGGATCAGGATCATCTAAAAAAAACAATTTTCATCTACTAGAAATAATCATATCACGGCATTAGTGTAATAAATTCCTAGAAATACCTGGGCTCAATTATTATCCCGCTAATTAACTGTTAACTTACTGAAGATTCTATTTGTCCCAATGCTATGTTTTTTCTATATTTATAGATAAAAAATGTATTCTCTCTCTAAATTTTGTCTTCAAAAACAATATTCATTAAACAACTAAATACGCCATTATAGATTAGCAGTATCAATTTCTTTAAATAAAGTATAACAAAAACTATTTGAATAATGCATGTTGTTTTGTAGGAATGTTACTTTGTAATACAGAGTGATTCAGATACATCTTGATATTTTTGCAGTTTGGTGTAAAAATTATAATGAACATGTTGTTGCTTGTAGCATAGAGCACTGTCCTTAGGAGACGTTAGGCAGTTCCATCATAATGCTCACGTAAGATCAAAAGGTCGCATTATTGGAAGCTTACTTCACAGTGCAGAGTTGCAAATAATCCTCACACCTGCATGAGACCCAACTTCGCTCGGAAAAAAATTGTAGTGTGGTGTGCCATATCTAGGCAGCAAATTGTTGAACCAATATTTTTTAACACAACTGTAACTGCAGTTGTTTATGGAGACATCATAAATAAATGTGTAACCTTGCTTGAAGAGAATGAAGGTTATTGCTGATTTCAACCAAACAGTACAATGTGCCACACCTACAATGAAACAATGACAATGCTTTCGAGTTCTTCACTGATCGATTAATCTCTAAAAATCTGCGGCCCTCATGCTCACCAGATTTCTTTTTGTGGGGCTGAAGGATAATTAATCACTTTAATTCAATAATGTCCTAAAGTTAATTCTAATGGTGTAAAATTGGTTGACGAGTGGAGTGTATTATTGTAGGCGATTAGTGCATATGACATTAAATTGGTGATGTGTTCCTTCTTATAATTTATTCTCAATAATCGGATTTGTTCTAACAGGGTTGAATGTAGTCGTTCAATTAGTCCATTTGATTCAGGGTGGTTCTCAACTATAAAATGAATTTTTATTTTGGAGTTCTAAAGTGTTTTGTATTGTCTCATTTTTAAATTCGCTGCCGTTATCTAAAGTTATTGTTTCGGGTGTTCCATTAAATGTAAACTACTGTAAAAATCCCCGTGTTACATCAATGCTATTTTTTAGAAATGATGGTATTGCTTCGCCTATTTTTGTGAATGCGTCTATAATTGTAAAATAGTTTTGTGCTTCTACTACTAGAGTATCGGCATGTAATTTTTGAAACGGTTTGTCAGGTGTTTTAGTTAACATTAAGGGTATCTTTGGGGTTTCCTGTCGTATTTCGCTTTGTTGCATAGTTCACATGGGTTAATAAAATCTGTGGTCAATTCTTTCATGTCTTTAAAATAATATCGTATTATAAGTTGCTTTATTGTTTCATTATTTCCACGATGGTTGGTTTTCCTTCGTGTTGGTTTCTGATTACATCATTTATTTCGTCACAAGGTCGTCTAATGTTATTAATTTTCGTGTGCATCTGATAAGTTCAGGGTCAGAGTTATTGAATAATTTAACGTATAATACTGAAAATCTTTTGTATAAATGTTCGATGTTAAAATAAAAATAAAATCGTTTTTTCTCGAAGGTGTATTCTTTTAGAATTTTAATTATTTATTCCTCATTATAGTCTTTTGTTATTTGAATTTGGTATTGTAACGTATTTTTTATTCAGCTACACTTTCCTTATTAATCTAATATAATATCTCAATAAAATTAAAATATAATTTATAAATATCTGATCACTTAAAATAATTCATAAAATATATAATAGCATATGTGCACCTTCGCTTTAGAGGTCTAAGTTCCTATAATAAGAATCGTCAGTCTGTCATTTCGTGTCACTTTTCTATCAGCATTTGAACAGGTAAGCTGCAATCCGCAGCGTAGAAAGGTCAAAAATGGTATCCAGGCACATGGCCTGCAATACGGTCCGTAAGAAAGTTTTAACAAATTTAGCCTTCGTGTCGGAATGTGGTTCCTGGCAGCTGTTGAATGATGGTTTTATTTTGTATCCCACCTTTAGCAGCTCAGTTGATTCCTGCTGGCCGAAGAAATAGAAGTCCCCCCATCATTAAAACAGTTGGTATAATAAATTAGATAAATTTTATTAATGCTTTCCTCGTAGTGCAATATCATCCATACTATAAATACTGCTGAAACGAAAATTTAGTTTAGAGATTTAAAATACAAGAAAATAATAGGACGTACTTTATGAAGATTTGGTTTGGTTAAATAATATTCTGTTCAGAAGATCTTTTATAATTCCAGTGTTAAATTCATTCGTAATGGTATGTTTCCTGTTGCGTGCATCGCAGATGTACATGGAATAGTCCACATCTGGTGTCATATGGTTATAGTCTAGAAGTTCAAATTTTTTTGATTGCACTGTACTTCAACACGTGAGTGACATTTAATCTTTAATTCCAGTTATATTTATTTAAATGTTTTACAAATCATAGAAGATTGAAATTTTACCTTGATTTAGTTATCTTAAAATTCATTTAGAAAAAGAAAGATCCCGTACTAACCTTGTAACTTTGCAAAATTTTAAAGATGGCTATGTAGTTTGCTTATCGTAATTGTTTCACAAGCAGATAGCGTTAACTACACATGTTGTTCTGCGTTATTTTAAAAATATCTTTAGTTATGTTGGGGTCATGTAATTTGATTCTTAAAGAACATGCATTTTTTTTTATAAGATATTAAGTAAAACTAACTCTTTGTTGAATGATGTAATTTTATAAAACGTTAAACAATTAAATTTTTTGTGAAGTCGACGTAGTACTACAGATGACTATAATTGAAATATGAAATATGAATTATTAAGAAAGCATAAACTTTATAGTAAATTTATATAGAAGTATTCAATTTAGAGATCTTTATGTTGTTTTTTTTGAAAACAGAACCATACTAGTTTCTTTTTATGTAAATTTTTGTTGAAAAAGTTAATGTTAAAACAAACCAAGAGAATTTAATTGAATGGAATCCATTTTTGCTTAACTCTTTTATTATTAAAAATTCAAGTAAAATTTATAGGTCCTTAATGAGCAAAAATTGTGTCTAATGATAACAAATACCCTGGGTGTATATATTCTTGGAACTTAAATTAAATTATATTATTTTTGATGAATATTTTTAAGGACACACAAACGGTGTCCATGTTGTGCATTTGTTTGTTCACAGGTTAAGTCGAGACAACTGTAACACATCTGGTAATTGAGATTTTGGTAAGTGCTTTGCAAGGTTGATATACAGGTTTTGTGGCTATATAAGCGGAGTAGATTTAAGGTTTCCGCATTCCCCTAATACAAGTGCATGCATCTTTGTATGTTGTTGTATTGAAAAATATGGTGGCGCTCTATATCTATATTTTTGGTCAACAGACATCCCATGACCCAAGCTCATGATCTACCCAAAGCTAACACTCTACTAGCTGTTTATCTCTAAAGAGTTTTTCTTTTCCTCAAGCAGTTTTCCATCCAACTTTACCTTGGGCTTCCATCATTAATAAGAAATTCTCGACCATGTGATATCAGGTAAGAGTTTATGATATATGGTGGTCCAATTTGCTATCTGATATTCGCGAGGGATTGATAGAACGTTTCAGTATATTTTCTTGTTGTCTACTTTTGTATATTTTGTGGGGTGGGGTTGGTTAGAACTTCGGTAATTATAAATTGATTGGGTTTTATATCGATTGCTTCGTTTAAAATTTTAATCACAGTTTTGGGTTCTTCATTTTGTGTCGAATATATTGTGCCTATTTCTTCTGGGTCTGCTCTTATTTCCGTTTCGTCTACGTTTCCTATAATGGATTCTGTTTCTAGTGTATTGAGCTGTATTCTGCTTAAAGCGTCTGCATTGTTATTATAAATTCCTTTTTTGTATATAATTTCGTAGTCGTATTCCTCTAGTCTGATTCGCCATCGTTGTAATTTTGAATTTGGTTCTTTAAGTTTGCATAGTCATACTAACGGTCTATGGATCAGTCTATATGTAAAATTTTCGTCCGTATAGGTATGGTCTAAAATATTTTGTTGACCAAATTATGGCTAATAATTCCTTTTCTATGGTTGGTACTATATTTTTGTTCGGTCTCATTTAGGGTTCTGGATGCGTAGCTGATGGGTTTATCGCTACCTACTTTTCCTTGGCTCAATACTGTGCCAACGCTACATTCGATGGGTATGTCGTTAATATGAATGGTTTCGTAATGTCTGGGTATTCTAATACGGGGTGATTTGTTAGTATATTTTTAATTTTGTCTACGGCTTTAATGAATTCCGGGTTGTGTTCAATTTTGCTTCCCTTTTTTAAACAATTTGTCAGGGGTTTGGTTATCTGAGCGTAACCTTTGATGAATTTGCGGCAGTAACCACTAAGTCCTAGAAATCCTTTAATTTTCTTGTTTGTTTTTGGTAGGGGGTAATTTAGTACTACATTAGTTTTATCGGAATTTGCCATTACTCCTTGAGGTGTTATTATATGTCTTAAAAATGATGCTTCTTTTTGTAAAAATTCGCTTTTGTCTAATTGTACTTTGAAATGTGCTTTTCTTAATCTTTCTCTATGCTCTACTAATAATGTTGAATAACCTATGATGTCGTCTAGGTATACAAGGCATTTCGTTGTGTATTCCTTGTAGTATATTTAGTATATTGTCCATGAGTCTCTGGAATGTAGCGGGTGCGTTCTTTAATCCAAATGGCATTCGTTTGTATTCGTAGTGTCCTCTAGGTGTGCTAAAGGTTGTTTTCGATGTATCTTTTTCATCCATTTCTACTTGATGGTATCCTGATGCTAGATCTAATGTTTAAAAATATTGGCATTTGCCTAATTTGTCTAAAATTTCGGATATATTTGGTAGTGGATATTTTTCATCTACCTTTTTTTCATTTAACTTTCTGTAGTCTATTACCATTCTGTATTTTCTCTTGCCCGAGGCGTCTAACTTCTTAGGTACTATTGACATGGGGCTGCTTCATGGTGAACTGGAGTGCTGAATAGACAATATTTTTACAAATTAATTAGAACTTTCCTGAATGTTCCTAGTTTAATGGTATTACGTTAAAACTGTTGTGTTATCATGATAAGATAAACACCTGCTTGATTTATTTCTATTATACTGGGCTCTCCGTGATTATTTCTTTGGAAAACAAGTTTATAACTACGAGGGCCGTCCAGAAAGTACTACCCGTTTTTGAATAAAAAATAAACTAGTACATCTTAACAAATTTTAATGTTTTAGTTGAAAAGAACAAATCTTACACTGCTTCTCCACGTAGTCACCTTGCAAATTTAAGCATTTATCATAACATGAGACTCCTCTGCCGCCAATGTATTGAGATATGTAGTCACAGTTACTTTCACTTCATCATCACTTTCAAATTTCGTTCCTGCCAAAAAGTCCTTGAGTTTTGTAAACAGATGAAAATCTTAGGGTGCCAAGCCTGGGCTGTAGAGTGGATGGTTAAAAGTTTCCCATTTGAATTGTTGAACAGGTGGTTCTGTTATTCGAGCAGTATGAGGCCCGGCATTGTCGTGGAGGAGAAGGATGCCGCTAGACAACAGACCTCGTCGTCGATTTTGAATTACTCGACGTAATTTATTTAATGTCACACATTATGTATCGGCATTTATAGTATCCCCACGGGGCATGAAATCAATGAGCAGTACACCTCGCCGATCCCAGAAAATGTTTGCCATGAGTTTTCGAGTAGACATAACCGGTTTGAATTTTTTCGGCTTGGTTGATGAATGAGCATGACACCACTCCATTGATTGTCTTTTACTTGTAGGTGTTGCATAACAAACCCATGTCTCGTTACCAGTGACTATAAATAACGGTAAAAAACGTCAGTGCTGCAGCCATACAGGTGGTTTTGTGTTCGCCAGTAAGCATGGCAAGGATCCACCCCTTGCACAAATCTTCGCATAATGGTGTTCCTTAACAATTGCATGAATAACTGTTCGAGAAACATTGCTGAAATTTTCACTGATTTCATCAATTGTTAGGCACTAATCGGCCTTCACAAATTCGTTAATTAAACTCAGCAGTTCGTCCGTAATTACTGACGGTCATCTGGAAAGCTCTTCATCATGGGTATTGTCTCTGCCCAAACTGAAATTACGACACCAACGCTGAACTGATGACTCATCCCATAACATTGTCTCCATGCACTTCCTTTAGTTGACGATGAATATCGCAGAATTTCCCATTTCTTGCATTGAGAAATCTAATCACAGCCCAAATTTCACAACTGGCGGCGTTCTCTATTTTTTTTAACATTATAAACACTCACAGAAAGAACACAGTCAGTACCAGCGAGGCGTAATTTTGCACATAGACAGCTGCGATATAACTAAACGTGTTATAACTAGTCCGGATGCTACTCTACTCACCAGCACTCCACATGGTACAAACGGGTACTACTTTCCGGACGACCCTCGTACAAAGGGTAAATAATTTCACTTGATACTTAGCATTTGTTTGCGTTGTTTCTTCTCTGATAAATCGGGCAGTTGCAAATTCTTATCATGAAAAATGTGCTTTCTATTTTTACGTGACTGGTAAAACTTACAGAGTGAGATTCTTTAATAACATTGTTAATATTTTTAGCCCGAATTTGTACTTAAGATTCATTGGGCTTAGAACTAAGCCGAATTTGTACTCAATATTCTTCGATTCTTAGAACTCCAAATTCATAAGGAATATTCTTGGTTCTTGAAACTAAGGTTTGCTTTGTTTAAACTCGATAATTCACGTTATGGGTACAGCGTATTTTATCTGGCTACCCATCCTCTTCACAGCTTGCTAGAAAATATATTAGATGATGACTGTCAACTGTTTGCTTTAACTCCTGAATTGTATGTAGATTGGGTACATTCTAAAATGTTAAGAGCAACACTTTAGACTAAGATTCATCTAATAATTGTGGTTTCATCTTGAAATGTATTATTGTACAAGTGTGGTTTTGTGTATTTATCTAGTCGGAACAAATTCAATCTACATCAATTTAGTAAGTATATATAATTAGTATTAATTGGTTACTGTGCCAACACAGATCATTATTCATTGCTGTGGTTAAATCCACTTAATTTGTTATCCTAAACTATGCGGCACTATTTTAAGAAGAGTATACTTACATATTTCTTTTGTTTCCAAAACACTCCAATTTGTTTGTTTGATATAAGTAGTATTTAAGAAGGTGCGGAGGAAGCATGTTTAGTCCATACAATTAAATTTTGTTTTTCTATTCAAATTATTAGAAATTACTTATTAGTCATATTTTATGTGCATTTTGTGTTTAATTATTTTTGCAGGTACAGGTGCTCGACGAAAAAGGTGAATTGGTCGGTGTGTACTGTCGTTTCATTCTTTAGAACCCCCTCCCACATCCCCAACTAGGTTTAGTGGGGCACGCGTTTTCTTGCTCTTTCTGTCTCCTTCCTTTCTTACCCCATAATGCAGGTGAGCATTTCGTTCTTTTCATACTGGTTTGATTGTATTGCGGGTAACAAAATCTTGCCAAGTGCCAATCTGCCAAAGTAGGTCTGTAGCACTATAATCCATATGTCTTTAATTTTTGTTTTTGGCACATCCTGATATGTGCTATAACCATTTGTTGCAGAATAATAATGATTTCTGGATGAACATTTTCAAATCTCCAATTGATGATACTGAACGATAAAGTAAATCATGTTTTTTATATGTTGTCAATGATGCATTCTGCATTGACAAATAAACACTTTAAATTTGGGTTGTCGTGGTAAAAAGCAGCAACCAATATTATTGTACCTAGTAAGTTTGGTATTTTATTGTTAGCCAACATAAATACTATTAACAATATTCTTGTGTTTTTCGCTATTCATATGACTAGTGTAGCAACACATGATACTTAATTTAATATCTTTTTACACAATTTGCTTGTTTCTTTTCTACAGACCTGCATTCTTTGACAAGAAATTCCAATGGTTCAGAAAACTTTAAGAATTTTGGTATTTAAAACTTCTTTGTGAACCAATAATGAGAGAATTTGCTATTGATACTAAGAAAATAAAGACAAGATAAACTAAAAAAATTAAATAACCAACAAAGATGTACAAAATATATCTTGTAAAATAAATTCAGGAATTTATCATCCACAAAATTCTGCCGAACTATAATACTTACCAAAATACTCGCAAAGAAGTTCTACAACCAATTTTTCTGTGTGTTCAGCTTCAAATGGGTATTTGTAGCATTGGTGTAGTAATTTAACTATATTATAGCCTTTCAACACTTCCTCTACTGTATTTCTACAGCGTATTGTTTGAACTAAACCTCGCAAAACCAAGCTATCTGTAAAACTAAATTCGCATTAATGTTTTTTAATCATTCTAAATACCTGATGAATTTAATTCATATTCGGTGAATACAGTCATCCAATTAACGATAATAACGTATAGTACTGGCAATACACGACTTCCCATTTGATGTAACGCCTTCACAATAAATAATCGTGTTCGAAAAATACTATCACAGATCATACAGTATGAGACATAAAACTCAGTTATACTAATTACAAATGTATCATTATTACATTCTATTATGCTTAACTCAAGAGTATCTAATATAATTTTACTAAAATTAACATCCTGCTTTTTCGCTGTTAGTAAAAGAAGAAACCCTAACAACTTTTTTTGAGCTATTGAAATACAAACACGTTTATTTCTTCGTTTTTCTCGTTTGCTATGAACGCATTCCTCAATAAAATATACCAATGTTCTAAAAATAAAAACTGTATATGCTTAATATACTTTATACACTAAAATTACCTTGCAATAACTTGTGGATTAATATCCAAGAACTGCTCTGTAACTTCCAATTCAATATCGTATGTTGATACCAATCCCACCAAACTTCTAAGAAGACGCTTACTAATTGCTAAAAAATAAATTTTGTTTATCGATATGTCTGCAAAAACATATTTCCTACAGAAACTAAGGAGTAAAGGCTTGCACTTTGCAGAAAAGATATGTTAATTACAAACATTTTAGTTTATTTTATGATACCACAAAACACAAACAACACGCACTATATCGGAGATATAATACAAACAATATGTATATGCATGCATACTTTCTGAAACTTGCTACCCATTCTTTTTGTTTCCATCGTGTATTGAAAATGATGAAAAAAGATATTTTGATTACAATAATAAATTCAAATGGTACAAATTTTGAAAACAAACCAAAAAATTAATGAAAATGTCATCAAGACTCAAAAACGGTATTTTAGTAATACAGATGGCAAAAAGTATAACACGCTCAGTATTGATGTGGTCATCATATACAAGGATTCCAGAAATACTCTTTACAAAAGAAAACTGCAAATCTAGAACTCGTTTTATGTCAATTTGACATAAACTTAGTTATCCAAACATGCTTGCTAATGGAGTTAAAACTCTTTAAAATGGCACCGTACGATTGGTTTAATTGAAATATCTTTAAAAATGGTTTCCTTTTGAGTGATAACATTTTGTACAGTTATTTTGTGGAATATGCTCAATTGTATGATATGGAAACGATTTTGTAATTGTAGTCATAAATTTTTTAAATCTTCTATGTGGAATATTATCCATAAGGAAAACTTGCATCATTTTCATTTTTAGAAACGTCCAGGTCATACGTGACAGTGATATTTCTGTTTGTGTTGATTTTTCTGATTGGTTGCAAAATAAAGAAAATCAAAACAAAAACTTTTTCTCAAATATTTTGTTGTGTGACGTAGCTAGTTTTTACGGATGGAATTTTGAATATGCATAATACGAATTATTACTCATAAGTCGGTGATTATCCTCATGTTATAAAAGAAACTAAACATGAGGAAAGTTTTAACATAAATGTGTACACAGGCGTTCTTGGAGATAATCTGTTTGGGCCTGTAGAATTGTCCAATCGTTTAAATGGTGAGAATTATGTAGACTTTTTACAAAATACTTTACCCAATTTATTAGATGATATTAATTTACATATTCAGCAGAACTTCTACATGATGGTTGTCCACCTCGCTTAAATTTTGTAGACAGTGATGGATCGGAAGAGGCGGTTCATTTGCTTAGCCAACCGGGTCTCGAGATTTAAATCCTTTCAATTTTTGTGTGATACCTAAAATCAATTGATTATTCCCAATCAATAGAAACACGCAATGATCTTTGGAGACTAATTCAAGATGCCTGCGACGAGTTTAGAAACCATAATGTGAGAAATGATTTATTACACCAAATGGGGGTCCAGTTTGATGAAACTAAATGGATAGAATGACGCACAATCTCCACATGTGTCAATTTAATAAAATTATTATAGTACAAGAAATTTTGCTACATGTTTCAGGCTTATAAATCTTAGCCCACCTTCAAGCGGTTGAAAATATCAAAGAAACTTTTATATATGAAGTACAAATAGCGATTAGATTGTAAAATATAAAATTTCCAACAAAATAAATTGTCGACTTACTGTTATAAATCCTTTATTTTTGTATCTATTCAAAAATGTTTTGTTTTACTATTGATTCTAGTACTTTTGTATATTTAATAATCCAACACACGTTAATACACGCTACAATTTAACTAGGAAATTACAATTTACAAAGTAGTGTGTCGTCCCAGTTGATCACATAATTACCTACTATTTCGCATGTTCCTAACCCGTATGCTACGATATCTAAGGTTTACAAGTTTTGTTCGTCAATTATAACAGGTTCACTTTTCGATTTCGGTTTGAAGCGATAAGTCGCCGGCTATTTATCTGACAGTCACAATGAAGAAGGAAACAGTTTTCCTGGCGTAAGCGCCGTAATAGGTTGGACAGTTAGTCAAAGTTGTCCAAGACAACTTATGTGAATAAATAACTCAAACTTCGCAACGGTTTGTTTGGTTAGGTAATTAATCAAAATTTATATTGAAATTTGTTACAGTGCAACTTGGTTTAATTCCAATTTCTACGATGTGCAAGAATTTTATTTACGTAATATGTTGTGTTCAATTTTGTCAATGTTTAAATTACATCTTGTCATTGTGGAACATATTTGGTATTTATGTTGAAAGCAATTCTATAAGACAAGGTATCGATTCCAGGCCGCATCTACACATGTTGAATCGTTGGCTCGCAACATGGGGTCAAAGGTTAACAGGTCGTTGCCGCCATAAGGTAAGACCATTTAATTTCTTAAGTTTTTGCTGCATGTGCAGTGTTTTATTCTGTATATTTATTGTAGTGTCAGTAGGAGCTACAAGGGTTCTAAGGGTTGTTTTGTTGAAGGTAGTGTATGCCAAATAAAGTAAGCCATATATCAGATCCCGTAATTAAAAAATTTTGTTTGCCGTACTTTACAAACGTTAAAGTATTTGAAATATTAGTTAAAATGTAAGTGCCAAGACGTAAAAACAATGACTTGATGGCGTGATAAAACACACAGTATTCAAGGTTTTATACTGAATTGTAGATTAATGAGCCACAGAACGTACATTTGCCAATCGAAAACCGGATGCGTCTGTGGAAGTCCACTATTAACCACGCAGATCCAGGTTTATTTCGGCATTTATTTTACTAGAATCAACCTTTGGACAAACATGTAACATCAAAATTATAAGTAATAGCAGTGTCAAATATGATTGTAGGGTTGTGCGATATTTAGGACCAATGATTGAACATTATGTATAAAAAGGGAAAGTGCAAAAGACAAAGTATAAGGTATTAGTGACACGAACTTGGTGATACGACGTTATTGGATGGTTTTTGTATACAATGTAATAAAGAGTAGGCATATTAATATTGTAATTATCACCTAGGAAAAGTAAACAGGAAGTCGAGTTTTAAATATTTTTGTAATAAGACGTGTTTGTAAACTGCGCTAAATTGTTTTGAATATTTTTTGAAGATTTAATAAATGGGTTTTGATATGTGTACGAGTTTAATTTATGTAAAGGAAAAGTAAGGATAAGCGACGGTAAATAAAATAATTGATAGCAGCGACGAGTAACAAGTTTAAGAGTGGAATTAGTGCGACAGCGAACCGGCGGAACATAAGTGGATTGAATTGGAACGAGATTTATATAGGCAGAAGGCATCGAATAGGAATTATAAGATTGAAGAAGATATTATTGGGATTGAATTGAATATGGTTTTATGTATAGCAGGACATTGAGTGGTAAATAAAAGGAAGGATTGATTTAGAACGAGAGGATTAAAAGGCGGAAGTATTGATTTGGAACGAGCGGATAAAGAAAGCAGTGATTTAGAACGAGAGAAGCAAAATTAAAAGACAGCATTGGAGTAGCAAGTGGATTCGTACAAGATAAAGAAGATATAACACCGGAAAAATTAGCGCAGGGGAAGTAAATACAAAAGATTATTCAAAATTCTAAATTTGGGTCATATTTATTTTAGATTTGGGAGCATCAAAATTAAGTCAAAGATACCTGGAGGCTAGACAGCAGATTTCATAGTGATAGTGCAAACCTTGTAAAGACGTATACAGCGAGTAGGATTTTGAGCCAGCATTCATAGAGGCCGACAACGAAGTATAGAACAGGTGAGTACTGTGTGATATAACGTCAAAGTCAGAAATTTTGTGGTATTAATTAATTTGGCACAAGGCTACGTGGATCATATAAAATTTGGCATATACACATGTAAATTATAAAAAGGTACTAAAACAAAAGATAGAGCTGTTTGGTTGGTGCATTGCACATCTACTTACCACTGAACCCACGGTAAGTAGGTGGATACCCTGGGAAGAAAGAGTTTTCATATAGTCGAGGCATATTTAAAACAGTTTTGATTTATTAACCAACCAAACGTTGCTAAAGCACATAACGTAAAATAAATATTTGCACATTATATAAAAATAATTAAATTAATAAAGAAAAGGCGCGAGGGAGGGGTGAGCATAAGAAGGTGGCAAACCCAACGTGGGGCTAGATAGCTAGATAGATAGCTCGATAGAAATAGTAGTAGGATACGGGACACCGAGGTTAGGTGGGGCCCGTAGTTTATATATTTTTTCAGGAAAGGGGAGTTCAAAAAAAGGCAGCAGAGATGACGGACGCGGACACGAAACGGATAACGAGATCAGGAAGGATATAAGGAGTTAACGCGGAAATTATGACACAAGACGAGGAGCTAGACGCAGGGGGAGATGTCCAAGAAACGGAGGTGAGGCAGGTAGATCCGGACCAGGCGACGGTACGGGAGGTCAAGGTAGCAGAAACCGCCGGAAACCAAGATATTATACGATTCCTGATGAATTGGAAAGACGAATTTAAAACGGAAGTAACAAACAAAATTGTAGAGTCAAATACGGATTTAACTAACAAAATGGCGACTTCACACACGGAACTAAAGACGGATTTAACTAACAAAATTACAGAATCACAGACGGAACTAAAAACGGAACTAACTAACAAAATTGCCGAGGTGCACACGGAATTAAAGACGTCACATACGAATTTGAGAAATGAGTTTAGGACGGCGCACGCTGAACTGACGGCAAAATTAGACTACACCCAGGACTATTTACTCACGTCAATACAAAATGTAAAGAACGAACTAAAGACAGAATTACAAGAAAAGGTAGACCGAGTAGACGACAAGATTGAAAACACACGGGTACAATTTCAGGGAGAGTTGAACGCAACAAGGACGGACCTACGAACAGAAATAAAGACACGCGTGGAGACAGTCGAGGAGAATATGATCAGCAGATTTACGACGTTAAACACTGAGATACAGACATGTGACAAAAAGCATACGACAAATTACAGGAATTTGGGACAGACGTTAGAAACGTTACAGAACGAAAATGTTAACGTTAGGACGCAACTGGACGAAAAACTTGACGACAAAGTTACGATATTGGAGAACAGGGTCGGTAACGAAGTTAGACAAATACATGACAAGTTAGACGACCTAGAAAGAAGACGCGGAGGACTAGACTACGGACAGCAGATAAAATTGAACAGAGACGCGCTACCAAAATTTGAAGGACGACGGACGGAACAACCGATGGGGTTTTTGGACAGATTGGACGAAATTGTGGAGACAGAGAATGAACGGACGAAATTACAGATAGTTGGGGCGACTTTGACGGGTAACGCGGAAAAATGGCACAACATTATACGGAGACAGTACGACACATACGCAGAATTTAGACGGCTGTTCATCGAACAATTTTGGAGTAACACGCACCAGACAAACATAAGGACAAACTTAATAACGGGACATTACAGTAAGACAAACGGATCACGCGAAGAATACGCGATCGACAAATACAACCAGGCACAACATCTGACACCGAAATTGGGCGAGGACGACATAGTATTACTACTTGCGGGACACATGGAACCAGAAGTGACAAAGGTGGTTGTGGTACAGAACGTAAAAACCCTGCGAGAATTTTTAGGAGTAATGCGGAATTTCGACTTAGCGACGGCACTGGAGGCAAAGACGCGTGGAAATTACTGGGAGCAAAACCGGGGTTATAGGAACGAAAACCGACGGCATGTATACCACAACGAACACAGACACTACCGACAGGACGTTTTCAACCACGGACAGCGTAATCATTGGGGACACGACGGAAACCGACGACAGTATTTCAATAGGGAACACCGGGGAAACGAATACCAAGGACAAAATAGGTACCAGCACGGCGACAACGAGGATGACGGCCGTACTACGGGAGGCGGAACGCGTAACGGATACAGCCGGACTGACAGGCACATAAACGTCCAACATATAACGACCAGCGCGGCGATAAAGGACACGGACAAGATCGAGGTGGTACAAGTACACGAGGCACCGACGATCCAAAAAAAAAAGTCAATTTTCGGAAGACAGAACTGTTAGGGTTAGGTATAGATTTATGTTATAGTTTAAGTGATTTGTTGTTGAATAATTATACCATTAATAAAAAGAATTTGTTGTTTATTAATATTAGATTAAGAGATTGTTTATATGTTGCTTTAGTTGATAGTGGTTCACAGTTGTCGCTGGTAAATGAAAATGTGGTGATAAACACGCAGAATTTTTAAAAGGACAAATAGAAACAATTGATGGGGTTAATTTATGGTCGGCAATGAACAAAAAGCTAATGACGGTTTATAGGGTCATCCGTGTACCGATATTTGTAGGGAATAAAAAGGCAAGAGATGCAGAGTTCTTGATAACAAAGGGGTTGCAGCTAGATTTTATATTAGGAATGGATTTTATAGAGGATTTTGGATTGAATATAGATGGAAATGATAGGTCGATTCGTATATTAGATAAAGATAAGTTATGGGTGGTGCCTACGGTTAGTTCGGAATATAGGAATGGAAATGTATAGATAAGTCAGGATTAGGAATGAATAGGGCAAGTAATTATAGACAGGTTGAAGTGAGATTATGTAATATGTTTGCGAGAATAATTGATGATGAACAGATAGGAAAAGTAAGTATTGATATTAAAGAGAAGCTAGGGGAATTATTTAATAGATTTATAGGGTTGTTTAATGAAGAGCCGAGATTTGCGAAGCAATATACGCATAAGTTTGAGGTCACGGAAGACAGCGGATTTAATACCAAGGTGTATCCAATTCCGTTTGCAATTAGAAATAGGGTTAAAGCCGAGATTAGTAAAATGTTAAAAGAAGGAATCATCGAACCAGCAAAAACTCCATATGTGAACCCAGTAGTTATTGTACCTAAACCTAACAAAAGAGATATAAGAATTTGTTTCATGCGACGGAAAGTTTAATTTTGTTTTATTTTATAGTGTAGGTTATTATATAGCGTAGTTAGACAGACGTGAGAGAAATGAAATTAGGGGTTGAGTAATAATTAATATGTAGAAATGCGTGGAGTGGTTTTAAATAAAAACTAGAAATTATGCACACCAAGAAAAGAGTATGAAAACAGACGAAATTTCCACTTTTATTCAAAACCAGTGGGGCCAATGTAGTGTCAGTAGGAGCTACAAGGGTTCTAAGGGTTGTTTTGTTGAAGGTAGTGTATGCCAAATAAAGTAAGCCATATATCAGATCCCGTAATTAAAAAATTTTGTTTGCCGTACTTTACAAACGTTAAAGTATTTGAAATATTAGTTAAAATGTAAGTGCCAAGACGTAAAAACAATGACTTGATGGCGTGATAAAACACACAGTATTCAAGGTTTTATACTGAATTGTAGATTAATGAGCCACAGAACGTACATTTGCCAATCGAAAACCGGATGCGTCTGTGGAAGTCCACTATTAACCACGCAGATCCAGGTTTATTTCGGCATTTATTTTACTAGAATCAACCTTTGGACAAACATGTAACATCAAAATTATAAGTAATAGCAGTGTCAAATATGATTGTAGGGTTGTGCGATATTTAGGACCAATGATTGAACATTATGTATAAAAAGGGAAAGTGCAAAAGACAAAGTATAAGGTATTAGTGACACGAACTTGGTGATACGACGTTATTGGATAGTTTTTGTATACAATGTAATAAAGAGTAGGCATATTAATATTGTAATTATCACCTAGGAAAAGTAAACAGGAAGTCGAGTTTTAAATATTTTTGTAATAAGACGTGTTTGTAAACTGCGCTAAATTGTTTTGAATATTTTTTGAAGATTTAATAAATGGGTTTTGATATGTGTACGAGTTTAATTTATGTAAAGGAAAAGTAAGGATAAGCGACGGTAAATAAAATAATTGATAGCAGCGACGAGTAACAAGTTTAAGAGTGGAATTAGTGCGACAGCGAACCGGCGGAACATAAGTGGATTGAATTGGAACGAGATTTATATAGGCAGAAGGCATCGAATAGGAATTATAAGATTGAAGAAGATATTATTGGGATTGAATTGAATATGGTTTTATGTATAGCAGGGCATTGAGTGGTAAATAAAAGGAAGGATTGATTTGGAACGAGCGGATTAAATAGAAGCAAGGATTGATTTGGAACGAGCGAATTAAAAGGCGGAAGTATTGATTTGGAACGAGCGGATAACGAAAGCAGTGATTTAGAACGAGAGAAGCAAAATTAAACGACAGCATTGGAGTAGCAAGTGGATTCGTACGAGATAAAGAAGATATAACACCGGAAAAATTAGCGCAGGGGAAGTAAATACAAAAGGTTATTCAAAATTCTAAATTTGGGTCATATTTATTTTAGATTTGGGAGCATCAAAATTAAGTCAAAGATACCTGGAGGCTAGACAGCAGATTTCATAGTGATAGTGCAAACCTTGTAAAGACGTATACGGCGAGTAGGATTTTGAGCCAGCATTCATAGAGGCCGATAACGAAGTATAGAACAGGTGAGTACTGTGTGATATAACGTCAAAGTCAGAAATTTTGTGGTATTAATTAATTTGGCACAAGGCTACGTAGATCATATAAAATTTGGCATATACACATGTAAATTATAAAAAGGTACTAAAACAAAATATATAGCTGTTTGGTTGGTGCATTGCACATCTACTTACCACTGAACCCACGGTAAGTAGGTGGATACCCTGGGAAGAAAGAGTTTTCATATAGTCGAGGCATATTTAAAACAGTTTTGATTTATTAACCAACCAAACGTTGCTAAAGCACGTAACGTAAAATAAATATTTGCACATTATATAAAAATAATTAAATTAATAAAGAAAAGGCGCGAGAGGGGTGAGCATAAGATTATATATACATACGTCTTATTAAGTGAAAGGTTGCAAAGTACTTAATGCTCTGTTATATGCAAGTAATTAATCAATGGACTACAAATAACTTTTGTAATATATTTTGTAAAAAGGCTTATCTTTTTTATAAATAACTGTGACTTATTAGTTGTAAAATTTAATGTATAAATTTTAAAGAAATTTCTTATCTTGTTTACTACAAACTATATGTCAAGACGTTCAATTTACGTGATTAAGATAAAAAATGAAAATAACCAGAAAGTGAAAGTTAAATTCATCATCATTTTGTTTTCGACCTTACTTAAGGTCGGTTTGACGCAGCTCTAACTTCTTTTCTATTCTGTGCTAATCTAAAAAGCTCTACATACCCTTCACAACCTAAATTTCTAATAATTTGACTAATATAGTTTGGTCTAGGTCTTCCTATATCCTTCTATCTTTTTCCTATCCAGCTGGCTCTACATAGATATTAGCAACCTGATGGTTGTTAAAGAACTCTAACATGTTTGCATGATTACCATTTATAAGGAAATGAAATATAACCTGGTTATCCGCTTCAAAAAAGGAAAAGTGTTAAATTATATGTTATGGTAAGGCTTAAGCAACGAATCGCTGCCAACATGCCAGACCGCTACCTAATTGTGAGTTATGTCATGATGACGTTTATTAAATTATCTATTATGGTAAGGCTTAAGCAACGAAACGCTACCAACATGCCAGACCGCTATCTAATTGTGAGTTATGTCATGAAAACGTTTATTCAATTATCTGTTATGGTAAGGCTTAAGCAACGAAACGCTACCAACATGCCAGACCGCTACCTAATTGTGAGTTATGTCATGGTGACGTTTATTAAATTATATGTTAAGGTAAGGCTTAAGCAACAAACGCTACCAACATGCCAGACCGCTAACTAATTGTGAGTTATGTCCTGGTGACATTTAGTTAACTGATTTTTTTTGTTTTGTTTTCGGACTTACTTAAAGTCGGTTTGACGCAGCTCTAAATTCTTTTCTATTCTGAGCTAGTCTAAAAAGGTCCACATACCCTTCACAACCAAAATCTCTAATAATTTGACTAATATAGCTTTGTCTAGGCCTTCCTACTCTATTTTTATTTGGTAGTCTATAATCTAAGACTTTACTAAATAGTCCCTCATGTCTTAACTGGTGCCCTATCATTCTATCTCTCCTGACCTTCAATTGTTTCCACATACAGGGATCCTCACCTATCCTTCTATAAACTTCCTCGTTTGTTACTCTATCTGTCCAACTAATCTTTAACATTCTCCTATAACACCAAGTTTCAAAAGCTTCTATCTTTTCTTATCTACTTCTTTAATTGTCCAAGTCTCACTACCGTATAGTAGAATGCTCCATACGTACGACTTTAAGAAACTTTTTCTATTATCTAAACTAATACTATTAGCTATTAGTAAGTTTTTCTTTTTTAAAAACATTTTTCTAGCTTGAGCTATTCTGGCTACTATATCCCTTCTGCTACGTCCATCCTTTGTAATTATACTACCTAAATAGCAAAATTCATCTACCTCCTCTAACTCGGTATTACCTATTTTTAATTTTGGTTTAGAACTAGGCTGTAACTCACTTGTCATTATCTTTGTCTTTACTGAGTTAATTCTCATACTATAGTTACTCCAGTATCTCATCTAAAATATTTAAAACTCTCCTAACTCTTTTCTAGACTCTGCTATAATGGCTATATCATCTGCAAAACGTAACATGTCTATTTTCTGTCCCTGTACACTAATACCTATCTCTTTTCTCTCTCTAGCTAAGTTTAAAGCTTCCTCAATATAAACATTAAAATCAAGGAGACAGTATACAACCCTGTCTAACCCCATTTCTAATCTTAGCTTCCTTTTCTATTTCATCCAATCTAATTACTACGCTTTGGTTTTTATATAGACTGTAAATAATTTTTCTATCCCTATGAGAGATTCCTATTTTTGCAAAACCCTGAACATAACAATCCAATTAACCCTATCAAATGCTTTTTCTAAATCTACAAACGAAATGAGTCTTTTATTTTTTGTAACCTTTTTCGATAATTAGCCTAATCATTAGTATCGGTTCTCTAGTCCCTCTGTCTTTACGAAACCATATTGGTCTTCGCCTAAATAATTCTCAGTTAAAGCTTCTACTCTATTTTTAATTATTATTGTTAGTATTTTGGAAGCATGAGAAGTTAAACTAACTGCTCTAAAATTCTCACACCTATCAGCTCCTGACTTTTTGGGATTGGGATAATAATATTTTTTCGAAATCTATTGGAACCTCACCTGTGTATATTACCTTTACTAGTTCATATAATCTGTCTAAAGTTTTCTGACTTGCATATTTTATTAATTCTGGAATATCGTCTATCCCTGGCGCTTTATTTAGTTTAAGATCCCTAACAGCTCTATCAAATTCCTCTCTTAATATTGAGAACCCTATTTCTACATCCTCTTCTTGGTCGTTCTCTAACTCATCCATATCGTCTCCCTTATATAAATCTTCTAAATATCTTTTCCATCTATCTGCTATCTCAACTTTATTTATTAGAAGCTCATTATTCTCGTCTCTAATACCATTATATTTTTCCTATCTTCCCAAAAACTTTTTAACTGCCCTGTAAGCCCTGTCTATCTTACCTACTCTCAAATCATCTTGTATTCCTTACAATTCTCCTCCATCCATTTATTTCTAGCTTTTCTACACTCATGTACTATCTTATTTCTAACTGTATTATATTTTGCTTACTTTCACTATCCACTTCTCTGAAAGGTTTAAGCTTTCTTCTATTCTCTATTAAATCTAATATCTCCTTTGTTACCCACGGTTTCTCGCTTCTATTTTTTCTTACCTATAGTCTGTGTTGCTGTATCATGTACAGTCAGTTTGATTTCTTTCCATTTATTTTCTACGTCCTCCTACAGCTATCTCTTTGCTCTTAATATCTAATACTTGTTTATATTCCTCTTTACCCTACTATCATTAAGCTTACCTAGATCCCATCCTCTCTTTAACCTTTCTCAATTTTTGAATTTTAGTTTACACTTCATTTTAACTAAGTTATGATCGCTATCTATGTCAGCCCCTGGATAACTACGACAGTTTTTAACTTGGTTTCTAAATCTTTGTTTAACTAAAATATAATCTATTTGGTATCTAGCCCTATCCTGGCGCTTTCCAGGTATATCTTCTCCTAATATGTTGTTCGAATAGGGTGTTTACAGTTACTAATCTATGTTCCTGGCAAAACTCAACTAATCTTTCTCCTCTATCATTTCGCCTGCCATACCCAAATTTTCCTACCATTTTTCCCTCACTACCTTCTCCCACTGACGCATTAAAATCGCCCATAACTATTAAATTCTCATCTCCTTTACTTTTCTCACTATACTATTTATATCCTCGTATACCTTTTCTACTTCCTCATCCTCGTACTGAGTTGTTGGCATGTAAACCTGTACCAAAACAGTGTCTGTGGGTTTTGTACTCAATCTAACCATAATTATTCTATCACTAAATTGTAAGTACTCTTTAACTTTATGCCCTAATCTTTTACCTAACACTATTCCTACGCCTGCCTGTCCATTAGTTGAAGAAGTTGTAATTATTCTATAATTATCTTTCCAAAGTCATTACTATCTGGCCATCTCACCTCACTAATACCTAAAATGTCCAGCTTTTCCTTTCTCATTTCGACTAATAAATTCGTTAACTTATCTACTCTGAGTAATGACCTTACATTCCAAGTCCCTATCACTAAATCGAACTGTTGTTTTATATTCTTACGATGACGAGCCCCAAGTACCCCCTCCCGGAGATCCGAATGAGGGAGTATTTTACCTCCGGATAAGAATTTTACTTGTGGGCTCTCCATCATATGTAATTCGTGTTTTAGGCCACGCACACCTGGGAAATATTGTGGTAGGCTCCCATATCTTTCCACAACGCAGTTTTTAAAGATTTTAGCAAAAAGCCGTATCCGTCACGGCCAACCCCCAACAAGCTTGTAAATTATTGAGGATCGCCCGAGACCAACCGACCCTCCTCCAATATCTTTTAGCCAGCAAGGCTGCTGCCCCTTGCTGCGCCTTTTAATCGCCTTTTACGATAAGCAGGCTTACTATAGTAGTATTCTTTATCCCCTACTATAGGGGAAAAGTTAAATTAAGTAAAACTAATTAATAAATTTTTGCTTATTGAGAAATTCAATAAATATGTAAAATTTTCGTAGCGCTACCATGGACTATTAATTATTCATAGTAAATGTTGTCACTAAGATTTCAGAATACAAATTAAGATTTAGTAGAATTAGAAGTAAAATTCGGTTTTACACCTTTTGAGTAAAACAGTTATTTCTCTTGTAAGAATTTATTTTTTATTAAATCGCATTTATAATGTACATATTTGTTTTAAAAAAGAATATAGCATTATTATTTTGAGTTCAGTTGATTATCCTATAATTATTAATTTCTCCAAAGGTTTTAAGGTAATTGCAAGAATTCATTCAATACAAATACATATAACGATATAGTGATGACTAATAGAAACTGAAAACAAAGGTTTCGAGTTGATTCCAGCTCATCAGACATAAATAACATTTTTGTTCTTAATAGTTATGTTTCAGAGCCATCATAGAACTTCGTTACTTCAGTGAAGGAGTAAGTAACATATTATGTGGCAATCATGTTTTCGATTTAAAGACATTAGACATAATTTAGGTTTCCAAATTTCCTTTTAAGCAATTTGATACAGTCAGTTGCGTTATAAAAATTTAGGTGGCGTCCGTTATTTTATTTTCAACTCTATTAAACCCACTGACCCAATCTCATGAGACAGTGGGTCAAAAGCTCAATTAGCTAAACATCTTAAGAGTTTTCTTTTTCTAAAAGCCGTATTCCATTCCAACCTTACCCTGGGCTTGTTACTATTATACAAGAATTCTCAATACGTTAAATAAAATCAACCACGATTTTTTTATTTTTACAAGATTATAAAATCGAACACTAAAATGTTAACCTTCAAATTATAGTGTATTACATTTGAAATACTTACTGAGGATAGTTTTAAATATGTATATATGTTTGCTTAGTATTCTAGAATATCTATTTTTTGAATTTACAACCTACAATATTTGAATTTTTGCAATAATTAGACAACCTTTGCGTAAGTGACTAAATATGTGCTTAGAAACGGTTGGCCATCATGTGAGGCATTTGCTGTAAATTTATTTTGTGTTTGTGCTTTCAGTTGTCACTTTGTTCAATTCTTTTTCTTCGCTAATTTCATCATCTACAGGTTTGTATCATAAAAAGTTTATTCTTTAATCGTATTTATTTTCTACTCTAGAAAAACCAAATCATGAGTTGGAAACAGTTTATCACATAAAAACTGTTTGGCATTACAATTGTTATCATATTTATTTTCCATAGCCATCTTTCATATTTTAGAAAAGAATATGGTAATCAATGAAAACGCATGCATTGACACATGCAAAGTACAAATCCATTTTTTTCTAAAACGTATGTCATAGCGACCTTAGATAAGAGAATTTTTTTTCTTATCATCATTAGGTCTTCGTGGAACTGATTAGATGTGTACCCTCATTGTTTCCTATTCCTACTCATTTCCCTGAAATTTCCACTATCTGCGTGCATTAGTCTGATCTAGGCCTATTTCTATCTCTTTTTTTCCGTATGTCTGCTTGTACTAAATCCCGTACTATTCCCCAAAAATGCTTTAGAACACATCCTTTCCTTCTATTTCTTCTATTTTTTTTTGTTTTTCACATATTCTTTCAACAATTTTCTCTTTCTTTCTATGTTTGATGTCTTCAAACATAGATTTTGTTAGATGCAGTTCGGTTCCCCTTCTATTGTTTTGCAAATATATATCATATTTCCCCGATATTCAGTGGTATGTGAAAGAGATTAAGCAGCCTGCAGTTATCAAAATCCCCCAACACTCGAACATTTACCGAATTCATAGTTTTCCAATATATTCTTTTGAACAAGGTTTATCGTCTTGAAACTGGTTGAACACGTACCTGCACTTATTTATATTCTGAGCTAGCCTACACAGTTCTCTGAAATTCTCACACAGTCTATATACAGTTCGGTTCTCCTTCTATTGTTTTATAATTTTATGCCCTATTTCACCGCGATTCAGTGAAGGGGATTAACACTTTGACTGCAGAAGACGCGCATGTGCGTCTTTACAATGGTAATAGTCATGTGCGGACGACGCACTAGTGCGTCCTCTGTAATAGGTTATTTCTAAGCGCCAGTACTCATTCCGCACTCGCTAGAGCTTGTTTTATATTTGTCCACATATAGGAGACGTGTTCGTCTTTAAGTGATTGCAGGCGTTTCAAATTTAAGATGGCTGATGATCTAGATTTTACAGCCGGCTTTTCTGCAAAGAAAAGACGGAAAATGTGTTTAGAATTCCACTGAAATTAACAGATAATGAATTAAAGTATGCATTGTTAGCATCTGAATTGGAATTAGAAGACAGCGAGGATGAATTTATTTCCAAAGTTGATGACGAATTGTCATCTGAAGATAGTGATCAAGCAGTAGATATGATCGAAGCGTCCCAAAATAATATGGGTGAACCAGAACAACTTACTGATTAGGGATGGAAAGAAAATTGTGAACCAATGTTAAAAATGGCGTTTGTAAAAAAGAGTGGTATGTTAGTAGGGATGGATGTTACAGCCACCCCTTATGATTATTTTCGTTTGTTGGTGGACGATCAACTACCAAATGTGGTAACCCAGGAAACAAACCATTATGCTGAAAGTGTATTTCTCTTGGATAAGACGAAGCCTAAGTCTCGAATTACAGACTGGATTGATATCACAGTTGATGAACGCTTACGCTTTATCGCACTAATTTTTCACACTGGAACTATAAAATGTAACAGAATTCAGGACTACTGGAAAACGCACTGGTTATTTGGTTTAACTTGCTTTTCAAAGTACATGAAACGCGATCGGTTCCTACTAATTTTGCGCTGTATACATTTTGCAAAAAATCCAGAAGAGGGCGAAGATCTACCAAATGATCGTCTTTATAAAATTCGATCTTTACTCGATTATTTTCACAAAAAGATGATGTCAATATATTATCCTGCTAAGAACTTGTCGCTTGATGAGTCGATGTTGTTGTGGCGAGGACGATTGGTGTTCAAGCAATTTATAAAAAACAAGCGTCATAAATATGGCATAAAGATGTATATGCTTACGGAACCTGATGGTTTGGTTTTAAATATGGCATTGTATGCTGGCCAGGCTGATGAATTAGGTGGCAAAGGACATGCAGAAAAGGTTGTTATGTATCTAATGCGCGATTATCTGGGAAATGGACATGCCGTGTATATGGATAATTTTTACAACAATTACAGCTTAGCTAAGAAATTATTAGACCAAAATACTTACCGCACAGGGACTCTTAGAGCGGACAGAAAAGATTTTCTCAAAGACGTGGTAGCAGCAAAACTTAAAAAGGGCGAAACAAAATCAGCATATCGAAGCGGTGTTATGGTGGGAAAGTGGAGGGGACAAACGAGATGTCACTTACATTTCTACCGAATTCCAAAATGAATTAGTGGTTATGAAAAATAGAAGGGGACAAAAAATTGAGAAACCATTAGCAATTGGCAAATATAATAAATATATGAGTGGTATAGACCGCTCGGATCAAATGATAGCTTATTATCCATGTTCACGTAAAGTAATGCGGTGGTATAAAAAAGTAGGAATTCATACATTTCAACTATTGTTACAACATTCGTTGCACTTGTATAACAAGTTTTCTGGAAAACATTTACATTATTACGAATTTAGGCTGGCAGTAATAGAAAAATACTTCATAAAGAAAGTCCAAAAACTAAAATACCGAGTAAAAGCTCTTCAGCTGCTCATTTACCGGAAAAAATAACTGAAAAAGCACAAAATGGTAAAACCCCCAGAAAAAAGTTCAAAGTTTGTTATAATAAAAAAATTCGAAAGGACACAGTATACCATAGCATGGTATGTCCAGGATCTCCCGGGTTATGTCTTGAACCGTGTTTTTCAGCACACCACATAACAAATTAGTTATAAGAATTGTTTTTTAAGTTAATCTTTGCTTTTATGTAGTCATTCATTGTTATAGCGTCTTTTTATGTAAATAAATGATTGATAAATACGTGTACATTATTTTTAAAGCAGACGCGCTTGTGCGTCCAATCGCATATGGATTGAAGATATCATTCCATATGCGGTAGACGCGCATGTGCGTCTTGACACAAATTTTCAAAAATGTATACCAATACGACTTTATGTAAAATAGTATGAAAATAAACCAAAATATAGCTCATTTAATCACAATACTGACACCGCTATGGGGTATGACCAATGCCCCACATACCGCAGTCAATGCGTTAAGCAGCCTGTGGCTGCCAAGATTTTCCAACACTTAGACATTGCTGAATTAATTCTATTCTGAGCTAGCCTACACAGTTCCTTGAAATTTCCACAACTTAGATGCAGCTCGGTTCCACTTCTGTTGTTTTCTAATTATATGTCATATTTTAACGAGATTCAGGAGTACGTGAAGGAGGTTAACCAGCCTGTGGCTGCCAAGATCCCCCAACACTTAGACATTTGCCGAATTAATAGTTTTATAGTAAATGCTATCGTAGAATTAACATTAGTTGAGAATATTGCAAAACCAACACCTGTAGTTGCTTATAATAATTATCAGATTTAAGTACAGCTATTTTTTCATCATAAGGTTTCCATCTTAGAACTGCTTGGAATAGGTTGGAAGCATACTTCCATTGATTTCTATTCTGGGCTAGTCTACATATTTCCCTGAAATTCCCACAGTCTACATCTTTAACTATTTGTGTATAATAGTCCAACCTAAGTCTACCTCTACCTGTCTTTTTCCTATCTCTGCTTCTAGTATATCCAGCACTATTCCCTCATGCCTTAGTATGTGGCCTATCATCCTATTTCTCCTATTTTTTACTGTCTTCCACATACTTCTTTCTTCCCCTACCATTACTAGTACCTCTTTGTTCTTAAATTTGTCTGTCCATGATATCTTCATCATACATCTGTAGCACCACATTTCAAAGGCTTCTATCTTTTCCTGTCCCCGTCTCTTACTGTCCAAGTTTCACAGCCATATAGTGCTGTGCTCAACACATATGTTTTAAACAATCTCTTCCTTCTTCTTAATCTTCTTTGGGAATTAAACCACTCATAGTTTTTAAAATCAACTTTATTTACGTTTCGATCCATGACCTAGGATCGTTGTCAAAATAATAAAAACTTCAAGTTTGACATTTATGACATAAATTGAAGGTGACTGATTTATTGATGTTTGAAATATTTGGTTTGGTACTCAAACTTGAAGTTTTTATTATTTTGACAACGATCCTAGGTCATGGATCGAAACGTAAATAAAGTTGATTTTAAAAACTATGAGTGGTTTAATTCCCAAAGAAGATTAAGAAGAATGCTAAACAAACCACAACAAACATACAGGGAGTATTAATCTCTTCCTTGTTGTCTTTGAACACAGTAGTTGCTTTTTCTTGTTAAATGTAGCACGATCTTGTGTTAATCTTTGTTTTATATCTATTGCGCTATTCCCATCTTGCGTTATTTGGCTTCTTATGCAGCAGAAATTCTTAACCTCTCGCAAGTTCTTGTCACTTGTTTGTATTCTTGCTTTTGATTTATTTTCTCCTCATTTACATACTAGTACTTTAGTTTTATTTTTGTTAATTTTTATACCGTATCTCTCTGATAGAACTGTTTCCATTTCATTAAGAGCAGCTCCTAACTCTTTCTGGCTAGATGCTAATACCACTATATCATCTGCAAATTTAAGCATATCAATCTTTTGTCTCTGCATAATAATTCCAAATGTCCCTGCAATTGACAGTAAACATTGCCTCTTCGATGTACAAGTTAAAAATTAATGGGAATATGGCACATCCCTGTCTCACCCTTTTCCTAATATTTACTTCTTTACGTTCCTGCTCTAATTGTACTACAGCTGTTTGCTCTTTGTATAAGCTATGTACTATCTGTCTATCCCTAAAACTCATTCCAATCTTTTTGAGTATTTCGAACATTTCTTTCCATTTTATACTGTCGAATGCTTTTTTCAGATCTACAAACCTTATATACACGCTTTCCCCTTTTTCTATCGTTTTCTCCATTATCACCCTCAGAACTAAAATAGCCTCCTGAATTACCCTAAAACCAAATTGATCTTCTCCTAATATTTCTTCAGCTCGTTTTTCCATTCGTCTTTGTACAATTCTAGTTAGTATTTTTCACACATGTGTTGTTATTATTGTTTGAAAATGTTCACATCTGTCTGTGCCTCTCTTTTTTTGGTATAGTGACTATGATGTTTGAGATCTTTGGGTATCTCGCCTGTCTCATACATATAGCTTACAAGTTGAAAGAGACGTTCTGTTACTGCTTGTTCAGCGGATTTTAGAGTTTATGCTTATACCTTATCTGTACTCAGCGCCTTACCATTTTTCAGACCCTTTAATGCTAATTCAATCTCATCTCCAAGTATAGAATATCCCGTCATCCTTTTCAATATCTGATTCATGTTCTAATGCTGTTAATTCTTCTCCTGCATATGAATTCACTATATATTTCTGTCGTCTAACCACTTTCTCCATCCCAACTCATCCCTTTCAATGTCTGATTCATGTTCTAATGCTGTTAGTTCCTCTCCTGCATATAAATTCCTTATGTAGTCCTGCCATCTAACCACTTTCTCTACGTTTTGTATGATGTTTCCTCTCGCATCCCTTATATTTTGGCTATACGGTCTTATATCCCTAAAATACATTCTAATTAGTTTGTATGCTTCATCTGTCTTTCTAATTTCCATCTTAGTGTGTACCTCTTTGCAGTTTTCATCAATCCATTGTTCTTTGGCTTTCCTGAATTTGTAAATAATTTCCCATTTTATGGCTTTGTATCTCTGTTTTCCTGTTTCGTCTGATCTATTTTTGTATTTTCGTCTTTCTTCTATTAAATTCGGGATATCCTTATTTTATCCATGGTTTCTTATTTTCTTTTTGTGCATACCCAGGAATTTCTCTGGCCGTCATGTCTAAGCTCTCTTTAATGTTATTCCATTCTGTTTCTACTTCCTTAGTATCAGAAATTTTTCCGTTATCTTTCAGCAATACATCCGACTTTTTTTCAAATTTTTCATGGATATCTTTATTTTTTAGTTTCTCAAAGTCAAAGTGCCTTTTTCCGTTCCCCTTTTTCAAATTTTTTAATTTAAGAGTGGCCTTCATAATTACGATGCTGTGGTCAATGTCTATATCTGCTTCTGGGTAGCTTCTACAGTATTTTACTTGATTCCTAAACCCTTGTCTAACAAGAATATAATCTATTTGATATCTTCCTATATCCCCTGGCATCTTCCACGTGTATCGTCTTCTAGCATGATGTTGAAATAATTTGTTTGTGATGGATAAACTATTTTTGTCACAAAATTCTACCAACCTATTTCCCCCTGTCGTTTCTCAAGCCTAAACCAAATAAACCTACTACCACTCCTTCCCTACCCTCACCTACCACTGCATTAAAATCGCCATAGTTATTAAATTTTCACGTCCTTTTACGTATCTTAGTATGTCTTCGATATCTTTGTAGATCGCTTCTACCTCTTCTTCACTCGGCTAGAGGTGGGCATGTATATTTGTATTATTACTGTATTTACCTGTTTAGATTCTAATCTGCTGCTGTATGAATTACCCTGAAGTCTCACTCCAAAAATCCCCCACCTCTGGTCACCGAACTTTGCTGATCCCTACTATGTTTAGTGCTAAGTTACCCATTTCAATTTTTAAATTCTCTAGCTTACCTACTTGCTTCATACTTCTAACATTCCACGCTCCGACTCGCAGAATGTTTCCGATTCTTTTTCTAAATTTTCCAATCACATCCTCTGAAGTAGTCCCATCCCAGAGATCCGAATGGGGATCTTTTTACCTCTGGAATCTTTTACCCCCAGAAGCCATCATCTTAAATACAATTTAAGTACGCTGTGTACTTTTTCTAACAAAAACAAAATTTGTTAAATGCTGTCAAAATGGCAAAATTTAAAAGACGGAAAAGTTATGAATAAAAATGTTCAATACCCCTCCCAAACGAGCCGTTTATGACTACAATTCAAAAATCATTTCCATGCCATATTGGTCATATTATACAAAATAAATGTACAAAATGTTACCACTTAAAAAAACATTTTAAGTATATTTGAATTAAACCGATATTACGCCAAAATCTTTAAATAGCTCCTCTAACTCCCTTAGCAAGCATGTTTGGATAACAAGATTTATGTCAAATCAACATGAAATGAGCTGTAGAATTTGCAGATTTTTTCTGGACATCCTGTATGTATTTTAAGTCAACTTGCTTAAATAAAATTAACGAATTAGCATTATAATGCAATAAATGTTTAGGTATACGAATATAACTTTGGTAAAGGGATAAACTTCAAGTCACGAAAACTTTTAACATATGTTACTCATTATAAAAACTATGCTGTTAACATTTGTAAAATAAATGTAATTTTGTTAAATTGCATTATTGCAAGTAGTTTCTATAAATAGTAAACCAGTGCATGTTCTTCATAAATTTTTTCCACGAGATCTTGAAATTGTAAAATACCTACCAACAATCATTTATCTAACAATAATGACACACATGATTAATAAAATAAAAGTTTCGAATCAGGATGAATATTCAGTCAATTTTAAAGTAGAACTACTAACTGTAAGGTTGCACTTAAAGACAAACATCCAAATGGATTTAAATAAAGTATATTATGTGCAATACACAAATATTGCCAAACCTCTCAACATGACATTGACTGTTTCAAGTGTGTTAATAGCAAAGAACCACCAGTTTCGTTAGGACTACAGTTATTTAAAAGAAGAAAGGTTAACAATTAGAATGAATAGCACCCAAAATATTCTTTATTCGTGGTTGTATTTTCCAAATTTTATTAACTTTAAAAGAGCTAGCTATTATCAAGTGAATTGTTTCTTGAATAAAACTGGTAACAGACATTTTTTGAATATAATTTTAACAGATTGCTAGGATATCTTTTACTATTTACCAAAGACAAGAATTTACTACATTAAATTTCCAACTCGGTTTAATAAAGAACTAAAGATAAAAATTGGATAGAAGAACAACACTGATCCAAACTCATTCAAAGTAAAGAAAACCATCACAGTCTTTTTAAGTTAATGTTAGAATACAAATTTATCAATTGAATTTTATAATAGTTAAATAAATCACATACATGAAGGTATAGTACAAAATCTAAAAATGTTTTGGGGTTTTGTTAATTTAAAGTGGTGTGTACAAGATAGGCCAACTAAGATGACACTTTCCATAGAGCAAAACCTATAAGAAACAGAAAATTTTTATATGTGTTAAAAAATGTTAGAGAGTATCGCTCAAAAATATTTTGTTTATACAGGATTGCTCTGGAAAGAGTAACGGTTAAAAATGTTGTTTTTTAAATGGAACACCCTGTATATTATTGCATGTTTGAATCTTACATTTGTTTTTAACTTTTTTTTAGAATAAACTTCATGCATATCTTTAATACTTTTAAGATATTAAATGATTTAAAAAATATATAGAAAATAGTGTTAGAAAATGAATTGTAGCATGCAGTTCATTTAGTTCTAAAAATTTATATTAAATTGGTTAAATAACAACTATGTAACACATTCAAATTGTGTAATATGAAATCCGTATTATTTTGTAATGGGTTTAAACTAAGTTTGATACATAATTTCTTTTAAATTTGATTTTTAGTGGTAAGGAAGTACAGTGACATATGCAGGTAATGCCGGATATAGTTAAATTATAGAGAGAAGGGGAAAGCGTCTTTGGTTAGCGATGACTTGTCCAGGTTCACTGAACAGAAAAGAATCCTAAAAATATGTATCCATAATCTAGTAATTAAATGGTTACTTAATTACGAAAATGAACGGGAGTATCAAAGCAGCTCAATTAAATGGTGATGATCATTCACGTAGTACGCAGTGAGTTTGATTTCCAATAACAAAGTCGCATTACTTATGTTACCATGCTGGTAATCTGTATCGATATTTATGAATATTCTGTTTGATTTAATTAATACGTTAGTATTAATATAGGTTGCTTGTTTACATCCTAATTTAGTATTAAGGATTTTCAAATGGTCATGACATCCCAACGAATGGTTTATATTGTTTATTACATAATTACAATTTCAAGATAAACTTTTGTAAAATAAATGGTATTCATTAGTTGCTTTGATGATATTAGTGCACTTCAAAGATCCATGAGAAATCACCCCACTTTGCTAATAAAAAGTAGAGATTAATTTCTGAAACAATACATAAATTGACGACCCATCATGAGGCATGGAATTTGAGGGAAATACTTTTAGTTTCAAAAATTAACGTTTTTTTAAAAAAGAACATGTTTAATAGGAAAATAAAAAGGTCAAAGTTAAATGCATAAGTTTGAACAACAGGTATATTTGTACATATGAAATTGAAATTCTTTTGTTATCCATTGCTGCAAAATACATGCAATTCAAGTGGTTTATTGCAGGATAAAACAAGTTTATTCAAAGGCACGGGTACTAAAACTCTGTTAAAAAGTAGTTTTGAGTATATAGGAGTTAGAAGGAGAGGTTGGTAGAGTGATAAGCGGTATTGTTATTTGTTTTGGAAGTGGTTAAATGCAATTAGGTGAAAATGGAGAATGATAACATTATATTGGATTTGCTTTAAAACTATGCATTTTATTTGAGTTTAGTACTCGGAATTTTTATTCCTTTTCTGCAGAGGACAGTGTAACAATTTTTTATAAAAGAAAAAATCGCTAAATTACTTATTTATAATCCCAAATAAGTTTTCATATTCATAATAAATTTTTAGTTCCAGATGGAAAACAATAAGCAATCCGATATTTCCCATCAATTCTATTGCAAGGTTAAATTCCATACTTCATTGTAATAAATTATATACTTCAGGTGTTTTAAATCTTGTGAACGTCATAAAAACCTCAAGATAATAATTTAAAATAGCACTTTAACATTAGAAATTGTAAGTAAATATGATATTATTCTCAAATATTTCAAGATTTTCCAAGTTGTTTTATAAACACCACTGGTGGCCCATCCTTGTCTTTTTAAACATATGTTTTCTTTCGCATATTTCGGTGTAGATAGGGTTTTCCGGAACGAATCGTTCTTATAAGCCATTTTGATCAATTTGGTCACTTCTATTCCATCCTCCGAGAAATTTGTGATGTGGTCGCTGATGTGCAAAACGTAAGAATTTGAATACAGCTTTTCCCTTCAAAAATGTTGGCCTGAGGTAGTTTTTTCTTTTACACAGAAATGTGTCACTGATGTCAATAAATTTTTATGGTTTAGTCTAGTTAACAGGATCTACGAATAGATATCATTTATACTGGTTTATAAAAGACTTTTAATTTTGTTCAGCATAAGCTACTGATACATAAAACAGAAGCTCTTGGTATATTTCGTGTCTTTCTGTCTAGGTTTGAATCTTACTTGACAAACCGTAGCCGGGATGTTAAACTTCAAGCTTTGACGAATTTTCCTACCAATAGGCTTACTTGTTGGCAACTTTGTCAACAATTAATCCAGGATTCAATAAACGTTGGTTAAATGAATACCTCCATTTACTTCAGAATACATCTAAATGGACAATCCCCGCAAAATGACTAGAAGGTAATTTCGTGCTTTATTTTACGCCAGTTACATTCCTTATGTATTGACCTTTAGCAAGAGCAACAAAGCTGGGACCCGAAAGTGACGAAAAAATAAGAGTTGTTCAGTTAATGACACCCTTGAGTAGCGATTACTAAGGTTGTGTTGTTTTTACCCCCTTAAATTAACATAACATTAGCAACACACATGAATGGGGCTCTTGTTTAATAGATATTTTTTTTAATTTGGCATTGTTTTATCTCTACACAAATAAGACATTTTTTAACTAATGAAATGAGCGTTTCTTTTTCTTTTCTCATCCCATTTAAGATATTAAATTTTCATTATTTTGGGTGAGAGGTTTGTTGGAAATTAGTTTAGAATAAATCTTTTAATTTTCAGGATATTGTATCTAAAGGTCAAGGTTTGTTTGTGATAATCCAGGTGGTATTATCTACCACCGGTTTTGTACTTGGCGCTCACTAATAGTATATGGCCCGTGTAGTCGTGTTTTTGATTTTATGCAATATAATTTTGCTTTTGTTACTGATTTGGAAGCTTCTACAATTTCATCAGCGAAGATTTCGTCTTGGATTGGATGATGCCAATTACTCCTGTAGAAACCACTAGCATGAACATTAAATTTATGTGTATTATCGATATTAAATTTATTGCACGGTATTTTTATCATAACATAAACCCAGTTTTACAATCCACTTGCTCCAAAGGAAACAATCTAAAGTATACGCAAAACATGTAATTTTCCATTGTTTCTTGAACAACCCTTTTGGGTAGGAGGAAACAATGTAAAAGAATATCTACCTAGACAAAGTGGTAGTTTGGCGCCCTCTCGATTGTGATTAGAAAAAGAAGAACGAAAGCCTTTCAAGGTAAGTAAATATGTAGTTCTTTTGTCATTTGGCTTTCCCACAGTTGTATTCATTTTCTTAAAAACCCCTCCCATATCATTGTAGCTAGTCTGTGCAGCTGTAAAATTGTTACGTCAAGGAAAATTAGAATATTAACATAATGCTGTTTTTACACATAACAACAGTGATCTACTACTATCATCCATGTTCGTTAGAAAATATTTACAAATATATAAGCAAATATAACAATGTTTTAATTTGTTAGATTTGAAGCAAACTGAAAAAATGGTTCTGTTGCTTCTATGACTATCGTAGAGTCCTTGTTATACTTCTTGTTATCCCATAAACATCAGGTAAGTATACAAATTTTCTTTCTAATATACTATGACAGCTTATTTTGGTGAGTCGTGTTGTCATAAATTTCAAGCGACGAGTTTAAAATTTTAAAAGGAATATCTAGGATTTCTAAAATTTAAAATTCCATTTTGTTAAGACGAAATGATTGTTTTGACATATGTCATTGGGTGTTGTTTGAATGATTTTTTAAGCATAATGTAAATGCGTTTTTTGAAATGTAAGATAAGTATACAGAATATTACAATTTGTCTGATCCATTACATTGTTCACGTTCAAAATTAATCTTTCATGTACTAATGGTCATTAATATCAGTTCTACAGCTGATCAAATATATGCTATTTGGTCAAGTTGATTTCGTACAGAAAACATCCTCTACATTTGACTTTTCAATGCTTCATCTGAAGGTACTATATTGGCCAAGAAGCTCGTCTTTTTTACTGGGAAATTTTGAATTCTGACAAACTCTTGCATTTCCAAGCAAGGTGCAATGTGCATGACAACACACACACATGACCTACATTATACCTCTCATGTGAATGAGGACGCTTTTTGTGAAAAATGTTCACCTAACATTTTTCAACCGATCCGTGTCAAGAATCGCACCCGGGATCCTAGGGATCAACAATCATACGAGAATCTGTCTTATACACAGAGCTACCCACAAAAACAACTAAGGACATTTACCCTTCACTAGAGTACAGTTCATAATAGGTTCAATTTTTCTTACACCCTTGTAAAATGATTTATTTTTATTCATGGCATATCCTGTTATTTTATGGGTACATGCTTGCTCCATTTTCAAAAATGTGTATTCATATGTTTTTCATGCCCAATTAGTATTATCAAAACTGATCCACCAATGGATGTTATTTTGAGATTTGACAGAGTTTGATTAACAATTGTAATGGATGGTTGTTTTCAAGGTTTCACTCTCTTTAATTACAATATTCGAAACGAAAAGTTGCGTCGTCCAACAGTGTGTAGAAACTGCCACAAAATGTTCGCTTTTTAATTGTAGTCCGCCAAGAGTAATTGTGTTCTCTTTTATTTAGTCTTCAAAGATATTAGTGAGTCATCCAACAGTATGCATTAAACCACCCGGGATGGTTCTTTCTTTAATGGCAATCCTCAAAAAGTAAAAGATGTGTTACTTAGTCAAATGATATAATGCGGTATATTTATATTTACGCCATCTGCTGTTTATTTAAAAATATGAAACATAACAAGTGCTTGAATTATTTTGTTAGAAACGATTCAAATTTGTTTAATTTTTCTGATTTGAAACCATCCCTACCCTACTACTTAAACCAGTATTACAAAAATTACAAATATTGACGCTGCCTGCAATACATTTACCACATTGTATTAAATATGTTGTAAAATTACAAAAGAAATATCAATGCACAACAATATACATAGCAATAACATGTTACGTGGGACCATTGCTATTTCTTATTGTGAAAAATGCTTCACCAGATACACTTCAAAATTCTAAAGGTTTACTGTTTGCTGATGATTGCCAATTGTATAGAAGAATTCATGAGTATGAAGATTGTTGTAAATTACAAAGGGTTCTTAATACAGTGGTAGTCTGAGTTAAATCGTTCAACATAAGCTGCAATATAAAAAGTACATGATAATAACATTCAACAATAAAACAATAAATTTTATATGATTACTTCATTGATGTAAATCAGCTGAAATGGGTTAATAAAATTAAGGTTATCGATGTAACTGTGGCTGTTAATCTAACATATCAGGACCATATTTCTAACATTACTAACAAAGCATTTAGTACAATGGGATTTATAATCAGAAATTCAAAAGATTTAAATGTTAATTCTACAATAGTTCTTTACAATGCTTTTGTGAAATCTAAACTTATGTACTGTAATGTACTATGGTCACCAAACCACATTACGTATTTAAGAAGCATGCTTGAAAGAGTTCAGAGAAAACTTTTAAAATATTGCTATTTCAAAAAGTATAAACATTACCCAACAAGAGGCATTGATTACAACATTTTGTTGTTGATGTTTAATTTAAATTGGTACAGAAAATGCATTTTGATACGTCAATTGGTATTTTCCGCAGTTATTCATAATGATACGAATGATACCGAATCTTAAACTTATTGTCTTTCAGGGTTCCAAAGAGCAACATCAGAAATAAGGAGATAGTCTATTTACCAATGGCAAGCACCAATTTCTTTAAGAACTGCTCAGTTTTTAAATTATGAAGTAATTGTTGTGTTATTATATATTACGACTCTGGTTTCATAATAACGTTGTTTATTAATCGTATCTAAATACATTAATTGAGAACTATAACATAATAGTACTTGAGCTTGTTGAGCTTGATACAACTTCCACATCTTTGGTACGGCTGTCTCCCTGCACGCTATGCAGTGTTGAACATAATCATCAAACTAAAACTAATATTACAACAGTAATATAAATAGTTTAAGTGATGTTAACATATTTCACATATCATTAACTTTGTATAAAAAAATCATCTTGCTACTATGTAATTATTTTTTGTTGTCATGTTTCACCTATTTATGTGGCATTATTTGTACTGGTTCGTGAATATATAAATAAATACACTGTTCCAGAGAATTGGAATAGGACTAAAACAGATACAAACACCTACTACCTTATACATGTACACAATAAGGCCAAGTGATAAATATTTATACGAGGCAGTCTTTCAAAGAACTATCAGTGCAGATGTGAACATCTATCTCAGTATTTATTTTCTTGTATGCATCACGCATATGATAAAGTGGAGAATATTTTAATTTATTTGTTCTTAATCTCAAGAGATAGAACAATTGCAGATTTCTGAATGCTATCTTTTGAGTGTTATATTGAGGCAATCTGCTACTATTACAGCCTGTAATCAGTTGTTTATAAATCTTGCATAAAAATGATAATATAATGCATTACCTTCCACCAACAAGACTTTTAAAATTGTACTTTCTCGGCAATGAGCATGTGGGTACTCGATTGGCGAATAAATTCCTTTTGTTCTAAAAGTTAAAAATTTCAGAAACCGATGTACTGCTTCCATACACCTAATATCATTATCATAATGGGGTTCTTATATAATAACAACATATTCACGAGTAAATCTCACATAGGCATTATAGAGTACAATTAGTTCTTCAGAAAATCTTTGCTATTTCCGATAATGAGGGTCAGGATATTATCAAATATCACTCCTAAATCTTGAGCCTCAGTTAGTCTTGATAAGATATTACCATGTATAGAGTAACCGTAGGTAATTGTAGAGCATGCAAGAGTATAAGACAACATTTATACATGTTGATAGAGAAAATCCCAGAAAAGGAATGAAACATAATAGGGGAAATACAAAAAACAATAGAACAACTAGACGAAAAGAAACAAAAACTAAAGCCTAGCCAAAAGACTCAGAAGATACCAAAAAAAGTAATAACAGTAATAACATACATTCAAAAGCAAAAGAAATTCTACCAAACTATAGACAAAGCCAAAATCACAATAAACAACCTACCGTAAACACACAGCACAGACACTGAAAACACTTTTAAAGCAATCTATGGTTCAATCCATCACAACACAACCAACACGCAAAATGGATTCAAACAGCAACAAACGAATACAACACAATAAAAGAGATGCAAGAAATAATCATTACACACAAAGAAATTAGCCAAACCATTAACAAATCACACAAATGGAAAGCACCTAGCAAGGACAAAATAGCAAACTTCTGGCTAAAAAAATGTACAACACACACACACATACACCTAGCAAAATTATTCACCAAATATATCGCACAAACACATACAACATCGCATACATTAACAGAAGAAAAAGCATATCTCAAACCAAATACTGAAAAAGATTCAGAATACCCATCAAAATACCTTCCAATAAGATGTCTACCAACAATATACAAAACATCCATAATTTCACAAAAACTTGTAACATGAAACGGCATAATACGTGAAGAACAAAAAGGATACAACAAAAAAACACTAAGATGTAAAGAGCAATTGTTAATAAACACAGAAATAACGCACCAAACTAAAATTAAAAAAAAATCTTTACACTACAAATACATTGACTACCAGAAGGCACACGACAGCATACCACACTCATGGCTAATACATATACTACAGATATAAAAAGCAAACACAACATATAAAATTTCTAGATACAATAATGAAAAACTTGAACACAACACTAAGCATAAAAACAAACACAGGTAATGTAAAAACGAAACCAATAGAGAGCAGAAGACACAAATACCAGTAGACTACTGTTTTCATACCAGAGAACTCCCAAAGTGTTTTCTGGTTCTGTCTAGCACTAAACCCACTATTGAGCACACTAAACAACACAAAATACGTATACAACATCACAGGTACACACCGACACAAAATAACATCTACTATATATGGACGACTTCAAACTAAGCATCAACACACTCACTACTCAATCCCCTACTTAAAATAACAGAAACATACAGCAACAACATAAATATGACCTTTAGAACAGACAAATGTAAAAAAAATCAGTATAATAAAAGGTACACTAACAAAACAAAAAACTTCATGCTAAACAACAACAACTACATACAAACAATGGACACAACAGACACATACACATATCTAGTATTGACAGAAAAACTAAAAATAGAACAGTCACAAATGAAAGAAGAACAGAAACAGAAATACAAACAAAGACACTAAAATACTCAAAATAGAACTCACAAAACAATAGCAATAAACTCATATGCAATACCCGTACTTCTTCAGCATAACATGTTCACAATACCATAAATACAGAATACACTACATCCACTCAACTATAGAAAGATATGCTCAATAAAAAAAATGGAGGAAGAGGATTCCTCGATATAAGAACATGTGCAGTAAATAAATAGATAATCTACAAAACTACACCTAACACTAGTTAAATAAATATTGACTTTTATTCAGCACTATACACTTGAGAGCATCTTTACAGGTTGGTGGTCAGCAAGCAAGAGAGCGAGCAACTCCAGTAAAACAGCATATAAAACTAGCAAGGCGGGGAGCATCATGTACAAGCGGCACTTAAAAGTTTTATAACATATCGTAGTAATTCATAAACCTTAACAAGTAGCATACACGTAAACACATCAGCCACATCACTGCAACTTAACAGTACGTTCAACCCCATAGAAGAAATCACAACACACACACACAAAGCAAGAAAACTGGTAGACTACCTTACACAACCACATATCGATCAAGAAGCATGAAACATGGTTGAAGAAAGGCAACATATTCAGTAAAACAGAGGGATTCATAATAGCGATTCATGACCAGACAATCAGCACATACCATTATAGTAATCCTATCATCAAAGACCCCCAATACAAAAACAGACAAACGTAGACTATGTAAACAACAAATAGAAACAATAGAACACATCACAAGCACATGTCCAATACTAGCAAACACAGAATACATCAAACGACAATACCATAAAAATAATACACCAACAATTAGCCCTACAACAGAAACTCACAAAAGAACGCATCAATATACAAATACACACCGCAAAACATACTTAAAAACAACACAAGCTATACTGAAACAAAAGCATAATAAAACGAAAAAACAGCACACAACAAACAAAACATTACACTCTTCCATAAAGAAAAAAAAATTACACAACTAATAGAAATATCTATCCCAAACACAACCAATATACAGAAGAAGACGGGAGGAAAAAATAGAAAAATCCATACAACTAGCTGAAGAAATCAAGGATATGCAGCATCAAGATAGGGTAGAAATTATACTGACCATATTATCAAGTACAAAAGTCATACCAAACAACCTACATCAATACATCCAAAAACTACAACTACATTCAAACATATTCCCACTTAAAATTTCTAAATATTGAATTTAATTGAAATTAAAGAATATAAGAGAATCCTTTTTATGTAGTATTTCACAGTAGTGGAAAAGTTTTTAATATAAGAATTTTATTCCATAGGAGGCCTAATAATGAATCCTATTTTCAATATTAACTTTTATATTTGGACTTCATTTTTAACTGGAATATTAAATGGAGCAACACTTACTTGCTGCTATGCTTCGATGGTATTAAATGGATAAGTCAAGAGTGGAGTAAACAAAATTATACAACAATGTTTACCAGAGCCGTTCTGTTTGCATTCGGTCAATAAAATCTTAAGGACCTTACACCATACATGACTGCATCATTGTATTTTTAATCATTTTTGTATGACATGATTTAACAAAAGAAAACAGACTTTTTTGTGGATCAATTAATTATAATTAAGGGCAAACTGAACTAATGCTTCGAAATATATAACCATAAATTCTACAGAATGAAAGAAATATCATAAATAATAAGCAAGTACAACCATGTCGTTCTGCCAACACAAGCACATAAATTCAAAACATCAAGAATACAATCTGCAATGTAAAATAGTAAGCTCATTAAAAACTATTTTATGAATTAAAGACCGTAAAAGGCTGAATTGATTTTCTTCTTGTAGAAAGCAAAATGTCAAAAATCTTGAGCAAATATTACATGATTTTCAACTTAAAATAAATATTCTAAAATCGACAATAAAAAAGTTTCTAATAACTTTTTCGAGGATTTTTTGAACATACTTTTTTTCAAACTACCGACCATTCTTAAAAATATGAATTCGTTAAATCTCTGGTGCAGATTTGCCAAACTTTGTGTATATTCTAATTCATGCAAAAACCAAGTATGAAGGTAATCTATGCAATTAAAGACAAACCTGATAAAAAATAAACTTTAAACTTACCATTTGTAAGTACTTGTTCCTCTTCATTAACTTCTGCTTTTGTAATACTCCCTAAATCATGAACTACCTTAGAGTCATTCACTTTTTCAAGTTTTGTACTCAATGATAGTTGCTGAGAAGCTCTTTCTATAGGAATGATAATGGGAGGTGGTTCGATCAATTTTTGATCTGCAGGAGGTGGTGAAGCAGGCGTATCAAAATGTATTACTTCATTTGATGTAGGAAGTAGCTCTTCAGATAATCCAGGTGTTGATACAGTCAATTTTGTAGTAAAAGAAATTTGCTCCAGGTCTTTGTGAAGAACAGGTACAGCAGTGGCTGCACTAGTAAACTGAGAAAAATGTTCCTTGGCATTTTGTAAAAGTGCAGGCAAATTTGTAACAGTAAAGCAATCTTTGGGGTTAATACCATTTAATAAACAAATTTTGTCTGGACTTTGGGGTAGTTTCTCATTGGATACACATTGATCTGCAAGCGAAGTAACTTTCCATGGTTTATTGTTAGTATTATTTGCTGTTAACGTAATCATTTTCGAAATATCTGGCTGCAGAAGGTTCTTGTCCGTGTTTGTAGTATCATTAAGCAATTGTGATAGTGTAATATTTTGTACTGATATTTTATCAGTTTCAGAAGGCCTACTACCGACAGGAGAAATGGCCAACAAATCAAATGATAAAGTACTTGCATTATTTATCTTAGTATTAGTACTAGCAATAGTAGGAATTACAGGTGGTGCAACTCGTTTTTCTGTAATTGTAGTAAAGTTTGATATTGAATCAGAAAACGGTAAAGCAACTGATAATGAATTACAAGATACTGGTGTATTATGTAATTTAGGTAAGTGCAAAGGAGCAGTTGTAGGTTCAGAAACAGTTAATTTTTTAACATTGTTAGTTTGAGATTCAAGACAATTCTCAAATGTTATATATTCATTTATCGAGTTTACATCACTTCCAGCAAAATCTGATTGGACTACCAAATCACTTTGAGCAATCTGTGTGCTTGTGTTTGATCTTTTAATTAAATTTATATCAATGCGTGCTTTACTTAATAAACTATTTGAATTATTATGCTCAAGTCTTTCAACATGGTGCGCGATTCGTTTTCTGCTGTTTATACAATTATTATACATAATATCATCTTCCTCAGTGTTAGTAGTATTATGTAACTTCTTATTTCCTAATTCAACAATGCTTTGCACCTTTGATGCACTAGGATACAATTCACTATAAGATAATGACTGAGCAGTAGACAGTGATGGTAAATTATTTACTTTACAATTTCGCACTTCACCTGGTGCATTCACCTCAAAAGAGGCAAAATCAGTCGATTTTTGGTTAGTCCTAGCATTGGAGTTTAAACAACTGTTTTCTATTGTAAATAAGTCTTCAACTTCAACCTTAGACGATGATACATTTTTAGAAGTTTTCAATTTATGATTTTTTATTTTAGTAAGTTTCTTTTCACTCTTGTCAGTAGCTACATTCTTGCAATTCTTAAGCAATAAATTGTTTGGTTTTAGAATGCGTGTTCTTCCTTTTGCCTTTTTAGAATTATTCACCACCTTTGTTTGCTTTTTTATTACTGTTTTATTATGCCCATTCGAAATCTCTGTTTCACGTTCCTGCTTCAATGTTTTAATTTTTGGAACATGTTTTACTTGATCTTGATTGTTATCATTATCAAATAAAGTTTTATTCAGCAGTTCAGCATGATCATTATCAAAACTGTTCTGTTTCTCCACAACTAAACCATTTTTAGACGGAATCTTTTCTACATATTTAGGTGGCAATAAAAGATTTTGCCTAGTGTTTGTAGAAAAACCAACACTTTCAGAATCAATGGTAGTGATTTCATTTGTTTTCCTACTTTTATATGGTTTAATTTCATCATCTGACAAATCAGTATTACTACCAGTTGTAGAGGTGGAAGAATGCTTAACACGTCTATTGGTGGTTGCAACTTTCATAAATTTTCTTTTAGAATTTTTGTAAGTTTCATCGTGTGCATCCTCTAAAAATTTACGTTTTCTAATTCTGCAATTTAAATTTACAGTATCGTGCTTAATTGTACTTTTATCCGAATGTAATGAATTACTGCCTTTTAGTGATAAGCTTTGTTCACTGCTTTCAGTTAACAAATCAGAATTAGAGAAAGATGTGTTAGCTATTTGACCACTTTCCGATGACACATCAGACTCGGAGCCAAATATACTTTTAAGTTTGTGTGCTTTACTTGACATCGGTATACATGCATCAGTAAATTCTGGAGTTCTAGTTGGGATTTCTCTAATACTTTCAGACTTGTTAGATTGACAAATAGTATCTTTGAAATCTTCGCTTCTAACACTAATATTATTATCAACTTGATGCATTTGATTGATGCTTGCCTCGTATTTATTTGTTTGCGCGTGACAAGCATTCATCCAATTTCTAACTTTTTTATATGATTCTTGCTTACTAGTATGTTTTTTATAGAAACCTTTATAGTTGCCATGTGTTTTATACATCTCAAATGTACTTAGAGAAAAACGTAGTCTTGATAAATATTTTAAATGCCGATTCGCTATTTTCATATGTTTCTTATAAGTAGCGTTGAGGAACTTTATTAAATTATCACAATAAAATGATTCGATGTGATGGGTTAACTTTTTATTGATAAAAGTAGGCAATTTTGATAATGATTCATCACAACTTAGAGGAGGTGTTAACATGGTAAAATCACATTCAAGGCTGCCGAGTCCTTTCCCAGATAGACTCTGTAAAAGGCTATCATCAATAGTACTGTCAGTTGATTTTATAGAAGTGTTATCTGCACCTTTCAAAACAAAACAGCGATCTGTTTGAACCCCGACGTTAATTAATTTGATTTTCATCCTTTGTCTTAACAGTTCTCGGTCACTTTCTTCGTCACTTTCCATTTTAGAAATTTTTGGTTCAATTTTAGTTGTACAAGGATCCAAGGTGTTAATTTCATTATTTTCAGTGCTGCATTTACACAGGTGCACCGAAATAGATTTGGATTCAATGCATTCTATTCCCTTCTTCAACATGTGCCGATCGACATAAATGTTTATAGCATCTTTGCTAATAAAGTTTTTAACACTTTTCTTAAACTGTATAATATCTGTTTGAGTTTCGGAGCTGCAAACTGTAGTTTCATTTGTTTTAAGTGGTGGTATATCTGTCTGAACTACAACATTAGTTTGTACTGCTTTTTCATAAGTTGTTGGAGTGCTGTATGTCAGAATAGCAGTTTGTACCGCAGTGTCCTGTTTCAAAATATCTTGTGTCTTTACTTGAATTGCGCTATCAAGAGTTACAACTGTAGATTGTGTTTGGGCATTACTCTGCAAGACTGTTGTTTGAGTTGCACTATTGCAGGTTATAATTACAGTTTGCACTTCGTTGTCTTGGCATTCTGTTAATAAAGTTTGTGTTTCAATATCAATGGTATATGGAAGATCAGGTGACATAGGAGATAATAAATCTGAAATTTTCATTTCATTTAAATATTCTTCTATAACATCACTGTCTGTATCTGATAAGCTATCATTCTGTTCGACATCCAATTTGTTTATACTGGCATCTATGTCGCAAACAGCAGCTTCATCTTGATATTTGCAGCAGGAACATGTTTTCTCAAGTTCAAGCTTTATAACAGCATTTTCCAGCTAAAACACCAACTACGATAATAAATTAAACATAGAGACTAAGTTAAATACCTCCAATTTTTGTTGGCTACTACAAATTGCTTCTTGTTGTAGTTCATTGTTTCTTCTAACATATTCGTCAAGCTCTGCAATTTTAGAATTTACCTAAAACAAAATAATTTTAATTAAACTAAATTTAAAAAATAATCCTAAAAACAAATACATAATACATTAAATTCAGATTAGAGTACCAAACACAATTCTTTCCTCTCACTTAGAGGAGAATACAACTTAAAGGTAAAACTGCTCGCACTTAAAATTTCTGAGAATTTAAAAACGATGAATAATCATTGTATGACGTCGTCATATTTTCAACAAGATTAACTCCTTTCCAATTAAATTTTAACTATTGTCATCTTTTAACATTTAAAGTAAATTGTGTATAATAACAAAACATTGCATTGCACCACAACTCAAAAATTTTCATCACTGAACATACTTTTTCAATGTGTAAAAATCCAGTATATAGTGTTTCTATACTGTTTAGACTAACTTATATTGTGTTTCATTTTTCATAAAAACACCTTTTCTATTTTGAAAGCAAACAATGTAAAATTTTTAACAGGTATGTAGGCAATGACAACATAAATTTTTGTATGAATAGAATGCCATGAAACAAATTTTTTGAGGGACAGAAATGTCAGTTTATTAAACGATTTACTTCTGTTACAACTGTTTAACCTTTGCAATGTCTAATAGCCATTTATGTATTGCTGAAAAAGTAGAAATTATTTGATTTCTTGGTATAACATCTACCCAGGAGGCTATTAAAGATTTTAACACGAGAATCCAACTGTAGAGTCTCGTTCAGGTGTGGTATAGGAAACAAACTCTTTACCTGAAATAAAACAATAGATCCATTCGGAACTCACGTTTATTGTCTTCTCTTAATGTTTAAAACTCGGTTAATATATTCACAATCTGAGTCGCATTCCTTACGAGCTATTGTATTTAATTTCTGCACATCTAGTTTAGTTTGTTAATCTATCCAGTTTCACAATACTTTCATAGTTGACACTTATTACTGACCATTGCATTATGTTCTACTTTCTATAATTAATATTGCATCCTAATTACACTACACCTCCTTTCCGAAAGAAAACGAAATTTTGTTCACATACAAATAATTTTCTTTTACTTAAAGTTAGTCCTAACTATGGTACAACTTAACTCGATCTTTATATATTTCTACAAACTTATTTTCGATCTTAAGAGTAACATTTGAAGATTTTTCTTTAATTGCTACATATGGTCCTTTGAATATTGGATCCATTTTAGTCCCTGCATTAATTCTTATCAATACCTTATCACCTACCTTATAACTTATATAATTTCTTTTAACATCGTAATTCAGTTTCCTAGTAGCTTTTGAGACCATTAGGTTATTTCTAGCATCATTACATGCTTCTTGAATACGATATTTTAGTTCTAATGAATAAGATTCAAAGGTTGTACATTGGATCTATTTGTTGAAAAAGATTTGAGGGTAGTTTGGTCGATTTTCCAAAAACTAATTCGTATGGTGCACCCTTCGTCTCTGTATGTACACTATTGTTATAAGAATAACACCAAAAAGGCATCCACTTGCTCCACGTACTTGGATGTTTTGCTATTTGAATGCGTAAATATGCGGCGCCTAGACATTTGTATGAATTTTCTAGTGCGTCTAGTTTCGTGGTGATATGCAGTAGAATTTAATTTGTTAATTTCTAAATTTTGCATGTTTCGGTTAATGTAGAGGTGAAAAATTCTGTACCATTATCATTTACAATCTCATTTGGTATTCCAAATCGTAAAAGGAAATTTTCTAGAAATGCCTTAGATACCGTTTTGGCCTCTTTGTTTTCTAAAGGGTAGCCGTCGACAAACTTGCTAAGTTTGCACTGTATCATTAAAATATACCGTTTATTATCTGCATCCGGTTCAAGTGAAACAAAAAAAGTCCAAAAATTTTTTTTGAAATGCCGATGTCGCAGTCGTTATCGACATTGGTTGGATGTTCGGTTTAGAATATTTATACCCTTGACAATCGTCACATTTTTTGATAAAGTTTTATACGTTTTTCCGTAGACTTTTCCATATATAACGTTTTTTAATATTATTGTGCATTCTCACAATTCCTGCATCTCCTCCTGTAGTAACATGTAAAAATCATTTAATATTATTTGCCTTTTTCTATGTCTATTATATTTTTGACATCTTTTATTATTATTATTATTATTATTTATTAATCAATACAATGCTGTTGCCAGCGGTGGTAGCAATATAATAACAATTATAAATAAAACTAAGAAATACTAATCTAACAGGTTCGTAAACTGAGCTTTTGTTCCAGGGAAAGGGTCAAAGACACACTGAGGCAGCTCATTCCACAATGCGATACCCCTGCCAACTGGGGAGGTTACACCAAAGGAGCTTGCAAATTTCGGACGTTGGATCTTACACCAATGGTCATTACGTGAGATGCAGTTGGCCACATGTAGACGGTTATCAATCTCCGTTAAGAAGGGCAATTTAGTTATGGCTTCGTAAATCAAAATTAACAGTCTTCGGTCACGTCGTAAAACCAACGGCTCCCACTCTAAGAATTGTAAGAGTGCTGTGCAACTAACTGCATAGTCGTAAGTATTCAGCACCTGCCGAGCCGCTGTACGTTGAACCGCCTCAAGGGCTAAGGCAAGAAACTTAGCTGGCAGACTCCAAACTGATGCGCAGTACTCCAACGTAGGACGTACAAGACTAATGTATGCGTGTCGCTTCGTCTCATAGGAAGTACCACAAAGACAGTACTTGAGAAAGTTTAACTGCTTATTAGCATCAGAAATAACGTAAAGAATGTGCTCATTCCACTTCAGGTTTTGGTTGATAATAACACCCAGATATCTACAACTGACTGTTGGATTGAGGGTAGTTAGACTCAGTCTGTAGGAGTGGGCAAATGAAGTTGAGCCGAATGCGAGCCAGACTGTCTTGGTACAATTAATGAGCGTCCCATTTGCTTCTGTCCAAGCTGTGAGGTGGGCCAGGTCTTTTTGCAGAACATTACAATCTTCTTTAGTCTTGATTGCCCTATAGAGGACGTCATCAGCAAAGAGTCTAATAGTGGATGATATGTTATTTACAATGGTGTTAATGAAGATCACAAATAGAGTTGGACCAAGTACCGAACCTTGCGGCACCCCTGAAGTAACCTCAACTGGTTCGGATATAGAATCTCCAATCCTGACCTGTTGCGTGCGACCTAATAAAAAAATCTTTAACCAGGACAGTACTCGCCGGTCAAGACCAATTTCAAACAAACGCTCTACAACAAGTTTGTTGGGCACACTGTCAAATGCCTTAGCCATGTCGATAAAAATAGCATAAACGGGTATTTCATTGTCGCGATGATCAGCTATGTCTTGTACAAAGCAAGCCAGAGCAGCCTCATAGAAGTACTGTGGCCTGAAGCTAAATTGGAACGGGCTTAAGAAATTAGTGGAAATTAGGATACGCATTATATAGCGGTTTACGATCCTCTCGAATACACGACAGATAACACATGTTAAACTAATGGGCCTATAGTTGCCTGGCTGAGATTTAGACCCCTTTTTATGAATAGGCACTACGTATGCTTTGCGCCATTCCAGCGGTATATCACAGTTGTTAATACACATATTAAACAGCATAGTTAAATACGGGACGATGGAGTTGCCACAAACACGAATCAGCCGACCTGAGAAGCCATCAGGACCACAGGAGCCTGCCGTAACATTTCGTAGAACTTTGAGGACATCGCTGTCGTCGAACTCAAATGGGGCGGCGGCTGGTGCAAGATCCAGAACTGTCATACCAATACTCATTTGGGGAGCGTAAATGCTGATTTAAAAGTGTCACTAAAGACAGCTAAAGCTTCAGTTAAAGTGCCTGGAAGCCCGTGACAGGATCTTGATGTATTTATAGAATACATTCCAATTGCCAGGTTTGCTGTCCTTAACGAGAGAAGACATGAAATGGTGTAGAGCTGCAAGCTTTGCACAGTGAAGTTTCCTGGATAGTGCGAAAAAACGTGTTCTATAAAGTTGAGATAGTTTGCGATTGGTATAAGCACGACGACAAGCTTTCCTTAATTGCCTGACCTCGTTGTTGTAATAAATGGGGTCAGAGTTGGAGGATAATTCTTTGGACGGCGCATACACATCACGAGCAGCTAGTAATATGTATTTAAGCGACTTCCAGTAATCATTGACAGAGCCAGCTTGGTTAATCCACCATGAATAACGGCTCGAAAGAAACTTGCGAAGATCCATAACCCTGGTGTTCTTATAATAAAACACCTTTTTATGCATAACCTGCGATGAAATGTACTGGTTCAAGACAATGTGGACTGGTAGATGGTCACTATATGGGTCGAGGGCAGTACAGGTGGACCAGTCCACAATAGAGTTAACCAGGACAATATCTAAGATATGTTCGCCTCTGGTAGCGCACAATCTACAATTTGATGAATATCCTCGGAAAGTAGTTGATTAATGAGATGTTGAACATAAGAACGAGAGGGTGTAATGGACCAAGTCACATTTGGCAGGTTGAAATCGCCACCCACCAATATCCCAATGGGAGTATCAGAATTACTGTTTGCCTGCACTATTAAAGCTCTGAGCCGGGCAAGAATATCTATGGAAGTATACTGCGGTCTATAAACTGCAAAAACACACAAAAGCTTGTCATTAAGGTGGATATTAACTGAAACAATTTCGTAGAGTTCATCATTAGTATGTAGAAAGGATGGCAATCTCTTGTGTACAGCAATAAGGACTCCGCCACCCCTTGAAGGCCGATCATGCCTATAGATACGGTAGGAGTCTGGTAAAATTAACAAGTCACTTACATCATCGGTGAGCCAGGTTTCGGATGCAATGATATCCACACAATAACTTTCGCATAACGTATTGAAAGCAGTTAGTTTATTAACTAAACTACGACAGTTAACGATTATAATGATCACTTCCTTGTTTATGTTGCTATCTTGTTCCGCACTGTGTGCTCACCTAAAAAATCATTCTGACTGGTATTATTGGCGTTTCTGTCCTTAGGAGGTTTAAAGACAAATTCTCTGACCTGAACATTTGCAGACCAGTACTGCGGGTTTATAAGACGTTCCTTAACGTTTACTGGTATACCCAATTTGTAGGAACTAAAATACTTAGACGTGCTGATGCGATAACAGACTGCATCAGTAGAATCAGTATTCAAAAACCTAAGGACGTCTACAGGATCCTGGGGGTTTCCACCCGCCTTGTGCGCAACCCTACTAAGGTGAATCCACGTTCGCCGCTGCACACCATGAAGATTGTCTGCATTGTCAGCGGCATCAGAAGTCGCAGTGCCGACAATAACTTTAGGCTGCTTCTTTTTACGGGCCACCGTGGACCACTCGTTCGACACATGGTGTATGGGTTTAGAAGTAGCAACCTTATTACCAGTATGTGCTGGAGTTAAAGTATCATTAAGCATCTGGGAAGTAGCATTTGCTATAGCAGTATTGTCAAGAGAAGGTAAGTTTCATACGAGTCAGCAAGCTCCTGAGAGTCAGTAGGCAATTTAACAATTGAACAAACATTAGCATAATTAACCTCTTGATAAAGAGGAGACAGCTTGCTTTTATTAATAGTGATCGCCTTGGCAACACCTGTGTTTGTGTTGTGATGATTACTTATCACAGCATGTGGAATATTATCATGTTTGTTAGATACTGGTATATTATTTATAATACCACTTTTAGGATCCTGAGAAATCTGTACATTGTTTGACAGTAACCTGATTAGAACTATATTACTACACTTAAGTGCATCAACTTCAGCTTGAAGATCAGATAATTGCAAGTGTAATTTAGCAATTTCATTAACCAAAGCACAAAAGTTTCCAATTTAACTCCTTTCCTTACAATGAAGGGAAATTCAGGATTTTTTAAGAAGTCAATCACAGTTGCAGGCAGGTTTGATTTCTCAACATCCAGTGCTTATACACTTGCTGAATTCATACTTAAGGACTCTGAAGACAGTTTTAAAGGTTCAAAGTTGGCCTTCAGACAGCAATCACAAAGGTAGGATTTAATACCATCCTCAGTAGCAAAAACCTGGCCCTTTCTATCACTGCATGACTGGTGAGCTCTTTCACCACATTTAGCACACTGCACAAACTTATTAACCACATTTTTTTTGCAATACACAAAAAATTTCTGAGGAGCAAGTTGGCTGACATCAGCACTTCCAGCTATCTTGGCTAAGCTGATATCTTTATATCTAATCTCCTTAATTCTTGAAAATTTCTTAATCTCTTTTAAAAATGAATCGTTCCGTTCATTTTTTATAATAAATAATTCCGGAATATCATATTTTTCACACATGTGCTTTAGGTCTCTCAACATTAAGCATATTGCTAGTGCCGATCGAGTACCTTCTTTAATAAATATTACATGAATATTCTTTATCGCAATTATGTCTCCTTGCTTGCAGTCGCATTTTATAATTTTTGCGAATTCACAATTCGGAATAACCCGTAAATTAAATGAGTGTTTTGGTCGCTTTACCAACTCTAGGACTCAGGGTGATCAGACCTATTGCCTAGAATTGTATTACGTATTTCTGTACTTTTTCGTCTTTGAGCGCTTGTTATTACGTTATGTCTCGCTTACATTATTATTTAAATTTTTTAGTTCTTCGCTACTGATTCTAGATAATGCATCAGCTGTGACATTTGCCTTGCCTTTTATGTACTGCAAAGTGAAATCGTATTCTTCTAAAATTAACCTGAATTTTGTGAGCCTACTTGATGGGTTGCTCATCCCAAATAAATAAATTAACGATCCGTGGTCTGTGAAAATTGTAAATTTTTTAATAATAATAATATTTATTTAAAGTAGGTAATCCTAATATTACAATACATTAGAATGTAAAATAAAAAGAACATGCTTTCTTAATTTAAGTAAATATAAATAAAAATACAATAGAAAAAAAATAAACAAAAAGTGTGAAAATTATAATTACTCCTACCAAGTTTAGGTCATTTGGTTTATTTTATAAAGTACTTACATTTTAGTTAGGTTTTAGTTTTTTCATTAATTCTCGTTTAAAAGATGTCAGTGTATTACAGTCTCAAATATCTTTTGGTAAAGTATTGTATTTAATCAGACCTTTGAAGAATATTGAATTCATAGTCTTTTTCAATTAGGTCCTTGCAACATATAAATTGCCTTGTGACCTAGTCTCGTGGTTGTGTATTTGGTGGGCATAAATAATAAACTCATCAAAATAACTTGGCATTAGTCCATTAATAATTTTAAAAATAAATATCATTGTTAAATTAGATTCTATTGGTAACTTTATTTTAGCATTTTTTACCCAAAACGATAAATAAAATTTTTCAAAATCGTTATTTGCCGCATATTTTTTGAAAAAATCTGATCCTATTATACCATTCAGACCAGTTCCAAACTCATTCAATAACAAAAATTCGTGATAAATTTCATTAGTTTTACTCACCTGCAATAAAAGCTTCACTGATCCTAAAGAATTAGTAGATCCTAAAATACCTTTTATTTTAATCTTCCTTGAAACAACAATTTCTTGTCATTCAGATACACTCTGTTTAAAAATTACACTTACTGATGCTCCGGTGTCTAAAAGAAACACAAACTCACGCTTTCCACATTTCATTCTCACAAAATTTAGTCCATTCACATTCAACACAACTACCTCTTTATCTGTAACTATTTTACTGTGTTGAACGTCGAAAAAATGTCTCATCCGCGTTGGTTTGCTTATTTACACTTGTAGAATTGTTGTTAAGGTTCCGTTAACCTTGATGAGTTATCATCAGTATCTAGGTAATATGCATTGGAATTTCAAATATTACATTTATTACAATTGTGTTGCCCGTTCTGATATTTTCTCGAGAAGTTCTTTGACCTCTGTTAGAACTTGTAAATTGCCATCTATTGTACTTAATTTCATTTCTTGAATTCCGCATTGAGAAATTATTTTTATGCGAATTATGACTTTTATGTAGATTAGCACTATGATTGTTACGTAAATGACCTTGTTTATAATTTTTATTAATTTTTCCTCGCATGTGAAATAACAGTGTGTCTTCTTTTGTCGATATTTCTTCGTCCTTTGCTCCATGTATCGCTTCATTCAACCGACTATAATTTCTCGCTTTTACGATAGTTCGTAATTCTGAATTTCGTAATCCGTTTGCAAAAGAATTAATGGCTATTTTTTCATTCATTGCTCGCAATATTTTTACAGCATGCTCATCTCTGTCTGCTTGTTCTAACGTCAGATCTACTAGAATTTCTTCCGCCAATCTGCCAAAATTTTCTACTGACCTATTTCCTTGTTTTGCATTATGAAATTGACCCGATAGAATTGGAATTGATTTTCTTGTTAAAAATTTTGTCTTTAAATCGTTAACTAACACTACATTATCTGAATATGACGTATTCAGTCGTTTTTGCACTTTGTGATAGTTGAATCTTTAATACATAATTTGTTAGTAATTTTTTCCCTTCAGCATCTAACAATGCATCGTATAACTCAATGGCGTCAATAAGCTGTTTAACAGAATTTTCATTACACCCCATACATGGCAACATGCTAGCCGCCGTTCTTAAATCAAATTTTCCCCCATTTTACTACTATTGCTAAGATTTGCAACCTACTTACACTTAATAGCTCATCACAGCAGGTTACCAACCATCTGCTGTAAAAGCACGAGTTGGGGTGAGATAGCATAGGGCGGGACGAAATGTCGAGATGCAGATATTCATTAGAAAAGGATATGAAGTGTAATACTCCGCATACTTGGTTTATGAAGTGCCAAGGAGCACATATAGATTGCAGTGTTGTGGAACTTATTAGTCCAGTTATAAACCTCACAGATATTTTAATTATACATATTCTCTAACATTTATAACCAGTGAAAACCTTTGAAATTCCGATATCTAATGTAAAAAAAAATTATTAGGGAACAAGAAATTACAAGATTTAACATTCCTACATTTGCATCGCACAGTTATTTTACAATTTCTAATATGCAATTAACAAAGCTGTAATATAAATTAATTGGCCAATAAATGGAAAAACAGAATAATAGTTTAAACGTATCTCCAATAAAAAATGATTAGGTAAAGTGGCAAGTGGGTTTTGATTACAGTTTGTGAAAAGCTACAAATATTGGTTTGGTTTCTTTTCTTATCACACCTTCGTTTCCTTTATCATTTTCTAACAACGAAATAATAAACAAAATGTACTGAATCGGACACAGTAAACATTCCTCTAGTAAAATAAAAATGCATGTCTTGCATTTTTAAGTAGTTGAAAATTTGTTTTGCTTTTATTTATTTACGTTTTGCATGAAGCTTGTCATATTTTGTTCCATCACAATTACGTATGGGAGTTTGTGAATGGTGAATTTGTACCATAATGAACAAAAGTCTTGTACGTGTATTAGAGAAGTTTCAAGGTAAAAAACTTAACTAAACATGCTTTGTAAATTCCAATCAACCCTAAGAATTTTTATCACGTTATTCCTTATTACTTACACAAGCCTAAATATGAGCGAAATGTTACTGGTGGCTTTTTAAATACGACCGTCTCACGCCAGTAATACCGTGGCTGCAATGACAGGTTAGGTTACTGTTGGAAATAGATATTATTAAAAAACACAAATTGGATATTATTATTGAAAAACACAAATCACTTAACACGCATATCAGAACAGTATGCAATAGTTTTAGAACAACTGTTTTGATATTTGTGTTAAGTGATTTGTGTTTTTTAATAATAATATCTATTTCTAACAGTAACCTAACCTATCATTGCGACCACGGCATTACTGGCGTGAGACGGTCGTTTTTAAATTTAACCCAAACATTAATTGAACTTCGGCATAAAAATTAAACAATTCTGTGTTTATTCTTTTTACAAGTCTTACACTACACCCATTTTTTCACCATATTACAAGCCCGTTTTTCATCAACTATATAATATATTATTTCAAATTTTTTTTAAGAAATATAGAACACTATTGCAATGCAGTTTTTCATTATTATTTACCTCAAAACTGGGGGAATACCAATTACTTACCTCACTAAATAGGAAGCCCAACAAAATTTATATAAATCCAAGGTTATGAAGAACAACTCATTTCAATAATTGCTGAGACCTAAATAGTATCCACAATGAAAGTTATAAATAGATTTGCGAGCAATTACGACTATAGTCGAAAACTCTCATAATGATAGTTTGATCTCAATAGTATAGTGTTTCCTGTATGTTTGTTGTGTTTTGTTTTGTATAGCACGTATTCAAACCATTTCTGTTTTACAATAGTGTGTGACATGGAAGTTCTGAATATTTTCACGGCAGCACATTTCAGGTGCATTTTTCTAAAAAAATACTAATATTTGATTTATTCGATAAATAAAGTGAATTGTAGTGTGCAATTTTGATGAAAATTCATAAAAATTATTCACACATTTGGGAAAGTTACTGGTTTTGTTTAAATCGCTCTATTTTCAGTTAAAAATACCTAAACGACTTTCTCACAGACAATTATTTAATAAGTAACTTTTATGAAAACCGTTTTTAATTTGGGTGCCTAATAAGAAAGAAATTTGGATCTTTAGAAATTTCAAGATTGCCGCTACTGTGATGAGCTCTTAATACTACTTTTTGCGTATCGTTTAACCTACTTAACAAAATGTCTGAACACTCGCCACTTAGAATTTCAATTTCCTCTATATATTTCTTAACCTTACTTAAAACATCCACATTGTGGGTTCCCTTGTTAAAATTTAACTGTAACTTTGATAATTCTTGATGAAATCCTCGCAATTGTTCAAGTTTTCTAGTACAGTGTTGAATATTTCCACGCCGACTTTGATTGTCTTTATCTAGATTGTGCTTAAAATCTTTCACTTGTTCTCTTAAATCCCTAATTTCTGATGTCTACACCTTAGCTAACCTTATGTAAATTGTACTTATTGTACTCCTTACACGTGTTCGTTGCTTCGCCTAATTTCTTGTTTTTTCAACACGTTGACGATTTCCCATCTTATTCCTCTTCTGCATATTATAATCAGTATTACTAAGAGCATTCCCATAATCAGAAATCCAATTGACATTCCGGTTAATTGACCAAAAGACATACTATTTATTGGATTCGCTGTGGTACCGCCACTACTTCCAGACTGGGCTATAATTATTTTCTCTTTTGATTGTGAAGTACCCATCTTTTATTTATTTCATCGGCAGGTTGTCGTCCTGGCCGACTGGCCGGATCACCATGTAAAGTCTCGTTCAGGTGTGGTATAGGAAACAGACTCTTTACATGAAATAAAACAACAGTTTCATTCGGAACTCACGTTTATTGTCTTCTCTTAATGTTTAAAACTCGGTTAATATATTCACAATCTGGGTTGCATTCCTTACGAGCTATTCTACTTAATTTCTGCACATCTAGTTCAGTTTGTTAATCTATGCAGTTTCACAATACTTTCATAGTTGACACTTATTACAAAGCATTGCATTGTGTTCTACTTTCTATGATTAATATTGCCCCTAATTACACTACACAACTATTGGTCATCAAACTGTCGCATACTTGAATTTAACATTTTCATCACTCCTGGTAATGTTGTTAAGCCACGCCTACAATAGTTGAACAATTTAGAACACAAGTTAGATGCAGTAATAGTAGCAACATATTGTAATAATCCTAACACCTGTATACGAGATGTCTATGGGCAGAAAGTAATTTGTCAAATGTAAAAAATGCTTAGTAATGAAGTTACCTTTGATATTAATGGTGCACTTTCTTGCCATAATTGTAGATACTGGATAACAGAAAACAAAATGGATTATCAACTTATAAAAGTCAATGTACCCCAAAAGTTATGCGTGGTGCAGAATTTAAAATACACAATCGTTGGACCGTTTTTCTTTTTCGATATGCTTAATGCAGAACAATTTTTAAGCCTTTTAAATAATGAATTAATACTTGTGCTTGATTTACCACTGAAGGTGAGACAAAATTTGCACCTTCAACTAGATGAATCTTGTTCATAATGCAGGAATGGTGCATGCGTGGTTAGACCAGAACTTGCAGTTAAGATAGATAGGTCATATTAATACTTCAAAAGATGGGTTCTGAGATTGCATGACATTATGTCACAAGATATTTTCTTTGGTAAAGCATTAGACCTCAATACATACAGGAATTATGTCAAATAATCCAACAAACCTATCAAGAAATTTCTCCAGAAACATTACAAGTTGTACTGAATCACAAAAGACAATTGAAAAATATATTCACCATCAAGAGGATTTAGTTGAACAAGATCCTATTTAAAATACTGTTTGTTAGATTGTTCTTTTATTTCATGGCACCCATTTTATTGAAATTACGAATTATTATTTACTGCCATTATATAAATGCTAGACTTTTAAAATAAAATTTATTCAGTGATATTTTGCATTTACTAATTTTGAGTGCTTTGATACAACTTTTCTTAATACTTATTGCTCTATTATAATCACTAGTAAGACTTTAATTGAAACTCTACTTTTTGTTTTAATCATAATTGGCTAGATATCGACTTTATAAAACTATTCAGACTGGTAAAAATGTCTGAAGTCCCTTAGAAAGGTTTATAATCTTATTTCATTTTAATAGTTTCTGTATTAGTAAATCCCATCAATAGTCAATTTCCTTTAAAAAATATAATTTTTAGGTTACATGCATTTTGATCGAAGATAGAATTATTTCTGTATCATATATATTGTTCATACTCAAAAGTTGTCACATTCATTATGGCAGTTTTTAAAGATTAGAAATGATATCGTCATAATAATTTTTTTCTAAATTATTACAGTTTTCTGATTCGTTTGTTTTGATTACTAATCTATTATGCTTGCATGCCGATGATCTCACCATTTGAGCGTAAAGATCAGTCACGTGCAAATTGTGCCAACTCAAATAAATAAAAAGTCCAGATTTCTAAACTTAGTCAACCCATCTGTAAGTTAATTATTCATATTTATTAGATAGAAAAAACGACACAAGCGTATTTTCAAATTGCAGTCTTAATTCATCTGTCCAAAGTTTGCCAAAGATGTCTAGAATTATTTTATGAAGGAAAAAATCAATTTTTAGAGCCCTTTGTACTTGCCGTCCAAACAGTCAACATGCAACCTAAAGTTAGCCAGCTTTGACAATAAGTTATTGAACAGACTGAAAGTGGTCAATCAAGTTGGTTGTATTCAATATTAGAGGTACATCGGTTCCTAGATGACAGCTTTATGTTGGACATAAGCGCGTTGAGTGTTTTGGAGTCAACCTGATAGAGGCATTTATTGCTATCCGCTTTAGCTACAGTTGACAATCGCTCATCAGGTATTTATGAAAACCATCTGAACTATATGCGCGTAAATTTGTAAATAACTTACCATTTTTCATTCATTGCACGAACCAATAAAACGTACCCACAATATGTTTGTGTGATTAGGTTAAGACTGGGGAAATTCTCTCCTCATTCTTCTGGCACAATCTTAGATAGGCCAACTTTTTTTTTAAAAATTCTGGAAGTGGTGTTGGTTTTAAAAAAAATCAAAGAAGATAATGACATAAAAATCAAAATTGTGAATTTAATTTTTAACATTTTGGAATTTATAGCTGAATTAAATAAAATATTGTTGTAATATTTATACCATCATCTTCAGAATGTTTTCTTGTTATGAAATGCACCAAAAAATTAATTGTTTTGTTGAATTTTCCTATCTATGATTGTGCCAGAAGTATTTTCCATAAGCGCAGTGTGGATTTAAACCAGTCGGTATGCGGGAACATTCCCAACAGTTCACCAAGTTTTACTAAGGTGTCGCTAGGCTATTTTTATGAAAGTGGGTGTATCGCAATTAGACGTGACTGGAACAAGCATTTTCTGCATCCGTAAATGTAAAAAAAAAACGATGATCGTCAGTAAGTGCATTAAACCAGAGCAATAGTGTTTAAAGCTCATTGGATAGGCAATCTAACAGATTGCTGATATACTATTCAACTCCACGTGGACCGAGTATAATAAGACAACTGATATTTAGTGTACGTACCGCTATTGTTTGCTTATAGATCTGCACAACAACAATCTCAATATGAATTGAAATTTTATAGTTTTAATAATTAGTAAATAACTTCACAAAGCGTTATTTAGGCTTTATTGTTATTATAAAATAAAAACCTTGAAGGTACTTAGGTATAAATTGAAATTATAGGCTTGCTTGTCGATGCTTGTTTTATGGTTTATAAAAGCCTTTCGTAGCAACTCACCGCATTCAGGAACGTTCCAGAAGAGCTTATTTGATCAATATCTTACACCAATATAAATTGATAGTTACGCTTTCAATTTTCGTTGAATAATATATATTCGTGGTAATGAATTTATTCGTTTCTGATATTTTGAACACATTTTATACCGGGTGTAACAAAATAAGTGCAAAACATTTTAGGGGGTGATTCCTCATCGTAAAAGAGATAGGGTCTTTCATATAAAGAAACGTCATTGGAGCATCCCTTGTTAAGATACAGCCCCTTAAAGGGGGTACATAAAATTTGTTTTTTCTTTTTTTTTACAAACACTCAAAAAAGTTACAAAATTAAAATTAAGGTGACATTTTTACTATCAAAAATACACTTACTCAGTAATTTATTTGGTTTACCGCGTGGTTGTAAAAGGTGGAAAACGCAACCGCTAAAATTTATTTCCAATGTAACTTTTGTCTTATTATTTGTTTGCCATTTAAAAATTTATTTCCAATAGCTTATTTCATTCTAAACAAAAAATTTCTCTTGAATTTTTTGCCCAAAATTAACCAGTTCACAGAAAAAAATTATTTAACAAACAACTACAGAGATACATCGTCATAAGACGAAAATGCGAAACTCATTTATCTAGTAGGCCGCTATTAGTGATAGTGACAATTAAATTGGTATCACGCTGAGTAACTAAATAAAGCGCCAGGGATAGATGATATACCCGCAGAATTAATAAAATATGCAAGTCAGAAAACTTTAGACAGATTATATGAACTGGTAAAAGTAATATATGACACAGATGCGGTCCCAATAGATTTTGAAAAAAATATTATTATCCTAATCGCAAAAATGTCAGGAGTTGATAGGTGTGAGAATTTTAGAACGGTTAGTTTAACTTCCCACGCTTCCAAAATATTATCAATAATAATTAAAAATAGAGTAGAAGTTTTGACTGAGAATTATTTAGACGAAGACCAATATGGTTTTCGTAAAGACAGAGGCACTAGAGAACTGATACTAATGATTAAGGTAATTATCGAAAAAAGATTGCAAAAAACAAAAAGACTCATTTGTAGATTCAGAAATAGCATTTGATAGGGTTAATTGGATTGTTATGTTCAGGGTTTTGCGAAAAATAGGAATCTCTCATAAGGACAGAAATATTATTTACAGTATATATAAAAATAAAAGTGTAGTAATTAGATTTGATGAAATAGAAAAGAAAGCTAAGATTAGAAATGGTGATAGACAGGGCGGTATACTATCTCCCTTGATTTTTAATGTTTATATTGAGGAAGCTTTAAACTTAGCTAGAGAGAGAAAACAGATAGGTATTAGTGTACCGCGACAGAAAATAGACATGTTACGTTTTGCACATGATATATAGCCATTATAGCAGAGTCTAGAAAAGAGTTAGGAGAGTTTTTAAATATTTTAGATGAGATAGTACAGAGTAACTATAGTATGAGAATTAACTCAGGAAAGACAAAGATAATGACAAGTGAGTTACAGCCTAGTTCTAAACCAAAATTAAAAATAGATAATACCGAGTTAGAGGAGGTAGACGAAGTTTGCTATTTAGGTAGTATAATTACACAGGACGGACGTAGCAGAAGGGATATAGTAGCTAGAATAGCTCAAGCTAGAAAAATGTTTTTAAAAAAGAAAGACTTATTAATAGCTATTAGTATTAGTTTAGATAATAGAAAAAGTTTCTTAAAGTCGTACGGATGGAGCGTTCTATTATACGGTAGTGAAACTTGGACAATTAAAGAGGTAGATAAGAAAAAGATAGAAGCTTTTGAAACAGTGTTATAAGAGAATGTTAAAGATTAGTTGAACAGATAGAGTAACAAATGAGGAAATTTATAGAAGGATAGGCGAGGAACCCTTTATGTGGAAACAATTAAGTCAGGAAAGATAGCATGATAGGGCACCAATTAAGGCACGAGGCACTGGGGTCTTAGATTATAGATTACCAAATAAAAATAGAGTACGAAGACCTAGACAAAGCTATTTCGGTCAAATTATTAGAGATTTAGGTTGTGAAGGGTATGTAGACCTTTATAGACTAGCTCAGAATAGAAAAGAATTTAGAGCTGCATCAAACCAGCCCTAAGTAAGTTCGAAAACAAAACAAAACGAAAATAAATAAAGAAATAAAAATCAGTTAACTAAATGTCACCATGACAGAATTTACAATTAGTTAGCGGTCTGGCATGTTGGTAGCGATTCCTTGCTTAAGCCTTACTATAACATATAATTTAACACTTTTCCAGTTTTGGAAGGGATAACCAGGTAATATTTTATTTCCTTATAAATGGGAATCATGTAAACATGTTGGAGTTCTTTAACAACCGTCAGGTTGCTAATATCTATGTAGAGCCAGGTAGATAGGAAAAAGATAGAACTGTATAGAAAGACCTAGACCAAGCTATACTAGTCAAATTATTAGAAATTTAGGTTGTGTAGGGTATGTAGAACTTTTTAGATTAGCACAGAATAGAAAAAAGTTTGAGCTGCATCAAACCGACCTTAAGTAAGGTCGAAAACAAAATGATGATGATGCTGTAGCAATGGACCATTCTATTTATAATTGGAAATTGAAAACTGATAGAATTTTAGCTAAACAGCTCGTTTATTTTCAACCAATCCAACAACCCAAAGACCTCATTATAAATAATCCCATTATTAGGTATATATAAATATAGTTGAACATATATTCTGTTACGTGCAAATCGAATTTGCACTTAAACATTGTTTTAGTTAGTTTTCTTGATGTGCGGAAGTTCCCGCCATAATTTTAAATACGCAAGAAGCGGGAACAATTTAAATAGACTGGGCGGGGCTTCCGGTACGTCACAATAGTGCAATTGGCAAGTGTGAATTATCCCGATAGGGTAAGGCAATGCTACAAAGAGTAAGGAGTTCCGCGGTTCTCGCGCGGAAACGTGGCTTTTTACGCCGAACTTTGAAGTGAACAGTCGTGCGGGTGTCGTGTTATCTTATTATGTAGATTTCCTTATCTTGATTATCTTTCCTTAATTACCTATTCCCGTCTTCCACTGCATATAGGAACGGAGATGACCCTGGAGCATCCCATGACCCCGAGATAATTTGGATGTCCAACTCTACCAGCAGCAGCGATGCCGAGGCTACCGCAGCGTGATTTCCTGCCGGTTAGCGGATCCTTCACGTGAGTAGACTCTCTAATTTTTATTGTTTTAATTTTATGTACCTTCTCTTAATTATGGCGCAATATAAATTATCAGTGACGTCATGTGTATCTTATGAACTTTGGTAATTGTATTACCGGCTTTTAAGAGCCATCTATCGCCATTTCAATGTACCAGAATCTAAGTGTTACATTTTGTTAACTGCATTACCGACCAGATGAAACGTTAAACGAAGTGTAACAGATGGCGCCTTCAACCTGTTCAGGCTATGAACTTCAGGGGTTTCTTCTTTGTTTTTAGGTTATGTTAATTTCAGTTACAACCATGCAATGTTTTAACAGATGTTATTGAAACAGTTTTTTCACTTAAGGAAACGTATTTTTATTCATGTAAGTATTTACCTTACCTTATGTCTTTAAATACAGTATTATAGAATTACCTATTAAAATATCTTTAGTTGCTTTCCTTAACTTTGAAAGGCCGTTTTTTGAAACTTAAATACATTGTTCTTTATGTTACATTCTAAAATTGCATTATGGTTTATCCTTTACATGAAAATTAAGTGTTTAAAAAAACACTTGAGTGAAATAAATTGCTAGTATACCTTTTAAGAAGTGTTTGACTATACGTTGTTGCCTTATAGGTTAAATAACATATCCTCTGCGTCCATTTTCCATTTTGGAAGGCTTGTCTGTCATTATCTATAAAATATGTATTTAACTGAACATTGATTTCGTTTCCATATACCTTAAATGTGTTTCTTTGGTGTTATCGGTGACGTTCTAACAAGTTCTTACCTCTAAATATCGTATCGTATTACCTTAAAGTAACTGTAACGTGTTTTTACCTTCTAATCTGCGTCAAAATCGCATATTTTTATATCGTGTCTTGAATATTGTATTCATAATGAACGTATCACATCTAAAATCCTCGAATTAATCTACGAGCTGGAATGTAGAAGTATCATAGCTGCGAGCAATCAGAATGATAGGCGATCTCAACTTAGGGCTGTTTTGTCACAGGAAACCAAAGGCGTTGCTATCTTAAAGAACCCTGTTGGCGACTGGCCACTCAACGTATCAGAAATTAAATTATCTTTAGATGATATATCGGGTATAATAAACAAAACAGATCCTGCGGCTACTAATATCGAATTAGGAGATTGACTTCAAGAATAACCCACGTCAAACACCGTATCGAATCATTATCTTTATATAACGATGACCAAGCGACTCAAGCTAAACAAAGTTTGTTGTCCGAGGTGTTATTGCTTGAAGGAATTCTTTTAGAAAGACTTAATCCTAACGCAGACGTAGATATATCGTTACCTTTTTCAAATCTTGCGCTTGCCGAACCTAAACCATTAGGAAAACCTATACCTGTATACAAATGGGGTCTCACCTTTGAAGGGTTTGATTCGAAGGTTTCTTTATCATCCTTTCTTGACCGGATTAACGATTTTAAAATTTCTCGGGTGTACCGACCAGGACCTATTTATCTCAGCTGGTGATTTGTTCGCAGGCTCAGCGTTAATATGGTACAGAAACATACGACACCAAATTTCTACCTGGAATGAGTTAGTTGCCTGTTTAAAACGAGATTTCCTACCTTATGGCTACATTAACGATCTTTGGAACGAAATCGAAACCGAACTCAAGGTCCCGACGAAAATGTTGTGTCTTTTATTACCTCATTAGAAGCTTTATATAGCAGACTCGACAAAAACCTTCCGAATCCGAAATTATCGATCAATTACTTAGAAATTTGAACCCTATTTCTCAGAACGTTTGGCATTACAGACCATATCTTCGCTAGCTCATTTTAAAGACCTATGTCGCTCTCTTCAAGAAGTGAGGTCAAGGATTGACAAATATCGACCACCACCGAGAAATTATCTGGTCTCCTAGAACCTGATCTAGCTTGCCAAGTTCGACCTTCCCGTAAACTATCTACCCTTAACGTTCCTCCTACCATAACTAATAACGCACTTACCTGTTGGAACTGCAAGCGAAGTGGACATAGCTATACTGTCTGCACATACCCTAAAAATATTTTTTGTTATGGTTGTGGTCGCTCAAATATCTACAAATCTAACTGCACCAACTGTAATCCTAACGTATCGGGAAACTCCCGTCGAGATATTTCAAATCAGGGTGTGAATATCTCAAGAAACCAAAATCGCCCTCAACACCAATCATTCAACGGACACAGACGCCAATAAATTTAAATTATAAAACCACTTCTAACGTTGTACCGTCATTAAATTTATCTAATAATAATACCGCTACTATTAATGTACAAAATACCTTACCTTCATTAGAGGAATTATGCTACACTACTCCAGCCGAGTGGTCTAAGTGGTTACAAACCGTCAATTCCTTTTATCATAAAAGACTGCTACCGTTTCACAACTTGTTAAAAACCCTTCGATAACCGTCCACACTTATCTATCTCAATTGGTTCCTTAAATGTAATTGCTTTACTGGATACAGGTTCTTCATGTTCTCTTATAAATAACGAAGGTTTACATCAATTATCTCAACAAAATATCAAAATTCAAATTATTCCGAAAAAACTTCCATAAATTTAGCTGACGATAATCAAATACATGTAACCGGTTCCCTTAAGTTAAAAATTCGTGTAGAGTCTCTTGAACGTGATGTTTTATTTTGATTGTCCCTGCATTAGCGTATCCTTTTCTACTGGGCGTTGATTTCTGTAAACTTTTAATCTGTCACTTTACTTTCAGGATTTTTCATGGCAAACCTCTATTAAAACGAACTCCTGTGCATCTACAGGAATATCTAACAAAATCTCTTACTGACTCCCAAGATGTAACTCTTAACGCTACAATCGACAAATTTCGCAAACTTAATACCTCTGAACTTGGTTGTGTTACAACGGCAACACACGTTATCTCCACAGGTGAATGCCCTTCCTTTAAGCAACGTCAATATCCCTTATCGCCTGCCTTACAAAAGCATTTACATGCGGAAATAGACAAAATGTTAGTATCTGGTGTTATCTCTCCTTCAAATTCACCGTGGACCTCTCCCGTATTGCTAGTTCGGAAAAAGAATGACGAATGGCGTGTTTGTTTTGATGGCAGGAAGCTAAATTCTGTTACTGTTCCAGACGCTTACCTCTACCCAGAACTGACTCAATTTTGAGCAGGCTTCGTAACGCAAAATTTATCTCATCTATCGACCTAAGACAAGCTTTTTATCAGATACCTCTTGACTTATCTTCTCGTCAAAAACTGCTTTTTGTGTCCCAGGCGAGGTCTTTTCGAATATAATTTTTGCCATTTGGTCTCTGTAACGCTCCACAAACTTTACAACGTACTATGGATCAAACGTTAGGTCCTATCTTACATCAAGAACGTGCCTTTGTATTTTGGATGATATCTTAATTATCTCAAGTTCTTTCGATGAACATATCGCCACATTAGATGAAGTTGCTGAAGCGTTTAAGCGCAGCAGGCTTTAAGATAAACTGGGAAAAGTCTCAATTTTGTCGTTCATCCCTTACATTTCTTGGTTTTATTGTCGATGGAACAGGCTTACGAGCAGATCCGCTAAAGTTGATGCTATTACTAAATTTAAAACACCAAAACTGTTACCGAAATCAAAGCGTTTGATAGGAATGATTAGCTACTATCGCATTTTCTACCTAACCTTTCAACTATATCTGCACCCATTACTGCTTTAATTAAAATAAAAGAAATCCCAAACTATCGAGTGGAATTTAGAATCCCAACAAGCTTTCGAACAAATTAAAACACTAATCACTTCAGCACCTATCTTAATCTCTCCAAATTTCGATGATAAGTTTTATATACAAACCGATGCTTCACTTACTGGGTTAGGTGCAATGTTGTTCCAGGTAAACAATGGTTTAGAACATCCAATCGCTTATGCGAGCCGTGCCTTAACTTCTGCCGAACAAAAATACTCTGCTACCGAACGAGAACTATTGGGCGTTATCTTTGGCATCGAGAAATTTAGAGGATACGTCGAAGGTACACACTTTACCGTAATCACTGATTGTGCAGCACTCACTTGGCTTAATAACTTGAAACAACCCGCAGGTCGTTTGGCAAGATGGAACTTGCGTATATCTCAATTTACTTTCGATGTTAGGCATAGGCCTGGCAAATTAAATATCGTACCTGATGCGTTATCTCGAGATGTTGTTTCTCTAAACCTTCCAAATTTAATTCTGGATACCTGGTACCTCAATATGATTAGAAAAGTTTCCGATACCCCCGACAAATTTCCTACCTTTCGTGTAACTAATAATAGACTGTATAAATTTGTATCCTCGTCCCCACATAAAATATCGAATATACCTGAATGGAAACTCGTTGTGCCCACTGCAAATCGCAGTGAGGTGCTCAAATTATGTCACGACGATCCCTTAGCTGCACATCTTGGTGTTACAAAACTCTCGCTAAAATATCTGAATTGTATTACTGGCCCACACTTAAGCAATCTGTTTGTCGCTACATTAAAAGCTGCAAAATTTGTGGTTCCCATAAGAGTTCGCAAGATGCTCGCCCTGGTTTAATGGGTAACTTTAAGCGTGTATCTTATCCCTTTCAATTAATATCGCTTGACTTATTAGGACCTCTCCTCGATCAAAAGAGGCAATCAATATCTTTTGGTTGTTACCGATTGGTTTTCTAAATTTGTTATGGTGCAACCCTTACGTAAAGCTACCTCCGCAGCAATAATTAAATTCCTAGAACAGAATGTCTTTCTTATCTTTGGTGTCCCCAGATTATTCTTTGTGACAATGGTGCACAATTTATCTCTAAAGATTTTCAGAATTTCGTTAAAAGTTACAAAGTACAAAAATTTGGTTTAACGCAAAATATCACCCCAAGTAAACCCTACCGAGAGAGTAAATCGAGTTTTAATTACCGCTATCTCTTCTTATATTGATTCAGACCATACTACATGGGATGAACATATCTTTGAAATTGCCCAAGCTTTGCGTACATCTAAACACGGCAACCCAATTCACTCCGTCTTTTCTTGTTTTTGGAAGATATACCCCAATCGATGGGAGTTACTATGGTTTAGTGCCTGACGATACTAACGTAATCGAATTTGACGATAAAGTACGTTGGGACAAGGACCAACAGTCATTACCTTCTATCTTTAACGACGTTAGAAAAATTTGTTAAAAGCTTACGAAAAAGCAAGGACCATTATAACTTGCGTGGCGAAATATTTCCTTCGCCTTAGGCGAACAAGTTTGGAAAAAGAACTATGTCTTATCGGATGCATCTAAGAAATTTTCTTCAAAATTGGCCCCTAAATTCATTCTTTGTAAAGTCACACGTGTTATTAGTCCCCTTATCTACGAACTTCAGGATACTGAAGGAAAACGCCAAGGCAGGTGGCATATTAAAGACCTTAAGCCATTCTCTGCCGACCCAAATGCTAATTAAGTTTTCATGCCCCATTCTCCTCACGATTTACCTAATACTTTTTGTTCTCACCATCAATTAGTATCTTTAATTACTTATTCCTTCTCTCATATAGTATATAATTTCTTACACGTTTAACTTTACTTACCCTAATTTAGCTATCTTTTTCTTCTGGTTGACTTTTCCTCGACCATACCGTTACTCATATATCACTTCATTCTCTACACCCCCCCAATATAACTTTGTCGTTTCATTTAATTAACCCTTGAAATTTTCCTATTACATATTGTTCGGTCTTTAGTATTTCTCTTATATGGTTTAATTGAATGGTAATTGTCGTAACTTTGGTTGAAATAACCCATTGAATTTTTATGACTGGTTTTGGCTGATGTTGAGTGAATGCTTTCTTCTTTGGGCTCACATAGAACATGCGCAGTCTATGCCATTGAAAGAAATAGTTCATATTCGCAGTTGCAAAAGCTAGGATTGTCTATTCCGTGTGTTTTTTTTTCCTCTGAATTATTGCAATCGCCCACATTATACTACATCATTATACTACAACATTATTCCTTCCTTTTTCTACTAAATCTAGATAACTTATAAACATTTTTTTTCGTTGTTTTTTATTGAACTTTGTGGTGAGGTGCTATTGTTTTCTTATTGTTATTTTATTAAATTCTCGGTTGTTTTAGCATATGGGGACAGTGTATCTGTATTTAACTGCTTATAATTGGGCATTTGTGTGTGTTTAGGGTGCTACCGTTTTGAAAAACTACCTTAAAACAGTTGTTTTTGTGTGTTTGTATCTGTAATGATACTTGTAAGTTGTCGTGTCTATCTTTGTCTGATTTTCTTATCGTAGTCGAAGCACTCGTTAGGAAAATTATCGTACTAGTTCTCTTAGGAGTCTAGTGAATTTTAAAAATGTGTATATCTTATCTTGTCGGATTAATATCGCAGGTGGTCCTTCAGACTGCGCTGTGTTTTATAGGGACAATTCTCTACTTTCTCTCGGACGCTTGTCCAAAAACTATACTTTTTCTTAACCCGCTATCTCCGCTATGCCTTATTCTTCTCTCGGTGGACCTGTTCTTGTCCCGGAACACCCGTCTGCCTCATAAGAATGATGTTCCCTCATTCCGAGCTACTGACCACACTTGTTGGTTGAGTAGCGCTGCTATCCACCTTTCCTCTGTCGCTTTTGCTCAATGCGAGCCCTTCCTCTTCTTTCTTCTACCTAGAGGTGCCTCTTATGCACTTCAAAAACCAACCTCCTTCTTTTTACCTTTCCTATCTCTACTACCTTTTCTTTTCTGTTAGTCACCGTGTGGTTGTGCGGGAGGTTTTCACAGACACCTGGACCATGTCTCTGCGAATCTTTCGTGGGGTCATGCGGTGCCGCTGTCAGTGCATAGGCTCTGGCAGTGAAGGTATGTATGAGTGTGTGAATGTGTGAGTGAATGTGTATATCTTTATACCGCATGGATATCGGGTGAATAGTTTCACCGATATCGATCAACACTGGGTGCAGGAATGCACCCAAAGGTCTTTGCCGGTCCCCGTGCTGTTCTTACGAACGGACCTGCCTCACAGGTTTCTCTTTTGGAGGGCACGGGTCAATCCCATTTCAACGGCTCTACTGGAGCCACTCTTTGTTGTTATCATTGTCTTGGGTAATAACTAGGCCAATATCTTTGTCTTCTTTATTATCTTCGATAATACCTTTAGGTTTAATATCGTTATCTTATTGATTACCTTTGGTAATAACCTTAGTTTAGTATCGTTATCTTACCAATTACTGTTAGTAATAATTTTGGTTTAATTTATCGCTATCTTACCGACTACCGTTAGGAATAACTTCGAGTTATGTCGCGTTATCTTACCGGTTATCTTGAGTAATAACTTCTGTTTAAATTCATGTTACCTACTATCTCTTATAATCACTTTAACTTAATATCGTGTTATCTTATCGAGTATCTCAAATAATAACTAAAGCTTAATACCGTTATCTTATTCATTACCTTTGAGGATAACAACTTAAGCTTAATATCTTTACCTTATCTACTATCTTTAACATCAATTTGAGATCTTATCTTATCTTTTATCGTCCTAACGTGTGGTATATATGACCAGGCGTGGGAATTATCTTTCTGAAATTTAAGTGAAAAAGCTAACCCAATTTAGAAATGTAATTTGTCAGGTTAGCATATAAGGATTTAGTAGGTGGTACTTTTGGTAAATTTGTGGATTCACAACTGTGTCATGGACAAGTTAAATGTGCATCGGAGGAAACCAAAGTACCAGAAACAAAATTTGCCAGAGTGCAAGGTGACGCACTCTCATGAACATTTTTAAATTTGGGCACTTCTTGCCAAAAGAAGAATAGTTTGATGCGACACTCATGTGTGTTTGCATATAAGAACTTTATGTTAGCTTTAGTTAGATAAGTTTAGATAGGTTTAGATAGGTTAGGCGACTTGTCGCACCGTGTTAGTTTAAGCAGTGTTTCATGCTCCCGACAAATTTGTGCTGTCGGTAAGTAGTGTAGTCACAGACTATCGGGCTACCTATTCCGTTCCTGGTACTTGGTAGACGTGTTATCGGTCGAAAAACCAGGTGGCGCCTTATATAAACATTTTGTAGGTTTTAAGTTAGGGTTTATATAGGGTAGTAAGGACTTAGATTTTAAGCTGTTACTGTGCTAACAGACTTTTCTTTTTTGTTTTTCTTTTGTGGCTTTGTCGCGATTGTTACGTGCAAATCGAATTTGCACTTAAACATTGTTTTAGTTAGTTTTCTTGATGTGCGGAAGTTCCCGCCATAATTTTAAATACGCAAGAAGCGGGAACAATTTAAATAGACTGGGCGGGGCTTCCGGTACGTCACAATAGTGCAATTGGCAAGTGTGAATTATCCCGATAGGGGTAAGGCAATGCTACAAAGAGTAAGGAGTTCCGCGGTTCTCGCGGAAACGTGGCTTTTTACGCCGAACTTTGAAGTGAACAGTCGTGCGGGGTGTCGTGTTATCTTATTATGTAGATTTCCTTATCTTGATTATCTTTCCTTAATTACCTATTCCGTCTTCCACTGCATATAGGAACGGAGATGACCCTGGAGCATCCCATGACCCGAGATAATTTGGATGTCCAACTCTACCAGCAGCAGCGATGCCGAGGCTACCGCAGCGTGATTTCCTGCCGGTTAGCGGATCCTTCACGTGAGTAGACTCTCTAATTTTTATTGTTTTAATTTTATGTACCTTCTCTTAATTATGGCGCAATATAAATTATCAGTGACGTCATGTGTATCTTATGAACTTTGGTAATTGTATTACCGGCTTTTAAGAGCCATCTATCGCCATTTCAATGTACCAGAATCTAAGTGTTACATTTTGTTAACTGCATTACCGACCAGATGAAACGTTAAACGAAGTGTAACAATTCTTAAAAATCTACAGAAACATTAGCAAGTTTCAAATACATAAATTAAATACAAATTATCACATCCAAAAGCATACACAGAATAACAAAGTACACTGATATTATCAACAATTTCGATATAATACACTCGAGTATGATTTCTATTTTGCACATAATCATTCTATATAACCATACCCGTTTCCACACCACCTTTCGCTAAAATACAAATATATACATGGTTTGAATGTGTTTATACTAACATCCACTATAATAGCCTGAATTAATTGAATCGGCGATCTCCAATCTTCTAAATAATTACGTGAATGATCGTCTCACACCCTTATCTTCTAGATACCGTGTTTGGTGACAAATAAGTATTTCCAATTTCAGATATCTCACGAAATGGTTGGTTAAAGCATATGTCTTGGGTAGCAAAAATAAAAAAGTTTTAAAGATGGAGTTAAATATAGATGGGAAACAATTAGAAATTTGGGTCTTTAAAAGGTGTAACTTTGTAGGGAGTGGTCCTATTTAAAATCTATTTACAGATTTGGGCTCCCTAGAAAATCTAATATTAGTTGATACCAAACAAGATATATTTATCTTTAAAGGTGACTACCCATGGATAATAAATACAATATACCGCTTGTCAGCAAAAAATGTTGTAGGAAATTCAGAATGATGGTTTAAGTCATTGTCTACTACGAAGATGACAATTTAACATGCGCTCGACACAATGTTGTTTTTTATTCAAAATGAATTTTATTGTTAGGTTAAATGTCTGTATTAAAATATATGTATTGCTTTAATAAAGTTGTATATAAATTATGTTGCATCATCGGTGCTAACCTAACCTATCAATTTTTCCTGCTATCTAACATAAGTCCACACAATTCCAACTAACCTAACCTAACTCCAGGAGATGGGTGGGTGTGGAGGGATGTGGAGGTTGAGGGTCGACAAAATGTTGTTTTTTATTCAAAATGAATTTTATTGTTAGATTAAATTTTTGTATTAAAATATATGTATTACTTTAATAAAGTTGTATATAAATTATGTTGCATCATCGGCGCTAACCTACCCTATCAATTTTTCCTGCTATCTAATCTAAGTCCATGTGGATGGTTGTGGAGGGATGTGAAGGGATGTGGAGGTGGGTGGAGGGATGTGGAGGTAGGTGGAGGGATGTGGAGGTGGGTAGAGGGATGTGAAGGTGTGTGGAGGGATGTGGAGCAATGTGGAAGTGGAGTAATGTGGAGGGATGTGGAGATGTGTGAAGGGATGTGGAGGTGGAGGGTTGTGGAAGAATGCGGAGGGATGTGGACGTGGAAGAATGCGGAAGGTGTGGAGGTGGAGGGATGTGGAGGAATGTGGAGGTGGAGGGATGTCGAAGGATGTGGAGGAATGCGGAGGGATATAGAGGGTGGTAAAAGAGCATGGAGGGAGGTGGAGGGATGTGGAGGTGGAGGTATGAGGAGGAATGTGGAGGCATGTAGAGGAATGTGGAGGGTGGTGGAGGTGCCAGAACCGGAATTTCCCCTACTCTTTGCTAACTGTTTCAGTTTTTGAGCATTCCTTATATAATCGAGATCAACACATCTTAGTCCTTTTTCTAAGTTCCCGTGTACGATTTCCGGACAAATACAGTTTATATAAAAAGACTTTAATTTTGGAAGCCATTGTTTTTTGTCCACAAATCGTCATCGAGTGTTATTTCCTCGATGTACAATGGCGATTCATTGCTAATTAACACGGCAAAATAACATTTGCTTCCATTGGTGTCGAACTTCCTTCCCAATTTTTAAAACAGACATGTTGATGTTCATTCGCATGTTTTTTACAAATTATACAAAATTTATTCCGAACACAAACATACAAACTTCTTTTGTTTTCTGCCTGACAATAACTACCTAAAATTTAGATAAAAATTACATGATATACTAATGCCACCATCATAGTGAATACCAATCCAGAAGCAGAATCATAATTGTGACCATAGCTTCTTTTGACCCATTCGGCATCTAGATAAACAGTTATCCAAGAAATTCCGTCGTTGTCTATGTCACCATTTTCCAATGCAATGTGTTTTTCTTCCTCACTAGCTCGTTCCATTGAAAGTATACTACTATCGTTCCAAACCTTGGAGATATTTGTAATAGTTTTGCTTTGTAAATTATGAATGTATATTTTACCTGGTGCAAAGTTTCTTGAATTGAATAAAAATGATTGTTACTTATACAGGGTATATCCAAAATTGACAAAAATTCTTCCACGTTTCCGTGGAACATAAATGTTTTGTCGCACGTACTTCATTTTAAAAACAGAATACTACTAAGGCCATTGTTTCGTAATAATTAAACTTCGAAATTATATTGTGGAACAAAACTGTCCAATGGGCTTATGCCTCTTATATTGTGAAACGCGTGTGAAAGTAGTTTTGTCAAGTTTGTCGGGGAACTCCTCTTCCGACCTAGCACCGGAACGGTTGTGTCGAGTTACCTGGCAACCTATACAGACAATGAACAATAGTGCCTTGTAACCAGTGTGTTCAACTGACTCTCCCGGGGTCATTGCAACAATGAAGAGGACAACCCACTATGAACAATATTGGTAAGTGACTTTATGTAACATTATTGTTTGTCTTTTACATGCATACAAATTCTCGTATCTAAAGCTCGCGTTTTTTTATCTTTCGTAATACAATCCACTCAAATTATAAGATGCGCCAGCTCATTTATTGACAGTTAATTAATTACAGCCATTTCTGTTTTCTTTCTCAAGAAACAAGTTACTTGCAGTGCAAACACGCGCATGAGTCTCTGCAAGAAACAGTGTCCTCTGCAAGAGATAAGTGATGTCCACAATCCTGTTGCCTTCAACTTTATACTGTAAAGGCTCCTTTTCAATTTTAAGTTCCTCCGCCATAATTCTATATAGAATATTATGAAATGGAATTAATACTAGGGATTTTCACATACTCATTAAGTTCGGCGTCTGTTCCACATGGGTTTGAAGGATCATAAGAGCTATTTGGAATATTTATGTTGCCCTCATTCCAAACCGATTCCAAGTCAATCAAATCAACACCAGCCGGTAACTGACGGGAAGCCAACGTATCCTTAGTCCTACAACTTTCTTGAAATACATTGCATGACTAACCTAACAGGGTGTCCGGAAATAAAGCGTCAACACTAGGAAGAGCGATTCTACACAAAAAAAAATTAATACCATACAGTCCTTTACACTTACAAATTTTTGCATACTTATTGGTGTTCTTTTGTCTTTGCGTTCTAAATTTTGCGCAGACCTCCAATGCAAAAAGCGAAAACTAACCTTGCCTCCTAAACATGATTCAAAACTTTTTTTAACATTTTTATACATTAGGATAGAAAGAGCATCCAAAAGTGTTCAAAAATATCCCAGTATCAATTGATATATTTAGAATTTACGTTTGATTGTATTACTACTATTAAAAATAAATTGATAGTACCTGCAAATAGCGTAAATCTGAAGTTTTATTGCAGCAGTTAATTTTCTATTTCGTTCAAGTAAAAATCAAATTTGTTTGGAAAAATTAGTCAATATTGTAAAGTCTTTTTGCTTGCCTTGCTAAAGTTACACACCATACACGTAAACAAAGTATGTTCAATGTTTATTGCATTGAAATGTGTGAATTAGTCTTCAAGCAGCAAAACAATAAATTCTCCTTGTTCGGTCAATAAGAAATATGTTGCATTTACATCCACACAACTGTTATGTTAGCAGAATCAATTTTTTTGTCAAGAAAAAATGAGTCATGCCGATTTAGTTTAGGCTTAAATATGCAGTTAGTGATATTTCATGCAATTTGGTTGATGCTCATTTTTATAAATCAGAGAAACGACTCACATATAGTGCTGCGTTTTAGCGACAATATATATCTTTGTTCAATTAGTAGTAATAAAAACTAAACCTACTTCTTACTTTTTCATAATGGAATAATTCCAAACGATTGATATTTCAATTGACACTGTGTATTTTAACATAATATAAACACCAATTTATAATGAAACAACGATCACTAAAATAAAAAAGCATCTTCTTGTAAATAAAATGTACAATCAAACCAAATAATAAAGCGGAATGCTAGTGACGCTGTTTTATGTAGGTAAACGCAGAGCTCTCGAAGGAAGTTCTAAGTGGGTGTATCTGCGAATTCTATCATGTATTAAAAGATAATGTAGCTCGTTGATGACAAGGTAATTAAATACTGGTTTATAATAGTGAAACTAAACTCCACTGACTGACTGTAAATTCGTGTTTAATAGTTTTTATGGAAGAGCTGCCCTCTAGCGTAAAATGTGAGGCTACACAATGATATTTCCCAGTGTTAAGAATTTACTTCTAAATTTGATTTTTAATATTTGCTTAAAAATGTCTATCATGTAATTGTACGTAACATGTGTGTGTAATACAGTCTAAAACACAATCGGGTATAAACAGTGTATTGACATGTTTATATTTGTTTTAATTTTTCAATTAATGTAAAGGTATATACACAGTTTTGTTGTAATAAATTATTTTGGAACAACCTAGAGGCATGATTGAGGATTTAGGTCATATAACATTTGATTTTGGAAACGTTTTTTTCATCTGGCAGTTTTAAATAGACCCTTAGTGTTCTTATGTTAAGGTTTGTTTTATGTTTAAGCAATAGTGTACTTAACGATTTGTCAGGTAAATTTTAAGCCAGAATCAGTTTTCCTGATCTCAGATGTGTGAATTACTGGCTAGATTTTCTGGAGTCAAAACTGTATGTAACATTAACTCACCAATGTAAGAACCTTGTTTGTCGCATGGCTTCTTTGCTATCTATCTAAACAGTATTCATTTTTATTATTTGTGGATGTTAGAAATTTTGAGAACTACGTATATGCAAACATAGATGTCTACATTTCAATGTAAGATACTTTTGTTATTTGATAAAAAGGAAGGTTAAAAATTACAATTATTATTTTGAGATAAAATTTTTTATATTAGAAATAGCTATATAATGGATTATAAGGAGCGATTAAAATATTGTAACAGTTCGTTTTAACTGTTACGAATCTGGACGTTAGGCAACTTTGTTTACCTCCATTTAGATTATAAGATAAACGGAAAACCAGTTTCCTCTGTCTTATTAGTAGAAATTCTGTTCGGTAGGGATCACAAGGCATATTATGGTATTTGTGCAATCTCACTTGTTGAGATCTGGCTATCTTATTCAACTTTTGGTGAAAGATGGACGCGAGCACGCGCGTTATTTTTCAAACGTTAGTTTGGTTGTTGGAAGCGTATCCTCTTGAAAATAAATTAAATCGTCGGCTAGGGGTAAGCTGATTTTATTTATTATACAATGATTTTTAAACAAGGTTATCTGTTGTAGCAAATTAATTTAATTTTTAAAAACGTGTTGTTCACTTCAATATGGTTTTGGTTAGATTGCCATTTAAGTGAATTTGAATACTTGTTCGAGTATTATATAACGAGTAAATTAGAAAATATCAGCAGAGATATTGAGCTGTTTCTACTTCTTGGATTGAATCCTGGAGGGTTTGCTTTTTCTGGATTAAGATTCTCTGGTTTAGAGGATCAGGTGTTCGGATGTCCGCCATGAGGTCGCACCATCTGTTGTAGTTCAACTGATCGCGTTTTGTCTTGACGTATGGTTGAAGTCAAAGACATTGAAAATACTTTATTCAAGTATTTATGTATATATCAGTTTAAATTTTTATGAAAGAAAAACTTATAATGATTGTTTGTTTCACAAATGTTTCTATACTAATAGCGCTGTGAAGATGCAATGCTTTAATTTATGTTTGAATTAATACGTTGCAATATTATCTTGTAAAAACCTCCGAGACATGAGCTCATATCACGTCGGTTTTGTTTGTTAGCCTTTTGATACATTGTAAGTATTAAGAAAGAAAACTTACTGAAGTAAAATTTACAGTTTTGTTAGAGTTCTAAGAGAATTTAAATTGGTTAAAGATTAAATTTTTATTAGTTTTACTAAAATAATTTTGCAGTTTGATTATCTTGTTAGTTCAATTACAATTATGTATTTATATCACATGTTGTGTCTTATTTCAAACTGAATTAGTGAAGTCTTGTTAGATAAATTATTTCCATGTGTATGCTATCGCAGAGATAAAACAAAGAACCCACTGTTAGCCCCGATGATAAGGTCTCTCTGAAGTATTAAGTAATAAAGAAAGTTCCAAGCAGGTGAACTTTAGACTAAACCAAAAGTTACAATATGAATTACAAATTTGCAATACAAGTACATACTGATAATTGAAATGTATCACAGTAGAGAAAGGCTTTCCAAGCAATAATAGCTAAAGATATTGATGACGATTTTGAATACCTGATTGAATTTAAGGTCAACTTTTTAGTGATTAAAAACTTGTTGAAAATTTTAGAAAATTTTTTACAAAATTTGAACGCACTTTTAATATATTAAATAATTTGACTTTAGATTGTTACGTGCCATTGCCACTAAACATTGTTTTAGGTTAGTTTTTGGTGTAGGGAAGTTTCCCGCCATATTTTCAAATACGCGAGACGCGGGAATTTTTAAATAGACTAGGCGGTGCTTCCGATACGTCAGAGTAGTGAGCTTGCGCAGTGTGCTTATCCCTAGAGGGGTAGGGCAATACTAGAGAAGGGGTGAGAGAGTTCCGCGGCTCTCGCTGGATAACGTGGCTTTTTACCTGGTATCGTCATGTTAAGTGCACGTTTTTGTCTCTGGTAACGTATCGTTAGGGTTATCTATGTAGTTCCTTGCCTAATTATCTTTGTTGTCTACCTCCATACCTTTTCCTGTCCAATCCCTACATAGGTAAGACATCTGCCGCCACCTAGGCATACCGATCTTCACGCCTGAGGATGACCTCATGTCTACCTTAGCTAGCCGGAGCTGTTCCGTACGCATTTGATAGCGTCGACGTATCATCTCTAATTCCTCCGGGAGGAGCCCCGACTGGACTTGGCTAGAGGCCTACCCGAGCGCAATTTCGAGCGGAAGCAGGATTTCTGATGTAAGTAATCCTTTACTTATTTTGTGTGCTTTATTTTTTGTGTTAAAAATGGAGTAAATTTACGTCGGATAGCGTAATATTGATGACATCATTGGTGGAGGACCGCACCTAAATCCGTACAAGATTAGTGCTGCCAACCCCCGATAGTGTTTATTAAACCACGCTACCGGTGTTGTATTTATCAAACTTTGTAAATACAACCACCGCCGCGAACATAAGAAGATCAAAATGGACGTTACCTAAAAATTATATTTCTTAAAGGAAATTGCTGAATCTTATTGATACGTTTAAAAGCACGTTTGAAGGTGCAAGTTATAAAAATCTAAACACAGCATTATTCTTCAAATTTTGTTATTTATAAAACAATAGATTTCCAAACAATCCACTGAGTAGAGCACCATTCCTATTTTATTTTAATGCTTACCGATTTAAGATGAAATTTAGTTACAACTTGGAGTATTGTGACAAAATTTAAAAAAACAAATTTTTTTAGAGGCTATGGATAATGCATATTATTATTAATATTACTATTATGGTAAGATAATACAGCAAATCTAATATACATTGTAATTTAAGCAAACTGTATTGTATTTTCGATAAATTAGCTCAAAAAGTAATTCCGAAATATTTTATTTTCAAAATTTGGGAGAACATTTTCAAAATTTCTATGGCACACTATTGTGCCACAGCTTAAATTATTTCATATTAATATTTTGTCATTTCTCTAAAGTTTTCAAGAATTTCAAATAATTTTTGTAATAAATCTTAAAATCACTCTGTTAAAATTTAAAAGTTTCATTTTTAAGAACATCCATAGTCCTATTTGTGGATTTTACAAGCGAAGAAAATTAATAACTAACGAATAATATAGCAAAAACCACATGCATAAGTGTTAGCACCTATACGGTTATTTCACTTCTGTATAGCTTGGCTTAATCACCAGTATGCCCAAAGTGAAACTGTTATTGTCTAATGAAAGTAATCACCTCTAGCCTGAGCTCAAAGTGATAGTAAAAATTAATATGAATTGAACTGCAGGAGCTAGCTAGAGCTTGTGAATTTTAGGCCATATGCAACAAGTTCATCTGCAGAAAAAATTCTGAATAATTCGTTCTAGAAATTGTAGTAAAAATAAAAGAGTTTGAAAAATCCACTCATAAGAAAGCTTTTGCTGCACAAGATCATAATTCGCATACATGTCTTACAAAAATTGAAATAAAATTCGATACAAATAAAACATATTATACCATATAAATATTCAATTTACAGTATAAGTTAATACAATTAAAGCCCATGTAAATCAATCTCAGTAATTTCTAATGCTTACCTTTGTTTTAAGCTGATCTATTATACTGGACATCTCATCGTTTTTGCATTTTAAATCATTTATTTCTTCGTTTAATTTACTAGTCTGAAACAAAGTCAAATATTATTTGTGAATAACTGTCCAAAACTAACAAATATGTATATATATATATATATATATATATATATATATATATATATATATATATATATATAATAGACATGTACATATCATGGGAAGTAGTCCAATTCAAACAACAAAAACTGATTGAAAATTTAATCAACACCTAACGTTTCGGTACATTCCTTTTGTACCTTTTTCAAAGGCTAAAATGGAAACAGAAAATTCGAAATTAGCAAAAAATACATAACCTGTCGCTAACTACTTACATTGACAAAATTATATTAAGGAGATTGAAAACAAATTACTGCACGATGCACATTATAACTGTGGGTCAAAAATATTAAAAATTAAAAATTGCCTGAAGGGCAAACGTCATGACACAGTGGCGATTAAAAAGTAAAGACGAAGTTGATAATGACAAATTCTATAAGAGTGACAGGACACGTTCCGAAAATGGCAATGATTACATAACCTGAAGGAAGATACCTAACGTTGTTTATATATATATATATATATATATATATATATATATATATACAGGGTGAGTTTTAGTGTGGCAGTCGATAACTCCGTTATTATAAAGATACGTAAACCAAATTTGGAGGCATATTAGGCATGCCTAAAGTGCATATTTTAAAATATTTGAAACATACAGGGTGTTTCATAATTCCAGGGCATATTAAACTTGTATTTTTTTAAATGGAACACCCTATATATTATTACATTTTTGAAAAGCCCATAAAAAGAGCTTTAATTTGATATCAAATTATATCTGTCTATTCCTTTTAGTTTTGAGATATTCAACTGTTTTAGAAAAATGACCCCAATTGGATACATTGCCACTGCACTAATACACAACTTATGTTAATTTTCAAGATGCAGAAAATTTTACCATATACCATAGTATATTTGTAAATATCACTTTTTTGAAATTTCTTCCCAGTATACAGGGTGTGTCAGGTTTCGCGAAATGCAATTTTTAAAATTTTTTTTAAATGGCACCCTACCAATTTTATTGCTACAATGGATAGTTCATTAAGTGTCCTTTCATTTTTGTTAAGCATTCCCTATACCTAAATCCATTACTTTCCGAGATATTTTTGATTCTCTTCAAATTTTATGAATGTTTTTAATTTACATAACTAAAAATAACTTATTATTTGAGAATATTATAAAACAATCGATACATATTAATTAACAATCAACTACACTTATCCAATAACAATTTTCACTAAAGATATAACAACCCACAATAATACGCTATCAACAGAATTCTGCCAGATCAACAATATGCATTTTATAGAAAATGTTCAAACAGGAAATCAGGCAGGCTTTGAAAAAATAACAATTACAATCAAAATGTCATTTAGGTTTATTAATTGTAGTGTGTTGTCATTTAACACATTGTCAGTTCTGTTTTAAATGTAATCTTTGAAGGAGTTTTCAAAATGAATTTTACAGTGGAAGAACAAATAAATATGATTTGGGTATTGGGAGCAAGTTTAAAAAATTTCCTACTTGCATCAAGAATATACCAAGAGAGATATTCTGTTAAATGACAACACACTACAATTAATAAACCTAAATGACACTTTACATGTAATAGTTATTTTTTTCAAAGCCTGCCTGATTTCCTGTTTGAACATTTTCTATAAAATGCATATTGTTGATCTGGCAGAATTCTGTTGATAGCGTCTTATTGTAGGTTGTTATATCTTTAGTGAAAATTTTATTGGATATGTGTAGTTGATTGTTAATCAAAATGTATCAATTGTTTTATAATATTCTCCAATAGTAAGTTATTTTTAATTATGTAAATTAAAAACATTCATAAAATTTAAAGAAAATCAAAAATATCTCAGAAAGTAATGGATTTAGGTATAGGGAATGCTTAACAAAAATGAAAGGACACCTAATGAACTATCCATTGTAGCAATAAAATTGGTAGAGTGCCATTTAAAAAATTTTAAAATTGCATTTTAAACCTGACACACCCTGTATACTATGAAGAAATTTCAAAAAAGTGATATTTACAAATATACTATGGTATATGGTAAAATTTTCTGGATCTTGAAAATTAACATAAGTTGTGTATTAGTGCAGTGACAATGTATCCAATTGGGGTCATTTTTTCTAAAAACAGTTGAATAGCTCATAAACTAAAAGGAATAGACAGATACAATTTGATATCAAATTAAAGCTCTTTTTATGGGCTTTTCAAAAATGTAATAATATATAGGGTGTTCCATTTAAGAAAATATAAGTTTAATATGCCCTAGAATTATGAAACCCCCTGTATGCTTCCAAATATTTTTAAAATGTGCACTTTAGGCATGCCTAATACGCCTCCAAATTTGGTTTACATAGTTTTTATAATAACGGAGTTATCGACTGTTGCCATACTAAAAACTCACCCTGTATATATATACATAACCTGAAGGAAGATACCTAACGTTGTTTATATATATATATATATATATATATATATATATATATATATATTTTTCTGAATGTGTATTTTCTCTCTCCTTTTATCTATTTAATTTAAATGTGATTAATTTAGAAGAAGGCTTCAAATTCGCCAAAGTACCAATTTTCGGTTCTAAGCTCCTGAATACTTTTTATGTTTGTATGCTAAATGTGACTTGTAAATATTGTTCATTTTAAAAATTTATACCTCGGCTTTTTAAAACTCCAAACAACTCTCTCAGGGTAAATTTCAAATTAAAATGATACTAGTTCTGGGTTCAATGACTAATATCAAATTGCAAATATGTGCATACTAGCTCCCTCTGTTTGAAAATCAGAATAAACTTCTGCAAAACACAAATGCCGGTAAGGTTAGTTCTACACCAAACTATATGGAACTGTATCCCTTAACCTATTTCAGCATTGTAAATGTTACTGAATTTTATTACAGCAATGGATGTTAAATTTTAATTTTCAGATAATAACTATGATAAATACCTTTTTTTTTGACTCCAGAAGGTATGTACAACTCTTCACAGCTTTCGTTGTTGGACCGCTTCCTGAATTAAATACTTTACTTGAAGAATCTCTATATGTGATTAATAATTGGTTTTAATTTTTGGAAACCACCAATGTGAAATACAAATTATAAATACTAATGAAATTTTGGATACTTTACAGTTTGTAGTACTTTTGATGACACTATTTAACTACCAAAACTGGTTCCAAGTATGATGACCAACTTCTACGATGATCTTGGTACTCGCACTGAAATCTCCCGTTCTACCTACTACTTTATGATGAATCCAGCTTCCTGTTGCTACTACATGAGTATATTCTGGCTTCGTCTTTACGCCACATTTTTTAACTTCAACAAGTTGTATGAACCTTTTTTTTATTTATTTCAATACTGCACTTGCTGGCATATATCTTCAGCTTTGATGACGATACACAATATTCAAATACTTATTTTCAATAATGAACAGGATTAAATTCCAAAAAAAAACTTCTTTATTTTAAAAATTAATTTTCAATCAATCTTTTAAAGCATCATAATTCCTAATAATAATAATTGTTTTCTAGGCAACTCAACTTAATTACATTTTTTTATCATGCAATTTACAGTCACCAGTCTTCTTGTACCATAATAATGAGTCCTTAAATTAACATAGAATATAGATCATTAGATTTATTTTTGATATGGGTATTTTGTTTAAACATTTTATATCTTAATTACTATACATATTATAAGCATTCCCTTTTTTAGGTAGCTGGTTTTCATGGTCCTTTCTGGTTTAATATAATAAACATACCAATTATAAATAGAGCCATACATCCTCTGGTCATGGTATTTTGTGATTTTATTACTGTTGAATTCACTCAAAAGACCCAGTGCTGTTTAAAATCTTATGGTTTCTAGTTTTTAACTGACTGTAGATAATTACTAGTGCAATAAGTGTACATTATTCACCATGTTATGTGTTTAATGAAATCTTAAATATGGATCAATTGAATATTTTGTATTTGATAAAATTTAAGTATAAATCGTCGTTAATGATATCTAAGTGTTAATTAATTATAATGGGCTTCAATCTCATACACTTTATATATATATATATATATATATATATATATATATATAATCGTGTAATTAATAGGTTAAGAGTATATAAATAGGTCTTAAGTCAAGCTAGTGTATGTAGGCACAATGTACGAGTAAGTTAATTAGGTATTTAGATTATTAATTTAGAGCATAGTCAATTTAATTTAGGAATTTTGGGTAATTTAATTCTAGCTTTGCATTTATTTTAGTAAGGAATATCATTTATTTATAGCATAGGAACAATATTTATAGAGTATGACAAGAATGGTCAAAAGCAACAATTTAAAAATACCGTTATATTATAATTTAATTGTAGTTTAAATGATGTAAAAGATTTTACATAGTTCGTTAGCATAAGAGCGATATTTGCAGTAAACCAAAAACATTTCAAAGCAGTGGAAGAATTCTGAGTATCAATTATAGCAAATGATACGCTAAACAAGTTTAACGCTTTTCGGTTGGAAAGAGAAACACACATTTAGAAACGTTCCAAGTAGTTGTTTACTTCAAAGTTTATGTATAAACAGCATAAACAAGCTATTATATTTTCCAAGAAGAACTGAGACCGTTGAAATCAGTAGGATCGATTTAATTTTAGAGGTAGTCTAGCAGGGAGACCACAAACAAGCAATTAAGAGAAATGAGGATGGAGTATAGAATGCATTAGTATGAGTGAAATGCAGTATATTTTGTTGAGATAGTATAGGAGAGAGACACAAGCTTGTTTTGCATAGGGGAATAAAATCAATAATTTCTGGAGAGAAATTAAGTGATCTCATTGGACGCGACATATAGATGCATAACAGTTTAAAGACTTGGTAGGGAGACATTCAATGAGAATTTGTAAGAATGTAGCATAAGTAGAACAAGGTAACAGATAGGTGAAAGGGAGATGGAATATGTTTGGATTGGGTAAAGAGGCGTGATTTTACGCAGAATCAATTTCCGTTGAAGATAGTTTCGCTGAAATGAAAAGATGGCTGACTGTCTTCGTACGATTTCTAATGAATTTTAGGTGTTTTGAGCGTTGTAGTTCGAGGAAAGTTTGAAACCGTTGGAGATTTAACGTGAATTAGACAACAGTTGGTGCTTCTCCTGGTATGTTTGTCAGTTTGGGGGTAGAATACAATGCCGGACTTCAAAACAGCGGATCCAGTATTTCTTATAAAACCACCTTCAACTAGGTGGAGGCTCTCTTAACTCTTAACATCTTCGCCCGTCTTCAAGTTTATTTCGAATAGTGCAGTAATTGAGTTAATATAATTAATTATAAGTGAACACAAGTTGTTGTGTGTTGTGATAAGTCCAGTAATTACAAATCTGAAATGAATAGAAAGTATTTAGAGCGAAGTGTATGTAAGTACTAACTTTTGTTAATTTGGGTGATTGAAACGTACTAAATTGGTTAAAATTTGGGATTGATTGGAGAATGCCGCAATTTTCGGTGGTGCTTGGTAAATGAAAATAAGATGCGAATTTTGGACGTTGGATGCAATTTGGTTTAATATAAAGTGAGGTTTGGATATCAGCATGACGAATGGAATGGTGATTTGACCTGGCAGCGGTTCCACAGCCTAACGCTATACGTGACAGCATCTACTTCAAGGCTGGTTGGCAGAGACCTACAGGAGAATGGTTACCAGGTAACTTGCTTTATAAAAACATTTGGTGGTAGTTGTTATCTGTGTTTCTTTTTATTTTACTTATGCTCTGGAGTGATTTTATTTTAAAAATTTATGAACTGAAATTTTTAAAAGACTTTAGATGTATAGGGCAATTTGTTGAGATAGAAAAAGGATAATTAATTATAAAGATAACCACGATGTTGTACGAAGTAAAGGGGACTTAGTTTATTTTTGGCAGTGCTGTATATATAATAATAATAATAATAATAATATTTAATTATTGTTACGCTCCTCCTCTTAAGATACCTAGTTTATTAAAAATTTTCTAATTGAAATGCTTCATATCATTCACAGCTATGACACATTTTTGAGTTATTTGAGTGGTATTTTTAGAATATGCTGCATTACAAAACATACACTGCAACTCCTTTGCTTTATTTTTCATAACAACTGTGAAATATACCCATGCCAGGAAATTTATTTTTAAGCATTCTAAATTCAGTACACTAAATTTTAAAATAAAATTAGCAAATATCAAATGCTCTGTAGTTTGTTACTGTATATTTTCATCTAAATAAAGTGACAAGATGTAGATTAAATCTTGTCCCCTTGCGGGGTCATAAGAGGTCATTGAAACAAACACCAAATCAACAAATAAATCACACCAAAATTCAAAAGAATTCTTAAAAAATTGGAATTTCCATAAATTCATGGTTACGCCCAGTATAATACAAGTGTACTTTTATTCGTGCAAGTGGAAAATCAAATTCACCGTGTATAAATAGTCACCCTGTATGATATAAGCATATTGTAAATACATAGCAAGTAACGTAAGTTGTATATGTAAAAATAATTAATTTTAACATACCATAAAACGTATTTAAAATCGATCATTTTAGATTAATACAAAGCCATTTATTTTCACTTATTAATAATCAATACATTTTGATTAAAATGCTTTTGATTTGCTATAAATAGCATAGAATAGTATTAGCGTTATGCATTTAGCATAAAAAACTACAAACAACGTGTATTTAAATCCCAATTTTAATAAATTTTGTGTACTGAAACACGAAAGCAAATATTTCTATAAAATGCAACCCCTTTTGCATTACAAAGCAATTAAATTCAAGTTGATTACCCTGTGTATTGCAGAAGTTTATTTTAAATAAAGAACTTTGTAAAATATCAGGAATATAAAAGGATGATTAATTGGTATTTAGAACTACATAAATATCTAATTAATAAACATTTTATTCCAAGCAGTTGGGCCCTATCAATGAAAAACCCATAAAAACTGATAAAAATTATTTATTACCTTTCGCATTCACGGTTGGAGAGAAGCGATGCGACACATTAAAATTGGTTGTTAAACAAAGATAAACAGCGCACATCACGAATAACTGGAACCAGATAACGAGGTGATAAATTCAACAAATTTGTTTTACAAATTGCAATGAAGAGGGAAAATTCTTCAACATAACGCTATTTTAAAAATTTTATTAAATAATTTAAAGGAAGATTTAAGCATATTGCATTTTGGTAACTGCTGTTTGAAATGAGGATTTTAAGTATGTAAGCTGATTTGGGTTTCAATTTAAAATAAGAAAATATTTAATTATAAGGAGCGTTTTTGTGGATTCTGCAAGTATTACTTTTAGATTTATTTTTAATTAATATTGTAGTATTTGTATTTAGATTAAGATAGTCCTAATAATTTTTTTTGGAAAGGATTTTTACAAGGAAAATTTGTGATCGTAGTTCGAAACACTCTGACCTTTTAATGGATTATCTGCCAAAAGTATTTTTTTTGGCCAAACAAACCTTACAAGCATGGCAATAAACATAACCAGGTAAACCTTCCATAAAAAAAGGAATTTACTTCTGTAAATTTAAACTAAGGTAAGGAACAATTTATTTATAATAAGTACTTCTTAGAAATTATTTTGTTTGAAAGAAATAATGTTGTAAATGCTCTTGATGAGAGAAAATATTTCATTCTGTATAAAAATGCTTTGTGATATTGCTTCGTCAATTCCGTTGAACTAGCCAGACAATGTTAAAAAGGAAGCTAAGTGAACAATTTTTCAAGTTTTAGAAATTGCTGTATCTGTATCACAGCTCTCTTTTAGTGATGCTCACAAAGTGGGCCTTTTCACAGCAATATATATATATATATATATATATATATATATATATATATATATATATTACTCATATTTAGACCAGGGTAGAAAATTAATGAATTACATAAAATAATTTTAATCACCGTGTATAAGGAATTTTATTAGATAATACGCTTTATTAAAACACCGTGGAGAATAAAAATTCATTCGTTTCAGTAAAAATAAGAGATTTAAATCATGTACAAGACGCTTTATATCAAAAGAAACAGTATTAACAAGCTCTACGTGTAATGTAATTATTCCGAGGAAAGAAACAAATGGAAATTACGTGCAAAATTTATATTAATTAACCCTATTTTAAGTAACCGGTATTAAACAAAGTGTACACATAATAATTAATATTTAATTTGTATTCGCTAAAAATGAAAGGATAGAAGTCAATTTAATTGGAGTTAATTAAACCATTATTAAAAATGAAAGCATAAAAGTCTGTGAAAATCCAAGATTAAAATACCACGGAATAAGGCTCTGAGAATTAATAGTATGTTTGAACACCTGCGTAGTTTAAAAAGCTCATTCTGCGTAAATTTTGCAGATAATTAATGGTTACAAAGAATCTTGGAGAAACCGGGGCTTAATATTCACGGGAAGGCGCGATACGGGGTTATTTAACCCAGATAGTCCACATGGACTGAAAATAATCGATAATAAAGAATATCAATTTGCACCAATACGAACAGGTTAGAAAAGGAAAGAGAAAATGCGTCAAGCAAAGACACATATAGTAAAAGGCGGGATTTGAGCAACGTCACAAAGGTCACGATTGGTTGAAAATAAGATGCAAATATCAGAGGTAGAAACAATTATTTCTGTATAAAATTTAATTAGGTATTCTCAGACGTTGCGTGCCGTGTGGAAATTTTCTGAGATTTTCAACTGGCGCGAGTGCAAAATTCGTAAAAATCGCATGCTGGGCGACGGAATGGGAACATAGCATGCGAAATTCTTTAGAATTGTCCGTTTTGGGGAATCGACCGACAGACGGGCTAACTTCTATATATACCCAGGGAATATGAACAAGCTCTCTTACATCCGCGACTTGATTTAATCGTTAAACAGTGCATTTTAGTTTGATAGAATAATTTAAAGTTTGCTCGTATATTTTGGTGATTTAAAACAGTTTGTTATTTACGTGCTAACATGAATGTACTTGAGTGCACTTAGATACAAGGTAATAAAATTTAGTATCACTGTACCAATTAGTAAAATTTACAACAACAAATGTATACACAAAAGTAGGCAGTTTTGGCGTATATTGGTGAAAGAAGTATGAATTTCTTTGTTATTTTGCGGGGGTGTGAATAATTAAATGGTTCATAAACGTGTCTGGATCCACAAAACAAGGGTCAGATATACACAGATGAGTTCCGGAAAAGCCCTGAGACAAATTTAAATAAATGGTGATGGAGAAAATTTTAAAAGCGTTGAGAATCAGAAGCTGTAAATATAATCCAGTTGGAATGGTGTGATTAACAAAAGGGACGATGTACATTGAAGCTACGAGTGCAGTAACCTTCAGGTAATTTATACTATTTTGTTTGAACTTTGATATTTTGTGTGTGTTGAATAACTTTATAATTGATTTACTTTAAATGGACATTAGTGAAATTGTACTAACCATAAAATTTTAATGTTAAGATGAAATTTGCTTGTTTAAGTAGAAAGGGGTATTTAGTATTGATGTTCTGAATTATGATGAAAATTTGGGTATGTCTTTGAGCTCAATTAGACGAACCTGGTTAATTAACGTAAAGGGGTGGTAGATGCTCCCTTTGTACTCAGACTCCGGTCTGCATATATTGTTACATTAATTAGTAGGCATCCAACAAGGACTTTAATTCAGGATGCACATTTAAATGATAATAAATGTAATCTTGAAAATTTCTGATACTGAAATTTATGCCAAAATTTAATTTTGAAATTTTAATGTATTGTGAATATTGATGTAAATAGAGTTAACGTTCGTGTTTGTGGTAGGAATGTGTTTGTTTTTTTTATGATGAGGATGAAAGTTATCTAGGAGAGCAGCCGAGGCGATTAACAGAAGAAAGTCAATGGACCAACACAGTTAAGATAATGAATAGCTTTTTGTAGGATTCACAGCATTCTTTGGCATCCAATTCGTAGGGGCTCGATTCTTAAAGCGGAGTACCCGGAGTTTGGTGGTTTCACAGCAATATATATATATATTATACTGTCAAGAAGGGGGTGGGCTTATAAAATGTTTAAATAGGGCTTCGAAACGACTTTGCTAGAATGGGGGTATATTTGGTTTTGTTTGAGTATTTTCTTTCAGGTATTTTTGGTTTATAAATTAACAACAACTATTCCACGTTTATAAATTTATAAAGCTTTTGAAACTGCATTGCATTCAACAACATATACCGGCCATAGACCAGGCTAAGCTAGTTATAAGTTTGCATTGTATACGTATTTTAATTGTTATGGTTGCACGTATATGAAATTTAATTTGGAGTTAGCGTTTTCAGAACCATTTGAATGTAAAAACAAAAGAAGACGGAATTTATTTTATAATGGACTTCAAATTTATATTACTAAAAAATAGACGTGTTTTTGTACTATTATGAGTTTTATTACATTTAAAAGTTACGAGAAAGTTTTGAAAGTCAAGTTGTACCTGGAGATAGCAAATAGTAGCAGTTTTACGGCGAATAAAAGTTAATTAAAAGAGGGAGTGCTGGTCTGTACCGTTATTGTTTGAAGACGAAAGCATAGTGGAATTGGAGTTATCTGAGTATTTGTATAACATAAAATTTGTAGAAATATTAGTAGTTTTATAGTCTGGAGATTACCAGTTGCTCGAGTTACTTATTATTTACAGGAGGTGCCTGCAGCTGGTCACTTGGCTTCAGGACGGTTGGAAGGCGGCGCTTGTATCTGGATTCCAGGTATTAGTATTTAATATCTACGCAGTGCTTTAATCAAATTTATAAAAGTGGAACTAGTGTTTGGGAATACTTTTGGCTTTTAAAATTATTTGAAAAATCCTTGAATATTTGTTTGGGTGTCTAGTTGAGAGGTGTTTGCTTAGGACGGACCCACCCTAGGTAGATTCCGCCACGTGTTTGACGGCCCTGTAAAATATTTAAGTGCAGCAGCCGTGTAAAATATTTAAAGATAAATTGTGTGGCATAACTCAACAAGGCTCTAAAATAAGACAAGGAGTGACAGATAGATATATTACGCCTATCACTAATAAGGTAGGATCACAGTATATATAACAATATATATATATATATATATATATATATATATATATATATATATATATATATATATATATGCTATGCTACTACTGGAATTATCAAGCCCCTTCGTTGGGCTGTTATATTATTTGCTATGTACTCTAAATTATTCTATTCGCGCTCCATCATTTGGGCGACCATATTAATATTTCTATGTATAAACAAGATTGTAATTATCTCCTCCGACGTTGGGCTGTCTTATTAATATTGCTATCAATTCTCTCCAGAAACTTAACTGGATTTTATCTTGAACCAACCTTGTCAACCAATAACAAAATTCGATATGTTACCGCCTTACTTGTTATCAATTTCCTATCCAACTCGTAGCTCCTCCTTGAACTATTTAAATTAACAAATTACTCCCATCGACTTTATCTTATGACCTCGACTAGCATTTATTTGGAATTAGAAATTCAGTTAATTTCGATTTTATATAATGAAACCAATATTATGTACAGCTTTTGTAAATTATTTGAAATACACTTTTCAATTAGTTAATGTTATAAATCTCATTTATTAAACATCATATACTATTTACTCAAAACCCAAAGTCACAAAAAAAAACCTATTATCTTTATAAACAAAGTGTAGAACGCTCTAAACCTGTTATCATATTACTCACTTTATACGTATGCAACTTCTTTTGTTGACTTTTTCACATTCATATTATATTAAGCAAATTCAATATTCAAAATAAAAAATTATATAGAAAAATAAAATGTCTTATAACTGAAAAATCTGACCTGGTCTATTTTCTTCACATCGACGCTTCCATTTGAATAAAAATTATCTTCCCCCAATGTGGGATTATTACATGCCCATTCGAAATATATGCTTGAACCATTGCATTTAAATTATTGCCATCACCCTCTGGACTACCATTAACTTATGCACCCCAATTTATTGTCGTTTCATATCAGACTTATTACTTCTTATCAATCAATTTCCTCAAACTTAGAATAGAATTCTTATTATCATTGTCCTCCGACTTGAAATCGTAGTTTATTTTCCCCCTTGACTTAGAAATTGCATTATTCTTCCCCCAGACTTAGAAATTGTATTACTCTTCCCCCAGACTTAGAAATCGTAGTCTATTTTCCCTCGGACTTAGAAATCGTAGTTTGTTCCCCCTTGACTTAGAAGTCCTATTATTTTTATGTTTTAGTTTAAAATACATTCGCCAAAATGTACTTACGTTTAATCGGCAATTATAGTTTTCATCTTGGCACTTATTTTATTTTTCACTTTTAAAATTATTACGTATCACTTTATTTCATAGTGGCGCACTTCGGCCTTTGTTGAGTTGCAAACTGACTTCGTTATCACTGTACCTGCTAATATATTATTGAATTCCCACTCCGTCAGTGGGTATGGTCTACAACTCGTCGCCCATTTATAACCAATCAAATAATTACATTTAAAGCAGTTTCTGATGTAATTTTCTATGATTCCCCATAATTGTAATCTGCTTGCAGCTGTCTTCGTTATCAACATGCGGTGTTTTGATAGATCTAATTGCTTTTCCATAAACAACTGATGCAATTCGACTTTTTATTTTCATATTTACATGTTATTCACGCAATCTTTAATCTTCTTTCTTATCAAAAATGGCCAACTATTTTGTACGCATTTACCTATGCTACCTGAAGCTCTATTTCTATCTCCGTATTAATCTAATTGTTTGGAACTCTTTTGAATGGGTGTCTAATTACACTTTATCGTTTATTTATAAATATATGCGTGCTTCCACTGAAAAATATTATTACTTGCTATACCTAAATTAACTAAAACTTTATCTACAAGGTATTAAATATTTACTATTTACTTAATGCATGTGTTCCTGGTTTCTACGCTAACTATGCGTCTTCCTATGTTTATTTGCGTCGCCTAAAACTATTTATACTTTATATACAGGGTGTTGACTGCTTACTATTTACAAACTATCTCCATTTCTCAATTCTTCACTAAATAAGTGCAGTTTTCTGCTGCCTATGGTAATTTCTCATTTCTAAACGACCTTTACTATAAAGTACACCCTTAAACAACCCCTTATCACAGCAATATACATATATATATATATATATATATATATATATATATAGCTGTGGATCCTCTAAAGAAATTCTCACCCCATTGGGTCGGATTGGGTCGTCATAAGATTGCTGTGGATCGGGGACTTAGTGTTTAAGAATCGAGAGTGAATTATTAAATACTTTTCAAAATAAAAAGTTCACAAGAAAAATTTTCTTACGCTGATTTCTGCTTCAAAAATCTCTTCAGCAGCTTCCCTGGCTAGCTCAGCTGTGCCTCTTCTCGGATACCTAAATTTACAATCATTCTTCCTTCCCACTCACACACCATTCAAAAAAAAATCACCAAATAAGACAACAATCATACAATCTTTATTTACCGCTATTTACAAACAATCATTCACAGATATATACAGTTTGGTACTCTAGTTAAAACTCAATAAGTGATATTTTTGTAAAGTCCTTGTTTTAAAATTTTAATTGCAAACACATTTAATACAATAGGAGTAAATGGGCCCCAAATAATACCCTATATTTATAGCACACTGGAGTATGGTGAGCTCATAATAACCCAGTTTATTAATGTATGCCTTTTACCTTGCATAAAATTACTACAAACTAATAACCCATGTACCCTTAACAATCCAATTTAAATTCATAATGAAATTTAGTAAGCTTTATATACACCTTTTTTCAATATTTAAAATACCCTAATAATTGTCAAGTACACGTATATTTTCCAATACGTTAAATAACCATAAATAACCATCAAAGTTCACTCACACATCACAAATAATTCCAACAGTTTATCAAATAACAGCAAATTCAAATGAGCTACCTGGAAAATGCCTCAAGTCTCCATCTCTTTCGATGATGCTGTATCCTCCAGAACCCCTTGGCTTCGTGACTATGCGCTCTGATCCACCAGATATTTATAGATGATAACCTCAGTATACGCCGAGCTCCGTGCTACCAATTACCATTCCATCCCAGCATCCAAATTCACGTACATTATACTTTTGTTTATTGCTTTATTAGCTTGTCATGGTATTAGTTGGACCTCGGTTAATTTAATTCACTCGACACTACACACGTTAATAACTACAAGGCCTCAACTTACCATGTTATACGTGCTAATACTATTTTTATTGAATTATGAAATTTTTCAATACTCACAAGCCTCTACTATAACGTCGGTTGATTATTATATGTAGTCAAAAGCAATGAAAATACAAAAAGAATCAATGAGAATCAAAAGAGAACGAGCCCCATTCTCTCCGAGTATTTATACTGTAAAAATGCCACCACTCGGCCACTCTTCAAGCGAAATACTTAATTTAAAATAATACTTCTGCAAATTTTAATCAAACTGACTTAAAGCTCCCAGAAATTTACTCCACGTGGATACGAACGTGCGTTTTGAAACCAATGCTTTTATATCCATCTTTATCTGTAGCATATTATTGATCGTGCATCTCCTCCTCTCTTTAAGAAACTTTGTCAGCTTGTTTATTCGAAGCAACTGACGGTTGGAAATATTTTCTTTAAAGCCTACGTTATTATGTTGATAAATTCGAAGAAGGTAACCTTTCAAACATGCAGGTGTTCTTAATTATTGACTGTTTAAAATAACAATTCGAGGAGTCTGTATTTCGCGGTATTCGATACAACTGACGTCCTTGTTTGCTACAAGAAACATTTTGCCTTCGGATTATCGATTTTCTATCCACCCCCGTGTGTTTTCTAATGCTATTACACGTCGAATTAAAATAAATTAAATTAATTATGCGTTTCTTTTTGTTTTTAAAACTGATTTTCTTTATGAACCTATTACTTTTCAATCATTAATTATAAAAATACGTCAATACTTGTTCGTTTGAATTAAATAAATGAAATAAATTTTGCGCGTAAATAAATTGTCCCTTTCTCTATACAGGGTGTTTAAAATTGCATTGCTTACCCCAAATTTAACCCTTTGAATCTATAACAATATATATATATATATATATATATATATATATACATAGACATGATAAGGGGTCACAAGAGGTCATTGAAATCCCAATTCTACAAATAAATCCCACCAAAATATAATGGGATTCTGGAAAAACAGAAATTTCTGTTAATTCATGGCCACACCTGTATAACATAAGCGTACCTTTTTATAGTGTTAATACATAGCAAGTAACGTAAGTTGTATATGTAAAAATAATTAGTTGTAAGATACCGTAAAACGCATTCAATGCGAACACAAAACGAAGCATATAAAAATATCTTTCATTTGCTGTAAATAGCAAAGAATAGATCTAGCTCTACGCATTTAGCATAAAAATAAATAATTTCGTGTATTTAAAAAAACCAATTCTGGTCTTAATTTTGTGTACTGAAACATGAAAGCAAATATTTTCTATAAAATACAGCCCCTTTTGCATTAAAAGCAATAAAGTTTAAATTAATTGCCCCATGGATTATAGCAATTTATTCTAAATAAAGAATTTTCTAGAATATAGAACGATGAATCATTGGGATTTAGAACTACGTAAATAAGTAATAAATAATCGTTTATACCAAGAAGCGGCCGGAACACGGAAAACTCACGAAAATCCAAGAAATCGACTATCTTTAGCATTAGCATGTGACGTCGCAATAATAGTATATGTGTAAAACAAGGTAAACAGAACACGTCACTGATAACTGGAACAATATTATGTGGAATAAACGCCGCGATTTTAGACGCTTATTAATTTTTCCGAGACACCTTGCATCATAATGTTCCACATTTTTCTAGTAGTATTCTAGAAAATGGATAATTTGTATATAAAAAAGCATTTATTCATTTAAGCATTCATTCATTCATTAATTTGATTCGATTCAGTCGATTCTAAAATTCGACCGCAAGTTGTTATGCAAAGATACTATTTGAAGTATGTAGTAAACATACTGTAATTTAATAATTACAATGCTACAATTAATATAGAAATGATGTTTTTAAACACAAATTACGTACAAAAATGGAATTATTAATTACAATGAATAAAATTCTTCAATATAACGCTATTTAAAAATTTTATGAAATAATCGAAAGGAAGATTTAACCAGAAATGTACTTTGGTAATTGCTGTTTGAAATGAGGACTTTATGGAAAATCTTGTAAGCTGATTTGACGTCCATTTAAAATAAGAAGATATTTTAATTACGAGGAACATTTTTGTGGATTCTGCAAATATTATTTTAGATTTAATTGTAACTGATATTAGAGTATTTGTATCTAGTTTAGGATAATTTTTTTTGTGTAAAGGATTTTTACCAGGTGTTTGTGTTCAGAGTTCGAAATACTCTGACCTTTTAATAGATTATCTGTCAAGGATTTTTGGCCAAACAAACCTTACAAGCGTTGCAATAAACATAACCAGGTAAACAATCCATAAAAGAAATTTTGTTGTGTAAATTTAAAATAAGATAAGCAACAATTTTTTGTAACAAATACTTCTTAGAAATTATTTTATGTTTGAAAGAAAGTAACAATGTTGTAAATGTTCTAATTTCTTTTGTATGAGAGAAAATATTTCAGGCTATTCAATACTTCATAATATTGCTGTTTGATTTCATTTTGAAAACTCCGGAAATTCCATTGAGCTAGCCAGGAAAAATTAAAAATCAAGGTAAGTGAACAATTTCAAGGTTTATAAATTGCTGTACCTGCATCACAGCATTCTTTTAGTAATGCACCAACGTGCGACCTTGTCACAGCAATCTTTTAGCGGCACCTCATCCTGAGGCCATTTTCATATCATTCTTTTAGCAACGTTTCAAAGCGCAGCCTTGTCACAGCACTCTTTTAGTGGCTCCCAACACGAGATAACCACTGATAACGCTGCATGTCGATGTAATAATTCAAATAGTCCTCTTCTGACCACCAACGCTGTGTATTTTAATCTCCTGCAATTTTAAATCTTGTAACGTCTCGCCCTGGTGCATTCTAATTTCTGTAATTTGATGCTGCACACGCAGTTATGTTGCTTTAATATACTTCAGATTCTTATATGACTTTCGTTTCATTGAACTTGTTGGTTGTAACCTTGATTATATTGATACCTTGGAATTGTTAGAACCAATACTTTCTGCATTAATACTGTAAAAAGTTGTTTGATAGAGTGAACTTTGTTATCACTTCAATATTTAAATATGCATCGAATTCATGTGGAATAATTATTATTGGTGTCGTCAGCGTTTAAAGTAGGTTATACTTGGAATGCTGCAGTTGTTTGAAACACTCTTATTGCAGATTTTTGCAAGCATTCTGAGTTGATATTTACTGATGCCATTTTGTGTTTAATATAGAATTGTAGTTACGCTTTAGCAAATTTAATTGCCTTCTGTCAACTAGAATATGTAATTAAATTATGGAAAGTGTGAAGAGCACCTGATTATCCTTATTACCACATCTGGTGGGTGCTTGTGCTTCCTTGTACTGGTGTCGTACCGTTTGTTGCTGATTTCTTACGTCCTGTCTTAGACTTGGGTTATAGATTGGATTCTTTGTTATACGTTCTATGTTGTTGTGAATGTAACTTCACGTACTGGACCCCAGGATTCCTATTTCGACGAAGTTCGCCTGCCGACCCCTGAATGGTACGAGTGGAAGTTGCTGTTACATCCAATGCCGTAGGCATAATCCATTGAGGTTGTATGCTAGTATATTGTATAATATAAACTGTCTTGAGTTGTCTGGCTCGTTGTTACTAAATTGCAATTATTCTTATTTTTCCTATTTTAATTATTTACTAAAATAGCAATCCTTATGTTTTACTGTTTTAATTAGTAGAGTATCACATATTATTTGAAGTTGAAATCTTTAACGTTTAATGCACAACTATCTAGCAAAATAAATAACGTGTGAATCTATACAAGAGTAGTTGGCCTATAGACAAAAAGGGCAACAAGGTTATTGCATAATTTACAGCGGTTGTGTGGCCAAATAACTACTGTGTGTGTGGGTGTTAGCCCTGATATATATATATTTATAGTTCTTGTTGATTGATAATATCGTTGACTTGATTTGGCCATGCTTGTATAAAGATGTAGCAGTCAGTCACTTGTAATGATAGTTATTGTACATATTGGAACTTGAATTATTTAATCTCAGTACTAGTGTTTAGGGGTATTATCGTTGTCCCACTGGGTTACGTTACGTGAACCCTTTTGTAGAGTATCTTAATGTATATGTCTGTGTGTTATAACTTGGGATCATACTTATTTGATTATAGGTAATGTATTGGTCTGTAGGTATTATTATTATTTTTCTGGTATAGTGGGTTACCTTGGGGACCTTCCAAGAACGTGGAACAATTCTCGTGGTTGTTGCTATTGCTCCAGTTCCTGGTGCCCTTATTCTTCTTTCGAGCTCTAACTATTAGGACTATTTTCCGTCCCTTGTGGTCCACCTACCATTCTAACAAACCTGCAACCTATCAAGTCTCTTGCAAACTATCCCCAGATCACCTAATGTCATCGTACCCCCTTAAGGGACATACTTTACCTACTAATTCATCAATATTACCGTGACAATCTGCCTCAGCTAGCCCAGTTTAATTCACACAGAGTGCACAACGTTACAATAATCAAATAGTTTACCCCTTTTTCCCTAAAACTTTATCTGATTTGAATGATAAAACGAAGTCGATTAATATTCGTATAATGAGAAAAGAAAATGATTTACACTTCACAGCTTAATCTGTTTGACTGTTTGATAAAATTAGCTCCTGAATCAAATAACAATAAATTTTAAATTATTTATCTCCAAAATTTAAAGCTCCCTTTTCTTATTTTAAAGCCAGCAAAATGTCGTTTGTACTCTACTGGAAATTTCTCTGAACGTTCAAGATTTCCCTTGGTTTACGAAATTTTTTACGTATCAAAAATTTTTGTTGACTCCTTACATAAAATATTCAAGTTTAAAATATGTTCAAAAATACTAAATAGAAAATAATGCCTTAATATGATCAATGTTCAAATATAATAAATAATAAATAATGTCTTATGCAAGATAGTTCTGACCTGTAGTTTTCCTTGAGCGTCTTTCAGCTGCGTGCCGTGGATCAGTACCTCAATATTGCTTTTAGTCAAGTTGCTTAGTCTCCAAGTTCTAACCCGTTGAATGTGATCTGCCTTAAATTTTCATAACGTCATAATGTCCTTAGATTTATTCTTAGAGTATCCTTAGAATTTTGTACTTAGAATTTTTGTGCTGTCATTACAGTGTCCTTAGATTTATGTACTTAGATTTATCCTTATAGTTTTCTTTGAATTTCCTTAGAGCTCTGAGTTATAAATATTTTAGCTAAATTAATAAATAAATTTCTACTTACGTTTTCTAGCAAACGGCCAGGCTTGTCTCATATATTTTCGCTATAATTAATTCAAAATATTTTATAACATCACTTTTCACAAAATTTTCATTGTTTAATTCGAATATTTACTCGACGCGTAAATTCTTAAGTATCAGTAATGCAGCTTGTACGTGGTTCAAAACTAAGACTGTTCGCTTATCAAACTTGTACATTATATAAACTACGCCCCATCTAAATTCATTGATTTATCTGAGCTGTTGTTCAAAGTGTATGGCCAACCATCGGTTGTTTTGGATATTCTTGGGCTTTTACAGGTTTATCACTGATATTGCCTCATGCAAATGATTAGTTGATAACGTAGGTACTCGTATATTTCTGGTTTGTATCTATTTTATAGCGTCTGTTTTGATGTTGTTACAGGAATTTCTAATTCGGTTTGACACGTAATTTCACTTATGGCATTGTTTGTCAAGATAATACTTTTGGGATCTGCACATTAACTTCATGTAGAAAATCACATAGACCAAGTGACGTAAATTAACATAATTCTGTTTACATTTTTGCGTTTCCAAAGCATATTTATTTTGAAGGATGCGTTTCTTATCAGGGCATTATGCTATCTGCTTTCATTATTGCTTGTTTAATGTGAATTGTATTATGATTTTCTAGGTTTTTACTGAATTTCATGCGTATTAATTTTACAATCTATGAATATGTTTGGTTTAGGACAAGTTTGATTGTGTGTAGAGTTATTTCTTTTGCTGCATGTGTGTGTATTGTTGAATGATATGCTATTCGGCATTAATTAAAGTCACTTGTGATCCTTATACAGGGTGTTAAATGTTTGCTCTTTGCATAATATACAAATTACGTATTTTTAATGCTAAATAAATGCGGTTTTCTAACTCCTAATACTATTTACATGTATTGGGTAACCATTATGACTCAGTATACCCCTAAATAACCCCTTATCATAGCAATATATATAAACAGGGTGAGTTTTTTTCATTATTACTATGTGCATCTTGGAAACTGTTAGAGTTAGAGAGACGCTCAAATGGGAAAAGTAATACGGTTTTGTCTGTTGATGTCGTATCTTCTTTTCTATTTTAGAAAGAATCTACGGATATGTAGATATTTTGAAAAAACTAAATATAGCAATTTTCTCAAATTTAAGTGTAAGCTATTATTGACGTTAGAGAAATAATGTAAATAGAAAACTTGTAGATATTTTTATGCTGAATATGAGCCAGTAGTTCAACAAATTTTGTTTTTTTTAGTTTCATAGATATGTACATAACTGCAATTAGTTCAAATGGAAAGCATAGTTCTATTAAATACTCCCTGTATGTTTGTTGTGGTTTGTTTAGCATTTTTCTTAATCTTCTTTGGGAAGTAAACCACTCACAGTTTTAAAAACTAAGAGTGGTTTACTTCCCAAAGAAGATTTAAAAAACATAGTTCTATTGGCCTGTTTAATAGATTGTTTTATCAATTTTACTATTATAGCACCACTTGTTAAAGTTATTCTTGTAAATATTAAGGTTTTTGTTTCTATTGTTCATAATTATCAAACCCCCATAAAAAAATTATAAGATTGCAATTTGTATTTTAAAGTAACTGTTACTGGTGTTATTGTTCACATTTATTACTAATTATTAAGTTCTTTTATGCTAAAATTAATTTAGTAACAAGGAAAAGCTTAATATGTTAACGTGTTATATTGAGTGCCATAAAATTCTACTAGAGCAGCAGATTTATATTTTGAATGCTTCTTTAACCGCCGTTTACATCTCCTCCAACATTTCGTAACTTGTATGTGAATTTAAGAGAGTATGGTAGTTTTATACAAGGAAAAAACACAATGTAGAGAATATTGATAAAAACATTATTAGCTAGTGTTCAGGGCAATCCTTCTACTTCTACATAAGAAATTGCTTTGTCTGGTGGGATATCGCTACGGTCTGTTGTTAGAATGCTGAAAAAGCATAAGTTTCATCCATATAAAGTATCAGTTGCTCAAACATTGAATCCAGGAGATGAAGAGAAGCGCATAAGATTTTGCAGGTGGTTTATGGATAACTGTCAGCAAGATCAAGAATCTCCACTTACTATTTTGTGGTCAGATGAAACCAGGTACACAAATTGTGGATTTTTAATAGGTTTAATGAGCATTTATAGATGCAAGAAAACTCGCATAGAGATAAACAACGAAGAAATCAGATAAAATTATGTTGGAAACCAATGTAGAAAATCTTTTACATGAACCTCCTTTACGAGTGCACGAGAGGTTCAACGGTTCCAGCACAATAGTGCACCTCCACATAACACCCATAATGTTACTGACGATTTAAATTGGTTATATCTGTATTCTTGGATTGGTAAAAATGGTTCAGTGCAGTGGTAACCTCAAAGCCAGGAATTTTCAATATTAGGCTTTTTTTATAGATGGATATGTTAAAAAAGCATATATTAAAAAATAATACAGAAACACAACTGCGTGAATTTGTAATAAACGCTCATAGAAGCCTTACAAACCATTCGTTAAGAAGAGTAATACATCTATTGTTAAAAGATGTAGCCTATGTATTGCACAAAATGGTGAACATTTGAGCATATATAGTAAGTATATATAGTAAGTAAGGTAGGTACTTATCTAGTTTGTGTTCATTCGTAATTTAGTTTTGTTTCCATTTATTATACTTTAAGAGTATTTGAGATTTTCAATCCCTATCATTTTAAATTGTATATTGTTGTTGTTATTTTAATGATCTTGTCAATCAGTTAATATTTTCTGTTATCAGTTCGTTGTTAAAAATAGCTATCTAGTACTGTTATAATAAAGAAACGCAGCCAATAAATCTGCTTTTGTGATTGTATATTGAAATGTAAGCTATTTCATTAAGCAAAACAAAAAAAAAATAATATTTTGGTCATTTGCAAAAATAACTCCATCATGTGCTATGCCAGTAAAATCGGCAAAACATAAGCTATTAAACAGGCCACTACCAATACTCCCTGTATGTTTGTTGTGGTTTGTTTTGTATTCTTCTTAATTCTTCTTAGGTATTAAACCACTCAGAGTTTTAAAATTGTCTTTATTTACGTTTCGATCCATGACCTAAAAGCCTTGTCAAAATAATAAAAAATTTTGAAAGTTTGACATTTATGACACAAATTGAAGGTGACTTTGATTTATTAATCTTTGATGAATACATTAGGTGAAAATTTTTAAATTTTAGAAGAATAAGTACTTTCAATTTGTTTGCGACCTAGGATCAGCTTTTTAAGGTAGCCAATACGCTTAACGTGAAATCAGCTGATTAATTTTATATAGTTAATTTTCATATAAATTCAATAACTTGATGATTGAAACATATTTTAACATGTTGTAACGTGATTCAAGCCACACGCCTTGGGCGATAGTGCAGCTTTCTAAAAAGATGTTTATTTTTCTTACAAAGGTCGTGCACAAGATGTAGTTTTATCCGTATTAACAAAACTAGCTTTTGAAGACTTCCGCACTAGCTCTGAACTCTATCTTCAGCGGTTTAGAGAGACTATCAGGGGAGTCGTTAAATAAATATGGATGAATAGGGCACCACTGTACTTAGATAGTGTGTAAAAGCAAGAAATATCGCTAAGAAAAATACAGGAACCTCAACGAGTATATTCTGTTATAAGAATCCAAGATTTTGTATTTTTAGATGGTACTACGTTTATCCTGAAATAAAATAAAATACATAAAATAATATTAGAGCCTGCAATTTTCGCCTCAGAAAAAAATCAAAAATCAGACAGGTTTTGTACATCTATGATTTCTTTCTTTTGTGTAATAGTGCATGGACACTCTACTTATTAAATTTATGCACTTCTGGTTTATATATAATTCATAGAATCCAGTGATAAGTATGGACAAAAGAAATACTATTGCTTAAGTACTTCTATTAGTGTAATTAACCTTGTTTAAGTTTATAAAGAAATTAAGGCTGTTAAGTATCAATACATATATTAACTGAAAAATAATTCTGATTTATTCTGACAGATAATTATTATAAGTTTTCTGAATGTTCAATTAATTTTATATACTTATTTTGTTAATCTTTGTCAATTTAAATAAAAAAGCCTCTAAAGCAAATAGGCACTGTGAATATCATTAACATAATTATGAGCTTTTTTGTCTTCTTTTCAGTACTGACTAAATGACTCACATGTATACAAAATTAGTTTTGTAATAAGATCTTTTAAATTAGCAAACTTAATCTTTGTTAAAAAGTTGTCATGTGTAATCAAATATATGACTATATTATTCATAATGTAAATTCATAAAGATTTTGTTAGATAAACAGTTTTACAAAGCATAATTTTGATGCAAAACCACATTTGAAAATTTAAGTTCATAATTAATTATTATCACAAAGATGTTAGTTTCCATGGGTTCAAACTACAAAGGTTAAGGTTTAACATGACGTGAACGTCGAACAGATGACTGTCAAAAAAGAAAATCACTTACCGACCTTGAATTCAGGGCATGGTTTTTTACACACCAGTTAACAAATAAGCTCGACCCACATGTGGACCTCCAACATTGAACAAACACATGAAAAAAGCAGTTGTCTACTTTGTTATAACAACGCCTCATAAACTAGAACCATATTTTAAGTTAACAAGGTTTCCTAACACAAAAAAACATAGCGTTAGCCGAAGGAGTAACCGTATTTTACCACGACTAGACTCTGGTCGGTGAGGGGGAGTGGGAATTTGCACCAAGACACAAATAACCTAAGGTCGACATGGTGAACAAGAGTCTTGGGGAGCGCCACCTAAATCGGAACTGTACGCCTCCCGCGAAATCAATCTAGGAAATTTCTCACACAATCTGTAGATGCTTAACGAACATAAAACTGGACAACAAGGAAATACAAATAACATATAATCGTTTACTGACACAGTTATGGTTTCTAATATTCAGAGGGTTGAACATAAACATCAACTTTACAACATAACTAGGCTTAAATTCACGCGCTTGGGTTAATGAAACCAACTTACTTTTCAATATGTAACTTACACTTATAAGAAATTAAATAGCTGCAGTATATTTTCCTTATGTTCACTTTGTATAAATTTACAATCAGTCAAACGCTGCTCGCGGTGGTACCAACGCTTGTGCGTACGATTATGCAGATAAAAATATCTATCAAACAAATGTGTACAATAATTCGTTGGTTAAATTAATTCCGACGCACAACTATTACCAAATTGATATTAAAATAAATTACAATATCAGTTATAATGTGAGATGGCTCTATAATGTTATCTGCAGGTGGCAATGCTAGCATGGGTACCAATCAAAATATAATATGGAAAGATCTTACCAGAACAGGTCCTGAGCACGGATATTGTATCTTGCAGGTACGCCTGAGTTTGTTTCAATAAAATACGTACATAATATACCAGACTGAAATACCAAGCACCTTGAATTTAATACTAACAGTATCTTCAACAGAACTGCAAAATTACAAACTACAAGACTGCAAACTTCAAGACTGCAAACTACAAAGCTGTAAAACTGCAACCCTAAAATGTTATAATTAGATGTGAACACACCTACTATTTACTTTACCGTTTGGCGGTTCCTTTACAAAACGGGATTAAATAATAAAAACAAAACTCGATGTTATCAACGAGTTTCAAACGTGTGTCCTAAAAAGATAACAACGGTATAAAGTTTACGTGCATAAAAATTATAAATAACCTTACCTCAAACTTCTATAAAATTCTCAAAAGAGCAGAGCAAATATAAAATTTTCACTAATAATTCTCTCTTAAATAATGGATCATCAATTCCCCAAAATTAAAATAATAAGGGCAGAACTACAAATTTGTTCACAATAAGATGCACGTTACCAATCATCGAGATCAAATTAAGAATAGAACAAATAATCACGACTCGTATTGAAGTGATAAGAAGTAGTTTTATGCACGCTATCAACATACAAGAATTAAAACTTGAATTTATGAACGAAACTTGATAAATTACAATAAGGAAATAAACCATAGGTGTCGTATTTGGGAACAAAGTATATTTAAAAATTGGGAAACGCGTTACGTAAAATTGAACCGTAACAAAATTTCCAATGCGTAATCGTTTTATACTCAATTAAATTAACTTCTTCTTACAACCATTAATCAGCTCTAAAGTGTTGCTGCCGAATTAAAACAAAATTTCCATGTTGAAACATGAGGAACATATATATATCTTATACGCAGCAATTATTTAACAGTTTCGCACGACCATTACAGCTTCATTTCTTAAGTGTTGTTTTATTTTTCTTGTTCATTAGTTCTTTTGTGTTGCGCTAAGGAAAACCAAATAAAATTAGTTTGAATTATTTAGAAAAAGAAATTACACACCATGATGAGTTTCTAAGCATTCAGATCGATGGATTGTTCGACACTAAATTGCGACTCGCAAGTCAGCCTTGGATATGAATTTATCCATATTGACGTTAGAATGATCAAAAGCCGACTGATTCGACTCGTCGATGTGAGCAAAATAATGAGAAAGCGGTCGTCTTTAATTTAATTTCTTTATTACAATATATATGGTTCAAATTACATTCCACTATAAACTATTTTATATAACTGGTAAGGAACAACGGAAATCAATCATGGCGGTGAGTTCACGACAACTAAACTTAGAACTAACCTTAAACCAGTAAAACCTAAAAATTAAAAATACCAACCAATAGGAAGGGACGCACATTTATGAATCTTTTTCACAATTTCTCCCTATTCATAACATAATTAAACATGTACTTAACAAATATTCTTAACTTAAAACATACTAAAGGTTTTGTTAAAATATCAGCTACATTACAATTACTATGAATATATTTAATTGATAAATGACCCTCAATTAATAGTTCTCTTATAGCATGATATCTGATATCAATATGTTTAGTACGGTTACTAATTATCGCATTGTTTGAAAAATGTATAGCAGACTGGTTATCGCAAAGTATAACTGGTTTAATATTGTTAAAATTAGAATTCTTGAATTCAGATAGGATTCTAGAAATCCAGATGATTTCTATACACGCAGAATCCATAGCTATATACTCTGCTTCCATAGCACTTCGCGATATACATTTTTGAATATTACACCGCCATCCAAGGAAAACACCACCTAACGACCAAATAAAGCCACTAAAAGACCTACGAGAGTCTAAGGCAGTGGCCCACGATGCATCTGTGTACACAAGTAATTCATAAGAATCGGCAAGAGATAGCTAAATACTGTAACTACTTGTATTCCCAACATATTTAAGAATTCGTAAAAGACAATTATAGTGGTGAATTCCTGGTTTTGATGAAAACTGAGCTAAGTAAATGATAGGAAACATAATATCGGGTCGTGTTCTATTTGATAGAAACAACAACGATCCCAGTAATTCTCTAAATGGCACATCATCTATCTCTGATTCAACACAATTTTGGAAAGTAACTCCAACATCCATAGGGGTATAGACGGGAACAGTTAGATCAACATGGAAACGTTCTAGTAGTTTTAAGATGTACTTTTGTTGATGCAAACTATAACTGTTTTCTTTATACTCAAATTCTATCCCGAGAAATTCCTTTATATGTCCGAGGTCGACAATTTCAAAGTGCTTACATAAATAGTCAAAAACATACTTCATTATATTTCTATTTGGACAGAAAACTGCAATGTCATCGACATATAATAAAACAACACATTCCGTACTAAGTTGAAAAATACATGGACAATATGAAGATACCTTAAACCCAATTTGTTCTAATATATCTGAGATATGACAGTACCAGTTTCTTCCCGATTGTTTCAGACCATAAATCGATTTTCTCAATCGAAAAACATTTGCTTTAGAATCTATGTTATTATATCCTGGAGGAATTTCCATGAATATCACTTCATCTAAATCACTATACAAAAATGCACACTTGACATCCCAATGTGCATGTATCCATCCTTCAATAACTACGAGTAAAACAAAAATAATTTTATTAAATTGAATTCAATGACAGGAGCAAAAGTATCGAAATAATTAACTCCGTGAATTTGTTTAAAGCCATGAGCAACCAATCGTGCTCGAAAGCGCTTAACAGTACCATCAACGTCTGATTTTAAATTATATACCCATCTACAAAAATCACTCTTTATTTAGGTGGCCTGGGAACAACTTCCTCGTTAGTTGACAATTCTTCAGTCATTGCCTTTTCCCATTCGAGACGATGATCAGATTCGATCACGTCTTTGTAATTTTCAGGAACCTGAATAAAACGGACTAATAAGGGTTCATCGTCGATGTTATGGCTTCAGTAAAATGTAAACACTTAATGTTACTGTTAAGACTGTCTATGCGCTCTCTCTAATAGATTTTAATTCTAGTGTGCGCATCTGTCATATAAAAAAAAAATAATAACAATATGTTTCTGACATTACAAATAAAAAATTCATAGAAGTTGTTGTTACATTATCAGCTTGGTTTTTCACACTACTAAAGCGGCTAAGATGACTGTATAATATCTTACCAACATTAAATATTCTAACTAATTTACCTAAACTACAATATTGAGCAACTAGAACTGAGATGCTTGTGTGCATGACGCTTCGGTGTTCGATTGTAAGTCTTTCTACTAGAGCGGCGACAATCGTGCAGTATGAAAAGCATCCAAATGAAAACAGTCGAAATATTCAATAACTTTAGCGGACTTCCCATTTCTACGGGGATCAGAAAAATCAAACAAATCTGGTTTGTATTCCAAACCTTTTTCAAAACAAAGATTTTTGACTTCATTTTTGGAACGACACTTCTGTTTGCCGTACCAATAGTAAACGTCAGTACGTGAGTGATCTTTTCTTAGAACTTCCTGGCGCTCCCATTTTAATGGATCCTTTAAAATTGAGCTACGACTTTCACTACCTTCAGGTTGTGTAGACGAACTACAACCTGAATCATAGTTCACACTTGGACAATTTCCAACAGACATATTGTCAGAATTTTCAGCAACAGCATCATCTTTAATGTCATCTACATCAGAATCTGCAATATAACTTTTATCGGTTTCGTCTTTCAAAATAATCGATTCTGGAGCAATTGTTACCATATCATTTAATGCTTTTAAACCCATTATAGATTCATCTACTTTAACACGTTTGAGTTCTAAAACAATATTAAGAACCGGATCAAATACTCTATACCCACGAGTAAAAGCCACATAACCAATGAATATTCCCTTCCTAGATTTTGCCTCTAATTTATTTCTATAACGTCTAGGAACATGAATAAAGGCAAGACAACCGAAAATTCTAAAATGAGATATACAAACTTTTCTCCCTGTCCACATTTCATATGGAGTTTTACTTGGATTAGTCGCATGTGGTATACGATTTTTAGTATAAATATAATATTGAAGTGCTTCGGCGCAAAATCTGGCATGCAACTTTGATGAAACTAATAATGTTCTAACAGCATTAATTGCATATAAATTAATTTTCTCGGCAACACCATTTTGCTCGGGAGTATAAACACTTGTTAATTGGTGATTAATACCAATACTACACAAATAATTCTCAATTTCGTTAGAACAAAATTCCATCCTATTATCAGAACGTATGGAAACGACCTTTATTCCCAACATTCGCTCAGATCGAGCAATAAAATCTTTAAGACGATCAAATGCGTCGTTTTTCGCTTTAAGTGGATATACAGTAACCCAACGTGTAAAATCATCCACAATGTTTAAAAAATATTTGGCTCCCCCAGCACTCAGTCGGAGCTTCTCCCCATAAATCAATATGAACAAGCTCAAGAGGTCTATTTGATTGGATTCCAGTTAACCTTTTAAAAGGACCTCTCTTAAGCTTTCCTTCAACACATGCGTGGCAATGAACTTCGTCTTTATTTACATCATTGACACCAAGCACAATTCTGTTTTTAATAGCCTTATAAATGTTTTCAGAACTCAAATGTGCACACCTATTACATCAAAGTGATAAAGATTTCAAATCTACAGAAGCAATATTCACACTAGGTTCTACATTTTTAGCAGATATTGCTTTCTCTGCTTTAATTGCATACAAACGAGAAGTTTTATTGATACGTATAAATAAAACGCCATTTGGAGCATAAACATCAAGATAATTATTCACTCCCTTAAAATAAAACCCATTTTCTGCTACTGTACCTAAGCTAATCAAATTCTTGGATAAACCCGGTACATAAAATACCTCTTTAAGTTCTATTTTAACCTTGTAACCGTCATCATTTATCAGATTAACATAAATTTTTCCTATCCCTTATGCTGATAAAACCCCTTTTCCTTGATTAACATTCTTATCAATTTCTGTAAATTCTACAAATAATTCTTTATTACTACAAAAGTGATGGGTTGCCCCAGTATCAAAAATAAATTCATATTTTACATCAGCAAGTTTCTCGGTATTGTGCAACTCTAAAAACCAAGATTCTTCTACATAAGATGAACCTTGTAAAATCGAGGACACATAGGCTCCTCTATGATTATTACCTGTCTGTCTATATTTAACATTAGACTTACTTACAACACTGGAACTATTTGGAAATGGTTGGCTACCTTCAAATGTTTTATTCGTCTTTATACAATGTTTAGCAATATGCTCTGGTTCATTACATTTGTAACATTTAATTGGAGGTTTTCGTGCAAACCCTGCCTTGCACCTATTAGTGGCACCAACCACAAATGCTCCTGAAACTTTAGACATATTAGTGCTATTAACTACATTAAGAACAGAATTTTGCAAATGCCCTTCTTCCGATAATAGTGCTGTTGCAATGGCATCTGAAGAAAACTGTTCATCCAGAAGTTGATACAAATGCTGAACTATAATGTTGTACCGCTCTGGCAAGCCGCTAATCATTTTATATGCAATATACAAGTCTTTAATTTCACATTTTAAATTCAACAAACGTCGTTGCAAATTCACGTAGCCTGGCTATATATAAAGAAATTGATTCATCTTCTTGCATAATTGTAAGAAAAAAATCTGTTAATAATCTTCCGATTAGTGCCTTTGATGATGGCTCAAAGTTAGTTTCTAAAGTTGTCCATACACTTCTTGGATCTGTTATTAAACCATTAACAATTGGCTTAACTAATGTGCTTAATGACAAATAAATAGTCGATAACGCCTTATCTCGCCGACGTGTATATTCAATTCGTTCTTTATCTGGTGCACCTTCAGATGGAGCATTTTCCTTTTCTTTATCGACATTTGTAATAAAGCCGTGCAATCCATGAGCACGCAAGAGCATCTCTATATCAATCCGCCATTCTCTATAATTACCGGCTCCTTGCAATTTTGCAAACTATAAAGCACATTTTGTATCATAATTATCAAGCGCCATTTTTAACTTTATACAGGTAAATATACTATAGTTCGCGCCAATAATATATTTATCGTTGAACGATGCAATTTTCAATAGACAATTATTAATTCAATAATCTCTTTTTCTTTTAGCATCAATTAATACAATAAAACTTCGTTTATGACGGTATTACAACTTATGTAATTAGTTTTCATTTAAGAATACGTAACAGCCATCAGCTGTTGTTCGCCATCTTTTTATTATTCAAACAGATGCTGGCCGCTTCTTTTATAAAACTTGGCAATTTTTACGTTGCTGGGCCCATAACCTTGTGAGCAAAATAATGAGAAAGCGGTCGTCTTTAATTTAATTTCTTTATTACAATATATATGGTTCAAATTACATTCCACTATAAACTATTTTATATAACTGGTAAGGAACAACAGAAATCAATCATGGTGGTGCGTTCACAACTAAACTTAGAACTAACCTTAAACTGGTAAAACCTAAAAATTAAAAATACCAACCAATAGGAAGGGATGCATATTTATGAATCTTTTTCACAGTCGACAACAACCTCAGCAAGCAGGTGCGCAAAAGCACGCTTTTTAATATTACCTTGAAGATACTTTGTGGAAATTTCTGAATAGCTTGTTCAAGTTTTAACATGGCTTTAAAATACAAACTGGACATTTATAACTATGCGCTTTATTTACTATATAATTAGAATAAAGAAGGGCAATAATTGGGGTGTTTCGAAATTATTATACTTTATTTTAATTTTGTATTAATTGTAGAAGTACGATTTATATTGAATTTTAAAAGTGAATTTAAAAATTTTATAACACAACACATAATTTTTATGCGTTATTTTAGAAGAGGAAAAACGAACTGTTACAATGTTTCTATTTATACGGTCGACGAGAAGGTTATTAAAGAATTGTTTGATTGTGTTACCGTAAAGCTTAAGCAGCTGGGGCTGCTAATATGTCTATTGTTATGTAATTAGTTGTTGTATGTATAAAGAGAAATCATGACTATAGGCTGTATTTCATGTTAATATCGCAAAGAAAACCCAGGAAAAACTTGCAATGCTACCTAGATATTGGGGGCATTTGATTTTCATTTATAATTTGTTTTGTTATTTCTGTTAGCAATGGAATCCATTGTTTACTAAAAGTTACAGATTCGTTTGCTACGCAGTTATTTTTATGTAGGGATATATAAGCAGCTTCTTTGATTTTTCGTTGTTGGTGGTTTTCTTCTTTGTCAACAATTTTTGCGTCTTCCCATTTTATTTTATGACTGAAGTCCCATGCATATGGACAAATGGATTTTTCAAAATTTTTATTTTTTATGTATGATTTATGTTCTTTTAATCTAACTTCAAATGGTCTGGAACTTGCCCCTATGTAAAACTTGTTACATTCGCATGATATTTTGTAGATGCAGTTTTTTGAACTTTGTATAGCGTTTTTGGTTTTTGTTTTTGTTAGTTGTATTCTTAGTGCATTGTTGGTTCTAAATACAGTTTTGATTTAACATTTGTTTCCTATTCTTTGGATTTTTTCAGAGAATCCTTTTATGTATGGTATTGAGGGCATTTTTTGATGTGTATCATTGTTTCTGTTTCCTTCGTTTCTATGTTTTGGGACTTTATTCATTTCTTTTTCTATTATTCTTTTAGGATACTTGTTTTTTATTAGTGTATATTTGATTAGGTCTTTCTCTTTCTTTAAAATTTCTTCGTTTGATGATATTAATTTTGCTCTATCATACATGGTCTTGATAATTCCTCGTTTGACACAGTGTGGATGGTTTGAATCGAAGTTTAAGTATCTGTTTGTGTGTGTTGGTTTTTTGTATACCGATGTATTAATTGTTGTATCGTTTTTGCTAACTAGAATATCTAAAAATGGAAGTTTTCCATGTTGCTCTAATTCATAAGTGAATTTAATAGTGGGTCCAATTTGTTAATTGAATCTACAAAGTTTTTAATTAGTTCTGTATTATGAGGCCATAGACATCATCTACGTATCCCGACCAGATTAGTGGTTTCAATTCTTGTGTGAATATTACATCTTTTTCGAATTCCTCCATGAATATATTACTAAAAAATGGCGATAGTTGACTTTCCATGCCATTCCGAAGTTCTGTTTGTAGAATTGGTCATTTATTTGAAAATATGTGGTATTGACGCATATATCAAGTAATTCCATGATGGATGATATACTTAGTTTTGTTCTTTCTTTAAGGTTGTCATCTTTTTGTAGTTTGTTTTTTATAATATTAAGCGTTTTGTTTACAGGGACATTTGTGAAAAGATTTACTACATCAAAACTAACCAATTGAAAATAAAATATACAGAACTCTATGCAAATTTAAAAATGAGTTCGAAAACAAAGAAAGAAGCAAATTGGTCCCACATTACAGTAAACCATCCCACTTTTATGGTCTACCAAAAATTCATAAAACGGACATTCCTTTGAGACCTATCGTAAGCTCCATAGATTCACCATGCCATAATTTAGCAAAATTTCTCCTAAAAATTATAAACCCATTAGCAGGCAAAACAAATTCTTTCATAAAAAACAAACAACACTTTTTAAAAAAATTATCAAACATCAAAATTAAAAATACACACCTAATGGTAAGTTTTAATGTAGTAAATCTCTTCACAAATGTCCCTGTAAACAAAACGCTTAATATTATAAAAAACAAACTACAAAAAGATGACAACCTTAGAGAAAGATAGAGCAAAATTAATATCATCAAACCAAGAAATTTTAAAGAAAGAGAAAGACCTAATCAAATATACACTAATAAAAAACAAGTATCCTAAAAGAATAATAGAAAAAGAAATGGATAAATTCCCAAAAATAGAAACGAAGAAAACAGAAACAATGATACACATGAAAAATGCTCTCAATACATAAAAGGATTCTCTGAAAAAATCCAAAGAATAGGAAACAAATTTAAAATCAAAACGGTATTTAGAACCAACAATACACTAAGAACACAACTAACAAAAACAAAACCCAAAAACGCTATACAAAGTTCAAAAAACTGCATCTACAAAATACCGTGCGAATGTAACAAGTTTTACATAGGGGAAAGTTCCAGACCATTTGAAGTTAGATTAAAAGAACATAAATCATACATAAAAAATAGAAATTTTGAAAAATCCATGATTTGTCAACATGCATGGGACTTCAGTCATAAAATAAAATGGGAAGACGCAAAAATTATTGACAAAGAAGAAAACCACCAAAAACGAAAAATCAAAGAAGCTGCTTATGTATCACTAGATAAAAATAACTGTGTAGCAAACGAATCTGTAACTTTTAGTAAACGATGGATTCCATTGCTAAAAGAAATAACAAAAGAAATTACAAATGAAAATCAAATGTCCCCAATATCTAGGTAACATTGCAAGTTTCTCCTGGGTTTTGCTTGCGATATTAACATGAAATACAGCCTACAGTCTTGATTTCTATTTATACATATAACAACTAATTACATAACAATAGGCATATTAACAGCTCCCGGCTGCTTAAGCCTTACGGTAACGCAATCAAACAATTCTTTAATAACCATCTCCTCAACAGTATAAATAAAAACATGTTAAAAAATGTTCCAATCATCAAGTTATTGAATTTATATGAAAACTATCTATATAAAAATTAATCAGCTGATTTCACGTTAAGCGCATTGGCTACCTTAAAAGCCGATCCCAGGTCGCAACACAAATTAAAAATACTCATTCTTCTAAAATTTAAAAATTTTCACCTAATGTATTCATCAAAGATTAATAAATCAAAGTCACTTTCAATTTGTGTCATAAATGTCAAACTTTCAATAATTTTTTATTATTTTGACAAGGATCCTAGGTCATGGAACGAAACGTAAATAAAGACAATTTTAAAAACTCTGAGTGGTTTAATACCCAAGAAGAATTAAGAAGACCACTCCCACACTATGCTTTCCATTTAAAAAATTAATTTATGTACTATCTATGAAACTAAAAAAATTAAATTTTTTGAACTGCTTGCTCTTATCAGCATAAAAATATCTACCATTTTTCTGTTTAGTTTATTTCTCTAATATCGATAACATAGCTTGAATAGCATGGATATCAGAATATTGCAATATTTAGTTTTTTCAAAATATCAAGATATCCGCAGATTTTTCTAAAACAGAAATGCACATGTGAGATTAACAGAAAAACCGCATTACTTTTCCCATTTGTGTGTCTCTCCATCTCTAATAGTTTTCAAGATTCCCATAGTAAAAAAGAAGCAAGGCATGATAGAGATTAGAAAAAATTCACCAGACCAGCACCGAATATTGAACACATAAACCACACTTAACCTTATTTTTTTTATGAACATACATAATAATATTTTAAACGTAAGTATTATTTAAAAAGTTACAAAATCTTACCGCGACATCCACATCTGCATTGTTTGAAATGAACATCTCCCTTTCCAATTTCATAAAACTTAATTCCTCGTTCTTTTTACATATAATTTCATCCTTCTCTCTGCATAAGCTCTGATATCGAGCTTGAGATGAACACACCAAATTATTATATTTTTCTTGAAGGCTTTTGAATTTCAAAAGTACTTCTTCATATCTTGGACGAGGAACTGAAGAACGTTTAAATTCGTTATATTCCTTCCTCAACTCATAATTTCTTTCGTACAATTCCTTGTGTCTATTAACTGTATTTAAGTGTTTTTTGCGAAGTTCATCCAGATCACAATCCAATAAACTAAAAAAAAAACGAGGTTATGCACACCCTGAACTAAAAGTAAATTGGAAATAATAATAGAGGAATAAAAATTTTACCCTTCACGTAGAACTTTTTTGATATCCCCATTTAAAACATACTGCTCTTGCATTTTTTCTAAATAATTAGAAATACCCTACTGTCGGCAAAACGTTTTGAAACGATATAATTTTTCGCCTTCCATGTAATATTGAAAGATTTGTATAATTAATTAGTTTAATGTAGGAATTGAATATCAAAACACTAGTAAGCTAGAAGTTAAATTGTAAATGACTAGCTTGAATTTATCAAAAATATACAAAAGTACATTTAACCGCAATTGCACCAAACATTTTGATTCGGAATAAAATGTGAAAAGAACTGTCCACGATACCGTACCAACGGTAACACATAAGCAACAAACCAATGGTTAGATAAGTTTAGATTCTGAAAATAGTTTAAAATGATTATAATGAGAAAACCATAGAACAAATCACTTTATAGGCGATTTTTCGCGACATAAAATGACATACTTAATTATGTGTGTATGTGATAAACTTGCGTTTTGGCGATAAAATTTACTGGAGGGGAAATTGTACAGCACGATTCTATCAGATAAACGAACATACCCTGATCTGTACCAGGTTATGCTTGTGTATGTTAAACACTTGACTTTTACTGGGTAATTATTCAAAGCAAGGTTAGGAAACTACAATACGTTTTCGCGATGCCCCACAAGTAAATATTTTTTATATAGTGGGGGGATACTTCAACATACCATACTCGAATAATTCAAGTATGTCGCGAAAAATCGCCTTATGTCAGAACAAACAAATCTAGAATTTCAATACATTTTTGTTGTGTAGCTTAGAAATTAATTAGTTACCCATCATTATTGTTGATTTTTCAGTGTCAATCCAGATTTATTATCGATTGTGCATGTGAAATATAATAAAAAATTTAGACTACATAAAAACTTCCAGAATTGGACAGCCTTATAGCGTTAAAATATACATAATTTGCATTGTGATTATAATTATAGTCAAGCTTACTTGTAAGCCTGTAAATTGAAAACATTGAAACAAATCAAGTATAATTTTGGGCATTTCCTATCCCTGCCATAATCGTCAAGTACACATAAAAGCAATCATACATTGAAAAATTGCAGAATTTTTATAAAATAATAAAAATATATTAAATGTTTATTGATTGATAACTATTCCGAGTGGTCCTGCACATTGAGGAAGTTCTAGATTACTAAAACGGCTCGAATGGCTTCCGGGTTCCAGTGATCTAAAGAGCTTTAACCAAAGTAGTAGGGTCTTTAATAAGGAACCAGACTAAAGCAGGTCCCCGAAAAAAGGCAGCAGCTATTTCGCTACTCAGAGTGGCAGAGACCATAGGGGTCGGTATGGCATTCTAAGGCACACTACGGCGATGTGGAAGGCAACGGGAAACCACCACATTACCTTACAAGTATACAGCGTACTTAAATTGTATTTAAGATGATGGCATCCTCTGGGGTAAAAGATTCCGGAGGTAAAATAGTTCTCCATTCGGATATCCAAGAGAGAACTACTTCGGAGGATGTGATCTAAAAATTTAAAAAAAGAATCGGGAATATTCTGCGATTCGGAGCGTGAAATGTCAGAAGTATGAAGCAAGTAGGTTAGCTAGAGAACTTAAGAATTGAAATGAATAGGTTAGCACTAGACATAGAAGAGATCAGCGAAGTTCGCTGGCCATAGGCGGGTGATTTTTGGCGTGGGAATTTTAGGGTAATTCATACAGGATCAGAGGAAGGAAATTCGGGCGTGGGGATAGTTATGCAAAAAAAATAGGGTAATGGAGAGAAAACCACTTACAAAAGAACGAAAGAGTACTAATGGTTAGATTAGAATTTAAACCAGTAAATACAATAAAAATACAAGGATACATGCTCACATCTAACCACACTGAGGAAAAGGTAGAAGCGATCTACAAAGATATCGAAAAAATACTAGAATACGTAAAAGGACTTGAAAATTTAATAGTTACGGGAGATTTTAATGCAGTAGTAAGTGAGAGTAGGGAGGGAACGGTAGTAGGTTTATTTTGTTTAGGCACGAGAAACGACAGGGGAAGTAGGCCGGTAGAATTTTGCGACAAGAACAATTTAATCATCACAAACACATTATTTCAACATTACGCTAGAAAACGATACACGTGGAAGATATAGGAAGATATCAAATAGATAACTTTCTTGTTAGACAACGATTAGGAATAAAGTTAAAGACTGTAAAAGCTGCCCAGAAGCAGGTATAGACACTAACCACAACATCGTAATTATGAAAACCTCTCTTAAATTTAAAAAAAGAACGGAAAAAGGGAATTTGACTTTGAGAAACTAAAAGATAAAAATATCCACGAAAGATTTGAAATAAGTCAAATGAATTGCTGAAAAACATTCGGAAAATTTCTAATACTAAGAAAGTAGAAACGGAATGGAATAAAAGTAAATTCAGCTGAAACATGGCGGCCAGAAATATTTTGGGGTATACACAAAAAGAAAATAAGGAACCATGGATAACAATGAATATCTTGAATTTGATAGAAGAAAGACGAAAATATAAAATAGATTAGACGAAACAGGAAAACAGAGATACAAAGCTGTAAAATGGGAAATTGTTCGCAAATGCAGGAAAGTGAAAGAATAATGGATTGATAAAAAATGCAAAAAGTTACAAATTAAGATGGAAATTAGAAAGACAGACGAAGCATACAAACTAATTGGAATGATTTTAAGGATATAAAACCGTACAGCAAAAATATATGGAACGCGAGGGGAAACCTCATTATAGAAAATGTAGATAAAGTGGTTAGATAGCAGGAATATGTAGGGAATTTATTTGCACGAAAGGAACTAATAGCTTAGAACAGGAATCAGACATTAAAAATGATGACTTGGGATATCCTATACTTAAACATGAGTTTTAATTGGCATTAAAGGGTCTAAAAAATGGTAAAGTGCCGGGTACAGATAAGGTACAATCAGAAACTCTAAAAGCCGTTGGATAAGCAGTAACAGAACATCTCTGCCAACTTGTAAGCTATATGTATTTGACAGGCGCATACCTAAAGATTTCAGAATGCAATGAATACTGTCAAGTGCAGAAAGGCATTTAGAATTATTATGCAGGGACAAAAGAATGATATGCTTAGATTTGCAGATGGTATAGTGGTGTAAGCATCTAGCAAGAAAGAGTTGCAACCTACTCTTAATGAAATGAAAACAGTTCTAACAGAGAGCTATGGTATAAAAATTAACAAAAATAAAACTAAAGTACAAAAATGCAAAGGAGGGGAAAATAAATCAAATGCAAGAATACAAGTAGGTAACGAGAACTTACAGGAGGTTAAGGATCTTTGCTACCTAGGAAGCCAAATAAAGCTTGATGGGAAGAGCGCAAAAGAAAAAGAAAAAGCAACTACTGTGTTCAAAGACAAAAACCATAGAAACAAGAAAGAGATTGCTTAAAGCATATGCGTGTAGAACAGCACTGTACGACTGCAAAAACTTGGACAGTAGGAGAAGGGGACAGAAAAAAGATAGAAGTCTTTGAAATGTGGTGCTACAGATGTATGATAAAGATAACATAGACAGACAAAGTTAAGTACAAAGAGGTGCTAAAAATGGTAGATCAAGAAAGAAGTATGCGGAAAACAGAAAAATAGAAGAGATAGGATGATAGGCCACATACTAATGCTTGAGGGAATAGAATAGAATAGAAGCAGAGATAAAAATAAAGAAAAGTAGAGGTAGACTTAGTTTGGACTATTGTACACAGATAGTTAAAGATCTAGGCTGTGCGAATTTCAGGGAAATGCGTAGACTAGTCAGAATAGAAATCAATAAAGATGCGCGTCCAACCAATTCCAAGAGGGGAATTTTGTTAGTTGCGGACTGCCTAACTTCCTTCATATACCATATTGGTGGAATAAGGTATGTATTTAGAACTAATAAGGGTAACCTCTAGGCCGTGGGAATTTCAGGAAAATATGTAGGCTAGCTCAAAATAGAAATCAATGGAGCTGATGGCGAAAAAATAATTGTACTTAAACCTGATAATTATTATAAGCAACTACAGGTATTGGTTTTGCAATATTCTCAACTAATGTTAATTGTGCGAAAGCATCTACTGGAAAACTATTAATTCAGCAAATGTCTAAGTGTTGGAGGTTCTTGGCAACCACAGGCTGTTTAACCCCCTTCTCATAATATGGAATCTCGCTCAAATAGGGCATATAATTAGAAAACAACTGAATATAGAGGTAATCGGGTATATATTTGTAAAACAATGGAAGGGGAGCCAAACTGCATCTAACAAGAAAGAGCAGAGGCTGTGTTCGAAGTCAACAAACATAGAAACAAGGAGAAAATTGTTGAAAGCATATGTAGAAAACAAAAAAAATAAAAGAAATATAAGAGCAGGATATGTTGTAAAGCATTTTTGGGGAATAGTGTGCGGGATATATTACAAGCAGAGATAGGAAAAAAATGGGTAGATGTAGGCCTACATCAAACTAATGCACGTAGATAGTTAAAAATGCAGACAATGGAAATTTCAGGGAAATGAGTAGGTTAGTTTAGAATAGGAAACAATGAGGGTACACGTCTAACCAGTTCCAGAACTGAAGACCTAACGATAACGATTGATTAATATAATTTATATGATAAATTGTTATTATATGAATATTTTATAATATTATCGCTACAAGGTATAATATTGAAATCACTAGTTTATGTAATATTTCAAGATAAAAGCTTAATACTTCAATCAACAATATAGATATTTAACGTATGGTTATAGATATTCTTTGATTACTTCTAAGCCTAGACCCTAGAGTATAGCTGTGAGGCATGTAAATTTTTACAAAAGGAAAAATTGCAATAAGTTATAGAATAACTTATAAAAGACATTAGAAAAAGATGCTGAGGATCGGAGACAAATGTTAATGACTGATGGGTGTATTACTGTGTGTATACCTGAGACAAAGCTGTATTTGTTTGTGGGTGGAGGTAAGAAAGTTTTTCGGTAATAAAGTTTTACTTTTAAAATCGATCGTTAATGAAAAAACCATTCAGGGAATGATAAAAGGATTCGTTGGAGATAGCATCGAATTCACTGAAAATACCGACATGGGAAATGTCAGTTGTGAAGGTTTATCTTGTACCCATTCGGTTTATGTATTTGTATTTTACAGAAATATATCAAAGCACAATTGATAACTTCTAGACCAAGATTTGAAATTGAATATCACAATGCTAAACCAGTAAATACTTGTGGTATTGCTTTTATGCTTTTGTCCTCAATATAGTGAAGTGTAAAACACATCTGATCGTTTTGCAAGGATTGTAAGCTATGTCGATTCCTATTTGAAAGTGTTTATTTTATTCATGCACTTATTCCTGTAAGATTTACAATTTCATTCTATTTTCAAATGTGTATTATCAATAATTTTGTCCTCAATTAATTTTAAGTGTTGGTAAAAATAAATCCGTAATAGGTTGATAAAGAAAGCACATAACCAAATACTGAAGGCCGTAATACAAGTGAGGACACTTGATTGATAAAAATCTTATGGCCAAAACATTATTAAGTAATATAGATAATACTTTTAAATTAATTTAAAATTTAATACAAAAATCAAGTCATAAAAGACCAACTACCATGATTAAGGCTTTAACATCGTCGAATGTTGCAAAGAAGTATCTACAATTGTTAGCTCGGTTTAACTAAACTGAGTTTACATTCTATTGGTGTATATTGAATAGGGAAAGCTCAGAAAACCAATATTACAGCTGATGTATAACAACTCCCCGATAGAATGGGTCACCAAATACAAATACTTGGAGATAATTTTCGACTCCCATATAAAGTGGACCGAGCACATTGCCAGTTGCTGTACAAGGGTAATAAGAGACACCAATATAATGATGGCGTAAACGAGAAAATGGTGGGGGTCGGACCCAAAAACGCTATTGAATATATATATATATATATATATATATATATATATATATATATATATATATATATTGAAGTGTTAGGAAGGCCTAAAAGGTTCTAAAGGTTATTTTGTATAAAGTTAGTGTATGCCAAAGAAAGCCAAATATCAGATCCCGTAACTGAAAAATTTATGTTTGCCGTACTTTACAAATGTTAAAGTATTTGGAGTATAATAGTCAAAGTATAAGTGCCAAGACGTAAAAAAACAATGACTTGATGACGTGATAAAGCACAGTATTCAAGGATTTACACTGAGTTGTATGTTTAATAAGCCATAGAACGTACATTTGCTAATCGAGAAACCGGATGCGTCTGTAGAAATTACACTATTCACCACGCAGATCCAGGTTTATATGTGTAACATTTCGGCATTTATTTTAGTAGAATCCACCTTTGGACAAACATGTAATATCAAAATTATAAGTAAAAGTATTGTCAAATATGATTGAAGGGTTGTGCGATATTAGGGACCAATGATTGAACATTTATATATGAAAAAGGAAAGTGTAAAAGAAAGAGTATAAGGTATTAGTGACACGAACTTGTTGGGACGATTTTATTGGATGGAATGTCTATAAAATGTATTAAAGAGGAACTTATTTATTTCGAAACGACAGGTTTATGCTACAATTAAATAGTTTATCTCCTGTTTTAGGTACCTGTTATCTTGGTATGCATTACGACCGCGTATAATGGGTTTCTCTATTGTTCCAATGTAAAGATTTGTTGAAATAAGGTCGCGCACTTTCTGATAAAACCCGGGTTTTCCAGTTTCAATCGTGCTTTGATAAGCAAAGATTTGCAGTTTGAATTCGTGTTATTTAAACCATCGTTGAATTTGATTCTACACTACATGTGATTTTTCCAATGCTTCACCCGACGATACTACATTGGCCAGTAGGCTAGTTTTTTGTTGCATAGAAATTTGTCGAATTCTTGACGTTCCAGGCAAGATAGAGATCTTTAACGTGCGTGACAACACTCGCACACAGGACCTCCATTTAACCACTCATCCGAACGAGGGCGTAATTTTTGTGAAAAATGCTCACCTGCCATTTTTCAAGCAGTCAGCCGTGTCGGGATTCGAACCCAGGACCTTGGGATCCGTAGTCTTACGCTTACTATATTGATCCACGGCGACGCCGAATTTGATTCTACAGCTTGTGCGTGTACATTATTTGTCGCCGTATTTCAAAAGCAATGCACGCTTGTTTTTTTCTGTTCGACAACAAGGAGGTGTCTTGCGTGTATTGTTTTTTTAGCTGGAGGCCGAATTGGTTCTTTCTTTCTGTAGACCAACTGCTTTTGTCTGTAGACCAACTGCTTTTGTTCGTAGACCGCTGCTGCAGTTATGGTACCAGGGTAAATAGATCCTGACGACCATGGCGTTTCTGTGCTGACTCACCCCCGACGGGTTGCGAGCTAAGTATCCGGACACTTACAGGTGTACAACTCGTTTTCTTTTGTGTGTGTCGATGGCATATTCAGTATCAACGTTTGGTGTAGTTACGTGACATTGTAGAACTATTGTTCGTTGCTGCTAATTGATATTATCGCTTTACAGGTGTGAGGTACCTTTGTGAAAAACGGTGGACAGACATTCGCTTATTCTTTTCTACTAATCGTTTTATTTTACAAAAGATATTATCTACAATTTAAAAAAATGTTTTCCAAAAGTTCTAACACATTAATTCTTTCCTACTGATAAGTTTATTTTCAAAACAGTATTAGGTTGAATTTTAAAAACGCTTGACAAAAGCTCGCATGTTTTATTTACTACTGATTAATTTTATTTTGTGTAAAATTGTCCGTACAATATAATTGTTTGCTGTGAAATAATAACACTTAATTTATTTTCTTTTTGCTTGTTTGTACAGAATCCTTTATTTATTTTTGTGTTAATAGATAATCGTGGGCGATGCGTTTTTTTGTGTCTTTTTGGTATGTAAGCGAATCCTTCCTCGCTCCTCGCGTTTGATAGTTAGCCTTGTATTTACTTTTCTTCCGGCTGCGCATAGGTACGTAGCGACCATTGAAGAAACCATGGTTCCAGGGATCCAAATATAGTAAAAAAAAAGCATACCACGCCTACCTGCAGAATGCGAACCTTGCACTGTTGTACTACACTTGCACCGAATAGGGGTTAAAGATAATCCACTGTGTGAGTGTGGAAACACAGGAGATTTTAATCGTGCATTCCTAACGTGCCCACAAATAGAGCAGCAAAACAAGATGCTATACTCACATTTAGCGACTCTCCCATCAACACCAATTCATATACACAACATTCTCTCTGAACTCTGCAGCAAGGCGGTTAAAGTGTTGATGGTGTACTTAGACACCAATCAGATATACCTCTCAAATAGATCGCATGAGTATTGCAGTAGCTACATTAAATGCTAACCAAGTGAATTGCTATAAGTATATTTCTTTTTTATATAATTTATAAAGTCTGTTTTTCTCTTACTAACAGTCTAAGTCACAGCGACTAATATCCTGTTTATCCTGGCGTACTCCTTTGTGGGAAATGCCCTGACGCGCCACAGAGCGAGAAAAGTGTGTTTATCTTTGTTCATATAACCTACCGGCAACAGGCAGTGAAGGGTATGGGCAGGATCCCAGACGCAGTACAACATCCCTCATCGAGGACATAGTGTTAAAAAAAGAAAATTGGCTTTATGCCGTAGGCAAAAGGTCATTGGAAATAAGAACAAGAAGTAGAATGATTAGAGGTTAAGCTAGACTTATAGAATAAACGGTGCATGCAGCCTTTAGTTATTTTTTTTAACGAATCCTAGAGCTAAAATTTTGAAAGCCCATTCCTAGAATAACTCTTTGTTTTTAGAATACAAAAACCCGCATCTAAGACTATTGTCAAATGCTCCCTCAGTATTAATTGTATACTAATAAAAACCCAATAGAAAATATTCACCTATTGGTCTTAATGCAAACAATGTAGGTTTCCACATCCAATGTTCGACAATTATATATGTTTTACAGCGGGGAAGAAATTGTTTAGGGATTTTTAGAATATTACTTCCTGAATTGGTACAACGTACATAAGGAATATCTTATCTTATGGCAAAATGTCAGATGACGTTTTATCAAGTGATGTGTATGAAAATTGTGGTGCTGAAATGTACCACTTTGCATTTTTATAAATTTTAAAGTTGTTGCTATTTTTATTTTATTTATTACTAAGACTGACAAAGAATGGATTTGAAAGCAGAATTAGATCTAAGTGGTAAAGTTATAATAAAAGTGCAATTAGGGGATGATATTAGAAGGATTCCTATACACAATGATGCCATAACATATGATGAGTTAGTATTAATGATGCAAAGGATCTTTAATGGAAAAGTTAGTGCAAGTGATGAAATAACTATTAAATATAAAGATGAAGGTATACAAAGGTGTTGAAATATTTATTTTAGTTTTTATTACTGTTTGTAGATGGAGATTTGATAACCATAAATGATAGTTCAGATCTGTCGTTTGCGATCCAATGTAGTCGTGTATTGAAACTGATAATCCTAATGCACAGTAGCGAAACTACAAGTGAAACTAAAAGTGTTCTTAAACATTCAGAAATAGTTGGTCTAAAAACGCAACTGCGAACTATTAGAGATCAAGTAAATAAAATTTTAGATACATTGGATGTTTCTCCTGTGCCTATCTCGAATTCACTAGAACAAGGTTATTTTAATTTACTTATATTTATAATTCTATTTTGATTGATGCAGATAATTCTGAAGCCACTTCTGGGGTTGACGTTTCTATACCAAACGATAGCTTTGTGAACAAGGTGAATCCAAGTGAGTTTGATCCCTTACAAGATAAAAAACAGACTGAAATTCAAAAGGATGTTTCGTCTAATAATCATGATATTCCTGAAACGCATCCTCATTCAGTACCAGTAGTACCTGTAAGTGCAGCTGCACAGAATCCGCAACATGTTGCTGATTACTACGGACGACCTTCACCTACTGGTAATAAAATTTCTTCAAGTTTAGGTATTTATTATAAAATGGTACATTGGTGTTGGGATTATCAAGATCTTTTAAAACTATTATTATCCGAATTATCAAAAGATCTTGTTATCAAAAATGAAATTTGTATTTATACAGTGTTCAGAATATTGATGCTAATCTCTATGGAGGTGATAGAAGAGATAATTTAGAACTGAAGTAGGCATATTTACCTTAGTATGAAGTTTTAAAGTTTCTAAGATAATTTAATTTGGTTAGGAAAAACGTTTAATTCCACACATACATCTTAATAAGTCGTCACTCGCTGCGAGTATTCGTATTCTGTTAATGTTATTACTTAAATGTTACTTGATATTATTAACTTTAAAACTTTCATACTACAGGAATGCCCAACTGATAAAATGTCATAAGAAAATTAATGGGTTATTTTTACGCTGTTGTTTTAGTAGAGTTGTGTCATTTCATCGTAGTTACACTTAGCTTTGCATTGAACTCCTTTGTATTATCGTTAAGTACAAACTTATTTTAGGTCATTGTTACTATTGTTGTTTTATAGTGCAACGGATTCTTTTTCCAACTTGAAATACTGTTGTCATGTACATGTATGGCAGAACAGACGGTAATGCTTCTGAAGCTGGAAAACTATCGAGAATGGTTTCAGAACGTTACCAAATATCAGAGTATTTTCCAATACTTATCACCGACTTAGCGAAACAAATTTTAAATGCATTCGAAGCCAATCCTATGATCTAATGTGTTCAAAAGGAAAGTGTGGTCTTTCATGAAAACAGAAGAAAGGGCCATTCTACTACACACTGGTATAAGGACTTGATGGAGATTCTGCAAGGTGAATGCAGTTCTGTTGTGTGTAGGAGAATTTATTTAAGAAGAGTCTGTACGTCATCATGCGCACATGGCTAAAACTGTGTCAGATTAGTCCATTGTTTATAAATAGGTATGTTCGTTCAGCATTTCAACGATGTAGATAATTTGCTGTTAAATGTCAATTGATATTTGTGACTTTGACATTCTATATTTATTTCTTACGCTTTCATAGTTTTCTTTCTGTTTTTTGTGTTTTATGCCTTGCATATTCGCGTATTCGCCATGTTAATTTAAACCACCAACAAATAAAACTTGTTTTAGAATATTTACTCTATGGAAAAGTTTTCAAAACCCTAAAAAAACATTAAATCCGCTACACCACTGACTTTCAAGATTTGCGCATATGTCAAATGACATACACGCTCTTCTTAAATAAATTCTACTATACTATATTATAACGTAGAAGATGAATGGTTTTTGAGATCAATTTTATGGACGTATGAATCAAATTTCCACAATCTCCATTATTAGGCGAATAAAGATGACATTCTATGAATGTAAAGACTTGTTTCATTTCATAGGAAAATTTCGATCAATGTATGGATTGTTGTAATAGGGAGACACATAATTGGTCCTCATTTTCTACTACAAACTATCAATGGAGACGACTATCTTGTTAGATTTGCAATAGTTAACGAAGACAACCCTATTATTTAAAATGACAGTTGTCTAGCTCACTATGGAAAACAGTGTCTAGGATTATTTAAATGACACTTTCTCTTATTAGTGGTTTGGCAAAAATGTACTAATACTGTAGCTGCTATATCTAGCGGCTTTGTGGATGATAGGTTTGTGTATGACTGCTAATCCCAAGGTCTTAGATTCGATTTATGATACGAACTGCTTGAAAAATGTTGGGGCGAGCATTTTTCACAAAAATACACTCTTGTTTGGATGAGAGGTAATGTGTAAGTCCCCCATGTGTGTTGTCAGCACGTTAAAGATCCATACCTTGCTTGTAATAGCAAGGGTTTGGCAGAAATCAAATTTTACAGGTAAAAAGCTTGCCTCCTGGCTAATGTAGTACTTTTGGATGGAGTTTTGAAAAATCAATTGTTGGAACTGCTAGATAGCCAGAGTTGGCCCCTTTAGTCTTTCACAACTGGGGTTGAGCTAAAATTGTTCATAATGAAGATATTCTGGCACCTGAGCATTTAATTGAAAAAATAAAAGAGAAATGCCAAGTGGGAATTCTACAACAGAGGTGAGACATCGAGCATAAGCTTAGGAAACAATGGTTTGCATTTTAAACATGATACAAGATAAAGTTAGCAAACGTGTATTTTCGAATCAAGTAAAAAATCAATTATCTTACAAACCATAAGACTTTGTACTAAGGTAAATATGTGTTTTTCGGTTTCAAATTATCTCATCTATCACCTCCATAAAGTTTAACGTTGATATTCTGGGCACCCTATGAATATTTTGTTGTGATATGTCCGACGATGGGGACAAAATTTATATTTGCTATGATATTAATCATGATTGAATCAAGCTCCAGGTTGGATGTCGAATTTTTGTTGTGAAAGACCCTGCATTGGAAGTGAAATTTTATTGCTGTGAAAGGACTAATTGCTCGCTAGCTGTCTGAATTAGTAAAACCATGGTAATCGTACATAAGATTTATAATAAGACAAAATAATCCTCTTACAAGCAATTCTTCAAATACAAAATAATACATCCATAACAACTGTCTCTTACAAACAATATCTAACTACAAAATTGATGAAGAATAACTTCTATCAGTACGTCTTATGTATTAAATAGAGAGCCCAAAATATGTCTTTCATTCGATTATCTTAAACACGGGATTATCATTCATTAACAACTCTATAATTAAGGCCTTCCTTATTATGTACAGGAATCAAATAACTATAAATCTTGACAGTCTACTTTCGCTCTGACTTATGCTATGAAGTTGAGAGGGCAAAGGTGGGACTAATTGGAATTTACCTTCTAGGGGGACGGTCCAGAAGTGTTGTGAATGTGAGGGGTCAACTGGGAATAATGTCCTACATCTTGTAGATGGGTTTTCGTTGCATTGAAGCGAATACTTCAGGAGAAAGATAGTGTTTTTTTTTTTGGGAATTACGTCTTATTTTACGTGTTAAAAAGTAAAAACCACCTATATTTTCACGAAAGAATGATCCGAACGCGTGGTGCAAGAGAGACAGCAATGTTCGTCAACACATTAACAAGACGAAAAAACAAGATAGAGGTGGTTTCAAGAAATAGACACGGCACCTTATAAAATATCTAACACGTGGGAACTTACTAGAAGCAAATTGGAACTTCAGTTCGACACGGTTTTGCAGTACATGGTGTTTGTTTTTAAATATTTGTGCGTAAAGTTTCTAAAATTAAATCGAGAACTGTCAAAAACAGGTTTCAGAGGTGACCGAATTGCTACTGTCAAAATATAAGATGACTGTATTATTGTAAGCGAGTTGGACTTTCAGTAGAAGCAAAGCCACAATAGAAATTAACGTCAATTTACTGATAAAGAATAAACATAATATAAACATACATTAACTGAATGTAAATACATAAATATTATATTGGAATGAATTATGAATTCATATCAGATAGCATATTCGAAATGACTATCTGTGCATCGCGTGAACCTCGGTTTCGTACTGCCTATATTATTGATTTTCTTGATGTAAGTCCAAACATTCGTACGCACTTAGTGTGTTTAATTCTCGACAATCCTTTCGTCGGCACATCAACCACCATTTCTCCTGTTCTAATATGTACCAACTGGAACATTTTATTTTTTAAAACTTGGCGAATGAAATGATAACGTATATCAATGTGTTTACTTCTAGTATGATAAATCGGATTTTCTGCAAGTTTAAGTGCACTAAGGCTATCAGTATACAATTTGATTTGGTTTAAGTTTCTCAAATCTAATTCCAAAAGCAGTTTTCGCAAAAATATTGCCTCCTCTGTAGCTTCTGTAAGTGCGATATATTCCACTTCAGTCGAAGATAGAGCAACTGTACGTTGTTTCTTCGGATCCCAACTAATAGGCCCACCAGATAGCATAAAGGTGTAACTGGTAAATGAGTGACGATCATCCGGGCAATTTCCCTAATCTGCATTTGTATATCCTTTAATGAAATCAGAATTTGTTCCGTAAACGATACCAAGTTCAATAGTTCCTTTCAAGTATTGTAGTACTCTCTTTGCAGCATTCCAGTGCGATCTTCTATAGCAATTGTTGAACTGACCTAAGTACCTAACACTAAAACTTATATCAGGTCTGGTTGCAGTAGATAAATAAGTTAGAGCTCCTATAAGTTCACAATATGGTAACTTTTCTTCCTCTTCTGCGGCCCTTTCCGTAGGTTTTGTCAGTTAACAATTGGAATCCATTGCAGTCAACACTGCATTGGATTCAGACATTCCAAAACGATTGAGTATTTCTGAAATATATTCTTTTTGATGTAGTGATATCGTATTGCCATTTCTACTAAATTCAATTCCAAGATATAATCCAACGTCTCCAAGATCTTTACATTCAATTTTTTTTGACAACTTTTTTACAGTCTTGTTTATATTGGCAGCTTTTCTAGAAATGACTAAAATATCGTCAACATGTATGACAATTAATGTAAGCTCTTTCCCTCTGCCGATATAATACAAACATGGGTCGGCTTTAGTAGGAGTTGCTCCACATTCTTTCAAAAATTAGTCAAATTAGAATACCAACTTCTTCCAGATTGGCATAATCCGTACAATGATTTTTGTAGAAGGCATACTTTACTTCCTTACTTCAATTCCTTTGACATATTTAAGGCTTTATTTCTTATTATGGAATCACTTTCTTCATCTTCAGTAATAGATTTCAAAATTTGATCAATTTGTTTTGGGGGTTTCATGTAAATTAGTTCATCTAATTCACCATGTAAATAAGCACACGTTACGTCTAGTTGTCTAATTTCCATACCATTACGAGCAACTAAAGCAGCAACTAATTGTACCGTACTTAGGCAAGCGACTGGTACAAAAGTTTGGTTAAAATGTATTCCCGGTTGCTGAGAAAATCCTTGAGCAACTAATCTTTCTAAATTTCCGTTAGCATCATATTTATTTGTCAAAACAATACGACTACCAATAACATGTTTATCAGCTGGTCTATCTACCAAAGTCCATGTATCATTTTTTATTACAGAAGTAATTTCGGTACGCATAGCTTTAAACCATTCTGAGGAATCAGCTCCGCTAATAGCTTCTTTTATAGGAATTTCCGTAAGAGCAGCTTGTTCTAAATTTTCAACCACTTTTACGTTACGTTTCGCACGTTCCTTGTGAGGACGACCTTTTGAACCAGTTCTAATAATCCTGGGCCTTACATGACCTTAAGCCTCAACGTCTCCCTCAAAAACTTCATTTTCTGAAGATACTTGCTCAACAGGAATTTTTGATAATTTTTCAAAAATTCTACAGTAGATGATTCTGGTTTACGTTCATTACACATTTCCAAAGCTACATCAGAAAATTTTTGGTTAAACTTTTTTGTATTTTCGATGAATTTTACATCTCGAGCAATAATAGCTCTCCTTTCTTTGGGTAACCAAATTCTATAGCCTTTTGTATCTAACGAATAACCAATAAAAATTCCTTCTTTGAATCGTTTGTCAAATTTTCCTTTATTAGGTTCGCGATTCAAACAAAAACCTTTACAACCAAATTCTCTCAAATGAGATATATAAGACGCATTTCCACTCCAAACTTCATAGGAAGTTAGCCCTTTTAATTTCCTATTAGGACATCTATTTCTTATATAATTTGCTGTATGTACAGTTTCTGCCCAAAACATAGGAGGTAAACTTGATCCAATTAATAAGCGATATCTAAGAGTGTACGGTTTTTCCTCTCAGCAATACCATTTTGCTCAGGAGTATAAGGATTGGTTAGACGACATGAAATTCTTCGATTTTTCAAAAAATCTGTAAATTCACAAGAAGTATATTCAGTGCCATTGTCGGATTGCAAGCACTTAACTTTTCTACCGATTTGATTCTCGACGAAGTTAATATCATCATCAACTGAATGTAAATACATAAATATTATATTGGAATTAATTATAAATTCATATCAGATAGCATATTCGAAACGACTATCTGTGCATCGCGTGAACGTTGGTTTCGTACTGCCTATATTATTGATCTTCTTGACGTTGTCGCTAGGTATCGGACAACTATAACATTGACCTTCACAATAATCTATGCTTTGAGTATGCACAGGATGCTAACAATTATTTTCATAATATACACTTTTAGTCTTTGAAATAAATTAGGAATATAAAAATGCATTTTTAATATAGCCGGTGTGTTTATAAAGATAAATAAATAAATTTAATTGACGGAAACAAACGGATTTGACCGAATAGTTAAATTGTTGGTGAAATTTGCATAATATTTTGTAAACGCATAAATAGCACAAACGGAATTGTCATATTTGCCAAGTGCAATAGCGCTGCGCTAACGAATCCAAATAACTCTTGTGCTTCGTTATACGGGTTTGATGCCCAACGCGATAAGTAGATTTGATTAACGTGTATTTGTTTTAGGACGTTGAGAAAAGTTTTTGTTCTAATATTTGTATTTAAATATGCACTGTGTCTGAAAATTTTGTTGCAATTAATGGAGGGTCCAAATAATATCGATAACTGCGGCTATTATTTTTCCATTTTCATAAATTACATGCTCGTACGTTTTACTTTTTTAGGTGGTAATCTTCAAAAAAAAAGTTTGCAAGGGGCAATGCTGCTTTGAAACCACTTTAAAGCTAATTGGAAATGCTCCGTTTCAACAGTACCATGAAAATGGACGTCCTAATGCAACATTTTCAAAATAGCATGATTACGCTGTAGTTTTTGCTTGCAGATTTATGTAATTTGTTGCAATTATTAAAGTGTCGAACTAAATACTATGATTACAGAAAGTATTTCTAGCATTTTCGTACGGTTTTGGCCCCAGAAAATCTAACCCGTAATTCACAGAAATACTCGGTTAAGTATCCCTCTACAAATTCTGTTTTGAAAAAGAACTGAAAACCTCAACTGTACTAACAAGAATGGTTGCTGATTAACTCAGTGGGGCAGGTGGTGTAATAAGTACCTAAAGAGAGTCTTGACAAGCAATCGTATGTGAAATATGCCTTAATAGGGAATTATCTTGGTCGCCACCTAATCACGAACTACATAAACTCATGGGAAAGCCCCAGAAAGAACAACAAAAGGATGCCAAAATCTGAGAGTAGGATAGTGATTCTGTACTAAAACACACGAGAACTATTAAAATATACTAATGCTAAAAACCAACCTAAAATAAGCATTATGACATGTATTTAAAAACTGCTAGCAGAAAGAAACATTTCCGAAAACAAAATATTATCTGAATATTAATCACACCTGTAGATAATTGCTATATAATTTATTACAACAAAACTGGAACTATTAATTTCACATTAGTTGTACAAAACACAATACAGGGTGGCATTAGTTTTATGTCTGCAGACCAATAAAACACAAAAATTGGTAATCAACTTGCGATCTAAAATGAATGGTTAAGCTAGAAGCGGACACAAAAAGTATCCGAATTGTTGTAGAACCTCTGCAATGTTTAGATACGTCGCTAATCAAATACACAATAATATCATTCTTTAGAGCCGACCAACAAAGTTGTGACACTATGCAAACATAAATTAGCGAAATATGGTGTCTGTGAGCTGTAAAACGAAATAACCCAATGCACTTTAGCTGCTACTAAAGTCAGTTTAAAAATTATCTAAAACACTGATGTTCTGATGATAATCACAAAAAGAATAACATTTCTTTATGTTGATTTGGTCGACTATTAGATTTCTGAGCCCGTAGTCTGCAGATACTAGTATGCCAGCAATAAGCCGCTTTAAGTTGACTGTACTTTTCATCGAACATGTTAAATGTTTTGCAAGTTTGTTTCTCCTGTTTGCTTTTGTTACTAGTGTCGAACAATTCAATTCTGTCACCTGCTTTTGTAATACACTTAAACGTAGTGTTGTGAGTTAACTGTAGTTATATATACTAGGTTTTAGGTAATTAGAGATACCATGTAGCTTAGTGAATTGCGTGAAATTTGAACATGTGAAAACAATTCATGTGTATAGTGTGATTCAGGTTAACACTAGCATAGGTTTTTAATAAACATGTAATAAAACAGCAGTTCTAAAACTTTTATTGAAGTAGACCTAAGCCGAGCATTTAAAAGTCGGTCCAAGAATAAAATACCTTATAGATTTTTGTTCAGCCTATCAATCTCTACCACCTCCTCAATTTAATGACAATACTAATGCTGCCCTGTGTATGACTACTAAACAATTATGTTTTCATTACAAGTAACATTCTTAAATAAAAATTAAAAACGAAATATATTACAAATTATTTAACTTAATTGAAAACGTTTTTGGTAAACAAATTACTATCTAAATTGTAATAACAAGAACGTACCCTGGGTACATTTATAAATTTCATACAGTTAAATTGAAAATAAAATGTTCATTCATTTACAGTAACTGTTGGTTATAGTTTGGAAATTGAATCATAAATATCTGATGAGTGATTTTCGGCTGTAGATAACTTGAACATCACTCAAAGCCATTGTTTTCTGGGCTTAATGTTTTGACCAGATCCTACCGGGACTTCAAAAAACCAGCTGTTCTGAATCTACATGCTTTTGTCCAACATTAAACTGTTGATTTAATGGGAACCAAAGTGTTCCTAGAACTAAAATCAACCAACGTTGTAAGATATCCGAACTTTAATGATACCTTCTTTAAGGTTAACCAACCTACTCAAGTTACATTTTATTTTCTTTGGATGTTAAAGATGAAGTGCTATAAAGAATTCTTTACATAAAACAGATTCAGATATTTTTGGCAGAATTCGGATAGATTAATTAAGATCGCAAATTGAAATTACTCTGTATAGTTTTCTCTATCTAATATATGTAATGTTATCTTACTTGAAACTTTTTTCTATACATAGAGGAATGGACTTTCAATTTTTTAAATCGGCACAATTTTGTGTATGAACATCTTTGTGTCCAGACGATGAGGTCATACATGCAAGTGTGATACATTATTAATCAAAATTATGTTGCTGATATCATTTCTAACCTTAAAAACCCCAATAATGAATTCACAACAATTGAACAAGAACAATATAACACAAAAATAATCCTTTCTTGTATCAAGAATGCGTGCTACCTAAAATTTATATTTCTTAAAGGAAATAACTTAACCCTATTAGTGGGATTTACTAATGCAGAAACTATTAAAATGAAATATGATTATACACATTTTAAAGGAACGTCATAATCGGGTTGAAGAAAATTTATTTCTTCTATAGATTGTTTAATTTTTCTAGTGCATTTATAAACTTTCTATAGCACTGAGATGCGCTCTAAAACCCCATTTGAGTTTTGAATGTGAAGAAAACCAGATCTGAGTACAAGATATTTGGAAGTACGGTCATGGATGTATTTCTAAAGAAGATCCAAACAAGAAGGCCAGAAAACGATCTTTATAGGTTACAGTTATGAAGGATTACAGAGAATCAACTCTGTTTCCACAAGCAAAGATGTTGTTTTTATTGAAAGTAGAAATAGCAATGGCAGTAGCATTAGAATTTACACAAAATCTAATACTGCTACAATAGATTCAGTGGGCGCTAGTTGCTCTTATTCTGACAATGAAAAAGAACAATTTTTTCTTGCTCATTCATAAATAAATTTGAAATCAAGCCATTGGAAGAATTAGATAACAGTTATTGTCCTGAATGGCAAAAAAGCAGTTGCAACCACAGTACAAAAAACAGAAAGGAACCTGAAAGTATTCAATGAACGTTTCAAATGCTTTGTCAAGACAAGACAAATAATGATGTATAGAAGTATGTTAGAACTGCAATTCTTTAAGGAAAACGATGCATGGAAATTGTTAGAATCCTCAGAGAATGAAAGAGTTGTGGAGTGTAATTAGGCGTTCAAAAGAAAAATCGATAATGAAAATAAAGTGGGTTATAGAGCTTTGCTGATTGTGAAAGATCGTATAACTAAAACCTGATAATAATGTTAATAAATTTTTCGATCTGTTTGCATGCTCTCAATACTGATATTACTGAATGTTATTCCAATATAATTAGCTTTAGATATAAATAATACTTGCGTGTGAAAATGGCATTTTTAATGGTTATTTTAGGAAAAGTCAATATGAAACGATTGGAGAGTTTTATTGAAGCAAGTAATGAAAGCATGGCTATTTATAAGCTTCAACAATTTGGCAGTATTGACTAAATCATTTAGCGCATTTGGTGTTTTGTGAATCAATTCAGTAATTATTATAATAGAGCACATGGTAATATACAAAGCAATTTTGAGATATTCACGGTGAACTAAAAATCTTTTAAAATTTGTAATAAGGAATGCTGAGTTAGGTTTTATAGCTGCTGGTTGGACAAGCAACGTTCACAACCGAAAATTATATACAGACAGTTGTTCTAAACCGTTTTGTTCTGCAATTTCACAAAAAAACAGTCGCACCACTAGTACTGAAGTCAAGTACGTGGCTGTTTGTGAGACATCTTAAGAGGCTGTCTATTTAAATAATTTGCTGTATCAATTAATTGAGCTAAGAATTGCATTGTAAGAGGGTGATCAAATATAAATGAGCCTTTTGTTTAAACAATTTCTTTTTTTTTTATAGAAATCATTTAGATTTATACATATTATTTTTCTAAATAATCTCCTTCTTTTATGATACATTTTTCCAAACGTTTTGGTACTTTTTTCGTTCTGTTCTCGTAGAATGAAGTTGTGCATGGACGTTTCCATTTGATCGTTGATCTCAAACTGCTTGAATCCAAGTACTTCAAACATGTTGAAATCGCATAGCAATAAGGCTGGGCTATAAGGTGGATGATCAAGCATTTCCCAGTGCATTTCCACCAATTTCTGCTGCATTACACCTGGTGTTGGCATGGAGGTTCAACACCTCACGGATGAACAGTCTCGTCTTTTGTGTCGATACTGAAGCCTAACTTGATCCAAAAGATCATAGTAGTAGGTTGCGTTGATGGTCTGACACATGTATAAGAAATCCACTAGTAAACCCCTCCCCCAGTCCCAAAAACCATGCACAACACTTCCCCTCAGACAATTGAGTTTTGGCTTTCGTGAGGTTTGCTTCGCATTTTCTTCTCCACTCCATACTTGTACACTTTGATTCAGGGGTGTAATAATGCATCCATGTCATATCACAGGTAACAATCTTATGCAAAAGAATGTCCTCTTCTTCTTCAAAATGAGCTTGAGAAGTGTGAACTCGTGCTGCATTTTGATCATCATTCGACAACTTTGGAACCTAACAAGCTGAGATTTTTCTGAACACCAACTGCTTTTTGATGATCGATTGGACACTTTCATGGCTGACGCTCATTTCTTCCGAAATTTGAAGCACTGTGATGCTTCGATCTCGTTCAATAAGCTCACGATAACATGCAATGTTTTCATTAGTCACACTGGTGGGAGGACGGCGGGAATGAGCTTGATTCGCAACACGCTCACGACCTTGCTTGAATTCCATGCACCAAACCTTCACTTTTGTCCATGTAAGCGTAACTTCCCAAAACTGGGCATGCAGCCTGAAGTAAATTTTGGCTGGTTTCACATTTTCACGGATGAGGAACTTTATGCATTGTTCAATAGAGACGGATACACTCCTCCCACTCATTATAAGGGCTACTAAATAAAGCACGGAATAAATCGGTTAGTGTGGTCCCCTCACTCCAGGCAACCCCACCTAACGGCTTCAACTGCCCAAACACATACAAATACTCACCCTGAGGCCCGGCCAATAAATGCTCGTTCGTATTTTTATTATATAATGGTTACCAAGTGTGCAAAGGTTTCTGGACCCGTATTTTAAAAAGTGAAAGTAAGATGGTATATGCCATCACTTTATCAAGGAAGTTATCTCTCCTAACAATGTAGTTCAATTGGATATTTGAATGCCCACTAACTTTATTACTGAAGCTCTTGTTCTGTTAAACATTATAAATTTTTAAGTATTTACATAATTTTTAATATAACATTGATATTTTTGGCTTGTGGTTTCATCTGCTAGTGACACTGTAAAATACTTGTACACCTATACCTTGCTATATGATTGCTCTTTATACAGCATTTCGCTATAACGGACCTCTTCAATTAATGCACGTTTTTGATTTATGGCCTACAATATTTTGCCATAATGGCAAAAAAAAAAACTTTTTTGATGTCGATATATCTACGTGTTGCCCATCTTGCGCAAGCGCAATCTCGATGCACACCCTTTTCTATCTTCTCTTGTTTACGAGCATTATTCAGTGTGTGCTCATAAAGCGGCCCATCCTTACCAGCGAAAAATTATGACGACAGTGATCTGCTGGTTACCATTTCTTCATCGTCTTCAGATTAAAGCCATTTTAAAAAAAATTATGTATGTATACATACACATATTTTATGTAACATGAAGTTGTTTCATTTTTGTTTACAGATTATTGTTGGTTTTTGGAGTCTATTATTATTTTATGTACAAATGTATTTGTTATGTATGTATTTTTGATTTAAATGAAATAAAAAGATAAAATGCATGTTGAATGATAAACCATGTTACATATTTAACAAATTTGGAACCGATCCCATTGAATTTATATTGGAATAATTGATTCCTTATACAGCTTTTCGCTTTGCGGCCAAGTTTCGTGGAACGTATCTAGGCCGTAAAGCGAGGTATGGGTATATAATTAATAAAATAAACCTGCAAAGTGTTTTATTTAAATACTACCTCCGCTTAAAACTAGGGGTTTTAGTCTGAAATACTGCCGATTATTAAAACTTTCTTTTTGCCTTTTTGAACATTTGTAGTTAACGCAGAGCTTAATTCACTTTGATATTTTTTACCTGCTCAATAGAAATTGATTACAGCCTGAAAAGCACTGAGAGTTAAATATATACCACATCAGATTTTGTTTTAATCTTATGATTGCGTGATTAATATTGAATGGCATATTTACTGACTATAATTGTAGATATGCTTTAAATTTTATTAATATTAATTTTTTTAGGGTATCCACAAATATCGTCCTATGGAAATGTTGGATATCCTCAACAGCAGTATTCTTATTCATCACCTGGAGGGTAACTATTACCATCATTATAGGATGAAATATCATAACAGTTATTTAGGTTTATTGGTCCAACGGATCATTCGCAAGTTCCTGCAGGTTCTAATGTGTATGTAAGCACATCACAACCTAGTATGCAGTATTCTACTCCACCACAGCAACAGCCGTATACTGCACCACCTACTGGTTATCCAAATCAAGGACAAGGAAATCCATATTCAAAAAGTTATAATCAACCAACCTCACAACATATTTATATTCCACCACGCTAAGTGTTGTTGATTACTACATTTTTGTAAGGAAGCTTTTATAGAAAGATTGATAACAAAAATACTTATTTTCTTTGTAGTTGAATTAAAAAATATAATAAAAGTTTGCATTATAGTAACAAAGTATAATAAATTTCTAAGAATGAATTCGTATTAATTATTTTGTTGTATCGTAATTGATGTGTAGAACAAGTAAATACCATAACATTATATTCTGTTGTATTTGTTTGTAATATAGGAATTCATGCATACTAGAGTTGAAACTTATCAAAAGTATATTGTAAAGTTCAGTTCGCAGGTTGATAGAAATATGCATACATGCCAAGGATATAATTGTATGCTGCAATTAATTATATTAACTTGTTACAGTTTTGGTCCAAAAATTAGCTTGGCGAAGTATCTCATCCAAAACTCTGTAGTTTGCAATACTGTCAACCCCAACTTCAAACAACAAAATAATTGTTTCCAACTAACTCGGGGTAAGGATATGGTAAGTGCTTGGTTAGGCTTGACATATTATAGTCGAAATTAATTTGTTGAGCACCTAATTTTGACTGGCTTTTGGACTTTTTTCAAGAGCACTGAAAATATGATGTAAGCAGAATACGAAATTAGTAAACTCATTGTTGTAGGGCTGCACTGGCTGATAGTATAATTGTAGGAAAATTTCTGTGTTACTTGAAACGAATAATGTGAATTGTTCAATACCAATTTAATTCTATCTAAAGCAATAAAAGAGATTTTTCTATCGGTAATTACCATTAAAGACTTTTTTCGTTTTTACAAGAACAATCAAAAACTATGTAGTGTTTACTGTGACAGTTATATTCGTGTTTATTAATTGAAGGATTGTACAAATTCATCAAAATATTTCTATTTTTAAATCTAATATCATGGTCGATACCCAGTGTTCTCGACAATACTCGCACTTAGTGATGCACCATGGGTAAATAAATAAATATCGGCTATTTACCAAAAAGAATATTTACCTATCATAAAATTGAGTTTATTTGGTCATGATTTAGAAACTAATTTGTGCAATGTCAATCGTGAAATGTGTTAACTGTTTACCTATTCACACAAATATCAATCGATATATAAATTATTAGATATGCCCAGTAAAAAAAGTAATGCGTGAAACACAAACCAGAACAATTCTGTTTTCTGTTAATATCGTTCAAAACAGTATAAGTTTGCAAATGTAAATAAAGTGAGCGGGCAAATAAAAATGTTTTGTGTCCTAATAAAGAAGTACATGCAGCAGTAGAGACAGAAATAATAGATGATTTAATAGAACAATGTAACTTCTAGAATGAATCGTCATCGTCCTTACCAAATTCAAATGGAATTTGTATTATTGCATCGACACCTCATTCTATCCTGCCTCAGCAGGTGGTCGCAGTCGGAAGAAGTAGATGATAATGCTATTAATATGCAAAAGGTATTTACTTTGTTAACTGAAAAGCACAATCATCTTGTGCCTCTAGGATGAGTATGTCATGCTTTGCAGTTGCTATTTAACGACATACTAAATTGCAATTATTCTTAAGTAGGTGCACCCAGATTGTAAAAAATGTGCACATATTAAATACCCTATTTACTAAAATTAACAAAGAAAAATATTGGAACCAGTTAAAACCCGTTGGAGAAGTAACCTTGACACTTTACAAAGCCTATTTCCTTGCAAAAGTACATTGCAAACATTAGCAGTAAACGAACAGGTATCAGACGAGCATATAGATGCTGTAGACTTTATTCAGAAAGTGACCGAGAATATGGATATTGCTAATTTACTTACGATAGACTTGGTAAGTTATATTACAAAAGATTTTTGCATCATAAGTTTCACCAATAATATGGTGGAAAGGATTCTGCAAAAATAGTAGCCTGTTACGGCTTGGTGCTGGTGGTTGTGGGTGGCACATATGCTGAGACACCATGTCTCGGATTTGTTTACTGACTAATATTTACATAATATACAGGGCAAAACAATTATAGGATCAATTTAAAGATTCTTCATTCACTCCTCAGGGGATACTGGTTAACAGACTGGAAAATGTCATTCCTAACGTCGGCGTCATGGTGCTGCATACTATTCGTTGACGCTTTGGCGTCAGCAGGTTATGATTTGAGCACCGCTGGCTGAGGTGTGGATGTAGGAGGCGGCGACGGCGTGATACAGCGCACCACTTGAGGTATGATACAGTGCACCACTCATGGGGCGGCAGCATCAGCAGGCTGATTTAAGCACGACTGCCTAAGGTGTGGATGTAAAAGGCGTCTGGGTCGTGGTGCAGCGCACCACTTGGGGCGCGGTCGTGGTGTTGCAGGGGCACCACTCGAGATGTCGGTGTCAGCATGCTATAGGTCAGCGCAGCTAGTGCTGTAGAAGAAGGCAGGCTATAGGACAGCGCTGCTAGTTGATTCGTTAGGCTATGAGGAGGTTCAAGTGAATGCTTGATTGTTGAACACACTCTTTTATAGTCTTCTCCTCCTTAGGTTTGTATGGAGACGATGTCTTTAAGCAACGAGTGTCGTTAACCAATGAGAATGCAAGGTTTGAAGTTGCTGGTTTTGCCGGATTTTTTTGTGATCTTCGGGATTTGCTCTATTTCCAGCACATGCATTTTGAAACAGGGTAACAAGCTTTTCAGAACTTGTAGCACGTATACTATCAGCTCTAGTTAGCTCTGCAGCAACCGACAGATCGTTTAGTACCTTTAGTTGAACACATCACAAGAAACGGAAACGTTTAACATATATAAGAACCGGCAAAATTACATACCTCTCATAATTGGAAGATTCCGCAAGAAAATAAATGTGTACGTCATCAAAAAAATAAGGCTGTTGGTGTTGGTATTCAAGTAGGCGAATTAACAGCAATATCAGAACCGATACCTGGACCTTCAACATTATAATCAAATAAATAATCATCGACTCACTTTAAATCCAGTTGTAACTATTTTTGCTAGGCCTTATGTTGGATGGGTGCCACTGAAACGACTTCTGTTTTACAAAAGACTGAAACGTCTTTTTTTCTACATTAAGGCGCTAGTGAACAAAAATCTTTCGACATAGCTAAGGGTCTATTTCTGGGTAGAGCAATGAGAAGGGGGTGTTAAGTCGAATTCTGTTTGCAAACCAAAGTTAAGCTAAATCAAATAGGCGCCACCATGTCCTGAGATAATTACGATAATTGCAAAGCACAGTTCTAAGGGCGGACGTGGAAACCCAAAGATAAAATGATCGCCTTCGTTAACAAAAACCTATCTTATTAAGATAAGACCCAGCTCTGTAAGAAATTGCAAAGGTTAAATAAATAAAAAAATAGAACACCATTTGTGTCCTATAAAAGTATATAAAGAAATAATAAAAAAAGTATTTCCAATATAATATTGGCATCAAATTATTACTCAGAAAAATTTTATCTTTATGTAATTAGATTTGATCGCATTTGACCGAAATAAAAGCCTTAAATTTTGAACTAATTGTTTACTAAAAAAAACTCTTTTAAAATATCGGAACTTGTAACAAAAAATTGTCATAATCAACTACATCAAAGTTAAAGTTTTAACTTTCCTTTTTTCTTTCATTAAACAACCAACTGTACTTTAAACATGAACTTGTTATACAAATTAACGTGATAAGCATAACACAGTGAATTAAGTTCTAACCTGGGCAGATCTTTTCAGGTAGATTACAAATTACTAGAACCTAACATAATGAGAATTTGAACTTTCATATTTACGTTTAATAATTTATGTATAGATAAAAGCTGATCACAAAAATAGGCATGTTTGTTTAAATTCCATTACAGCTGCACAAAGCATCTGCTTTCAAGACAACATCTGCCAACTGTGCAAAACAGAAAAATATGACGTCGAAAACATACGTTGAACTTATCGAAGGTTTATATGGAACAAAGCATGTTGTTATAGAAAGCTAATTCGACAAAATTTCGTGTTACGTCTTATAAAACCAGCTCAACAATTAATTGAAATTTACACAATTTACGTGTACTAAACATAATAGCAAGTTTACGTGTTCTAACCTTTAAAACACATGCATGAATTATCTTACAACTAATAACGAACCAAAAACTGCTTTTGCTGCTTCACGAAAAATTATGACGGGATTTCCGTTCTCCAAACAAGGTTACCAGCCATTCCAATTTGATACGACTGCATTCAAATTAACATCCATAATTTCTTATCAAACAAATTTCTTATTAGACAATTTTCCAATCGACTGTTCCTACATAATGGTAATTCTTAATTTTTTCTCGGATTCTAGTTGACGAATTCTGAACGTTTTATTCTACGTTGTCGCGCGTTATTAGAAGATATCCCAACGATTAATAGTTGATGCGAAGGTTGCCAGCCTCCAGCCGAAAATACATCTTAACCATAGAATATACCTTACGGAATAGAAGGGAATCATTCATAATAAAAATTATAACCTTAATACTGACTTGCCATCTATGAGACGAGGCTGGTACTAACAAAAACGATTTTTGTAATTGTGCTGTTTACACTACTAACGTGTTAATTTATACACAAAAAAACACAACCGGCACGCAATGTTCCCAGGCGGTCACCCATCCAAGTACTGACCGCGCCCAACGTTGCTTAACTTCGGTGATCAAATGAGAAGCAACACTAAAGTGCAAGCCGCCACGGTTACGGAAACTTTTGTTATATCGCAAAATTTGAATCATTGTACAAAGTTTAGTTGTACGTGATATTTTTCATGCTTGAGATTGTCATGTACATTTCCACTAACGTAAATTTTATAAATATATTTTGATTTGATTTGGTGCTTTTCAACGTGGCATGGTCGTTGTTTATATTAAAAATCCTGTTCCGGGTATGTAAAGGGCATATGCGAATGCACCTAGCAAATATTCAAACTCCGCGTTTTCTGAAAATTACTCGAAAATTTAATAAACGACGGTCGAGAAAGGCGATCATTACATCATAGCAAGCACCTTCTTCTTATGTGAAAATACAATTTATATTTAATGTCAGTATTCTATATACATAGGATAGTATAAATACTATCAGTGCTTCGCATAAGCTAACCTAACTAAAAGGACTTCTCTAAATTAACAATAATGAATTAAAAACCTATTTACCTTAAGTGTTAATTATTTGAATTGCTATTGAAATTCAAGGTTCATGAACAACCGTAAATTAAGTTTTGTGGTTATGTTATGTTTAATTATTGTTTCCGTAGCTTTCAATTTTTATTGCCGACTTCTTTGTGCGTGCTGCCATCTTACAGGCGAGGAAAGAATGCATTATATGAACCAAATATGGGCTATTCAGTTTCCGCCCCTTGATCTTAACAACGCTGTTGCCGGCGGCCGACTGACTTGTCGAAACCAGAGCCGAGTGGTCGCGCCGTCACAGGCGGGGAACACGAAACAAACAAAGAGAGCTGTGCTTGGACATAGCTTTATGCGACACAGATATATTAATATAAGTAGATCCGTAAGGAACAATGCACGCTTAGCGCATTATTCTTGTAATTCAATGCAATTAAATTATGACTGAAGATAAAAATGTTACACAGTCAGAAACAAAAAAGTGAGACTAGACAAGGACAGTATTGACAATGCACTAAAGATTGTAAGACAGATGGAACCGATGAAGCTGAAAACGAAATGGATATTCCATACATGGACGACCCAGATGCATATGACTCCTGTCTTGATCTCTAAATGACCAATGTACTTAACACTGATTAGATTACTAATTATCTTATTAAAGTAGTTTGTGTACTTTGTATTTAGGTTTACTTGTTAACTTTTGCATAAAGGCAAATAACAGTATATAAAAATCTTTTATTAACAACCCTTGGTATTTACCCGACATATATTTACCGGGTATTAACCCATTAAAGCTCGCATTTCACCTATACACTACCAAAGTGAACAGTTGAAGTGCGAACACATGAATTTTCAACAACCCTTTGTAAGCTAAACGGTATACGAGATACAGCGAACGAGTGGTTTATGGGACAACTTTGTAACCTACACATGACTGTCAAAATACTATTAGATTTTTATTCAAACCAAAAATAAATATATAACTTACTTTTTTTCAAGATTTTGTAACCTCTTATGGGTTGAAGTATTTTCTTGTTTTTTAGGAGAGATCGTTTTGAAAACAAACTTAAACATCAGTGTGCACACTATAAAGCTTAACAAGGAAAAACTGAAACATGCGTCTCTACAAGAAAATCTAAGGAACATGGGTAAGAATTGCTTGGGGTTATATATATCCTCCACATATAATATACAAACAAATTTTTTTACCCACACAATAGATCACGAAATGATGGATGATATTAGCACATTTTTTTGTGGAGAATTGAAACAATCCCAGTGTGATGCAACAGAAACTCATGATTCAGAATTAGAAATCAATAAATCTAGACAAATCCGACAGACATCGACCACACCAAGCAATGGCACACAACCGGGAAAATACAAAGCTTTAACTATAGCCCAATGAACTTGGGGCCGTACACTGTACCGATGGGGTCAGCATCTAGCGACCAAAACCTTGAAAATATCCTATGACAATTGGGAATATTTAACAAAAGGTACAGTTGAAGGTATCTTTAAAATTAAAAATCAAGACATTTACGAGTTTCAGTAGAATTTAGATCAGCAAATGATACAAATAACTTAATAAAAAACGAACACATGCAACAAAATGCATATAAGAGGTTTATTCCAACAAATATGGTAACATGCAAGGGCATTGGACGAGGAATATATGAAGGAATAACCCAAGAAGATCAAGTAAATCAGGAAAAGGCCAAGTATATGGTAATTGCTACAAGAAGATTTGTTATGAGAGAGATCAATGAAAACAGAGAGATTACATACAAACCCACAACCTCATTACTTTTCACCTTTAGGGGAAAAGAAATACCACACAGATTGCAAATATATACCAAAATGGATACATACACCACCTATAGTATTATGCCTCAAATGTCTAAGATATGAACATTTACTTTTATTTATTTATTTATTTATTTATAGTAGTTCATTCTTAAACATTATTCAGAGCAACTGTCTTCGCTGCTAGAGTAAGTTTCAAAATTTTGCAATCAGTTATGTTAATAGGATATCTTGATAACTTTCAAATTCTTGCTGAATTAATGGCATCAAGAGAAAAGATCTCTTAACTGAAGTGATATTAACTGAGATGTTTTAATCCGATCCGCTGAAGTCAGATCACTATTCGTGCAAAAGGAAAACAATTATACTTAAGTTAATTTAGGTAGGTAACAGTACTAGTAAATTAAAAGGAAGGGGAAGAGAATACTCCAGCAAGTAGGTCTTTTTTACTAACACCTATTCTGCCCTCCAGTTGCAAACTTGCCACTTTCTCTAATAAAAGCCAGTAAGTCTGGCCAGGAAAGAGAGATCAACTATTTACCTTAAATTGGGAACAAGCACCGTCTGTGCCGAAGAAGGCCTCCAGACAACAACCTGCACCACCCCAGACAGTGCTCGTTACCAATTTAAGGTCATGCCTTTCGGCTTTAAAAACTCTTCAGCTAGCTTCCAGAAGTTTATGACCCAAGAGGTGCTGCCTGGATACTTACGAAAGCTTGTACTCGTCTGCTTGGATGACCTAATTATATTCTTGTAACTAGGAAGAACACCTCGCACACATACGTCTGGTATTCGAAAGACTCCAGCAACACAGACTGCACTTAGCTATTAATAAATGCAAATTTGGGGTCCCAACACTGAAATACTTGGGCCAAATCATCTCAATAGAGGACAATCGTCCGCTACCTCGGCACATCGAGCATATCAGAGAGGCTGAACGACCAACAACAGCCGTCAGCTACAATCGTTTCTCAGCCTATGTAATTGGTTAAGAGATTACATTTCCCGATATTCTGAGATCCAATCTGCTCTCGCGGACCTGCTTCAAGTAACAAGACGTTTCCAGTGGACCGAAGAGGCAGAGACCGCATTTCGAGTCATTCAAGAAGCGATATAACAAAAACTGGAGCTCGACCGCCCGACTTTGACAAGCTGTTTCTCTTGCAAACAACCGCCAACGGCATTGAGGTTACAGCGGTACTATACCAAGAGGTTGATGGTAACAAACACATCTTCGGCTATGTCAGCGCTAAATTAAACGAAACAGAAAGAAAGTACCTGTCAACGATAAGAAATGGCTAGTTGTCATATGGAGCAAAAAAGAGTACGGTTCATAATTAGAGAACAAACGGTTCCTCCTCCGCACTGGCAGCCGTGCCCTATTATAGCTCGACCACACGATGAACACAAATTCAGGTTTACTTGAAAGGCCTTGCTAGTGCAGGAGTTCAACTTCAACGTCGAAGACTGCCCCGGAACACGCAACGGGTTGCCCAACCACCTCTCCCGCCACCCAATCGACGACACTATTCCCGAAGATACCATGGGCAAGAATCACTTGCTGCCACTCGACTACGAAGTCCGACTGCAAGTGGTCAACATAGGAATCACCAATCGGGTGAAAACCGCCCAAAAAGAGAACGAGGCCATTGACTGGTTGGTTAATACCTGGAGAACCTTCACTCCATCGGATCCCGGACACCAATGGAGGAGGAGATCCTACGAGACTACGTTGTAGAGAAAGGGTACTTTACCGGAGAGGAACCGCCTACTAACACCACCCGCAATCCGACATTCTCTATACTTTCCACGATCCCACCCTAGCCGGACATTCAGACGCCGAAGAAACCTACAAAGCACACAGGGAACGCTACTTTTGGTCAAAAGTAGGCAACACCGTAAAAAAATAAGTCCGACAATGCTGAGTCAGTACGGCAATGAAAAAGAAACACTACAGCATAAAGTTTCCCTACGACAACATACGTCGACCAATCTGTGGGAGGTAATTTAAATCGACATTATGGGATCCTATGTGCGCTCAAGACAAGGCAATACACTCGTAATAGTTGTCACGGATTTTTTTTAGTCGATTGGTAGAGGCGTTTTCAGTAGCGAAAGCCGACCTCGCAGTCATAATTAAATGTATTAAGAAAGATGTTTCAATGATTTGGTTATTCAAAAGCCATATTAACCGACAACGGGTGACAGTTCAATTCAAGACGTTTTGACAGGGCCTTACATACATGGTATGCACATCATTGAACAACACCCATATGACAACCCCAGGCCAACCCCGTTAAGAGGTGAAATCAAGAACTCAAAAAGGGGCTAAGTATATTGGCTACTGCCCAACCACCTGAATTATATGATACCTTACATGTGATTTTCCAATACTCCACCCCAAGGTACTACATTGGCCAAGAAACGAGTTTTTTTTACTCTTACTCTTTACTCTTACCATTCCAGGCAAGGTAGGGATCTTTAGCGTGCGTGACAACAGTCACACATTGGACCTCCATTTTACCTCTCATCCGAACGAGGGCGTAATTTATGTGAAAAATGCTCGCCTAACATTTTTCAAGCGGACCGTGTCGGGAATCGAACCCGGGACCTTGGGCGTAATAGTCACACACATATCTTGTTCACTTTAAGAATTCGGAGAAACGCTGCCACGGAAACCACACTGAGCCAAGCGCTTCTTGGCAGCGAGCTGTCAAGACCCGGAGCATGGGTCGAAGCCTTAGCTAACTACCAAGGAGAGGCTCGCCAGCAACGAATCCGAGGTATACACGCCAAAGAACTCGACTACCGGATTAAGTTATATAAAGAACAACACCACGTCACTCCAGTTGAGTTCCGGCGATCGAGTAATGGCACCAGCGCACAAGACCTAGATCCCGGTTCGACGCCAAATGGACAGGCCCGCACACGGACCGTCCGGACCCAATATCTACCGGGCGCAGATAGAAGGAAGGCTAGAAACAAAAATCCCCTTAGACGATCTCCAACCAACACCCCAGAAACCGCCACCAGCGACTAACACAATCAACCATTCTATCCTCCCCCAATTATACCCTTACGGTGGATGTTACCATCTTACCATCACGGAATCCTGTCCTATATAGGGTTGCGCGCAACGTACGCACCTATATGTATAAACCACCACCAAAAACAACCAAGGAAACCACGTGCCTCGACCAATAGGAACGCTCCGTTTCTATTTGTGCCAAAATAGGGCAATCAATGCGAAGAAGGGGCTCTGAGCAACCGACTTCACTGGCTCTCGACTAGCGCTTCCATTAGCCTGAAACCAGCATCACGACATTGTCAATAGCTCGGGATCCATTGTAACGGCAAACCGTTGCTTCCACTAGCCCGTGGGTTGGTACCATCGTCGAACTGGCACTTCCACAACAGTATCTTGGCGCTTCCCCTAGCCCGATATCCACTGAATCGTCAAACCGGCGCATTCACTAGCCCGGGGCGCCTATAACCATCGTCGAGCCGGTGTTTCCACTAATCTGGGGAGACGTGCAAGAATTAAGATGGAGATGCCACGCCGAGGCCCATATCAACCAGTCTACATTACCGAGGCTGGAAAACAACACCATGCACAAACGCTGCCGCTGCAGACAACAACGAACTACCAAACATTAAAGATAGAGACGCTACGTCGACGCCGAAACCAATGTCAATCAGTCAACATCACCGAGTCTGCAGAACCACCCATGCTCGGACGCTATCCCTGTTAGCCTCCACTAACTTTTGAAGGAGTGGGCAACAATTTCCTCCTTTTACAGGTTGGGCATCTAGATTCTGCCTCAATAGCCAGCAGCGTGAGGGGTGTCTGTAACCTGGAGGACTTCCAGCAAAACGTTAATTGTTTTCCTATCTTTCTTTCATGATCATGCCATTCTTAACTCGTCCGACCTGACCTTCATTATTTTTGACTGTCTGCAGTCACTCTTCAGCATCCAAAATTTTAATTCAGACACCACCTTTTTTTACATTAAATTTATGCACGGTTCAGGCCTTAATAAGGAGCTCCTTCCACTTACTTGACTAAACTATCAACTTCGTCGTTTCTTTGCACACCGTGGTGTCCTACAACCCAGAATAGTTAAACTCCTTCTGGTGGGCGAATTCCTCCAGCGTGTCTCCGCACCCCTGAACTAGTGAGCAATTGGACTTGGGAGAGCAGATTGCTAGGAGTGCTGTCTGACTATCTGAGCAGATGATAACCCTTCGAACTTCTACTTCTTTTATCTCCTGGCGTTCAGCCACTTTTAATATTGCGTATATCTCTACATGGAAAATAGTTGCATATCGGCCTAAAGGAAAGCTCCAATAAGCCCCACTATTTTTCTTGAAATACTCTTGCCCTGGCAAGTCCTGTATCCTCTATTTATGACCCGTCAGTATATCACATCACCGAGTCCTGGGGAATGTAACCTCATTTTGTTCCTAGAAGGGATTGTGAGAGTGAGTTGTCACAAATGGGAAACGACTTTAGCATGAACCCTTCCCGCGTGCTTTGCTATCCGTCTGTGTCTCGAAGCCTGAGCTTGTCTTTGGATTCAGATGAGGAGAGCTGAAAGTCTTAGTAAAATTTCTAGAGCTTTGGTGAACATTATCCTTATTACTCCTGATATTTCCAGACAGGCTAAACTTTTGAATTCTGGACAGCCTGAAAGAGATGCTGACGATGTGGGCCTGAGGCCACCATACGATTGACCCATATTGTACCTTAGACCTTACGACTGTCTTGTTCAGTCTATGTAACTTGGGCAGCTATGTTCCAGATTTTGCCAACCACACGGTGCAACTGCCAGAGAGTGACTATCGCCTTCTCTATCACGTATTTCCTGCAATTTAACATATTGTCTAAGATCACACCTAGGTACTTAATCTCTGTTTTAAGAATAAGTGGTTCACCATACAGGAGTGGAGTCCTGAATCCTCGGATGTGCCCTTTTTAGTGCAGTGCATAATCTCTGTCTTTTGTGGATTTATCGAGAGACCTGTCTCCTTCCACCGCCTTTCTATTAAGGAGCACCTCACCTACATTCGTGTGCAGACTATATTCACAATCTTGCAAAATACCACTACAAGCCCGTCATCTGCGTAGGTTTACGCATTAAAACCGTCCAGGGCTAGACGTTCCAAAAGTTCGTCCATTACCAGGCGCGAGGCGGCTTCTCTATGGGCAGCCCTCTGCAATCTCCACCCGTATATGGGCAACACTTAGGTTATCCTTCGGTGTTTCAACACAAACCGTACCCAGTTTATCACAATCCTCGGATTATTTCTGGTATAAAAGGCCCTGCAGATTGATACGTACAGTTTTGGCACCCCAGAATATCTATCCGGTAATTCACAGAAAAATCCCGTTTCGGTATTATACCGAAAACCTCGACTGTACTAACAAAATTGACTACCGACCAACTTAATCAGACAGGTGGTGTAAGTATTTGAAGAGGGTCCCAGAATCTATTAAGTATGAAACATGGTCTTGATCGGGAAATACTTTGGACGTCACCTTATCTCGTAGGATTGCTAAGGAAAAGTCCTAGAGAGAAAAACAAGAGGGTGCCAAAAATCTGAGATCAGGAAAGTGATTCTGAATTAAAATATCCCTGACAGTCCATTAAAGACAATATTACTTTAAACCTAATATAAACATGAAAACTAAAAGCATGTAGACCTATTTAAGACTATTAAATACAAAGAAGATTCTTAGAAATAAATATTAAATAACCCGAAATACTCAATCACGTTTCTAGGTAAGCACAATAATTTATTACAGCAAAACTGTAACTATATCGTTACAATGATGGAGAAACAAAACCAATTATCTACATATCTTTACACGATTATATAAGACTTGTGTCTAAGTATATGGCACACTTACTTTTTCATTATAAATACATAATACAGTTTTAAGCAAGGATTAAAAATAAAATATATTGCACAGCTACTTAAGTAAAAACTTAATTTAACACTTTATTGGAACGTTCAGTCAGTTCATGTATTAAATTATGAATGTTTATTTACACACTGGTATAGTTTCAGAAATTTTTCTTTTTAATTATTTTTTGTCTGTCCGATGATTGATTATTGTTCCATCAAATGCCGCTCTCTACTTTTTCCTCAACACGTTTATGTCCAACCCAGAGTTAACGACTTCTTTCTTCGGGATCCAAGGTGCTCCTAAAATTAAAATTGATTCACTCGGCAGCATAATCAAGGTAAGTGACCTACCAAAGCGGTATGCTGATGGTTTGGATGTTGTGTACGAAGTGCTCTAAGAAAAATGGATCTCCTTTTCTAAACTATTTGAGACATCCTTGACAAACTTGAAACGAATATATTAAGTGTATCAAATACACATAGCTCGTGTCATCTTCTCCCATCAACATATATCTTTTCTTAAATTTACGTCGACCTAGAAACAGAAATCGCGATTTTACATTTATTTGAGTAGGCACAAAACTATATGGCCTATGCTCAGAAAATGAGATCATCTGGTGCCAACATTATTCCTTCATAATCAAAATAATTGAATCACGTCTGTACTAATTTAACTGATGACATCACCTCTAACCTTTAAAACCTGACATACGAACTTGACAACCTTTGAATATGGATCATATATTTACAGAATAATTTTACTTTAGATCAAAATTAAAGTAACCTAAAAATTATATTTCTTAAAGAGAATAACTCAACCCTATTGGTGAAATTTATCAATACAAAAACTATTAAAATGAAATGGGATTATACTTATTTCTAAGAGACGGTTACAAGATTATATCTGTTCGCCTCTTATTGAAATCGCCCTGTATGTCGATGAAAACTACTAAAGACACTTCTTTAACATGGAAAACCTTTTCCATCTTATGTATCACCGTGTGTAGGTTCGAAATAATTTAGGTTAGAAATCATTATACAATATTCAAAACGAATGGAAATAACTCTCGTTATTTACATTCGCTTTCAGCATACGGTATTTTTACAAGTTCTGAAAATTAGTTTGTGAGCTATGTTATTTTGACTTGAATTTACAGGGGCCTCAAGCATGTATTAACATATTAAGCTTAATTTGTTATTGTGAAAACAATTCATTTTCAATAATTATTGTTTTTGCCAGTTAATATCATTATTGATACAATAATAAGACAGTTAACAATCAAATAATATTTTGGAACTGTATAGGAGCGAGGTAACTTTTTCAAGAATGTTACCATGTGTCTTAGAAATATTATGTAATACCCAAAATATTTTGTTAATGTTTTTTTACTACAAACTTGACTATGGTGACTGTTTTAGAGATATTTCACAAATTGAGTATTTGCAAAATTTTAGTTTTCTGTAAATTTGCCAATTGCTTTAAGTTTTACTTGTTTGACGACGTAATATATTGACAATGTTGATTAGGCCAGATATTATGTTATTGAGATAAAATAAAATTTATAAATGGGCTTTCCATTTATCAAAACAAATTGTGATTTTCATATAGCTAGTAAATAAATGAGAATTTATGTGCTATATAATATGCATTTTATTTAATCTATAAAAATTATTTAAAACAATTCTTTATTAATTTGTCATTTTAAGCTGTCGAATATCTTTATATTGCCAAACTTATATTTATTTATGCTATACAAGAATTAATGGATTGTTTACGTGCCATTGGTTGATGTTCTTTAAAGTTTAATATTTTTCCACTTGTGCTTCATTCCTGAAGTCCCGTATAGTGACGGATACTGTAATTTTAATCACTATAGAATTGGATTGTGTTTATTGGTACGCGTGGGTAGAATAAAGAAGCTTCATGGTGGGTGTTAGTTTGTGCATCGATCTGTTCTGTATTCTAAAAGTATAATTATAATGTAATACGATTTTCGATGATAATATTTCTCTTATAAAAAAATGGCAGAATTATTACGCAAATGTAAGTATATTTTTTATGATTTACCGTTTTTTACAACCGCGATTCATCATAGCTCCATCTAAGCTGCAACCTCAAGCAGAAAATGGTTCTGAACCATCAGCTCCTATTACCAAGAAAGGAATTCTTACCTCTTTCTTAACAGGAAAACCGATGAGCATTCCTGACTCCGATATAGTAGTGCCTTTTTATTCATGTAATTTTTACTAATAACTTTTTCTAGCTTGGACGATGTCGTTTTGTATCAGAGTTCGAAAAGCTAAATCGGATTGGCGAGGGTACCTATGGGATTGTCTGTAGGTTTATTACATGTACAATTGACTATATATTACTAATTTGTCTTATATTATAGACAGAGCCAAGGATACTACGAACGACAAAATTGTTGCATTAAAAAAAGTGCGAATGGATTTGGAGCGCGATGGTATACCTGTTAGTAGTTTACGTGAAATTCAAGTGTTACTAAGTTGTCGTCATGAGAATATCGTGCACTTGAAGGAAGTTGCAGTGGGACGGAGCCTTGAGAGGTAAATAATTTATTGGTTCGAATTGCATGGTTCTTGTATAGCTTTCTTTTTGGTATTTTTAGTATTTTTTCTGTGTGATAGCTTTATAGATGATTTTAACAATTGTCTGTTCTGTTATTAAATTGTAGTGACAGACCATCAGGTAGGTTCCACAAGTGTTTGTGTTGATGTCATTTTTTGTTCTGTGATTATTATAGAATGGGTTGAGATTGTTGGCGAGTGTAGTATAGTTTTTAGTCTATTCATAAATGGAGGAACTTATTTTTATATAGTGAAACCATGTACAACTTTGCAGATGAATGGCCTGACTTTACTGATCAACGATTTTTATGACATACTATACCTTTTTGGAAAGCTAATTAAAAATAAAATTTTACTTCTAAGAGGAATTTCTGCGGAAATGCACAGGAAAAAAGTTACGATTTTTTGATATATTAATTTTTCAATAAGGTTCCACATTAAATTTTGTTATTTCGTATTTGTTGGTTATTTCCTGGTTAGGAATGGTTAACCCTTTAGTGCCTGATGGTACTTAGAAGTCTTGTCGTTATTAATATCCATTATTTAGTTATTTTAACATAATTCGACCGTTGCTGCCCATCGGTACTTGCAGGGAACACATAGCATAGGAATTAGTTCGCAGCCGTGATCTGCTATACGCATATGTCGTGACTATTAGGTTAGAAATTGTAGTGGGTTGATTGCACCACGTGTGTGGATTTCTGGTAAGTTGAATCTATTGTAAACTTTTATTTACACATATATAAACAATATAAATAGTTTATTTACGTATATTAACAATTAGTTGATATTTGTAAATATAAGTGCATGTATTTTTAATTTATTTTTGGGTAGTAAAACGCATTTCATTTTTAGTACTTAGAAGTACCGTCAGGAATGAAAAACCAAAAAATAAAATGGTATTATAAGAAGCCACTGTCTGAATCGGAGTTACAAGAATTGGCGATAAAATATTATTAGAAGATATACTATTAGATAATAGTTTTTCAACTGATGAAGAATCAGATGACGATAATGAAAATAATCAGTCAAGAAATGAAGAATTGCCACGTTGTTGTGATAAAGGGCAAATGCATTCTACAACAAAATTATTCGAAGATAGTAATGACGAAACCATTAGTCAATCTGAGTTTTTTGATCTCGATGTAAATGTTAAACCATCAACATCAAGAAGCGAAGAATTTCCACAGCGGGATAATGTTCAACAATGCCCTGTAACAAATACTGAACCACCCAATCGAAAATGGAAAAACAGAAAAAAGTACTGAAATACCTGAATATAACCGACATGTGGGCCCAATTGACGAATTTTTTGAAGATTGCAGAACAGCTACTGACATCTACCTAAAGTTATTGGGAAAATCAATAGAAGATATTGTTTATTAATCCAATTTATATGCAACTTAGCGTAATAAAACTTTAAAGCTAACAAAAAATGAATTATTATCATTCATTGGCATAAACTTTTTGATGTCTTACCACCGGTTGCCAACATGGAACTCCAGCTCTGACTTAGGAATACCACTGGCTACAAATTGTATGACACGGAATCGATTCGAAGAAATCTTACGTTATCTGCACTGTAATGATAATCATGTAATTCCCAAAAACAACAAAGATAAACTGTACAAAGTAAGACCTTTATCAAATACGTTGATAGAAAACTTTGGACGGATGTACAGCACTACAAGAACCATGAGTATTGACGAAAGCATGATCAGATTCAAAGGTAGGAGTTGTCTGAAGCAATATAACCCACAGAAACCTATCAAACGTGGATACAAGCTTTGGTGTATCGGTGATAAAAATGGGTTTATTTCTTGCTTTGAAGTGTACCAAGGAAAAAATGAAGAATTGCAAAAGGTATTTGAAAATTTTGGACTAGGTGAACGAGTGGTTCTTTCTCTGAGTCAACCATATTGGAATACAAATAAAATCATATATTTCGATAATTATTTCACTTTAATCAATTTCCTAGAACAATTAAAACTAAACGAGATCTTACCCTATGGAACAATACGTAGCAACCGTAAAGGATTTCCGGTGAACCTAAAAGAGGGCAAAAATCTAAAAAGAGAAGAATATGATTATCGTATTTCAAACACAAACATATCAGTGTTCAAATGGAGAGATAATCGAGTGGTACATTTTGCTTCAGACTATCATGGATCAGAGGAAGTCAGCATAGAAAGAACGCAGAAAGATGGTTCCAGAATGCACGTATCATGTTCATTAGTCGTCAAAGACTATAATATCAACATGGGTGGTATTGATAAGGCGGATCAACTGCGAGGAACCTACGGGATGAATCGTCGTTCGCGGAAATGGTGGCACTGTTTGTTTTGGAGATTTTTGGACATTGCTGTTGTCAACGCATACATTGTTTACTGTCAACGATTTGAAAAAACTTCAACGTTAGAATTTCGGCGGTCCATTACTCTTGGATTCGTGGTAATGAAAGAGTGCAAGGATCGTAGAAAAAAATCTACCTCTCTAAAACCCATTGCAAAATGCAGAAAATATAATTATAGCGTGTCCGATGACATACGATTAAGAAACCTTGGACAGCATTGGGTCACATATGGCAAAATGAGAGGCAGGTGCGAATTGTGTAGTGCCAATGCAATTCAATCAAAACCGCACAGCAAGTGTACTGCATGTGGTATCTTTTTATGCAGCAACGAAAAAAAATTGCTTTACGGAGTACCATAATGTACAATAATTATTGACGATTATATTATATGACTTATGTTTGTCCTAAGAATTTTTTTTGCGTTTTTTGTTTATTTTATTTTTATTGAAAACTATGTATTTGTATGTTTAGTTTAATTTTTTTTGAATAAATTATTGTATTTGTATTTGTTCTTAACTACTGACGGTACTTATAAGTACCATTTTTTCAAACCACCCAAAAATAAAAAATAAAACATGAAATAAGTTTTTGCGTTACTTTTGACAATAATATATATGAACAGAAATAAAAAATGATTAAAATGTATTTTTTTAGTTAAATATAGTTTTGGGCACTAAAGGGTTAAGTTAGGTTAGGTTGGGTGGTTTGGTCTGGTTAGGATAGGATAGGTTTGGTTTGGATTTGATTTGATTTGTTTGGTTAGGATGTTACGGTTTAAATTTTCATTACACTTCAAATTAATTTTATTGCAAACACTTATCTTACATACATGTTATTTACAAGAACTTAATTCATTTTGGCTTTGGTATTATAAATTTTTAATTGTCTATTTCTTATTTGAAAATATAAACAGCATTAATTACAATAACCTTCATTCTGACCAATTGAATTCATCTAGTAATTTGTTGTTTTGAAACTTCATCTTAATTGAAATAATATCTATTATTGATTATTGTTTATTAAGAAAATAAGTTGGCAGTTTTGATGTGATTGATTTGAAAGAATAAACACAGGTCTGCATTCAGGGAATTGATAGTTATTTAGAACTTGAATGCATTACATTCTAATAAATATATCTCAAAATAAAAAAGGATGTATCATGAAATTAATTTTAAATGTTATGGAATTGTTACATGTACCTAACAAGAATTCTTTTGTTTTTAAAAAGGGAGTTACTCAATGTTATAATTGTTTAGCAGGTGAAATGCTGCCCTGTCTTATTGATTTTAATTATTGAAATTTAATCTCTTTATATTGCATTCCTGTTTTGATTTTGATTATCTGAGAAGAAGGTATTTCCTTTCTGATTGTTTTGTGAACAGCTTGGTTAAAGCATGGTGTATGCTAGTGCGAATTTTCTGACTATATCCGAGTAAGAGAAAGTCATCCAAAATATTGGGATTTATCGCCTAGCATAACGAAAAGAATATTGCTGAAGAGTAGAATATTTTTGGAACAGTTGAACTGGATTTTATATTTCAATCTTGCTTGTTTGGTAGCACATGGTCGCGTGCATTATTTGATATATATTTCTTTCATCCTGGTTTCCAGGGTAAGTAAATCCTTAAGTAAATTAGGAAAATTAAACACAATTATTATTACAGATTTTTATTCTTATTTTTATTTCATTTTTGTTTGGAGTCTTGTCTTTGTCTTGGGTATATGTTGTACAATAAGAAATAATTTTGGACTGGAGTTTAAAAGCTGCAAGTGATGGTTGCAGAAAGGTTAAGGATGCTGATGGCGTGCCGTTCCATGTCATGTGTATCTAGATGAGTATAACTAATTAGGATTAGTAGTTAAAGTCTGGATCTCTAACCCGTAAATGACTTATTTTTGTGGAAGTTAAATTGTGATTCAGGGTGTATTAATTAGTTTAAGTATTAGAATATCGTTCTTGTTCAGTTAAAACGGAAACGAATTAATCTATATATTATATGTGATTTATATGTAAATTGTGAGCTTCGAGCAATTGCTTCAAGTGAAACAAGAAAAGGCTTTCTTAAAATTTGTGTTGAGACCCGTAAACCAAATTACGTTTAATTATGTCATGCATTTATTTCATTTTTATCAATGTACAAACAGTAATTGGGAATATTTTATAATAGAGATCATTGAGTTAGATTGAATTATTTGTAGATTATCTTTTGCCATTAATTAGCGTACACTTAGGATTGTGGATACATTGCTACATTTACTGGTTGAGTATATTGGCTAATTGAGGTAACATTCATTCAGTTATAACGCAACGGGTAAGTTTGCTGGATTCAGTTACATACTCTGTGGTGGCATGTTAAGTCTTATCCCCTTTACAAAGTGTATAAAGAATTAAATTACGTTACTGAGTCTCATGACTATATTTAAATATTATAGCGTAATAAATTTGGCGCCACAACAAAAAAAAAACCCAACTAAACTAAAAAGAAACCCTCCAAAATAAAGTAAAATAATAAATTTGATACCCAACCAAAAGAGAAACCTTTCAAAATTTAATAAAATAATAAATCTTGGAACCCAACAAAAGAAAAAACCCTTATAAAATAAAACTTTAAAAATACCCGTGTATCTTAAAAACCGAGTCAATAATAATTATAAACATACGAATTATCATAAATTAGTAAAATTGTACTATATTTTCTAATAAAATATACAAGTTTATATTACTCAAAATGTCAAAATTACACACTGATCGATTAAATAAAGAAGAATTAGAGTATGAAATTACTGTTAGAGGAGCTAAACCTCAAGGTACTGTTAGAGAATTAGCATCTGCTCTAAAACAATTGTTGCAATTGGAACAAGAAGGTCATAATTTTAAAAGCAAATATTCATTTAAATCAAATGATGAATTATCAATTTGTAAAACCAAACTTGAAGAAATAAAACAATTTTTAACTGAAGAATTTACATATTCGGTTGTTAGGAAAATTCAGGCTAGGCTTACTCACATATTAGGTAGACTTGAACGTATAAAAACTTCAGACGAAACAGAATTGGAACTAAGATCTCTCTTATTATCAACCGCTATCAAATACCTTAATGATTTTGAAATTAAAAATGCTGAACTAGCAACAAAAACTAAAATTGAAAATCCTTTAGATATTCTCTTTCAAACAAATATGGCTCAACAAACTAAAACTTCAACTCCCAACCAAACGTCTAGAGAAACACTCAATGCTGGTGAAACATATTTAACAACATCTAATGCAGTTGTTCAAACGACACAACAAATGGAAAATCTAAATATAAACAATAAATTTAATATATCAGACTGGGGATTAAAATTTAATGGTGAATCTGATGCACTTGGTTTGAACGCTTTTTTAGTAAGAGTAAATGAATTACGTGAATCCAGAGGAATCACTCACCAACAGCTATTTCGAAGCACAGTAGAACTTTTTGAAGGCAAAGCTCTTATTTACTTCCGATCACTTAAAGACAAAATATCTGACTGGAACACCTTATGTGACCTATTCAGAGATGAATTTCTACCTCGAGATTTTAATGAACGTATTTGGGAACAAATCAAATCTAGAACTCAAGGAGATAAAGAAAGTATCGCTATTTATGTTGCATACATGAATAATTTATTTAGTAGACTAACTGTTTCGGTAGATCAATCAGTAAAATTAAGAATTATAAAAAGAAACATCTTACCTTTTTATCAAAACCATCTTGTGTTAATAGATATTGAATCAGTTGATCATTTAATTGAAATCTGTCGTAAATTGGAAGACAACCGTAAAAATATTCAAGACTTTGTACCACCAACTTCAAGTAAACACTCTGTAGAAACGGATTTAGCCTACCATGAAGATAAAGGTATTAGCAAGAAACTTGATAGTTTAGAACTTACTAGAAGTGTATCATTTTCAAAACCTACAGAAAGTAATCCCGATAGCTATAAAAATGACTATGACAATAGAAAACATCACAATAGTAGACGAACAAGTATGGAAAGTAGGAATAACTATGAAATGGACCGCAAAAATAAAAGTAGAAGTAGGGATAATAGTTGCAACTCTAGAGACAGTAATTACAGCAGTGAAGGAAATTACACATCAGGAAAGAAAAGAGACAGCCACAGAAGTAGAAACAGAGATGTAGACAGAGTTAGTAGGAGCAATAAGCACAGATTAAATAATATTGAAATCGGTCAAAGTAGTAATACGAACAACCCAAATAGAGATTTTTCTGGTTATAGAAATAGAAGTTACTCATGAAAGAAACTTTTCATACGATCGTAATGGAAAGCATTCTGGTTATCGTAATAGAAGCTATTCTCGTGATAGGAATTATTCTCACAATAGAAATAGAGACTATTCTCGTGAAAGGAATTATTCTCACAATAGAAATAGAGACTATTCTCGTGACAGATATTATAAGAGTCAATATCAAGATAGACATTTTAGTTCGAATACACACCCGTCAAACATAAATAATAGTTTAAGAACTTATTCCAACTATGATAATCAACCACAATCAATTCAAAACTACCCATCAACATCAGAAACTACAAATCGTCAAAAGAATCGAGACATTATTTGCTACAGATGTCAAGGCATTAATCACTTCGCACGAAATTGCACAATGCCTTCGGAAAACTCCAATGGGAACAGATTTTAGATCGTGATCAAGTTCCTCAATTAAATAACAATACGGTCTATGCTAATATTAATAATGAAAACTTTTGCTCTCAAGAAGAAATCAATTTTTATATTAAATATAGCAAACCTGTATTATCATATATGTTGTCACAAGCATCTCAAAATGAATGTCCATATAACAATTTCTATCTACAACATTAAACTAAATGGTCTATTAGATTCTGGTGCGAATAAAATTTTCTAGGGACAAAGGTTATAAACTACTACTAAATATAGGAATTAAATTAAATAAAATAGAAAACTCTACATGCATAGTAGCTAACAATGATTCATTAGAATGCATAGGTTATATGACTGTACCTATTAGATTACAGGACAAAATTCATATTTTTGACTGTTATGTTGTACCTCAGATACGACACAGTATAGTATTAGGAACATTTTCTGGATAAAATGGGAATAATCCCTGATTTACGCAAAGGCGAATGGTATTTTGGAATTGAAGATTCTAATTCCTTACAATTATCTTCTATTCAAACAGCAGACGACTTAACATCTGAACAACGACAAGAATTAAATCACATAGTAAATAACTATTTTGAAAATATAAAAAATATTCGACTAGGTTGTACGCCTTTAATAAAACATGTGATAAAGACAAATAGTCCACCAATACGCTCTAGATATTATCCTGTTAGTCCGCTAATGCAAGAAAAATTGACCAAGAAATAACAAAAATGTTAGAACTTGGAGTAATTGAGAAAGCGAAAGCCCGTGGAATTCGCCAATTATTATGATTCAGCGATGGTTCATACAGACTATGCGTTGATTACCGAAAATTAAACGCAGTTACAGAGAAATGGGCATACCCCTTACCATTAATAAATTCAATTTTAGATAAAATGGGCAATGCCAAATACATAACAACATTGGATATCACTAAAGCTTACTATCAGGTGAAAATGGAAGAAAATTCAAAACAATATACCGCATTTTCAATACCAGGACGTGGTCATTTTCAGTTTAACAGACTTGCATTTGGTCTTACCAATGCACCTGCATCATTTCAATCATTAATCGATAAAGTATTTGGTCCAGAACTAGAACCATTTGTATTTAAATATTTGGACGATTTGGTAATTGTAACAGAAGATTTTTCAACACATATAAAAATTCTAAAAGAAGTTTTTCACAGACTAATACAGGCAAATTTAATCCTAAACAGGGAAAAATGTTATTTTTGCAGAAGCGAATTGAAATTTGTAGGATATGTAATAAACAGAGCTGGTTTATCAGTTGACCCAGAAAAAGTTAGTGCAATTGTAGAAATGGCAATGCCAAAAACTCCTAAACAGGTTCGATCATTTTTAGGAATGGTATCTTATTACCGACGTTTTATTCCTGATCTATCATGTCTTATAACTCCACTAACAAATTTAACAAAGAAAAATTCTAAATTTAAATGGACAACTGAATGTCAATTAGCTTTTGATAACGTCAAGAACAAATTAATTTCTACACCAATACTATCATGTCCTAACTTTGAAAAACCATATACATTACATTGTGACGCAAGCAGTTATGGCTTAGGAGCAGTTCTTACACAAGAATTCGGAGGTAAAACTCATGTGATTTGTTATTTATCACGAACATTAAACAAAAACGAACTCAAATATTCAGTAACTGAAAAAGAATTACTATGCGTAATTTGGGCAATTCAAAAACTTAGATGCTATTTAGAACTAGCAGAATTTACTGTAGTAACAGATCATAGTATCCTTGTTTGGATTACCAATCTTAAAAATCCACAAGGGCATCTTGGACGATGGGCACTACGTCTTCAACAATACAATTTCAAAGTAGTACACAGACCGGTAAAGATCACTTAGTACCTGACTGTTTATCAAGAGCACCACTAGGATTTATTGACAATATAAATTTAAATACTTGGAATAAATGTCCTTGGTACATCAAAATGTGTGATGAAGTAAGAAAACATCCACTTCGTTATGGTAAATGGAAAGTCGACGAAGATAATATTCTCTATAAATACGTAAATGATAATGCTTTTTATGAACCTTTTGATAAATGGAAAATAGTCATTCCAAAACCTGAAAGATTAAACATTTTATACGAATCGCATAATGATCCGAAATCTGGTCATTTAGGTATTTATAAAACATACCATAAAATTCTTTCTAAATATTTTTGGCCAAAACTTAAGTCAGACGTAACCAACTATATTCGCAAATGCCGTATTTGTGCAGAACAAAAACCTGAACAAAAGAAGATTGCAGGTGAAATGGGATCAAAACCAGAAATTACAAGATGTTGGCAATATATATCTACAGATCTCATGGGACCCTTCCTCAAGTACATCAGGCCATTGTTTCATACTAGTCATAGTAGATTATTTCAGTAAATTTACTTTACTTTACCCATTAAGGACAGCTACAGCGAAAAAAGTCGCTCAAATAATTGAAGACAATATTTGTATGCTTTTTGGAGTTCCTGAATTATTACGCTCTGATAATGGAGGTCAATTCAAATCTAAGGAATTTGAAAAACTTTTAAAAGAATACAATATTACATTTTTAACAAATCCATTATACGATCCTTCACCAAATTTCACTGAAAGGTATAATAGAGTAATTAAAACTATGATACGCTCATATATAAATGATAACCAAAAACATTGGGATATTAACTTACCTAAACTTGGTTGTGCTATTAGAACAGCTAAGTCCGGTTACAAAAATTCTCCTATTTTGTAAATTTTGGTAACGAAATGAGTACAGATGGTAATTATTTTAAATTAATGAGGAAAAAACGCCATTTAACTACAAATACTGAAAAATTAGATGAATCAGATCCGCATACCAAAGAAGATATTAACAAAATAAATGAAACTAAGGAAATTTTAACTAATGAAAAGCTCAGAATTACAAGAAATTCATAACTTTGTTGAAAAACAATTAAAAATAGCTCATATAAAAGCAACACATTCAGTATAATCTTAGACACAGACCAGTACAATTACAGGAAGGTCAGCTAGTCTGGAAAAGACATATAAATTATCTGATAAAAGTAAAAATTATTCAGCAAAATTAGATAAAAAATTTTCAGGACCATATGTCATCAAAAAAAAATTAGGAATAAACACTTATGAATTAGAAGATGATAAAGGTATTCCTCAGGGAAAGTGGAATATAAAAGACTTAAAATTGATCAAACGCACACAGAGGATTGGCCTGAACACAGAAAACGAACACGTTACAAATAAACAAAATTGGAAGAATGCTGATTGAAAGTTCGATGACTAAATTGTATGAATTTGATTTTGAAAATTTCTTCAAATTTTTTTTGAGAAGGGAGCGATGTTACGGTTTAAATTTTCATTACACTTCAAATTAATTTTATTGCAAACACGTATCTTACATACATGTTATTTACAAGAACTTAATTCATTTTGGCTTTGGTATTATAAATTTTTAATTGTCTATTTCTTATTTGAAAATATAAACAGCATTAATTACAATAACCTTCATTCTGACCAATTGAATTCATCTAGTAATTTGTTGTTTTGAAACTTCATCTTAATTGAAATAATATCTATTATTGATTATTGTTTATTAAGAAAATAAGTTGGCAGTTTTGATGTGATTGATTTGAAAGAATAAACACAGGTCTGCATTCAGGGAATTGATAGTTATTTAGAACTTGAATGCATTACATTCTAATAAATATATCTCAAAATAAAAAAGGATGTATCATGAAATTAATTTTAAATGTTATGGAATTGTTACATGTACCTAACAAGAATTCTTTTGTTTTTAAAAAGGAAGTTACTCAATGTTATAATTGTTTAGCAGGTGAAATGCTGCCCTGTCTTATTGATTTTTAATTATTGAAATTTAATCTCTTTATATTGCATTCCTGTTTTGATTTGGATTATCTGAGAAGAAGGTATTTCCTTTCTGATTGTTTTGTGAACAGCTTGGTTAAAGCATCGTGTATGCTAGTGCGAATTTTCTGACTATATCCGAGTAAGAGAAAGTCATCCAAAATATTGGGATTTATCGCCTAGCATAACGAAAAAGAATATTGCTGAAGAGTAGAATATTTTTTGGAACAGTTGAACTGGATTTTATATTTCAATCTTGCTTGTTTGGTAGCACATGGTCGCGTGCATTATTTGATATATATTTCTTTCATCCTGGTTTCCAGGGTAAGTAAATCCTTAAGTAAATTAGGAAAATTAAACACAATTATTATTACAGATTTTTATTCTTATTTTTATTTCATTTTTGTTTGGAGTCTTGTCTTTGTCTTGGGTATATGTTGTACAATAAGAAATCATTTTGGACTGGAGTTTAAAAGCTGCAAGTGATGGTTGCAGAAAGGTTAAGGATGCTGATGGCGTGCCGTTCCATGTCATGTGTATCTAGATGAGTATAACTAATTAGGATTAGTAGTTAAAGTCTGGATCTCTAACCCGTACATGACTTATTTTTGTGGAAGTTAAATTGTGATTCAGGGTGTATTAATTAGTTTAAGTATTAGAATATCGTTCTTGTTCAGTTAAAACGGAAACGAATTAATCTATATATTATATGTGATTTATATGTAAATTGTGAGCTTCGAGCAATTGCTTCAAGTGAAACAAGAAAAGGCTTTCTTAAAATTTGTGTTGAGACCCGTAAACCAAATTACGTTTAATTATGTCATGCATTTATTTCATTTTTATCAATGTACAAACAGTAATTGGGAATATTTTATAATAGAGATCATTGAGTTAGATTGACTTATTTGTAGATTATCTTTTGCCATTAATTAGCGTACACTTAGGATTGTGGATACATTGCTACATTTACTGGTTGAGTATATTGGCTAATTGAGGTAACATTCATTCAGTTATAACGCAACGGGTAAGTTTGCTGGATTCAGTTACATACTCTGTGGTGGCATGTTAAGTCTTATCCCCTCTACAAAGTGTATAAAGAATTAAATTACGTTACTGAGTCTCATGACTATATTTAAATATTACAGCGTAATAAAAGCACGATAAATTGTGATTAAAAAAAAAATATAGTGTAATAAGGTTAGGTTAGTTTTGGTTAGGTTAGGTTAGATTTGCATATATTAGAATTTTAAATTTGGTGCTAATTTGTTTTTAAATAGAGATGTCGCTGCAAGCAAGGGTATAAATAGAAGAGTAGCGTCCCAATTTCGTCAGTCCCTCTCTGGCTTTTGAAGATGTGAGTGGTGTTTCCTTCTGCTACTTTTTCCCTGACCAGATTTGCATTGTGCAAGGCAATATGGAAGGACCAATATCTCTGGCATCGAAATATAAAGAAAAAATACTTGGATAAGTTCGAGGATTTTCTTTCGTCAATAAAGCGCGAATACAAATTTAATTAAATACTATTATTGTTCTACTAGTATGTATGAGTCAAAATACTTGTGATTGATCACATTAAACATTATTTAACGGAAAAATATTTTGTGAAAAATTTAACATGGAACCCCCCTATGGGAAAAATAAATATTTAAAAAAATCATAACCTGTAAATTTCTGCAGAAATTCCTCTTAAACGTAAACTTTTATTTTTCATTAGCTTTTCAAAAAGGTCTTGTACAGCATAAAAATCATTGATCGGTAAAGTAAAGTCTTACCTAATTAATTCCACTGGGTAATTCTTGTAATATGCAAGCATTTGTAATGTATTTGTATGCAGATAGAGTTTGCATAGGTTAGGCTACAAGAAGCTGTTCTTGATCTTTTGTATTTATTAAATAATATAACACATCACTCAATAAGTCCGTAGGATAACTAAGAAAAACACATTTTTTTGGCGAAATTCGATTTTATTCATCAACATACATTCCTTCAAGAGTGATACAATCAGTCCAACGCCGTTCTAGCATTTCGATACCTTTTTTGTAAAACAATTCGTCTTTGGCCTCAAAATAAGCTTCAGTTTCAGCGATCACCTCTTCATCCGAGCCAAATTTTTTTCCGGCGAGCATTTTTTTCAGGTCTGCGAACAGGTAGTAGTCGCTGGGGGCCAAATCTGGAGAATACGGTGGGTGCGGAAGCAATTCGAAGCCCAATTGGTGCAATTTGGCCATCGTTGCGATCGACTTGTGACACGGTGCATTGTCTTGGTGAAAGAGAATTTTTTTCTTCTTCATGTGTGGCCGTTTTTTGGCAATTTCTTCCTTCAAACGCACTAATAATGCCATGTAGTATTCGCTGTTGATTCTTCTTCCTTTCTCAAGATAGTCGATGTACAAAATTCCGTGCGCATCCCAAAATATTTATTTATTTATTTATATATTCTTTATTAGGTAAAGCCATACAAGATGTACAAGCCCTAACTAAAAGGATGTAGTTCAGTAAACTGATTTTCAACAACACCCTATTAAGCATAAGATATAACAATTCACAGGATTTGTTGACACAGCAGAATGTTTTTAAGTCTCTTACAAAATACTGCTGGAGTATCACAAGATATGTATAATTCAATATAATTATTGAAGGTTTTGCTGGCAAGATATTCGAAGGAACATTTAAATTTTTCAGTATTATGAAGTGGTATGTTTAATCGTCCAGTATAACGTACATTGTGCGTTGTAGAACATATTGTTAGCAGCTCGTAAAGATATGACGGTAAGTGTTCATGGTATACCTTATAAAGTAGTACTGAAAAGTGCAATTCCCACTGTTTGTCCATCTTTAGTATGCTATGTTTGACATATGTGGGAGTCACATGATCTCTGTAGCGCAAGTTAAAAGAATACCTAAGGCAAGAATTTTGTAGTACTTGAATACGATTTTGAAGTACCTTTCCCAAATAACTATAATATACTGTATCACAGTAGCGGATATTACTCAAAATTAGAGAATCACAAAGTTGCCAACGAACGTGTTGAGGCAATGAATATTTATATTTGCGTAGTGTTTTCAACTTGAAGTATCCAGTTCTGCATATTGAGTTAACATGGTCTTCAAATGTAAGGTTCTCATCAAAAATCACACCCAAATTTTTAATTTTTTCACTAAGAGGCACTACACAGTTGTCTAATATTATATTCGTATGATTCCCTTGTTTTACTCTTGTTAGTGACACTTTGGTACCTATACATAGGGCCTGGGTTTTTGTAGGGTTAAGTATTAACCCATTTTTAGTAGTCCACTGATGAACAGCAGCTAACACTTCATTAATAATGTTGATTGATGCATTCACTGTATGTGAATTTGAGGGTAGATACAATTGGATGTCATCAGCAAACATGTGAAGACTAATTTTTTTTGAGAGAATTAATGGTAGATCCGATGTGAAGATAGAGAAAAGCAGTGGGCCAAGTATGCTCCCTTGCGGAACTCCAGATTTGACAGGTAATGCTGTTGAAAGTTTTGATCCTATTTTAACCTGGCACCCTCTGCCATGAAGATAACTATGGAACCATGAAAGTGCAAGTGATGAGAAACCATAGTATGATAGCTTAGAGAGTAGTAGTTTGATATTGATAACATCAAATGCTTTACTCATGTCAAGCGCAACTAGAAAAGTTACATTTGCATTATCAATATTTTTAGTTAAGTCATTATTTAATCTCATTAATGCTGTTGCAGTACTGTGTGATGATCTAAAGCCTGATTGGAATTTAGGTAGTATGCTGTTTTTATTAATGTAATCAACGAGCTGTTTGTATACAATTCTTTCAGCCACTTTTGAAAGTGCTGGTAGTATACTTATTGGTCTAAGCTGCGTCATGTCGGTAGCTTGTGATACTTTGGGTATAGGGTTAATTATTGACTGCTTCCAAATGTGTGGTACATGACCACTAAGAAATGATGTGTTAAGAATATGTGTAACAATATCTAAACAATATGGTATTATAATTTTAGCATTCTTGAGTTGATGCCGTCCTTTCCATATGCATCAGATTTACTTATCAATACAAGACGCTGAACTTCCTCTGGTGAAACGGTGTGTATTTCAAATTTGGCACCAAGTCCTGCAAATTTAGAGTGTTTGAATTCGTCAATGTACATATCATCTACCGTGGATTTGGAGTATATTGTTCACAAAATAATCATTTATTATGTCTACCTCTTGAGTTCAGGATGCATGGAATTTCTTTGTTTAAAATGAATTTTGTTATCAGCAAAAAATTTCCATATTTGTTTATGATTTGATCTATATTTTCTTAATTGATTCTTAAAAAAGGCAGCTTTTTCATTCCTAATTGCTTCTGTCGTAAAATTTCTTAGATCTTTGTAGTAATTATAATCGGATGTTTGTTTTGTTCTAAGATACTTATGATGTGCTTTGTCTTTTAATCGTATCATGAGTTTGATCGTGTCTGTGATATACGGAGGTGTCTTATATGTAAGTGTGGTTTTTTTAATTGGGGCATACGTGTCAAAAAGATCTGTAACTACTTTATTGAAATATTCTAATTTGGCATCTAGATCATGTTCTTGGAGAATTTCTGCCCAATTATGGTAAGAAAGATCAGCTTGGAGCATATCTAGATTGATATTTTGATAATTCCTATATTCAACTAATGTTGGTTTTGGCTTTTGAACTCGGGTGATAATTTCACAATATACCATCCTGTGATCTGACATATTTAGCATATCATGCGTGTCACAAACAGCTATTTGTAAATCACTACTGCAACAGATAATGTCTATTAGGGTAGCTGATGTTGCTGTTATTCGGGTTGGTTGATTCACAATTTGTACCAGATTGAATTGATATAGCAATGGGCGAAGGAATCTTATATGATGCTGGCTCATGAAGTCAATATTAACGTCTCCCATTATTACAATATAATCAACATCTGAGTTGATGTTTGATAATACAGTTTCTACTTCACTAAAGCAGCTGTTATTGGTCGTTGGAGCTTTATAAAGAACACCTACTGCATAGGAATTTCTATCAATTTTCACCTTTAACCATAGTTGTTCAAGACTTCTAGTATCTAAAAAGTCAATATTCAATTTTGTTGCTTTGATACAATTATGCACATAGCAACATACTCCTCCACCCCTCATTACCCTATCTTGTCGAAATAGTGTATAAGAAGGTATCGCTATCAATGTCGAGGGAAAGTCGGGGTCTAGCCACGTCTCCGATATGGCAATAATTAGAAAGTTCTTCCTCTCTACAAAATCGCAAAACTCATCGAAACAGGAATTAAGTGATCGGATATTCACATGACAAATGCATAACTTATCAGCAAACCTTTTGCTGGAAGTAAATGTTAAAAATTCATTTGGCAGATGGGAGGACTGTGATTGCTATACAACGTTAGTATAATCTATTTTAGCGGTTTCCCTTTTCACTGCTTGCAGGTAGCAAGGACACTCCTTGCTTATGGCTGGATGTGCAATATCAACTTCTATATTGAGTCTTGATTTAGCAAGCAGGCAGTTTGCACATTTGTAGGTTTCCGTAGTACATTCTTTGTAAGAATGTTTACCCGAACACAAAGAGCAGAAAGTTTCATTTTTGCAGTTTTGGGCCACATGGTTGAATTTTAAGCATTTATAGCATTGAACTACATTTATGTGGTTATAGACATTACATGTGATTTTCCAATGCTCCACCCGAAGGTACTACATTGGCCAGGAAGCGAGTTTTTTTTTTACCTGGAAAATTTTGAATTTTGCCGAACCCTTGCTGTTCCAAGCAAGGTAGGGATCTTTAACGTGCGTGACAACACTCACACACGGGACCTCCATTTTACCTCTCATCCGAACGAGGGTGTATTTTTGAGAAAAATGCTCGCCTAACATTTTTTATAGACAGCACCCATAGACCATCCAATGGCAACTTTACCTGATTTTAATAAAGAATCATGAGTAGCTGTATCACTTTCAATAATAATGGTTGAGTTCATAGTATTTTTGTTATGCAGTATTTTAACGACTTTTAAGTGGAAGTTGTTAATATCAGTATTGAGTTTATTTTGCTTAATAATTAGATTCCCAATCTGCCCCATATCTGCATCAACATCATTACTATTAATATTTACAATTCTGATCCTAGGTTTTCTTAGGGTAGGTGCATTTACTTTGTATTTGGTTCCCAGTTTTTCTATAATTGTGTTTTGCAGGAGGCTCCTGTCTAATTGATCATTGCAGACAATTACAATTCTGCCATTCGTAGATTCACGTATTCTGGATATGTGCACTCCTATGTCTGCTGGATTAATAGTGTTTCTGATTTCCATCTTGGTATCTTTACTTTGCTGGCTGTTAATTGGTTGTACTACCAAAACTGGTTCTGATTTTGCTACACTTGCATAAGATTTGGTTGCCTCTAATTTTTGTATGGCAATAGGATTAAGAAATTTTTCACTACTGTTTGCTTTGATTTCAGCTTTGAAACTATTGAAAAGTGTAGTTATATCCTTTATTGCCTCTTGCAATTTAGTTTGCAGCATATTTTCTAGTACCTCTGTAAAGCTATCATCTTTTAGGCATGATTTACAGAAGTACTTTAAAGTTCTTCGTTTTAATTCTAGGCACCTAATTTCTGATGTTGTTAGTCCACTGCATTCATCACAAATCCTTAATGTGCACTTGTCACAGCCAAATGTTTTACCTTGTGTTTTACATGTTGAACAGTGTGACATTTCTGTCACCCTGTATATTACCCAACAGTTATAAATAAATACAGAAGAATAACAGCATTTGTTTTGAATGATTACTTGAGTAAGGTGATATCAATAAAGTGCTAGCCAAATGTATATGTATAATTATAATTAGTTCACTATTATCAGCAGCTGTTTAGTTTGATAACACTTTTAATTGTTTAGTTGTAAGAGAAAATCACTACTTATAGTAAGGAGGATGCACCACAAAGATTATAATGAGTGTCATTAAATACTGCACAACTCACTGATTGTTATGATATAACTTTCAAGTATTTAATCACAGTATAAACTACTTTAATTAATTCTAATGTAGAGAGACAAAATAATCATGTGCTTCACTTGTAAACACTTGTAAACATATATACAGACGCCAAAACCTTACCAGCCGACTTTTGCGATTTTGGCCGCTTTGGACGTGGCTCTCCGGCTGCAGTCCACTCAGCTGACTGCCGATTAGACTCTGGAGTGTGGTGGTGGATCCATGTTTCATCCATTGTCACATACCGACGCAAAAAGTCCTTTTTATTCCGGTTGAACAGCTCCAAACAGCTCTCAGAATCATCGACACGTTGTTGTTTTTGGTCCACTGTGAGCAAACGCGGCACCCACTTTGAGAACAGCTTTCTCATGGACAAATGTTCATGCAAAATAGTGTGCACACTGCCTTCTGATATCTTCAAGGTGTCAGCTATCTCACGCAATTTCACTTTTCTGTTTTCCAAAACGATTCGGTGGACTTTTTGATGTTTTCCGGTGTAACCACCTCAATTGGCCTTCCAGAGCGTTCAGCATCGTCAGTGTCTGTACGGCCACGTTTAAAATCAGCAAACCACTTCTCCACCGTTTGCCTCGATGGAGCAGAGCCCGGATAACACTTATCAAGCCATGCTTTGGCTGCGATGGTATTTTTACCCATCAAAAAGCAAAGATAAATCAACACGCGAAATTGCTTGGAATTCATTTTTTTGAAAAACTCAAAAGTATCGTCACTTGAACCTCTGTAACTTGTAAACTAATCGTCGGATTGTCATGAAATTTTGACAGATATCTTTTTAAGGTTAGTACTTCCTACAAATCATATGGATTATTACATAGCAACGCCATCTATGTATCATCCTACGGACTTATTGAGTGATGTATTATAACGATTTAGTAGACTATTAAGCTTTTAGAAATTGTACTGCTAGTTACATTGTACAAATAGTACAGATAAAAGTTGCACATAAGAACAATGGGAATGACACATTTCTTTTCCATTAGAAAATCAACATATCTTATTGTTGACGATTTGTGAATCATTTCAAATATTTTTAAAAATAATATTTTAAATGGAAATGAAGAAACAGTGACAATCATTTATAGCAGTGCCAAATGTAGTGTAAATTAATTAACTGTGAATAAATGAGCTGGCGCATCTTATCATTTGAGTGTACTGTATTACGAAAGATAATAAAACGCGAGCTTTAGATACGAGAATCTGTATGCATGTAAAAGACAAACAATAATGTTGCATTAAGTCACTCACCAATATTGTTCATAGTGTGTTGTCCTCTTCATTGTTGCAATGCCCCCAGGGGAGTCGGTTGAACACACTGGTTACAAGGCAACTCGACACAACCGTTCCGGTGCTAGGTAGGAAGAAGAGTCGCAACAAACTTGACAAAACTACTTTCGCACGCATTACACTATAAGAGGCACAAGCGCACTGCACAGTTTTGTTCCACAATATAGTTTTGAGTTTTAATTAATACGAAACATTCTGCCCACCAAAAATAGCTTTGGGCTTTTTTTTCCTTTAACTTAACACAAAAATTTTAATTTTGTACGAGTCTTGTATGTATGTAGAACTAAATGAATATAATAATGCGTACGAATCTATAATAAAAAACAGCAAAATAATTAATAATTATTATTGAGACGGCAATGGGCATAATTTGACTATTGGTTTTTTAAATTCCCTCGTGAAGTTTTTACAGTGGCTACACAAGGTATCCCATTGCTTCCAGGATGAAGCTCTATAATTCTGGCGAGTTTCCAATTTAAAGGGGGAACACTCTCTTCTTTGATGAGCACCAAGGTACCAACGTCAACGCTGTCAAGTCTCTTGGACTTGTACCACCGACCACGTTGATACAATTGGTGTAAATATTGATTGTGCTATCGAACCCAAAAACTTTGACGCATAGCTTGAATCAACTGCCAACGAGACAACCTAGAAATTTTCAAATGGGACGTCTGGGTCCGGAGGTGCTGTCAAGGGTTCTAAAGTTAAAAAGTGACCTGGTGTCGGTTACGAAAGATCATTGGGATCTGAACTCACGTTGTACAAGGGTCTTGAATTCAACAATGCCACGATCTGTGTAATTAAAGTATGAAACTCCTCGTACGTGAACACTTGATTTCCAACAACAGGAAATAAGTGAGTATTTACTGATTTAATGGCGCTTTCCCAAATACCTCCAAAGTGAGGGGTAGACGGGGGGTTAAAATGCCAAGAATTGGCTGACAATTCTGCACAGTATCGGGAATCCTTTAAAAGTTGGCGACTAGCACCGACGAAATTTGTGCGTCAGTCGCTGAAAACGCGTTGACACCGACCACGACGAGCAATAAAACAACGAAGGCAAGCGATAAAGGCATCAGTTGACAAGTTCGATATGACTTCCAAATGAAGAGCCTTAGTGGTTAAACAAACAATCACACAAAGATATGCCTTGCAAGTTATGGTGCCTCTTGCACGATACATGTTAATCATAAAAGGGCCAGCAAAATAAATACCAACGGAACCAAAAGCTTTGGTTTCAGAAACACGAAATGAAGGCAATTCGCCCATAACTGAACTGACAGGAATGGGGCGAAGACAATAGCAATGGTAACACTTAAATAGTATTCTACTAAGTGCGCGAAGAGATGAGATGATCCAAAATCGTTCTTGAAGCAAGTACATTGTTGTATTTACTCCCGAATGTAAATTTTGTGAGTGCACTTGTTTAATCAACAAATCTGTGATACGATGTTTATTGGGTAATACCGCTGGATGTTTTGCGGAATCTGGAAAACTGGAATGATTCAGTCTCCCGCCTACTCTTAAAATGTCATTCAGATCAAAAAATAAGCCTAGACCTTGCAGATATTTAGGCAAAGTCTCACCTTGACCAACGGCTTCGATTTCAGCATTAAGTGAACTAAATTGGACCACTTTAACAATAACCATAAGAGCAGAGTGAAGCTCTATCGACGATAAGAATAGCGAATTGATAGTACCTTTTCTAACTATGAATATTCTTAGACAATATGCGACTATGCGTTGAATTTTGTGTAAAGACAAAAATTTGTTTGATAGGTTTTCCAGCCAATTTGATTTTACAGTAACAATAAAAATATTGCGTTTTTCCTCAGACAATGCTTCCAGAGAAGGGACGAACAATTTTGGCAAAGGCCAATTTTTTTCAGACCACGACAAAAATTCAGGACCTGCCCACCATAATGAATGCACGAGCAATACCTAAGGAAATACACCTCTGGTAGCACAATCAGATGGGTTGTTCGAAGAACTAATGTAATTCCACTGTTCAGGTGAAATAGTTCTTGGATGTAACTAACACGGTTAGCCACAAACATTTTTAAACGATAGGCAGGTGACTTAATCCAAGTCAAAGCGAAAGAAGAATCAGTGCAACAACAGATTTTTTTAAAGGTTACATTTGAATATGTAGTTTTAACAAAATGTACTAATTTAGACAAAAGTATGGTAGCACATATTTCTAGCTTGGGTATAGACAGACTGTTAAATCATTATTTCTGAAATTTAAATTGTTATTAAACAAAAATTATAATGTATTTATTATCAGTGGGTCATATCTGAGTTACTGAACCAAAAGTAAAAGATGCACATATTTTGATACTGAGAAAATTTTATTGATCTGAAATAATTTTTTAATATTTTGTGATATACAAAAATTGTAGTTGAACTTAATACATTTTTAATGAAAACATTGTTTCAGGCTTACTTATGAGATGAAAATTCGGTTTACAATATTTTCTAAAGTCAAACAATCTTTTATTAGATTTCAGATTGAGCTATAAGGTAAGTTGAAGAGAGCTCTGCAGAATTTCTAGTGGTTTGTTGACAGGTAATGTTTTATGTGGTATCTGTATTTATAGTCCCTGTGACCCGTGAGTTTCACTATCTTCTCATAGGGTAGTATACCATCTCTTTAGGGGCTGGTTGGTTTCTATGCTGTGGCGCCCTTTCTTTTTGTTGTCTGAGTCAACAGATTGGCTTTCTTGATCTACTCATGAACTAATTGTTCAGACTAGCCATTCGCATTATTAGAGGTTTCATTTACTTACTAGTCGTTTAATCACCACTTCTTTTGACTTTAATATAGTTATTGACATGGAAATCAAACTGGAAATCAAGTAAATCATCTTAGAAAAAATGGCTTAGCAATTGGCACAGCTATTAATAATCAAGGAAGGTACTAATGAACCCTGTTTAGATGATTTCATTGCAATAAAAAAAAATTGAGAAACAAATCTACACCTTAGAGTGAATCCCTCTATAGATATTAGCAAAATCAATAACTATGTTGAAGCAAAATTGCAACCATATTTAGAAATAAAAGGTCCTCACAACTTTAAAATTCGGAAGATAATGTCACGCTATCCTAATAATTATAGCTCATTTAAATTAACAATGAATTCTATTTATGTTCCTATTTTAATGAACTCCGAATTCTGGCCAGAAGGAATAGCTATTAGGAAATTCTATTCAAAACTTAAAACCGATACCATCGTAGAAAAGGATTTTCAAAAGGTAACTAACAGATTTAATTCAAGAAACTTAGTGGATAATGATGTAGCATATAAAGCAAAATTCATAGGTTACTTTCAGAACGTTCATGGTTTACGTACCAAATTACAAAGTTTTTATTTGATAGTTAGTGAAAATGAATTTGATTTTATCGGAATTGTTGAGAGTGCTCTCATTCCTGATACATATAAATGAAGTAGTTCCACTAAACTACTCGCTATTTAGGTGTGATCGTAATTATAACTTGACTAATACAACTTGGGGCGGAGGAGTATTCATTACCTTTAAAGCATCAACACTTTCCGAGCCAATAGACACCACTAACTTACGTCAAGTTGTTCCTTCAATTGATGTTGTAGGCTGCAGGTGCAGATTTACAGCAGTTACTTTATCCTTTTTTGTATTATACTTCCCACCAAGTACAACTGTAAATGATTTTATTTCTTTTTTTGAAGCATTTGAGCAACTATGTTTTTCATGTATGTATTTACTTATACTAGGTGATTTTAATGTTCCACTTTTTGTTTGGGCAAATACTACTGATACAAAATCGACAATTTAAAATATTTTTTTTATCTATTTTAGGCCTAAACCAATGTAACGTCATTCTGAATACAAATAATAGGTTACTTGATTTGGTAGTAACGAATGTAATATGTTCAGTTTCTCGTGATGATAGTCGTATTGTTCCAGAGGATATGCATCACCTACCTTTAGTTGTTGCCTTAGAGACTCGAGCACGGTTCTCTAAATTTCCTGTTAACATGTCTGTGAGTAGCAAATACAATTTCTAGAAAGCAGATATACTTAATTTATATCATGCTTTATCTCAAATAAATTGGGATTTTCTATCACAATTTGAGGATGCAAATTTAGCATGTACAGCATTTTACAAAGCTATGTATAGAGTTTTTGACTTACACGTTCCATACTATATTAAGCATCCTGGTAACTACCCTAAATGGTTTAGTAAATAAATAATCAATAATATTTACTTAAAGTTCAAATTTCGCAAACATTTTAACAAATTACACTTAACTTGTGATTTGACCAAATTTAAACAACTAAGGAGACTTATCAAATCTCAAATACAGACAAGTTATAAAGCATACATATATAATATACAAAATGCCATAATACTAGACCAAAAAGAATTTTAGTCTTATATTAGGTCAAAAAATCTGACTCACGAATCTCTGGTAAGATGAGACTTGGCAATACTATGTATAACTCGGCTAAAGAAATCGTTGATGGCTTTAGCAGTCACTTTGCAAGTGTATTTTCACCTGCTACAATTTCGTTTCAGTTCTTTGACAATATCAATCCATGTAGTACATCTGATATAATTGTTAATACTATTTCAGAGGAAATGGTACTGACCTCTATTAAAACACTAAAGAATAAAAATACAGCTGGCTTCGATCAAGTTCCCTGTTTGTTAGTAAAGGACTGTGCCACTATTTTAGCTAAACCTCTGAGTAGTCTCTTTAATATTTCACTTAAAACTAACACATTTCCGGACAAATGGAAAATTGCAAGAGTTTGCCCTATTCATAAAGGTGGAGACATGACTGATATAAATAACTATCGTCCAATAAGTATTTTATCAAACTTTGCTAAAGTATTTGAATTGTGTATCTATAAAGAAATATATCCACTTGTTAAAGTACTTATCTTCGATAACCAGCATGGTTTTATGCACAATCGATCAACACAATCCAATTTAGCTGTTTTTACTCAATATGTATCCAAGATTTTAGATGCAGAAGGTCAAGTAGATACAATATATATATGGACTTCCGTAAAGCATTTGATAGTATTCTCGTCATACTTACATGGAAGTTGCAAAACCTTGGTTTCAATAAATCATTACAGTTGTTTATCAAATCGTATTTGTCTTGTAGGAAGCAGTATGTTGCTTATAATGGATTTCAATCAGAATTCGTGTTAATAACTTCAGGAGTTCCTCAAGGCTCTCATTTGGGACCCTTACTATTTATTATTTTTGTGAATGACTTATCAAAAATAATTATAAGTGAACATCTATTTTTTGGAGATGATGTGAAAATGTTTGCAAAAATATCCACTATAGATGATTGTTCCAAACTTCAGAGTGTCATAAACAAAGTTGTACTATGGTATCATAACAATAGTCTTAACCTGAACATCTCCAAATGCAAAATCGTTACTTTCTCTCGTAAAAATCAGATTACATATTTTAACTTTACCATTGAATCTATCGATATACCACGGCATTTTATGGTAAAAGATTTAGGAATTAAGTTTGATGATAAATTGAGATTCTCACAACATGTTGCAGATGTCACAGTGTCCTCATTTAAAGTCTTAGGTTTTCGTATTAGGAATTGTAAAACATTTACCAACCTGAAGACCCTAAAATTACTTTACTTCTCTTTAGTACGGTCAAAACTTGAGTACTGTTCATTGATATGGTATTCATATTATGATAAGCATAAAGTTGTAGTAGAAGGTGTTCAGCGAAAATTCTTAAAATTTATATACTTTAAAGTGAATAATTACTACCCTGTGAGGCTATCCTCAAAATGAATTACTTAAAATATTTGATATACAATCTTTGGAAAATCGTAGAATTGACTCCTCTGTCAAATTTTTATATAATTTGCTTCACAATGCAGTTGACTGCCCACATTTATTATCAAAAATTAATTTTCATACGCCGAGGCTTAATGCGAGAGTTAATGTTACATTCATATGTGCCACTTCAAGAACAAATCTACTGCTTAAGTCACCTATTTATGTTATGTGCCAAAATTATAATAAAATTTCTAATGTTAGTGATATAATGTTCCATAGCATTAAACATATACTGCATGTTATGCATGAACAACATAATTAACTAAATTTTACTTTAATATTATAGTATTGTATCTTAGTCTGTGTATCATCCTTTTAGATATTTGTTATTGTTCTGTAATTGGATTGTTTTCTGTTGAACAATAAATTCCTTTTTATTATTGTATGTTCGTAAAGTGGGTACTGGTGTTTTTAATTTCGCGAAACTGCAGTGTCATTTTTTCCAATAAGATTTGTGGGGCTGTGTGATGTTCTTCGACCAATAACGATTCGTGCGAGAAAGAAGGTTTATGTTTGCAGTAGACTAGCAGTGATTATCTGTGCTGTTCTTGGTTACGTTTCAGTAAGAAGAAGCACTATGGCTAGAGCAATTTGATCTAAAGGGGCATTTAGTTAACGAGTTCCTACCTAAGATCACTATACAAGTATTCTAGCAAATCTGAACTAAAACGGAGGTAAGTTATTCTATATTAACTAATCACCTTTTTATTGTAAAATTCATAAAAATAATTCATGTTATGCTTAGCGTCTTCTATTGTTAAATTTAGAGACTCCGTGTAACAGGAAAGAATAACAAATTAAATTGGGTAAAACTGATTCAAAATTAGGAATTCTTTGTATAACATGCTAACAATAGTGAGTTTTTATTAGTTCTTTCTTTTTTTTAAACTATTTGTAATTGTCTCTCAAAAAAGTTAAAATTCATGTGAATTGTTAATAACGCTGGCCTTCAAAATATTCTACACAAAAACAGTTTATATGGTATATGTCGTTCCTGTATACTGTTTTGCATAATAATTTTCCCTTGTGTCCTTAAATATTTATTCTATTTTGCTAAGTAATAATGGAATTACATCCTTGGGATGGGAACTTGTTTAGCTGTGGTGTATCAAATTCATTCATTTTGCAGGTGATTTGATGTAACTGTTGACATGTAGGCAGGTTATATCTTTTTTTCATAAAATATGCTAAACCAATGGTTCAGAATGCTTACTGTATAGTATAATTTACACATCTGAACTGTAATTAGCACATACATAATGAAGTAATAGTACAACTACAAAGGCTAACTAGATATTTCTTGTAGCAGATTGTTTTCTTTATTTTATTTCATAACATCTTGGGTTATAGAAAGGGTCACACTTGTCTTTTGAGCTTCTAGTTTGGCATCCCTGTCCGAGTGATAAGTAACACTTGTTTATTAATCAAGGTGCATATTCTAGACATTTATTTTAAACATATGGTTATTTTAAGATACTCAAAAGTTTTTATTTTGATGCATTGCTTTGTTTTAGCATATTTTTGGTAATGGAATATTGTGAGCAAGATTTGGCTTCGTTGTTGGATAATATGCAAACTCCATTCACCGAATCTCAAGTTAAATGCATAATGATTCAAGTTCTTCGTGGGTTACGTTATTTACATTATAATTTTATTGTTCACAGAGATTTAAAAGTTTCTAATTTGTTAATGACAGACAAGGGCTGCGTCAAAATAGGTAAGTAGATAGAGGTATTTATAGTAGCTTTAATGAATTTGTAGCTGATTTTGGTCTCGCACGTTGGTTTGGTGTTCCACTCAGACCAATGACACCACATGTGGTTACATTATGGTATCGTGCTCCTGAGTTGTTATTACAAGCACCTACACAAACAACCAGTGTCGATATGTGGGCTGCTGGTTGCATTTTAGGAGAACTTTTGGGGCACAAACCTTTGTTACCTGGTCGCACCGAAATACAACAGCTTGAGTTGATTGTCGATTTACTTGGTATATATGTTTTTCAAAAAAAATATCCTATTTTGCTAAGGATGTTTATATTTTAGGAACTCCTTCTGATGCAATTTGGCCCGGTTTTAGTAATCTACCAGCATTACAAAATTTTACACTAAAACAACAGCCATACAACAATTTAAAACAGCGCTTTCCCTGGCTTTCAGCTGCTGGGTTACGGTTATTAAATTTCTTGTTCATGTATGATCCACGCAAACGCGCCACTGCAGAGGAATGTTTACAAAGTAGCTATTTTAAAGAGGCTCCTACTCGTATGTGATGTATCTGAAAATATTGTATATATTAATTTCAAGTATTTTAGCGTGCGATCCAAAACTAATGCCTTCATTTCCACAACACCGTAATATTAGAGGAGGTAAAAATGCAGCACCTGCTGATGGTACCGTTAATACTGGAGCTGGTGATCAAACTAATAATTTACCAGCTATATCTGATTTGGTAATATATTTGAGGTAAGATGAACATGATCTAATCCATTTCTTTGCAGTTGGGTTCATTGGTGAAGAAAAGGCGGGTAGAATAAGTTTTTGCTTTTTCATAATTAATATAGTTCTGTATTTTTATTGCACTTAGATTCGTGTTACTTATAACTAGATATTTGAATAGATATTGCTATATTAAATATGTATAGTTTTTAGTTGAATGGGATATATTACACAATCTATGTAGATACAAGAAAAGTACAATAAAACTGTCCTCTATATATTGTTCATTATAATTTATAGCTACCCTTCCATTCTCCATTCTATTTATGGCAGACTTTTTTGCAACTGGGAATCACTTGTATTTAAACCAGCAATGTTAGAAGAACCTTCAAAACATGTATAAGGATGTTATACATTTTCTTTCCTGCAATATAAATTTTCCAAGATTTACCCAGGGGGAGGATATTAAGGGCCCAAACAGAGAAAAAAGAAAAATTATATTCTGTTGGCTAGACCCGGGGGCTTATTCCTGTAGAGTCATGAACTAGTCGTCGATAAATATGTCGTTATATATTGATTTAAAATTGAATAAAACTAACGGATAGGGCACTATGGCATCTTGACAAAAAAATTCAACTTAAGGGGAGACACAGAGAACCATGAAGTGTAAAGGAAAGATTTTATTTAGAATAAAAAAACAGGATGAGACCTCTTTTGACAAAGAAAAACGATATATTCAATATAACACATAGGACAACATTTGTGCCAAAAGATATAAAAATGTTTCGCTGGGTTATTTTATGTATTTTAAAATACTGACCATAACCTAATGTGGTCATACACTGCTCATCATATCAGAAGTCTGACATAGGTAGATAAATAATTTATTCTTATTTTCGTTCAAAAAAAACTACCGAAGTAAAGAAAAATGAACTGAATAAATACTCCCTGTTTGTTTGTTGTGTTTTGTTTAGCATTTTTCTTAATCGTCTTTGGGAATTAAACCACTCATAGTTTTTAAAATCATCTTTATTTACGTTTCGATCCATCGTTGTCAAAATAATAAAAATTTCAAATTTGACATTTATGACATAAATTGAAGGTGACTGATTTATTGATGTTCGATATATTTGGTTTGAGTACAGTAGATGAAAATTTTAAAGTTTAGAGGAATGATTGCCTTCAATTTGTGTTGCGTCCTGGGACCGACTTTTTAGGTAGCCAATATGCTTAACATGAAATCAGCTGATTAGTTATTATTGGTAATTTCAAATAAATTCAATAAGTTCTAGAGTCTAAAATTAGTTTATATATTATTATTATTAATTTAATAATAATATTGACACATCCAACACATTTAATTGTATAATGGAAATAAATACATGATTGATTAAATGCTATTTGACAAATTAAGTTTGAACAAACACGCACATTGTTTGTTCGAAGTAACAATTATAGTTTTTAATACAAAGTTGTAACAATAGAAAATTAAAACCAAGCAGATCACTAATATGGCATGAAGTTATACTTTATTAAATATAAAAATTTCTGACATTACTATTTCTGAATTATATCTTAATATTTAATTTCAATTGAAATAGTCATATTTTCAAAACTGCAAAGCCAAACATTGTTTAATGTACTGTCGCTATTGTTTGTGGCAATAGCCTTCACAGATGCCAGAGTGTGTGTATAACATAAGTGAAAGTTTTACTCGCTGGACTTTGATGAAATCTAACATAATGTAAATACGTACATACCATATGGTAGTTTTAGATTAACAACTAACATTATTAGTGAACTGGTAGTATTCTGTTAAGTATGCTACTCGCCGAATGTATAAGTGTATATAATATACCTTAGGATTAATTGTGTTACGTTAACTTTTTGAAATAGAGCGATTCTGCATTAATTTGCAACTACCTTAATTAAAAACTCTAATCTAAACCCTTTTTGTTATTCTTAAATTATGCAAACTTAGCAAGTTCAATAAATATGTATTAAGCTGTCGTACAAAATTACCCTAGTGTTTTGTACAATAGAAGTACGTAGAATATATTCTACAACAGTTTATATATTCTCTGAACTGTTTGAGTATCTTTAGAACAACTTCGCCAAATTCGTTGAAACAGGCAAGCATTTGCTCCTCCTTAAACCACTTTAATAGTTTATCCTTTCTTGAAGTACGTGCTTATTATTTTCAATAGTTATTCGTTGAAATTGGCAAACATTTTGCTCGTCGTTAAAACCACTTCTGATAGGTTCTTTGAAAGATTAAAACTTCTCGCTCATTAAAATATTGTAATGGGGTTGATTATCTAGCACGTTTACTGTAAAATTTCTATTTTGTTATCTGCATGTGTTTGAGCTCGCTCAAGTTTTCTGGATAATAAAATCATTCCCCTTAATTATTCGTTCCTGGCATCTCCGTAGTGTAGATCGATAATGTAAACCTCTATTTATTTCTAAAAGTCAGGCAACTGCTTCCTTGACAGTATGCCTGGATGTTTTAAAATATATTTTGCTTTCCCATTCTAACAACAAAATTCAATGGAATTAATTATCGTACTTTGCCTTCTTTATTTGCGTTCTAGGAATGTTTCGCCGTTGTGGTCTGGAATATAGTTTTATGTGCTTTCACAAAAGAGTTAACATTCTATTGCTGGGAATGGTTTTATGTTACTTACCTTTGTTGTTTATAAGTTGTATAAATACAAGTTCAACTTTTGAACGGCTCTCTTACTTATTTTACTCTTCTCTTATGTATTCGATTCTAATGTTATACAACGTCCTTCAAGCGTTGTAAATTAACGATTTTCGTACATATTGTGCTAGTACAGTTAAGTTGGTTGATCCAGCACCAAGCTGTAGACAAATGCAGCTTGCATTTCCTCATCTTATGATGGTACCATAGAGAACCCGATAGCTTAAGGTACAGTGTATTTTTCTGTTTGTTTTACTTGTATTGCTGTTTTGGAGGATAGACACTTCCTTTTGGTTGATTCCGCAATAAATTGCAGACTGCGATACCAAATGCACGAACGATTATGCAATTATTCTAAAAGCTTGTGTTAGAGCACTTTTTACTGTTTACTTTTGTGTTTACATTAATGTTAACGTCAACAACTTGCTAGTTAAAACTTGATTATGCTATTTAAAATTTAATGTTACATTCTTAAATCTTACGAGGTGCACTTCCCAAAGCAGGTAAAAAAATTATTGTAGCTATATGTATTCTGTGTAACTTCTTCTTGTACATATTTAGGGCTGGAACATGTTGTAAGTACTCTTGCATGTATATATGTACCTATTATTTAGATAATAAGATTTTATTCTCAATATTTTAAAATGTTGAGGTTTATACTGTATATGTAAATTAATGCTTTCTTTACAACACGTTATAACAAACAATTACGTAAATGTGTGTTTTGGACTTTTGTAAGGTATTCTTTTGGGACTGTATGTTGGTAATATAACTTTTTACTGAGGATTCCAATTTTTTTCTTTCTGTCACACAACCCACTTTACAACATTTTTGAGCTAGCCTGAACTCTAATTCTTTTGGAGTTCGATTCAACCATTATGTCCCTATTGCGGTATTCGGTGTAGGTAATTTTTTCCTTACTTTGCTGCTTTCTTTCTTGTCGGCACAGAATACTGTAACAATGGGTTTATTCGTGTAAGAAACAATGTGGAATGAATAGTTTCGCATTTATACGTATGACAAAAGATTTAATAAGAATCCAGTAAATACTACATTTCAAATTTTTATGATATCGACTTAGTGACCTGTTATTTTTATCTCATTGTTGAATTAAACAAAATACCTTAACATCTCTGTAATTAAACTGAACACCTTTACGTTAAATTTAGTACAATTGAGTTGTATGACAGATGCAAATTTATCATTCAATTATAATACTGATATTTTTAATTTTAATATTTAATTTTCGTGTCTCGCTGTAAATAGTTCGATGTAAACCTGATATCTTGCACTTTTAATTGTTGATACTGCACCAATTGCTAATATACATATATCTTTCTACGAAAGGTATTGTGATCTATTCCTTTCTGTCTTAATTGGTATTATAAAGGACCCCCCACTAGTGTGAAGAATCTTCCTTGATCCATCCTTCTGTCAAATCTATTAATCACATTAAATTTTTGGTTTTATTTTACGATTATGGCTGGATGTTTTGTCTTCTATTGCTGTAAAACCGAACTTCATAGCAATTATTTTTGCATCAATTGTAATGCAATATACCATGAGTTGCTTGGAAAGTAAAACGAATAAATTTACAAAATAGAGAATTATAAGGTAACCTGTTCTAATGTTGTTAATTCTTCTCCAACATATAAATTCCCTATATATTTCTACCATCTAACCACTTTCTCTACATTTTCTATAATGACGTTTCCTTTCGCGTCCCTTATATTTTTGCTATACTGTTTTATTTCCCTAAAATTCATTCTAATTAGTTTGTATGATTTGTCTGTCTTTTCTATTGTCATCTTAGTTTGTACCTCTTTGCACTTTTCATCAATCCATTGTTCTTTAATTTTCCTGCATTTGCGAATAATTTCCCACTTTAGGTTTTGTATCTTTGTTTTCCATTTGTATTGGATCTATTTTTGTATTTTCGCCTTTCTTTAATTAAATTCAAGATATCCTTTGTTGTCCATGGTTCCTTATTTTCTATAATTGTGTATACCCCAAAATATCTCTGGCTTGATTTAATGTTATTCCATTCTGTTTCTACTTCCTTATTATAAGAATTTTTCCCGATATCTTTCAGCAATTCATTTTACTTTTTTCAAATCGTTCATGGTTATCTTTATCTTCTAATTTCTCAAAGTCAAGGTAACCCTTTTTCGCTCTTTTTTTTCAAATTTTTAAATTTATGAGTGGCGTTCATAATTAGGATATTATGGTCAGTGTGTATATTTGCTTCTTGGTAGCTTCTACATTGTTTTACTTGATTTCTAAACCGTTCTCTAACAAGAATGCAATCTATTTTATATCTTCCTATATAGCCTGGCATCTTCCACATGTTTCGTCTTCTAGCATGATGTTGAAATAATGTGTTTGTGATGATTAAATTGTTCTTGTAGCAAAATTCTACCAACCTATTTCCCCTGTCGTTTCTCGCGCCTAAACCAAATAAATCTACTACTGCTCCTTCCCTACCATCACCTACCACTGCATTAAAGTCCCCATAATTATTAAATTTTCATGTCCTTTTACGTATCTTAGTACGTCTTCGATATCTATGTGGATCGCTTCTACCTCTTCCTCATTGTAGCTAGAGGTGGACATGTATACCTGTATTATTACTTTATTTATCGATTTAATTCTAATTTAACCATGAGTACTCTTTCGTTCTTTTGTGAGTAGTTTTCTACACAGTGTCCTATCTTTTGTTCGAATAACTATGTCCACACCAGAATTTCCTTCCTCTGGTCCTGTATGAATTATCTTAAAACCTCCACTCTAAAAATTTCTCACCTCTAGTCACCTAACTTTGCTGATCCCTACTATGTCTAGTGCTAACTTATCCATTTCAATTTTTAAGTTCTCAAGCTTAGCTACTTGCATACTTCTGACATTCCATGCTCCGACTCGCAAAATGTTCCCAACTCTTTTTCTAAATTTCTTGATCAGATTCGCCGAAGTAGTCCCTTTCCAGAGATCCGAATAGGGACTATTTTCACTCCGGAATCTTTTACCCCAGAGCATGCCATCATTTTAACTACAATTTAATATGCTTTGTTGGGGAGGGTGTGGAGGTAATGTGGTGGTTTCTCGTTGCTTTTCACATCCCCGTTTAGACTGCAAGACCGACTCTTATGGTCTCTGCCACTCTAAGTACCGAAAGAGCGGCTGTCCTCTTTTAGGAACCTGTCAGTCTGGTTCCTCACTAAAGACCCTACTACTTTAGTTCAACCTTTAGTTTGGTTCTTTAGGTCATTGGAATGTGGCAGCCATTCCACCCGTTCATGTAATCTAGAACTTCTTCATGGTACAGGTCCATCCGGTACATTTAATACAAGTAGGGTTTCTAACATTTAACGGGAATTCAAATATGCACTTAGATACAATGTGTCACATTTTTCAGCTATATGTATTGAATTCTATGTAACTATAATTCAAATTAATATTCAAGAAAACCAATAATAAGTAAACAAATGAAAAGATAGACCCTATAGATTTTGCAGTTCAACTTTCGTCTTGTAAAAGAATTTTGGTTACTCTCTATTTCTTTGAGAACGATCATGTCATTATGTGTACTGTAAAAACTCATAATCTTGCACTTTTTCAAACCATTTGGTGTGTATTTTTCGGTTATCCTTTAATAATTACACTGTGACACATTCGGTTTGAAAAACCATATTTTAAACTGCTGTTGCTCTTATCTTAATAACATTTTACATTAGTAATCAACACTGATAATATTCACCGTACACTTTATTGTACCAACGGGAGTGAACACTAACTGTGCCTTTACAATAGCTTATAGACTAGTATAACATACTGTACTAAACGACAAAACTCGAATACGTACACTACATCTTACGATTATTAGTAGTCTGTTAAATTATCTTATACAAAACAGCAGCAAGTTGCTGTTTACCCTTCTGTACCCTGCAGCGTCAGCTAGGGTTGACAGACATAGAGAGCTGCTGTAAACCTTAAATAACAAAACAAATGAAGGATAGTGTAGCGAAAGCTCTATCCTGTTGCACTTTAACAGAAGCAACTACGAGACTGGGGATATGAAAAGGTAGCAATAGGTAGAAGTCAAGCTTTAAATATATTGAAAATTATGCGATTTTAGGAGTGACCAAAAATTAAACATAGCAGTGGCATGAAATTGACTTAAAACTAAGCATCACGTTTATCACAAGCTATATATATATATATATATATATATATATATATATATATATATATATATATATATTATGGGTTTAGGTCCTGTTTAAAAAATAATAAAAGGCGTACAAATATACTCGAAAATTCAGATGGAATAAAAGAGTACGCCTTTTATTAATTTTTAAACAGGACCTATAACCCATAAAAGAAAAACTGAATAGTATTAAACCAGAGGTCGTTAATTCTAACTATATATATATATATATATATATATATATATATATATATATATAAAATAATTCAATTTATTGGGGATTGCAGCAATTAAGAAATTATTTTAATACTTGTTTAATGTTTAAAATTTATCCAAAGAATTATTATTTTTGTATCGCTAATTTTAATCTTGCAGAGCCCATTGACATTGACACTTATACCTTTAAAATTCTGAAACATATTTTTGTAATTTAAAATAAAATCTCGAAAGCTTGAGTTAAAGAAAAAAGAGTAGACTTTCTTAATTGCTGCAATCCCCAATAAATTGAATTATTTTAAATTAATATTCAGCAAATAAAACGTGAAGATTATATATAAATTATATTATGTATGGTGATATTAAATAAAATTATGCTTCAAAATATGAGTTAAAGTTTAATAAGTGCAACCTTAATGTGGTGTTGGCCTTTAAAATGATTTAAATAAAAGAAATTTTCAAATTTAATTTTGCCACGACTTTTTAAAGACTCGCTCAGGGAAACTGAATCTATTATTTATGCTCTGTAAGAAGACGTGAGTTCTCTGTCCCCTTACAGGTATAGAAAACACAGGCGCATAAAACGTTGTTCAATCAAAACCACTTAACCTCTTTTGAATGCTTGCGTATCGTGATTATACAAAGATTGATAAATAGACCCAACAATATTTAATTTAGGTAAGCGTTTGAAATTCAAATTATTCACAAATTACTTTAAATGATGTGTATATAAAGATAACTTCAAATACCTGCAACTCCCTTGAATGTGTCTGGGTTGTACATGGACTTTGATACAGGATACAACAAGATCTCCTTGAATACTTGCAGTGAATACCTGTTAAAAGTACGTTTTAGTTTATGTTTAAAATGGACTTGACTTTAGTTTTAGGTTCTACAAATAACTACAACTTCACCAACTGTATGCTTAATCGGCTCTATTACTAAGAACACTCAATACTTCACCAATATCATAAGGCCGTATCCTAAAAGGCTGGACCCTGCTGCAAAATATCTCACTTTCACTGGTGCAACTCTTCAATACCACAAGAGATGACCCGATGTTTGATTTAATTGGAAATCCTCCTCAGGAATTTTCTTGGTTGTATAACCTTATCACTTATTTTATATAATTCAATTAAAATGCATGCACTTGGAACATATATATTAATTTTTATAAATTTTACAGGCTTCTCAGGCCAGAAACATCTATATCATATACAAAATTTTAATCAATCCTCTTTAATTCTAAACAACCATCACCTAGGAAAACTAAAACATTTACATCTAGCCTACTAACTAATAATTATAAGGGATGCATTCAATATTTTATCCTTAACTCTACTTAATTGCTATTTTAGAACAGCTTTGGTATTATTAAATTTCATTTTGACATTTCATAACTTTTTATCACTTTATAATTAAAATATATTAAACTACTTTCATTTCAGGTACATAATATATATATATATATATATATATATATATATATATATAAATGGAATAAAGTATCCTGAACAAATTACAATGAATAATTCTATCAACAAAACCTATGCACATTCAGTTGAAGTTACATTAGATACCCTTCATATTGAAAACAGTGAAAAATGCTTTTTTAAACCTCAAACGCTGCATCACTAGTACATAATATTCTATATCTGCGTCTAACAAGTAATTATTCATCAATCTTTGATTACCGTAGTGTTTTTTAAATTTAGAATAGCTTGATAAAAGTGGTAAATTTATGTTTTTATCCTTAGTACTAACAACTATCTTTCTAAACCCTTTTATAATGTCAAATACTAAAATATATATATATATATATATATATATATATATATATATATATATATTATTGCTGTGGATCGTGGACTTAGTCTCTGGATCTCTCTAAAAACCATTCAAGCCCCAACGTTGGGCCGTCATAAGAGTGCTGTGGATCGGGAACTTACGGGTTTTAGCATCGCCAGTGTCAACAACTGATTTAAAAAAAAAAAAAATTTACAAAAATATTCTTACCCTGTTGTGTTTGCTCCAAAAATCTTCTGCAGCTTCCCTGGCTAGTTCAGCTGTGCCTCTTCTCGGATACCTAAATTTACAATCATTCTCCTTTCCCACTCGCACACCATTCAATAAAATCACCAAATAATACAACAATCATACAATCTTTTATTTACTGTTATTTACAAACAAATTATTCACAGATATACACAGTTTGGTACACTAATTACAACTCAATAAGTGATATATTTTAAAGTCCTTGTTTTAAATTATTATTTTTTTCTAACACCTTTAATAAAAATATGAGTAGATGGGCCCCAAATAATACCTATATTTATTGCACACTGGAGTATGGTGAGCTCATAATAACGCAGTTTATTAATGTATGCCTTTTACCTTGCATAAAATTACTATAAAACTAATAAACCCATGTATCCTTAACAATCCAATTTAAATTCATAATGAAATTTAGTAAGTTTTACATACCCCTTTTTCAATATTTTAAATAACCCTAATAATGGTCAAGTACATGTATCTTTTCCGATACGTTATATAACCATAAATAACCCCGATGTTCACTCACACATCACCAAATAATTCCAAAAAGTTATCAGATAACAGAAAATTCAAATAAGTTACCTGGAGAATGCTTCAAGCCTCCAACCCTCCAACAATGCTTACCAGAATCCCTTGGCTTCGTGACTATACGCTCTGATCCTCCACATATTCATAGATGATAACCCCAGTATTTGCCAAGCCTTGCTTCCAAATTATCATTCTATGTCAGCATACAAACTCACGTATATTATACTACTATTTATTAATTTACTAGCTTGGTATGGTATTAGTTGGACCTCAGTTAATTTAATTCACTCGACACTACTCACGTTAAATAACTATAAGGACTCAACTACCAAGTGCAAGTACTACTTTACTGTGTTATGAATAATTTTTAATACTCACAAGAACTCTACTATAATGTCGGTCTATCGTTGTAAGTAGTTAAAAGCGATCAGAATAGAAAAAGGAAGCTCCTAATTCTCTCAGAGTATTTATATCATTCAACATGCCACCTCTAGGCCACACTTCACACGAAAAACTTATTTTAAAATAACACTTCTGCAAATTTTGATATAACCGACTTAAAGCTTCCAGAAATTCAAATCGTGGACGCGCCATATAATCCAAAATTCGCTTCCACCTATCGCATGTTCGTCCGTTTGTAAAACTATCCGTTTCAACCAATGATTCTGTTCTGTGTCGTCATATAACTCGACCTGTAATATTTTTATCTGTGTTATGCATATTAGATGTCGCGTTCCAACCCCACTTGAATTATATAAAATCGATATTGCTGACCGCGTCCACGTGGATACGAACGTGCGTTTTGAAACCAATGCTTTTATATCCGTCTCTATCTGTAGTCTATTACTGATCGTGCATCTTACCTACTCTTTAAGAAACTTAGCTTGTTATTCGATGAAACTGACCGTTGAACACTATATTCTATGAAGCCCGCTTTATTATGCTGATGACTTCGAAGAAGGTAACCTTTTAAACATGCAGGTGTTCTTAATTATAGACCGTTTAAAACAACAATTCTTGGAGCTTATATTTCACTCTATCCGATACAACTGACGTCCTTGTTTGTTACCAAGAAACCTTTTGCTTTGGGATTATTGATTTTCTATACCCTGGTGCGTTTTCTAATGCTACTACACGTTGAATTAAAATAAATTAAATTAATTATGCGTTTCTATTTGTTTTTAAAACTGGTTTTCTTTATGTACCTTTAACCTTTCAATTATTAATTATAAAATTACATCAATACTTGTTCGTTTAAATTAAATAAATGAAATAAATTTTGCGCGTAAATAATTTGTTTGTTTCTCTATACAGGGTGGTTGAAATTGCATTGCTTACCCCAAATTTAACCCTTTGAATCCATAACAATATATATATATATATATATTGCTGTGGTAGGGGATTTTAAACTTTTTAACATTGAGCCATTTCAAAAATAAAAAAATTTCAAAAAAAAATTTCCCTGGCTAGCTCAGCAGTGCCTCTTCTTGGATACCTAAATATAAAACCATTCTTCCTTCACACTTGCACACCATTCAATAAAATCACCAAATAATACAACAATCATACAATCTTTTATTTACCGCTATTTACAGACAAATTATTCAGATGTATAAAAACAGTTTGGTACACTAATTACAACTCAAAATGTGATATGTTTTTAAATTTGCTAACAAATTTAATACAATATGAGTAGATGGGCCCCACATATTACCCTAATTGATAGTACACTGGAGTATGGTGAGCTCATAATAACCCAGTTTATTTAATATATGCCTTTTACTTTGCATAAATTAATACAAAATTGATTGAGACCCGTTTACCCTTTACAATCTAATTTATATTCAGAATAAAATTTTGTAAGGTTTAAATACCCCTTTTCAATATTTAAATAACCCCAATAGATTGTCCAGTACAGGTATCTTTTCCAATAAGTTTATATAACCATAAATAAACCCCAAAATTTACTCACACAGCACAAAATTTTACAAAAGTTTGTCAGACAACAAAAATTTCAAATAAATTATCTGGAGAATGCTTCAGGCCTCCGTTCCTTCGACGACGATCACCAGAACATCTCTGCTTGGTGCCCATGCGCTGTGATACTGAGCGGATTCGCAGACGATAACCCCAATTAATTCGTCAAGCGCCTTGTTTCAAAGTACCATTCCATATAAGCATACAATCTTGTTTGTCATGATTACCCTCGTATATTATGCTTCTATTTATTGATTTACTAGCTTGGTATAGTAGTAGCCAGACCCATAGGATATACCTTACGGAATAGAAGGGAATCATCCATTATAAAAATTATAACCGTAATACTGATTTGCCATCTATGAGACCAGGCTGGTACTAACAAAAAACGATTTCTGTAATTGTGCTGTTTACGCTACTAACGTGTCAAGTTATACAAAAAAAAAGACAACAGACAGGCAATCATAGGTTAGATAAGTTCAGGCAATGTTCTCAGGCGGTCACCCGCCCAAGTACCGACCGCGCACAAAAATTGCTTAACTTCTGTGATCGGTCGAGAAGCAACACTGAAGGGTAAGCCGCCAAGGTTACGGAAACTTTTGTTATATCGCAAAATTTGAATCATTGTACAAAGTTTAGTTGTACGTGATATTTTTCATGCTTGAGATTGTTATGTACATTTCCACTAACGTAAATTTTGTTAATATATTTTGATTTGAATTGGTGCTTTTCAAACGTGGTATGGTCGTTGTCTATATTAAAAATCGTGATCCGGGTATGTAAAGTGCATATGCAAATGCACCTAGCAAATATTCGAACTTCGCGTTTTCTGAAAATTACTCGAAAATTTAATAAACGACGGTCGAGAAGTGGACCGAAAGGCGAGGAGATAGTCGTATAATCATTACATCATAGCAAGCACCCTTTTAGGCAAATGCAATTTCACCTGCATGAGATGTACCATCCTTTGCGAAAATCATACGCAGCACCGAAGCTTGTATCGAACTCGTGTACGGGATTGTTAAAAAATTATATACCTCCATGTCGAGATGTGGTACACGGCCCTGCAACTGCTATATGTACATGTACGCTACTAAAAAAAAAACATGGTCTACCCACCCAAGTACTGACCAGAGCGAGAGGGTGCTTAACTCTGGAAACGTGCGATCTCCAATAGACATAAATGTATGCAAAATACATGTATTAAACAAATTGCAAATTTATAAATACAGTAATGTAAGACAGTTTATCAACAAAATATCAATACAATACAAAATTCATCTTATACGAAAATACAATTTGTATTTAATGTCAGTATTCTATATACATAGGATAGTATAAATACGATCAGTGCTTCGCATAAGCTAACCTAACTAAAAGGACTTCCCTAAATTAACAATACTGAGTTGAAAACCTATTTACCTTAAGTATTAATTATTTGAATTGCTATTGAAAATTCAAGGTGCATGAACAACCGCAAATTAAGTTTTGTGGTTATGTTATGTTTAATTATTGTTTCCGTAGCTTTCAACTTTTATTGCCGACTTCTTTGTGCGTGCTGCCATCTTACAGGCGAGGAAAGAATGCATTATATGAACCAAATATGGGTTATTCAGTTTTCGCCCCTTGGCCAGACCTCTATTAATTTAATTTACACTACACGTATCTCTCGTTAGTAAATAGAAGGCCACTGCTACCAAGTTACACGTGCTAGCACAATATTTACTGTATTATGAACATATCTAATACTCACATAATAAAAACTCTACTCTAATGTTGGTCTATCGTAGTAAAGTAGTATAAAAGCGACGAGGAGACAAAGAGAACCCCCCCTAATTTAGCTAGAGTATTTATATTTTTTAAAATGCTACCTCCCGGACACACTTCAGGCGAAAAGCTTATTTTCAAATTAAAATTCTGCAAATTTTGATATCACCGTGTTGAAGATTCCTGAAATTTACCCCGTGAACGTGCCGTACGTATCCGAAATCGCTCCCACCTGTCGCGTTTGTCTCCGTTTGGAAAACTGTCTGTTCTTAACCAATGAAACTATTCTGTGTCGTCATAAAACCCCGCCTGTAATATTTTTATCTCTGTCTTATGCATCTTTGCTGTCGCATTCAGAACCCCACATGAGTTATAGAAAATCGATATTGCTGACAGTTCATCTCCACTCCACGTGTATTAGTACGTATATTTTCAATTTCAAAGCTTTTATATCTGTTTTTATCTGTAACATATAACCGATCGTGCATCTCCCTTGCTCTTTAAGAAATTTGTTAGTTTGTTGTTCGAACCAACTGACGGTTGAAATTATTTTCTATGAAGCCCTGTCTTATTATGCTCATAATTTCAACGAATGTAACCTTTTAAAAATGCAAGTGTTCGTTAATTATAAACCGTTTATCACAACAATTCTTGGAGTTTATTTTTCGTCGTATTAGATAAACTGACGTTTGCTTGTTACAAAGAAACCTATTGCCTTGGAATTATTGATTTTCCTTACCCTAGTGGGTTTTCTTATGCTTTTACTTGTTGAATTAAAATAAATTAAAATTAATTATGCGTTTGTATTTGTTTTAAAGCTGTTTTTTTATGTACTTTTAACCTTTCAATCATTAATTATAAAAATACTTCAATACTTGTCCGTTCTCCCTAAATGAATTAAATAAATTTTGCGCGTAAATAATTTATTCTTTTCTCTATACAGGGTGGTCTAAATTGTACAGTTTATCCCAAATTTCACTCTTTAAAACAACAACAATATATATATATATATATATATATATATATATATATATCAAGGAAATAATACAAAAACTTTCAAAACTAATTTTGTAAAGGTGCTGTTGTCAATGAGGATGATAGCATGACAGACAAAGTTAATAACAAATAGGATATAGAAATAGTAGGGGAACAAGAATATCTCTGAAAAAAATAGGAGAAATATAAGGGCAGAATACGTTCTAAGGCATTTGTGGGGAATAGCATGGGATATATTACAAGCAGAGATAGGAAAAGGAAAAAGGGAAATGTGTAGCTTAGTTCCGAATAGGAAACAATTAGGGTACGCGTCTAATCAATTCCAGGACTGAAGACCTAATGATGATGATGCTGTTGTCAGTGCTTAATAAATAGCATTCTGAACGACACCTAAAACACTTTGAAACATGTAGGTTGAATAATAAATCTTTTTTTTTATTACTTACGGTTAACAATATCACAGGAAATTTCCGCATCCAGAAGTTATCCTTTAAACGTGACGTGGATGAGTTTGATGATAAGTATCGAATAATTATTTTAACAGTCAGCTTACACGTGATTGAAGGATAAAAAAATGGGAAATTTATTTTCTAGAATGTAAATAAAATGAATCTAATGCCTCAGACAAATATAAACAGTACAAGCAAATACTGAAAAGTTCATGTAATATATAATACAAGCATGAAGTTTAATTAAATAACCCAAGTATTGTACAAAGTTGATGCGCCAAGTTGATAAGAGAATCCAAATATTAATTGCTGTTGCTCCTATTCAAAACCATAACACGTTGAAGTTTTGATTATGGAATAAAATAATAATACCGTTAGCACAAGCGTTAGCGGTATTATTCTATGATTATGGTTGCCAGCTTGTTTACCTTGCTTTTTGTACATTAGGGTAAAGGTTGCAAACCTGGTTGTAGTTATGTGTAACTAAAATCCATTATAGCTAAAGTTCAAATGTATGATATGTGTTAAAGCCTATAATCATTTTAGTTTATTGTTTTACAATCGTATGTCAATTGTTTATCTCTAACTTTCTGCGTAGCTTATGATTGTGAGTCATTTGTCCTCGATTAAATGATTATTTTTGTAACCTAACTTCATTGGTTTCAGTTTACAACAATATAATTTGCATATTATAGATAAGTTTTAGATTGTAATAATCAACCTGGTATTGTTTACATCCATGAACTATTTAAAGTTAGATTTTTCGGTATCGCAATGATTTAACGAATTACGTACATCTGTGGGTTTTGCTAATCAGTGTTTCAGAAAACGCGAAGAACAATGTTGACGGAAAATCGAGCAAAGTGTTTATCACCTAATCCTGATTTTATTTATGATGAAGCTTGTCTGGATATACATAATGAATTTGATAAAGAGATTATAATAGGTGGTCAGTATAATGAGTGTGATGGCTGTGAATTTGAAAAATTGACAACATTAGCAGCAGGAGCCAATACTTCTTTAATTGTGAACACGAAATACTCTTTGGAATTGAATTTTACTCTTAATGCCAATGATAGTTGTCGGTAAGTAGATAGATAGTCTTTTCAGTTTATGTTACACATGCTTTTGCTGATATGATGGCTAAACACATCTTGTACACTATGAACAACTGAGCCTTTCTTAATTCTTTTTTAATTAGGCTATTATTTGAATGCATTACCATAAGGACCCTTAGTGATATACACTCTTGTTTTATTAATAAAACTTGTAGCTTATTTGATTAAATATTGAACTAGATATTATTAGCCAATTTCTTTTGTATTTGTACAACTATGTGGTATAATTTATTCAAGTACATTATATGTATTCACAATGTTACCGATGTTTGTTGATGTCCCGGTGGTGTTCCACTCTAATTTTTTTTTACCGGTACCGTATAATTTATAATTAACGGAAGTAGTGCACAGTACTTATGATATGATGTATGATAATGTACAGGATTGCATAGGTAATGTGTGGTAATTTACGCTGGTTTATAGTAATTTACAGGTAATCTGTAGTAATTCGCAGGTAATGTACAATAGTTTAATCCTGTATTTGTATGTAATCTTGCTTGATATGCATAGAAATGTATTTTTTTTTAGTAGTTACCTATTGAAATACGGGTATTAGCAAAAATATAATTTTATTTATGTATGTGAACTAACTAACTTAATCAGAACTTAATTTAAAAATACAAATCTAAAATAAATACGAATGTAAGTGGCCTGGAAGTACACAAACTGAAACTTAATTACTCTTCCAGAATATTTGAAAATAATATATATTAAAACATATATAATTACCAGGATCTATAAAACTGATTTTTATCATTTGAAAGATTGTTTGATTTGCTTTGATTTTTCTTTTTTATTTGCAAACAATCTGACGGATTAATATAAAAACGTTTAATTCCTTTGAGATTTCTTGGTCATGTAATTAAAAAGTAATGTATTTAATATATATCATTTTAGGATATTGTTACGTTCCAATTTTGCTTTAAAAATTTCCTTTGTTAATTCATAAGTCCGCTTTACGATTATTCTGTTAAATCAATTACGTTGCTATTCTCACATCCGTCAACTTAACTAATAATAAATACGCTGTCTAATACTTTTCAACGCAAATCTCTATTTGCTTTGGAAACGACAAGTTTATGATAAAACTTAAATAAGTCAATATCCTGTTTAGGATCCGTGAGCGCGTTATACCTTCCGATAATGTATAATTGCGTTCTAGTGGGTTTCCCATCTATAGATTTGTCGAAATAATATATCCTACTATTGTTTAGTAAAACCGTGTTTTCCAGTTTCAATCGCGTTTCGATAACGCGGATGTTTGCTTTTCGAGTTCGTGTTATTTTGAACTCCTTTTAAACTTTGATTATGCAGCTTGTGCGTCGATGCACTTGTAAAAACTACTCGTTCTGTTACTCCAAGAGCGATGCACGTTTCTCCTCTATCAAATGTGTAGTTTTGGTGTGGATCGGTAAGCACTCCTGAGTTGTTCATATTAGTAAGATTTTCCCTTTTTTAGCTCTTAGCTGAAGGCTAAATTGCTTGTTACGTAGGCCGATTATTTCTTGATGTAGATCAATTGCTCGTACATGTAGACCGCCGTTGCTGGTTGTTGCTGACTACCGCGGCGATGCTGTGAAAATTCGCTTCCGAGGGCTGCTAGATAAGTATCCCGACATGTGTATGTGACTTGTTTTTTTTTCTAACATACCCTGGGATAAATCCAATTTGAAATTAGATACGCTAATGTTTGTTCTGGTAAAATCCCTACTAGAAAAGTTTCGAAATTTAATGCTTTTGCTTTTTGTACGTAACCCATCTGCTTATACGAAAGTATCAGCAGTATTCCTTTTTTTTACTGATTAGAGTTATAACAAATGTTTCGTATGGTAAAATCCTTACTAGAAAGGTTTCTAAATTTAATGTTTTTTTAATTAACCCATCCGCTTATACGAAAGTATCAGCGTTATTCTTTTTGGTACTGATTAGATTTATTGCATGTTAGCTACGAATTGCACACTTCGTGGAACAATTACTTAATTTTGTTTTGCTGTTTCGATAAAAATTTCTATATTTGTGTTTTTTATTGTAAATAGAAAATCGTTAGCAATGTATTATTTTTGTGTTGCTAGGAACTTCTCCCCTCTCTGCATTGGTAGTTAGCCTGGTATATTTACGTTTTTTTCTGGCTACGTTATGGTACGTAGCATAAATTCTGATGCCCTGGCGTGGGGCCGTGCTTTTTTTTGTGATTAATTTCTGCTCCGAGTTTTAGTTAGTTTTTGCTCCGATTTGTTTTTATTGTTAATGCCTAAGTTCTTACATGACCTGCATTTTCTCAGCCTGATATTACTTATGTTTCGTCCCCTACGCTCAATATTATTGGTTAATTTCAGATTATTGGACTTGTGTTTTCGTTAATAATCCTAGTCCATTGAAAACATGGCGCCCAAGATTTTTCTTTTTCTTTCTTCTCTCTGTATATTTTGTTCTCCCCGTCAAGTCTAGAGTTGATTTTTTCCTTCAATTTTTTTCTTTTATTCTACAGCCCTACTCTAATTTCTATTTTGTTATTTCGCTCCTATTACTGTTTCCGTTGGATATGTTTTAAATTGTCATGTATTCGCAACAATTTAATTTTCTTTTGGTTTCTATCGAGTTACGGTTAGCCTTTATTTCGTTACTTTCTACCAATTTCTTTCTTGTTTGTATTCAAAATGATTCCTTTTTTTTGACTTCCCATCGAGGTCTCCCAGTATGGGAGCGGAATTTGAAATTTTCTGGTAACCTAAACATTCTTACTCCAAAGAGCTTACCATGTGTCAGAATTGCAGTTATTTGAGTCTGCAATGGACTTGTTCGCGACTAAAGGGTTACTTTGATATCGTGGTTTTCGGCATAGGTTTTTTGACTGGAAGTCGCTGTCTAATTTACTGATTCAACATTTTGAACCCTCGGATTTCGCTTATAAGTTTGCTACTACTAAGGAAAATACTTTTGCTTCACATGACTAAGATTTCTCCTATGCCTACGGGTAGATCTGATACTTCCTCCGTACGTTCTACTGTTCTTCTTCCAAGTTCTACTCCTATTCGTCAGGTCGTATGCTTTAATTGCGATAAACCTGGTCATGTTTCGACACGTGGTACTCATCCTCAAGAACTCCATTGTCATGGTTGCAGACATAAGGGAGTTTCTCTCCACAATTGTCCAAACTGTCATCCTACTACTAATAGGTTTTCAAATAATACTTCAACTTCTGTTCTCAGCTCTAGGAGCCAAACTTCTTCTGCTTCTAGTTCTACGTTCTCTTCGGTACCTCATCCAGGTCATCCTGCTCCTACTATCAAAACATGCTCTTCTTCGGCAAATATTACTTTGAACAAACTTTCTTCCGTCTCTAGTTCTACATCCTATTCTACTATTTCTTCCGCTTGCCCTACTTATTCATTCCCATCCCAGACTGTGCCTTCACCACCATTGCAATCCATACTTCGACTTAGTGACTTGCAGTTAGCTTCTCAAGAGTTTGTTCCCGCTGTTTTAAATGATTCTACCCAAGAAATTCCTGTTGTGTCTGCACGCACACATGTTGCTGAAGTGACGATAATTTCTAATTTAGTCAGCGAAGGTCCTGTCGAAGTTCACAAACTTGTATCTTTAATGTCTGTTGCTATTGTTGTCTAAATTTTACATGTTCCTGCTTTCTTAAATTGTTCTACTCAAGAAATTTCTGTCGTGTCTGCAATAACAGCTGTAGCTGAACTGACAATAACTCCTAATACGGATAGAGAAGGTCCTGTGGAAGTTAGTGAACCCGTAGCTGGGATGTTTGTTGCTGTTGTCGTCAAAGTTCTACCTGATTCTTATTTTTTATGTAATATGGTTGAAGTGTTATCATATTCTGCTCCTTTTCCCAGGGTTGATATTTCTACAGTCAATGCTGTTCTCTTTTCTAACTGTGATACTTCTAGTCCTTTATCTCACATCGTTGAAATTTCATCTACTTCTGTCCCTCTAGTTAACATAACTGAAATGTGCTCCACTTGTGTTTCTCTTCGAAGGTTGATTCTCGTACAGCCAATCCTTTTTCTGTTTCTACCGTGGATATTCTGACAACCCATGATGTTTCCTTTTCTACCGTTGACTTTCTTACCTCCAACCTTAACAACAAACAACTTTCTTCTTTAACTCGATTCGAAAACTACCCTTGCCACCTCCTACATCGCTTCCCTGTTTTGCGGAAAACTGTCCATATGAGGCAGAAATTTGTCTATGCTCCTTCCGAACTAGAAGATGTATGTCAGCAAAGTCCTAATGTCCTTGATCTCCTTCTAGCGGCACAAATGTCTTGAGCCCAATATCTAGTCCTCGTGCCCCCAGATTCTTATGCCGACTTTGCTCTCCTTAGGTTTTGTTTTTTGGACGTTATGATTTCGCTTTACGTCCCTGTTTTACTTGGTTCTATTTCTTTCTTTTTCTTTCACCCATGTGGGTCCGGGAATACAATAGTCCAACGGTACGACCTGCCTGTCGTAAGAGGCAACTACAGCAGTCAAACACATACATGCACGCACACTTTATACACGCTTAACACATACATACACCCTTCTTACACCCGCCATACACACACGCACGCACACGCTCACACCTACTCATACATAACTACACTGGGATTCTGTTTTATTTTCTTTTGTACGATTTTAGTTTTTTTGGATTTTGTACTTGGTGTTGGTGTTACTCTTTTTGGCTTTTCTTTTTCTCGTTCCTTTCGTTACACTTTCCTTTCCCTATCCTTTTGCTGGTCTTCTTTGCTGTCAGTCCCTGGTCCAATTGTGTTTTGTCCATCCGCTCCTGTGGTAGGTGCTTTCTAGTCTGTTTTTTTTTCTGAAGCCACGACTTAGTCGACTCTAGGACTAGTTAGCTATTTTTTTCTTTGGTTCTTCAGTTACGCTTCCTGGTTACCACATTACATGTGATTTTTCCAATGCTCCACCCGAAGGTACTACATTGGCCAGGAAGCGAGTTTTTTTTTTACCTGGAAAATTTGGAATTTTGCCGAACCCTTGCTGTTCCAAGCAAGGTAGGGATCTTTAACGTGCGTGACAACACTCACACACGGGACCTCCATTTTACCTCTCATCCGAACGAGGGTGTATTTTTGTGAAAAATGCTCGCCTAACATTTTTCAAGCGGACCGTGTCGGGATTCGAACCCGGGACCTTGGGCGTAGTAGTCTTGGTTACCACAGTTGATAGTACATCGTTTCATTTACCAGCATTCCTCCCCTCTTCCTCTCGTTCTCCCTTGTTTCTTTACATCCTTGAGGCTTGACCTTTGGGTCCTGTTTTGGTTGGCACTGTTAGTTTTTTTCCTCGATCCTTTTTCTTTGGAGGTTGATAACCTCACTGTTTTTTTTGAGAAACATTTGTCCGTTGACGACTCTGCAGTGCTGAGGCTGTTCCACCTTAGTCCTCCTTGATTACTTATTATCCATCTTCCCTTCTTTTTTTCTTCTTTTTTTTCCCTTTTGTGTTTTGTTGGGTGGTTGTTTTTTTTTGTTTCTTTTGTTTTCGTAACGAGTTTTCTTTTAGTTTTAAGCGAATTTTCTTTTTGTTTGTTTGGGTTTTTTTTTGTCTGGTACTACCCACTCCCGTACTTTTACTTCCCTATCCTGACATGTTAATATTGCAGGGGGTGGGATTTGTTACATTCCAAAATTTTGCTTTAATAATTTCCCTTGTTGATTTATAAGTCCACTTTACGATAATTTTGTTAAAACAACTACGTTGCTATTCTTACATTCGTCAACTTAATTAATAATAAATACGCTGTCTAATACTTTTCAACTCAAATCTCTATTTGGTTGGAAACGACAGGTTTATGATAAAATTTAAATAAGTCAATATCCTGTTTAGGTATCCATGAGCACGTTAATCCTTCCAATAACGTATAATTGTGTTCTAGTGGGTTTCCCAACTAAAGATTGGTGGAAATAATATATCCTTCTATACTCAGGTAAAACCGTGTTTTCCAGTTTCAATCAATCACGTTTTTGAGTTCGTGTTATTTTGAACTCCTTTTTAACTTTGATTTTGCAGCTTGTGCGTTGATGCACTTGTAAAAACTACTCGTTCTGTTACACCAAGAGCGATGCAAGTTTCTCCTCTATCAAATGTATAGATTTGGTGTGGATCGCTTTTAGCTGGAGGCTGAATTGCTTGTTGCATAGCCCGATTATTCCTTGATGTAGATCAACTGCTCTTGCATGTAGACCGCCGTTGCAATTAAGGTAGTAGCATGGTTGTTGCTGATTACCGCAGCGTGGTTGTTGCTCACTACCGCGGCGATGCTGTGTCAATTCGCTTCCGAGGGCTGACAGATAAGTATCCCGACACATGTATGTGACTTGTTTTCCTTTTTTAACATACCCATGGATAAACCTAATTTGAAATTAGATACGCTAATGTTTGTTCTGGTAAAATCCTTACTAGAAAAGCTTCTAATTTTAATATTTTTTTAATTAACCCATCTGCTTATACGAAAGTATCAGTGTTATTCTTTTTGGTACTGATTAGATTTATTGCATGTTAGCTACGAATTGCACACTTCGTGGAGCAATTAGTGAATTTGTCCATAGAGTAAAATTGTTTTATTAAATAGTAACCTCGGTTAATTTTCTTTTGCTGTTTCAATAGAAATTTCTATATTGGTTTTTTATTGTAAATAGAAAATTGTTGGCGATGTATTCTTTTGTGTTGCTAGGAACCCCTCTCCGCATTGGTAGTTAGCCTGATATATTTACGTTTTCTTCCAGCTACGTCATGGTACGTAGTACCATTTAAAAAAATCCAAACATTTAGACAAAAACTTAATTTTAGAAGTTTTCATCAATTAATTGTATAATTCATCCTAGGTACAATCTGTCATCACAGTAACTTGGATTCGGACTGTTTGTTAAGGGACGTGCACTGTGTAACAATGTAAGGGTGTGTCGGCTAACTGCAGTGGTGTGGCAGTAGGTTTCTATGAATGAAATTATAAAAAAATAGAAATTTGAAATAAAAATAATAAATAACTGAAATACAAAAATTCTACGTTGCATTATCACATACCTTGAAAGCTTTTTCTCTGTCAAAATCAATGAGTGCCAATCTGTTGGTCACAGCAATTCTTTTGATATTAATTTTACATGGAAGACGGTTATTCCACATAAATCTCTTTTACTTCATTATCCTAAATTTATCATCTCATATTTACTTTTCTGAAAAATCTCTTAAAATGCGCAATTCTGTCATTACTAAAGAAAATTATCAAAATATAATACTCCTTCCAAATAAGATTCCATCACTGGGGTAGCTTTATGTTCTTTAGAATTAAATAAATCGAAATAAAATTCAACTTAAACTTAAACTTTATTGACATAAAATAATATCAATAAGAGACATAAGCGATATATGCGATCACTTGAGAGACTCCCACATTTCTCACTAATACCACCAACAAAAATAGAAGATTTTTGAACTATTGTCCACTTGTCATTATTAATAATTACATGCAGGAACTGATTTTCCCGTGCTTACTTCCAGAATAATTTTTTAAATTACTCCATTCGTTTTTCTCAAGTACTGGTAAATTTTTATTGTGTAAATTTTGGTCTAAACTAAATGTATTATTTTCTTGCACTTGCAAATGGCATAAAGCATCTTCTTCTTCTACTGAAGATTGAAAACAACTACCATTTTTGCATCTGATCTAAACTTGCTATAGAACAAGTAGTGTTTTCAATTGCGATGGCAAGACTTCAGTTACGTTAACTGCATTAGTTCCTAATCTTTTGGACTCTTCTCTGGAAAATAAAATGTTTGCTATAAAACAAAACAATTTTGAAATTTTCACAGGTGAAAAACTTTTTAAAACCTTCAACATTCAGCTTCAATTTTAATAAATTTTACTGCTAGTACTTTAGTGGGTAGAAAATATTTTTATGTGGTGGTAAGAAAAGAATAACTTTTATTGTTTGTTGTCACGGAATAACCCCAATTTCTAAATATGTCATAAAAAATCACTTTATGTAAAAACAGAAAAAGAAAAATCGAGAAAACATACTTTTTTTGAAATAAGGATTGTATGGACAATTTGGTTGTTGACTTTTTAGATGTGTTTTGTTTTATCATAATTACTCTTTGCACCCTTTTTTTACAGGTAGGAATGGGTGTACAACAGAGTCTAAATAAAACTCTGGCGGGACTAGCGTAGACTGTTTGTGGCTGCAGTAGATTGCAAAAGACTATATCTCAGAGGTTTAGAGAACAAAGTTAAATTTTACCTAGACAAGTTATAGGGTTGCAATTTAGAACATGACAAAAGAAAATATCTTAATACAACTTATATATTGACGTTTAGTTAATAACATTAATAAAAATATTAAATATATACCGTTATTTTCTTACAACCAAATTTTCATATGATAAAATCACTAAGTGTAGTTTATATATCTACACTCTTATAATTTTAAAATTTGTCCCAAACTCTACCAGATAAGAAATTAGAAAATCTAAAATTATTATCGTGCTTAGACACAATTTCTAGTTAAACGTTCTAAGTAAAAGGAAATCGTTAATCTGCTTTGTTGTATTTAACATTAGTTAAGAGAATTTTAATTAAACATTTAAATTGAACATAACCCCAATATGCACAAGAAAAGGTTTCATGAAAGCTTTTCTGTTTACAACTCATAAGGTTATACAGGAAAGCAAAAATAATATTAAATTAGTTAAGATATAGATAAGTAAAGATGTGACTATATTTTACATGCATTATTTTTTTAGATATTTGAGATTTAAAATGTAACACATGCACATTGTTCCATCACAAAAATAAATAAGATAAACTCGTACCTGTATTCAAGATATGTGAAAGAAACGTATACTTAAGCTTTGAGCTTACGGCTTGTTCAGAACTATAGGATCTTCTTACGGTTTGTTGAGACGAACACCATCGTTAATTATTTTGGTTGTTAACCTCAAACTTCAAATTGTAAGAGCCAATCCTTGTTTGTTCCACAGTCATATGTTTCATCAACGGACATTTAATTTATTTTAGAAGATACATAAAACGTCAACATAACATTCTTGTACGATAAAAGATAATATTTGTAGGTAGTAAAATTAATGCATAGGCTTAGATAGCTTAGCACAGATAATTAGATACTTCACCAAAGGAAATTCTACCGGAGGATATGCCATCCAAGGATATGCTACGGCAGGACCCTAGAAAATAAACGTGTTACAAAAACGAAATATTGCAATACGCCACGAAGAACAGTCTAAAAATTTATCTATAATCAGCTTACCATTCATTAATATTTTGAACGGGTTATTCAGGTAGGCTTTTTTCATAAGTATTTTGCTCGTATTGTAAAACGATATTTATGTACGTTAGGAAGAATAAAAGAAAAAACACCTTTTACATACCAGGTACGACATCATGGCCTTAGAAAGGACATCTTTATCGGAAGACGGCATGCACTCAAAAGACCGTTAGATATGAAGACAAACGAAAATTTGTTCTAGTTTACAGATAACCACACATTTTGAGGTAGGAACAAAACAAGAAAACTATCCTAAATGAAAGATTCATGTATACATCAGTTGTGTATTTATGGACATTATTCAAAGGCTTACCAATTGGTAAATTACATCTGATCTTAATTATTTTTATTATTTATACAAAACAAAGGATATTAAATTAAAACTAAAGATCGATGTATATAGTGTATTATTTAATAATACTAAAGGGAAATGTCACACAAATCAAAACTGACTTGTGATTATAAACGGTATTAATATAAAATTAAGACGAATAATGCTTTTATATTGAAGGAAATGGGACCACAATGTAACATGGCAAGGGAACAGTGAATTGACATGTTACATCTTAAGGCAATGAATGTCTCTGTCTGTAGTGAATCTATGTATACATATTTCCCATGACATTGTTTGCTATTCTAAATGGTGATCTTTTTAATACGTTGTGACTTGTAAATGTGGTATCAGTTCCAAAATGATTTAAAGAAAATGAAAGTGTATGTGTATTCACAGAATTTACAATAGAATGCTTTGTCTCATGAAATCAAGATTTTTTAATAGTGGTACTACAAAACCAATCATTTTATTACTTTTGTATTGTATTGTATTCTTACTGCTGAAGTCTGGTCTTCACTTATAAATAGCCTTAAGAGCTCTTGTTATTAAATATTCCTTCAGTTTGTCAGTTCGCACCACTTCAGATATATTTTTTATATCTATTAACCTGTGCAATGTAGTTATTGAAGGTAGCACATTTGGCATATTATGTTTTAAAGTTGCATACAGCAAGCAATCAACGGTTATAAAAATGTAAAAACTGAATAATTTTAAGAGGTCATAAAACCTATTGTCACTACTTGATTGTTTGCTCTTTTGTAATGCATGTTTTTTTTAAATATCTAAAAATAATCCACGGATGTCTCTTCCAAGCATAAATTCTCGTGAATAGAATTTTTAAATATAATGTTTGTATTTTGAGATTGTTGTGTTTTCCATCTCATTTATTATGGCACAAAAATATTTTGTCCGATGCTCATTGTATGTGGCAGTGGTTAAACGGTTTAGAGAACGTTCCTGTTATGATTTATTGCTTTTTGAGCATATATTCTGGAGACAGAGTCACACAAAAGGCATGCAACCTGCAATTTGCTACTACTATAATATTGCCAGCAGCCTTTAAAGTAGATTCAGAATCTTCCTTGGTAAGTTCTTGCAAAATTTTTTGAAGTATTTTAAACCAATTTCCTTTGTATACTCTTGAATAGGCATTTCATTGTGACATTTTTGTCAATAGCGCTTGTGATTAAAGTATCGCAAACAGATTTTTTAAATTGTTGTAACCACGTTCTTAACTGTTATTAATTTGTCAATATTATCTAAATCCATTTTTGAGTACATTTTCTGGACTATATAGCTCTGGTTTTCGTGAATATATTTTTAAAAAATTGAATTTTGTCAATCAATCGATCAACCAATCACGGTATTTCCTTTCAGGGTAACCAAACCTAGCACCTCTTTCTGGGGGGATATGCAGGATATAACTCTAGACTACTATACCACTTTTACTCCCAGCATCATTCACAATGTTTTTGCATATCCATTGCTCCCTATACTTTCCTGTTTCTGCAACATTCATACATTGCTTTTGGCATACTCTTTTATTTTCTGACTTCTCACCTGTCCTTCTTTCAGTACCACCTCTACTACATCCAACCATCTTTTACATGGTCTGTTCCTTGCAACTCTACCAGTCAGCTTACTTGTATATATATATATGCTTGGTAAGTCTGTCCTCATTCATTCTTTCCATATGTCCAAAGCATCTAAGCGTAATTCACTCGCTCAACTCCTTAAGGGTCATTTGCACCTGACCCTTTTTTGGCACTTTGTATCTCAAATGTTTTTCCACGCACACTTCTCAGGAACCTCATTCTTGCAGCATTTATACTTAATCCTTCATTCCTATTCACTGCCCACATACTTCCAGACACTTTTCTTCCAGCATTTGCCCATCTTTCTATTTCACCATCCAGCTTTCCATTACCTAAAAACTTTCTACCAATGCACACGAAGTCATTCACTTTCTCTATCATGTCATTGTCCATTATAAATACAAAGTCATCAATTCCGCCATCTATGTCAAAAATCATTACTTTCGTCTTGTTTACATTCACATTCAATTGCATATTTCCACATGCTTCTGACAACCTGTCAAGCATGCACCAGGCTATTCATTTGCCTATGACCATCGTGATTCCTCTACACAATCCACTTTATCAAATGGTCGACAGATGAAGTCGACTGTTGCTTTTGGAGAGTAAGAGAACTTGAGATATATGTTGTGCTATGTATTAGGAGAGGTGTTTATTAAATGCACTTTAATTATTATATGGGTTTATTATAAACCATTCCAGCGGATACTTAATGCAAAAATTAATATATAACCAATGACAAATTATGAATTAAACATATAATGGCACTAGAATAGAGGTGTGTATTTTTGAAAAGTTAGTGTTTTAGAACGTGTTTCAAAGAATAAACTATTGGAAATGATAAGCAGCTGTTTGCTTATGTCAACGAATTTATAACTTGATTAACAAAGCAAAATATTATAGAACAAATACTTACGAAAGTTTTATTGGACATTTTAAATAGCACTCGTTTCAATGGGAAGATCTGGTTAAATGAAAGTTTGTATAACTTGGAAATAGCATAAAAAGCGTACAGTCGTTTAGACATTTTACAAGGCGTCGAATTAAGATAGTTGGAAATTAATGCAGAAATCAATCAATTTCAGAAATTTAACATAACTATAGGCATGAACATTTTGTGCAAAAAGTTCCGATGTTATTGTTAATAACAACACGTTTTCATATGACGTGAAAGCAATTGCACAATTTTTTTATGGCACAGGATGACTGATGTGTAGATTATGACAAAAAGCAATTACAGTTTTATCAGCTAGTATGTATACATACCATTTTGATTATTTTTGAAAACTTAGACACACATGAATTTTATTGTATTGTTCTTAGTTCTTGCTTGGCTCAGCTTGTTTATACTGACTTTCATAAAATTCACATCTGTACATTTAAAGTTTTAAATTTGTTTAAGCTATAACAACTTGTTCTTTGAACATTTTCGATATGGATGGAACGTAAGCAGCAAGTGCACTCCGATTTATATCAAGGAAGCTGCTGACAGTGCATATTTGCGTAAGTTTTTCAAATTGACTGGTATCGTTTTGATATAAATATTTATAGCAATACTCACTGCCTTTATTGTACTGTTTTCATTTGGTACAATATGGTATATGGTTAAGTGTATTTACAAATGTACTAAGAATAATGAAAAATTTCGAAGACTTATTTTTTGGTCAAATGAATTGGAAAACGTATGTATTTCATATGTAAGCTTTTTTTGTTTATTGCATTTTATTGTACAGTTCATACTTAACTTTTAAAACACATCTAATCAGTAATTTTTAGGATCTTGGAAATCTTAATTCAGCAACATTGTTTATTGAAAGAACCCCACCTGTTCGTAAATTTCCAAATAGATTGAAAGCAATTGATACATTTCGAGGTTTGTGTATTATGCTTATGATTTTTGTGGATTATGGAGGTGGAAAATACTGGTTTTTTAATCATTCAGTATGGAATGGGCTTACAATTGCTGATCTGGTCTTTCCCTGGTAATTTAACTTATTTTCCTACAGCTTTTTAAAAAAATATGTTTATTTGAATCATTTAGCATATTTGTGAAGTATGATATTCTATTTGCAAGGCTATGTAGTCGTGGTGGGAAGGGGGATTTCATAGATGTAGACATCGTGTATAAACTGTTGTTTAAATAGTTGTAGGAAAGAAATTTTTCGATACATGTGTCAAAAGCATGTTATAGTAGAAACCACAAAAGAAGTTCTCTACGTCATAGGTGTCTAACTCATTTCAAAACATACATTTAAGATTACTTAAAAGCTTAACTAATGTATATGATAAACATAGTAATACGAATTGTACATGTTTTAAATAAAGACATACGTGAACACGTTCATCTGGTAAAAAGACAGAGAAGAGTATGTGAGTATATGTTTTGAACTTTATACTTAACAGGCTAACCTTTGGTAAAATTATGCCTTTACTTTAAAATAGGATATTTTACTTAGTTTTTTTGTAAATGGAATATACTTTTTAAAGTTTTAAAAGCTTGACGGAAACTTCCGAATCGGAATATTTATTGGGTATTTATGAACTAGATGCTACGTTGACTTAAAATTTTCAACTTAATTCATACGAATACAAGTGATGACGCAAACGACTTCTTTCGTGGTTTCGACTATAAGAAACTATTTCAAAGACAGGTTTGTTGCCTTTAAAATTTGTGCTTTTTACATTGTATTATTGTTAAACATGATTGTTTTTAATAAGTACTTTAAGTATGTAAGATGTTTATTTAAAGCAAACAAATACTGAAAACATCAACTCTAACCTAGCGAAGTAGTATGAGAAACTGGACGAGTACACAGATTTTTGGATTAATCGAAACTAAGTCAGAGTTTTGTCTACAAGTCCAGTAAATAGCTATTTGTATTATAAGGGAGGAAAGTCTTTCCTTCCTGAAGATGGTTTGCTTCCCAACATGAAGCGGAGAGAGGCAAACACCCAAAGGAAGGAAAAGGCACTAGTACTCCAGTGTAATACAGAATATTTTTTTCTCCTACCAACACAGAAAAATTAGAAATGAAAAAGTAAATTTGATGAGTATTATTCGAAACAAATGGTGAACAAGGTAATTTAGGAATAATTATTAGTTATATTTATAGTTCAGTTTTGGGTACAAATATTAACACCTTGCGAAGTAGATAAGACAGCTTCTTTTGACTTCGTGATATTTTCAACAAAAACTTCAGAACAATTATTAGAGTATGTGCAACTTTCATGTATATCTACATTTCCTTTATTATTATTTCCCATAATTTGAAGATAGTTTTAGTTTTTATTTGCAAATTTCCATCTGCCGTGTTGTTTTAACATTTGTTAATTTTTATTTTCTTAGGTAACTCCTATGGAATTATTGATATATGTTTAAAAAAGTTAATGCCTAATGACTGAACTCTGGACTTTATTCCAGGTCGTGAACATAAGGAGAGGTGTTATAGTTTCTTTTTTATGTAATGACTTACTCACAAATGTTATCGTAAAAAGGGATTTTAAACGCGCTACTACACCTTTAAAGCTTTAAGCTTTGAGAAAGTACAGGAATCCAATTTAATAAAGAAATACCTGAGATATAACAACGGTAAACATACCTGTAAGAAATACAAGTTAGTTGAAACATACATTAGAGATAGCAGTTTGCAGCTCTACACAGCAAGATGGCCGAAAATGCAGACAACTTATAATTTTAAATTTGAGTGTTGTGCTAAAAAAGATTTAAATTACTACGTATGCAAAATGTACTGTGGAGTCCTTCATAAAAGTTCTGTATTTAGAAGTAAAAACAGTAAATTTATTGAAAATAATATAATCATATGTAATAAGTGCATAAATAGATAAAACATTGTGGTGAACCACATGGACATAGATAAGGAGAATGAGTTACAACAACAAATAAAGGAATTGAAAGCTGACAACAATTATAACCACATTCAAAAATTAAAGGCAAATTTGAAATTACTCTTAAAGAAACAGAAGGAAATGAAGAACACTTGGTAAAAAACTACAGGAAGCAGAAAAAAAAAAGATTTCACCTACAGGATGTTGTTAAAAACTATGAAAGCAACAAAGAAACGTATAGGTTAAAGAAAACACTAGTACAGCAGGAAAAACAAAAACAAGAACGTGTAGATATCAAGGCAAAACTACATACTGGAGAAATTAATCCACAAAGTAAACAAAAAACTGTAGCCCATAATTACATAATTGCACTCTCGATTCTTTGGAAGTCACATAGTCAGACGAGTGGTTTAAAGAATTATATGGTGTTTCACCGAAATACACTCGTCATAACATCATAAAAAACTTTAGTGTAAACAAAGATAAATTGGAGGTAGTATGCGTCCCTGTAGAATTTAATAGTGAGCAGGTGACGACACTTTGCCAACCATCCTGCCTAACAGAAGACCTGCAGAACCAAAGGATGTTCAGCTTGAAATACCAACATCAATTATTCTCCCTGCGGAAAATAAAACAGAGCCATATGCGAAAAGAAGGTTATTAGTGTTAGGAGATAGTCTTGATAGGAGGTTAGCACAGAATTTAAGTAAGTTTTTGTAGTTTGATGACTTCACAATGGAATCCATTCTTAAGCCAAATGCAACTGTACAACAAATAACAGAGGGGCTTCAGGAAACAATAAAGGGTTATTCTATGAATGATTATATAGTATTTGTAGGAGGAGCGAATGATGTAGACAAACACAGTATAACAAATATAATGGAATCTTTCAAAGATATTATAGAGTTATGTTCGAATGCTAACTTAATAATTATGACTATTCCACTCAGGTATGATGTAAATTTGATCAACAAAAAAATAGTATGTATAAATAACCGTTTGCTAGCATTAAGTAGAAACATTTTCAATTTGATGGCACATAACATAAATAAATACATAAACGAGGATGATTATTCAAGATTTGGAGTAGACTTGATCTCAAGTGGTAAAAAAATAGTGTCAGAAGTTTTGAGGAAACAATGCAATTCAGATTTTAAGAAAGCTTATGCAATAACCAGTAAGAATAACGAGCGGTAATTTTTTTTTTTAAGAATTGACAAAGATTTTAATTCACCATCACCAAGACAAAGGTATTTAATGAACATTAACATTAAGAGTAACAGAAGCAAAAAATTAAATGCACAGACATTTAAAAGAAACGCTGTAACGTATATGTGTATTTACTATCAAAATATTCAATCTGTTAGAAATAAGATGAATGATTTAGAAGCATACATACAAGACAAAAATTATCAAGCCTTGGGCCTAGTTGAGCATTAGTTAAGCCACACTGAAGCAGATACTATTAACATAGAGGGATACTTTGTAGCTTCTAAGTTTACAAGAACCTACAAAGTACACAGAGGAACTATAATCCTACTTCTAAATGAATTTAATAAAGATTGTAAACAACCAAAAAGATTAGATAGTTTTTCAACAGAGGTACACTGAAATTTCAGCTGTATTAATAATTTCGATAAATACCATAATAATCAGCATATATAGGTCTCCATTAGGTGACCTGAATATTATTTTGGACATTATGAATAAAACACTTAGTAATATAGATCACTCAAAACAAATAGTAGTCTGTGGGATTTTAATGTTAAATTTAATTGCGATAACACTAATGCCTCCAAAGTCAAAGACCTGTTCCAATCCTTTAAACTAGAATCAAATGTAACCTTTAGTACACACCAAGGAGGAAACTGTCTTGATAATGTATTCACTAATTGTAAACCAACTCATATTGCTCAGCAGAATAATGCTCTCTCCGATCATGTTGGTATTGAACTTATAATTTCTAACAAAAAAAAAACTAAGTAATACACCCATTAAGACTCGAGTTATGTCAGATAAAAATACATTTATATTTCATAAAAACCTTGAGAAAGTTGATTGGAGCTTAATTACAAACAACATAGACGTAATAAAAACTTTAACAATTTTTTTACTTGTGTAACAAAACATTTTTAAAGAATATTTTCCCCATAGGAGAGAACTTCATTTAAAACAAAAAATTGCACCATGGTTTGGGTATAGTCTTAAAGACATGCATACTAAATTACGTCGGATATGATAGGTACAAGGAAAATTCCTCTATAGAATAAAGAAAATCATAATAAGCTTAGAATTAAATATCGCAATGGAATTAAAGAAGCTAAACTAAGGTATAATTCTGCTTTAGTAAAATCAGCAAAAAATGCAAGTAAATGCATGTGGAATATTAACTCAAAAACAAACAATAATAAGGATAGTAGTCAACATCCTTTGACAGATTTCAATAGGTATTTTATAAACGTGGTTGAAACTATTGTTTCTGCCATAGATAATAATAGTACACAGGCTCTAATGAATAACAGAACACAGGATCGGGGGCATTTTACCTTTAATGAAGTACGTGAGATCATTATCTTAATGAAAACCAAGACCAATTCAGATGCCTATGGTCTTAGTATAGCAGTAATAAAAATTGTATGAATATCCTGATATCTTCCAATACTAAATTAATAAGCTCATGCATCAATAATAATACTTTTCGGGACTGCCTTAAAATAGCTAAAGTTATTCCAGTACTAAAAAAAGGGGGACCCAATCGAATTACCGTTCCATATCCTTATTGCCAATATTTGTAAAAGTTATCGAAGTGAACAAATGAAAAAATATTTTGAAGCAAATAATTTATTTTCGTACGAACAGTTTGGGGTTAGAACAAATAAATCCTCCACCTTAGCTATTCTGTCTCTAATCAAGGAAATCACTAATGGTTTCGAGAAGGGAGAATTCTGTCTGGCATCCTTTCTTGACTTTTCGTAAAGCCTTCGATTGCATAAAGCATGATTTGTTGTTACATAAATTACGACTCTATAAGTTCAGTCAGGGAAGTTGTTTATTAATCGAATCATTTTTAAGTAATAGACAGCAATTTGTGACATATAAGGGTAACAACTCGGGATTAAGTAAAATAAAGTACGGGGTACCACAAGGATCTATACTAGTTCCGATACTGTTTTTAACATATGTGAATGAGTTGTCCAAGAATTTAGCTATAAGTAAACCAATCCTGTTCGCAGATGACACGACTTTGATATAACTCATTGCCATCATTAATAGATCTAATTAATCCCAGAGCTATTACATATTTTTCAGTCATCTCGTGGTTTTTGTCTAATAAGGTAAGTATAAACCATGAAAAATGACAAGACATGATATTTACCTTAAAAAAGAACAAAAATGATTCCTACATAAATCCAGAATCCATCAAGTTTCCGGGGGTGCATTTTGCTCCCAACTTGAAGTGGGACAAACATGTCAATGAAATTGCCAGTAAGTTAAACAGAGCAATATATTGCATTCGCAACTTAAAAAACAATGCCTCTAACAATATTATTATAATAGCATATTATGCACTATTTCAAAGTCACATTGCATATGCAATTTTAGCAAGGGGTCACTCGCCACATGTAAAAAGGTTGTTCTCACTCCAACGTAAGGTAATTAGAATTATATCTAATCTCAACTACAGAGAAGACTGTAAACCAAATTTTAAACAATTGGGAATCTTAACTCTGCCATCCATATACATATTAGAATGCCTACTATATGTTCATAAATACAAGATTCTAAAACAAAACTCATTGGTAACACATGCTCAATTACATTCACGCAATAACAAAGAACTCTGCACTCCTTTTACAAGACTTGAGGCCTCAAGGTACTCTGTTAACTACCATGCAATAAAACTATATAACTGCCTACCACTTACTGCCAATAACAAAGAAATTTCAAAACCAAAATAAAACATTTCTTAATCAAACATTCATTCTATTCACTTGAAGAATATTTTAAATGTAACTTCAGTGATGCTTTAACTTTGAGCGATATTTATTAATCTAAATGGGTCTGTACGCAGAAACCTCATCTTTATAGGAGTAGTATAAGTGTAAGTATAAGTAGATAAGTATATGTGTACGTTAAATGTCCACTAATATGTATAAGACATATGCAAAAATGTTAGCATTTCTAGCACTAAATTTAAACAATAAACAATAAACAACTTATAGATGTTATCACAAAAAGGGATTGTATGCATGCCACTACACCTTTAAGCTTTGGGAGAGTGCATAAACCCAATTCAATAAAGAAATATACGAGATGGAAGCGTGGTAAATATACCTGAAAGAAAAGTTAGTTGAAGCATAAATCAGAGATAGCAGTTTGCATCTCTACATAAATAAATGGACAATATCAATTGAGCAATAATACTTTGGTTAATCAACACTTAAATAAATGTTCTCGAAATTGTAGTTAGTTATACAGGGTTATTCACGTTATATGCCACGAAGTATTATGACTAAATTGCTTGATTCTTTGAAAGAAGTTTGCATTTTGGGATGGATAGGTGTCTAGTGGAGCTACATTTTAAAATTATTTTCATAATATACAGGGTGTCCAAGAAACAAAGCGTATCAAAGTTGTATTTTTTAAATAAAACACTCCTTATATTATTTTATTTTCAGTTTCTACTATCAAAATGAAAGCGAGTTTCGTTAGATTTCCGAAGCCTAAACCTTATGGTTTTTGAAATATTTTCTATTTTGTGAAAATGTAGCAACAATTAAACAATTAAATTTTCAACATCACTTTTGGTTTTTATAAACCAAATTTGACTTGGGGGTTTAGTAATTGTTCAAGTTTTGTCTAGCACTTGTAAAACATTGACTAATGCTTACAGAGTGTACGAAAATCATTAATAATGATCACAAGCTTTGAACGGTAACGACTTGTTTAGTTTAAATACAACACCCTGTATTTTATACCAATGTAAAATTTAATTCTCTATCGAATACTATTATACTTTCCTATAGCTAACTGTTCCCATTTTGATTGAAAATGCTCATTTTTGGAATGCAAACTGATTTTTAACAAATTTATTTATCAAAAATTCATAGTCACATATGGAATTTTGTTATTTTGACAAGTCAAAATAATTATGAGTTGTCAGTTATTTCATTTACAACAGTGATTTTTTGTAATTCGTCCTATAGTGATAGTTTGTGGTATCTATTCTTTTTATCATTCAAAATGGTTTTTCAAAAAGAAGAACGGATCGTCAAGATTTTTAATCTTGGAAAATGTCAGCAAAACTTTACTGGCATCGCGAGTTTATGGTGAAAGATTCCCTAACAGAAATCATCCAGATAAGCAGGTTTTGTAAGACTGTTGGCTCAATTTAAACAAACGGGGAGTGTTCAGTATGAAAAACCCAACAAAATAAAGTCTGTGACAGAGAACGAAAACATCGAATTCGCGGTTATTACCTTTGTAAAAGAAAATCCTCCTATAATGTCAAAATCAAATATCAAGAAACCACAACCTTAGCCAAACAAGCATCTCAAAAATTCTTAATAAACATTATAAAATCCAACTTCATCAAGAACTTTCCAAAAACGATTTTTAGAAACAGGTTGAGTGTTGTACGTGGGCGTTAGACAAAGTGGCAGAAAACGAAAACTTTGTAATATTGTTTTATTTAGTGATGAATGTGCGTTTCGTAGCAATGGATCCGTTAATAAGCAGAATTTTAATTATTGTTCAGATTCCAACTCGCAACGATTTAGAATAATTAATAATCAGCACAGATGGTCAGTGAGAGCGTGGAGTAAAATAATGGGCCCATATGTAATTGGTCCTTATGTTTTGAAGAATTCTTAAATGGAACATTGTTTTTGGACTTTTTGTAAAAATCAGCTTCCAATCTTATTACAAGACATTCCGTTAGACATAAGAGCAAGGTTGTGGCTACAAATGGATGGAGCTTCCGCACATTTCCATTGAGATGTCCGAGAATATGTAAAATGTTCAGTTCCAAAATTGGTGGATTGGAAGAAATGATTTTCAGAATTGGTCTCCAAGATCGCTCGAATTGACTTCACCGGATTTCTTTTTATGGAGATACGTAAAAGAAATGATTTATAATACACCTGCAACGACACCAGATGATATGAAGGAGTGCACCAGAGGAGCTTTTGGAAACATAAACCCAGAAATGTTGGAAAATGTTGCTGAAGGTTTTAGAAACAAAATAAGTTCGTGTTTAGAGTTAGTCGGTTGTCATTTTGAACACTTATTATAAACCATTATTGTTTGTTTTACCTCTTTTCACCATTCTTTTATATTCATTCTTATTTATTTAAACTGTTACTTATTTAAAAAAATTGTCAATCTTATTTTTTTCCTCAATATTTCATAGGCTATGAATTTTTAATATCTAATAAATTCGTAAAAATCAATTTGCATTCCGAAAATGAGAATATTTTCAATGGAAATATGAACAGTTAGCCATAGGAAAGTATAATAGTATTCGATAGAGAATTAAATTTTACATATGCCATTGGTATAAAATACAGGGAGTTCTATTTAAATTAAGATTTTCATACACCCTGTATACATTAATGTTTCAAAAGTACTAGACAAAACTTGATCAACTACTAAATCCCAAGTAAAATTTGTTTAAAAAACCAAAAGTGATGTTTAAAATTTAATTGTTAAAATTATTGCTACATTTTCACAAAATATAAATTATTTTAAAAACCGTAATGTTTAGGCTTCGAAAACCTAACGAAACTCGCTTTTATTTCGATAGTAGAAACTGAAAATAAAATAATATACAGGGTGTTCTATTTTAAAAATACAACTTTTATAGGTTTTGTGTGGCTCTACTAGGCCCCTATCCATCCCAATCAATCAATCAATCACTTTATTTACAAATTTCGATATAATATGATATACAGTTTCTTTATATTACAAGAATATATTTCCTTTTTGATAAGAAAAAAAATTAAATTGAAGGGAAGAAACTTAAACAAGAAGCTGCTGCACTGTAGTTGTTCTTGCATGTGCAGGAGAAGCATCAGTATAAGTACAAAGGACATAAATCAGAGTTTTAAGTGTCTTCTACTGTGGCTAAAAGCCTTTATTTATTATTTAATTTTTTTTAATTAGTAAATTCATGTTTAAATAAAAAAAACATTATAAAGGGATTAAAAGACATGTCTAGACGTAATGAAATGAAATGATGGTCACAAAGTAGTCAGAAATAGGATGTTATTCTGTTGGATAAATATTGTTGCTGTTTTTTTGCAAACAAGTGGTAGTTATGGAGGTTTTTTATTTTCAAGGGGAGTAAATTATATAATTTAGGGCGACAGAAAGTAACAAAGCTGTGTTTAATATTTTTCCTCACTTCAGGCAAATGACTAATTTTTGCTTTTTGTTTCTAGTGTTGTGTTCATGCATTATGGGCATGCGTATTGTTGGATTCCTGTATAAGAAGCACAGGTCAGCTTTTATGTATTTTGTCTTAACATTCAACATGTGACTTTCTTTGTATGAGAGATCAGTAGGGAAATAGAGGCTTTTGGCATATATTATTTTCAGTATCAACTTATGTGTAAATTCAATTTGTTTAATGTTACTGTTGTGAGCTCCTCCCCAAATAGAAATGCAGTAGATTATTAGTGAGTCAACAAGAGCATAATATAAATTTTTAAGCATGTTCAAATTTTGAAAATAATTAGTTTTGCTAAAGATATGAATAGTCTTACGTAATCTCGTATTCAATTTTTCAGTATGATATTTCCGCCAGCATCAATTGATGCTAAATCATTTATATAGATTAAAAAAAGGAATGGGCCCAACACATTCCCTTGTGATATGCCACATGTTACAGTTGTTGGTAAACTTACTACATTGTTTAATTTGACCATTTGATGTCTGTTGGACAAATAACTGGTTAGGAGATCCAGTGGTAATTCTCTGATACCAATGTGGTTCCATTTCTGTAATTGAATGTCTTGTTGTACTGTATCGAAAGCTTTTGCCAAGTCCAAAAATATAGACATGACTTGATTGTTAGCATCTAAGGCTTCAACAATATCGCTTGTTAATTTAAAAACAGCATTTTCAGTAGACCGATTTCCACGAAAGCCATATGTGTTTCCGATAGTAAGTGTTTTTTTTCCCAGGTATTTTATTATTTGCACTTTCATGGCTTTTTTAATTAGTTTGGCTAAATGTGTTCATTATGTTAATTAGTAATACCCCTTCTTGTAAAACAACACTCATCCGTAAATAAAATTTTTCTGGCAGAAGCTTAGTTTTACTTCGAGGTCGATAGATACTAGCTCTTGTACTCTTTGGAGGTGATATGGATGCAACAACTGTTCCCTCAGACGTTGATCTTCAACTCGTTTTAAAATTTCTTCCTCAACCTCCAATGTTGTAAACGTACGATTCTGTGCATAATCAATAGTTACAGGAGCAAAATTTTAGACTTTTCGAAGACGTCTTAAATGTTTGGTGGTTTGCATACATATATTTGGAAATCTTTCTTGGTATGCTTTCACTGACTGTCGACCATTTCCTTGACAATAACCATAAACTAATATCATATTGCTGAAAAACCAGGGGAGCAGATTGAAGAAATTATCATCTCTCTGTTAAAGAATCAATTGAAACTTGATGATGTTACGCTAAAAGATATTGATAGATGTCATCGAGTGGGAGCAACTAATAGAGAAAAAACCAGATGCATAATTATTAAATTTACAACATATCGCATGAGACAGCTAGCATATAAAGCAAAAAAATGCCTTAAAGGAACAGGTATAATAATGTCGGAAGATTTGACTAGAATTCGTTTAGGTCTTTTTAAGAAAGCCAAGCAAAACTTCCAAGAAGCATGGACAATTGATGGAAATATCTTTTAAAATGCAAAATCAGGTAGTCAAAATCGACACAGAAGATCAACTGAATAATATCATCGCCAAGAAATAGCTATTATATCACCAGTGTGCGAAATCTGATTGTTAATCATGGTAAATATTTAGTATAAAATCGCATTAAAGCACATAATTGATTTTTTACCTTTTTTTATTTTTTAATTGTTTTAATATCTTCAAGATATGAATTTTTATACTTTAAATAGTTAAATTGAGTTAATTAATAGTAGAAATATTACAGATTATTGTTATACTGCTATTATTATGTTTGAAATGGAGCATTCGAAATTAAATTAAATTAGTTTCTTGTAGCTGGTGATAATTTAAATAATTAAAAAAATTTTTTTTATTTGAATAATTATAAAAACATTTTACTGAGCATAAATCTTTATTTTAATTAATTACTTCTGTCTGCTAAAGTACTAACTCTGTATATAATATTAGAAATATAAATATTTTATAGTATTATTAAATATGGAAAGTATACAATATATGGAGGAACTAGATAATAATATCCAAAATTGTGATAACAATTATTATGTTGATTTAGACATGTTAAAAGAGGCACTCATAACGAAGGGTTCTTGCAATGACATAAAAATCTGGCAACAAAACATAAGAAGTATTAATAAAAATTTTGATGAAATCGTAACGTTGTTAGAGGCTCTCACAGCTGGTGGGATTGATATAGATATAATTGTATTAACGGAAACATGGCAAAACAATCCAGACTATTACAGTATTCCTAATTACAATGGCTATTACACTTTGGCAAGTTTCAATCAAAATGATGGTGTTACAATTTACACAAGACACAACATAACAGCTAGCTATACCATTTATAAATACAATGAGGTAACCTTTTCAAGATTGATTTGTGGAAAACATAACACAATATACGGTTTGACATGTATCTATCGACCACCATCAACATCTGTAGATCTTTTTATCGGAGACTTACGTTACTATTTAGCTAATATACAGTTTGAGCAAGTAGAACTTATAGTAGGGGACATGAACATAGATTTGTGTGATTCAGTGAATCCTGTAACGCTAAAATATCTTAATACCTTAGACGAGTATAATTTTCGTGTAGCAATCAGCAAAGCAACCAGGGTAACATCAACTACAAAGTCATGCATTGACCATGTATTTACTAGAGTTCATACTACACTCCATTTATCGCAATTTTTCAGTAACACATACATACTTCAGAATTCAATAACTGATCACTATTCGACATTCACACAGCTACAAGCTAAAACTGCATTACATACTGTGAATCAGATTGATTGCAAGTCAAAATGTAATAATAATATTAAAACTATAAATTATAGTAAGTATGTAAGGTTATGTACTGAAGAGAACTGGAATATTGTACTTAATAGTGAAGATATTAACTTTGCAACTAACACTTTCATAAACATAATAAAAACTAACTTAAATAATTCAATAGATACTAAATTTGTAATACATAAAAAAAAGCCATGGGTTACAACAGCTATTGTTGGTGCGATTAAGCAAAGAGATTCGCTAAAAAAATTAGTTCTAAAAGATCCTACAAATGCACATATTGCTGCATATTATAAACATTATAGAAATTTTGTAACCAAAATGATAAGAAAAGCAAAATATGATTTCTATCGCAAAAAGATATCTCAAGCTAAAGGTAATCCAAAACAAATCTGGAGAATAGTAAACGAGGTAACAAATAAGGGTATACAAAATCACAGTCGATAGATTACATATGTAATGATAATGGTGACAAAATAGAAGATCAGCTACTTCTTGCCAGTTTGTTCAACAATCATTACTCCACAGTGGGGATTAAAATGTCACAAAAAATACAACGAGTTGATCCAATCTGGGAAAAACATGCTAAAATTAGGGATGCAGAAACTCATTATACCTGGAGCCAACAACGGACGACGAAATCATCAATCATATTGACACATTAAAAATAACGCAGCAGCAGGGATAGACTCCATACCAAATAGGGCACTAAAGAGATTAAAACGGTAATTGCTTCACCCCTTAAACATATCATAAATCTAGGATTTCAACATGGTCAATTCCCGGAGATTCTAAAGCGTGCAGTAGTGGTGCCAATATATAAAAAGGGAGATAAACATGACATTAATAATTATCGTCCTATATCACTAATAAGTAGTGTGGCTAAAGTATTTGAAAAAGCTATTAAAAAGAGACTAGTGTCATTCTTAACTAAATATAAATTATTTGCAAAGTCGCAATTTGGTTTCAAGGAAAAGTTATGTACGGAAAATGCTATTTTCTCACTTGTAAGTGATGTAGTTGATGCTTTAGATTCGAACAATAAGAAAATTGGCGTGTTCTTAGATATATCCAAAGCATTTGATACTCTACAACATCACATCTTATTACAGAAGTTAGAACATCTAGGTATTAGAGGTTTGCCAAAATTACTATTGCAGAATTATTTATCGAACAGAACCCAGTTTGTTAGAATCAAAAACTATGTAAGTGAAGCGACAATAATCACATGTGGCGTCCCACAAGGAACTGTTCTAGGCCCCCTTCTTTTTCTGCTATATATTAATAACTTAGAAAGCTTACAATTAGAATGTAAAATAACATCATACGCAGATGATACTGTCCTAACATTTGAAGGCCTAACATGGGATGAAACCATAAATAAACTTAACACAAGCATGAAGATAATTAAAAACTATTTTGATTCAAATCTACTAACGTTAAACATGAATAAAACAAAGTTTATCACTTTTTCCTTATATAAACCCCAACAACCTAACCTGAATGAAATCAAAATTCATCATTTCCAATGTGGGATGCACTCTAACTGCTCTTGTGAGGACATAATCTATAAGGCAACCAAAATACAGTACCTGGGAGTGATAATAGATGAACATCTTAGATGGGATACACATGTAGAGTTACTGATAAAGCGTATCGTAAAACAATTCCTGTCTTTTGAAACTAGAAATGTATTACAAATAAAGGCACTCAAGGTTTTATATTATGCACTAGTTGACTCCTTATTAATTATGGTATTGTTTGTTGGGGTTCGGCATATGAGGAAATCTTGAAACCAATTGAAATAACACACAAGTCAGTATTAAAATTATGTTTAACAAACCTAAATTGTACTCTACTAATGGGTTATATACAGACAGTAATATATTAAACGTAAAACAGAAATACCATGAAAAGCATCTATTGTTTTCTACATAAAATTCACAAATAAGAAACTGCTTATTCACTCATATGTATCATACAAGGGATAGATTAAAACAAGTCTGTATTGTACCAAAATTAAGAAATCTGTTAAGCAGAAATTTATCGCCTATCAGGGCCTTAAGTTATACAATCTTTTGCCACTTCAATTACGGAATATAAACAACCATAATCTATTCATAAAAATTACTAGATATATTTTAGAAAATAATAAAACTTAAGAGCAATTGTAGACGGGTGTGCCACCAACTGCGAAATAAACCTACAAATATGCTACATTGAAATATTATAGTACTAATCACTTCATATGGCACATGCAAGAACTCTTTGTTCTTAGGTGCCTTATTCTTAATTTATATTGTTACTCCATATTAAAGCATATATTTAAAATATGAAATAATTTGTTAGCATTACTTGTACTTATTATTATTAATATATCTATCTATCTATCTATCTATCTATATTGGTAATTTCTGCATTAGTGTAGGGTACGGCCATAGCGAAAAATTCAAGAATGAAATGGTAACTGTTAAAATTATGATAAAAATTTGTTAGACTGAATCGTTTGACAATAATCTTCTGTAATTAATAACAATACTTAACATTGTATAGTCGTTGCTATGATTCATGTTAGTATTCAATAAAACATTTAAATTCGATTATCTCAGAAATGGCTGCTCGAAGCGACATCTACAAGGTATACCTTTATTGGCGAAAAAATGTCACGGAATAAGAATTTTGAACCAGAAATTGAATATACCAAGGCATAAAAGTTATGGGGCTTATGTAAGCAAAGGGCTGCCGGCGGTGCCCTCGGTGAAGTACTTCAAAATTATTATCAAATATGAATTTCTCATCTTAAAAAACCCTTAGACTTGTGGTGTCGAACAGATGTATACAATAAACACAATTGTACTTTAGAAATAAAAGCCGAGCCTTACAGAAGTCATTTCACCTGCTAGTGACAGAAAGCATATCAACTGGTTTTGGTTTTTAGCTTCGTACTAAATGGAAAATTTACGGGATGCGCCATGTTGTTTAATTTTCTCAACAGATAGCCATCGTAATATTTCCATATAACTGCTTTCTAAAACGTCTTCAGAAGCATCTCTTTAAAATACCATGGAATGAATGACTTCATAAAACTGCATTACGTTTTGTAATTAAATATCTTTTTCAGATGTTAAAAACAATTTTCATCACTAGATAAAACTATACTTTATTGTACTATTAATTGAGCATCATTTATAATTTGAATAAATTTCTAAGTGAATAGTCACATACTGCTATTAGAACTGAATTGCTATTATGCAAATTGTACGACCCTAGTTTTCCAGATATCTTTCTATTATCTGTCGGAGTTGGCTGATAGCAAACAAGCCGTATAATCTATGATTGATGGAATCTGAAATTAATGATGTGTTCATATACGAAAGCAGTGTATGTCGACACACTACAAGTATGCAACCAACAATGTTCTTCGATGTAATCGGAAAGAGAACATTAATACGCTATTAAACATGGTAGGTATGAAATAAGCGGAGATAATGAATTAGTACAGTGTGAAGTAAAATTTGCTTCGCGTTAATATATGTCCACCGCCTTCCAGAAGCAGCATCGTTGATGTTCTAAAACTATGTCTGGTATAACTTGTGGGACTATCCAATTTTAAATAGTCAGCAATTTTTTGTAGTAATTTGGCCGAACTCTTTTTTTTTGTTAATTGATTTATGTTGTTATTCATTACTGCTTTTCCCGCTTGGCATCAGTTATTACTATAACCCCAGGTGTAATATATTACACTCCAAATTTGGTTGCAATTGTTGCTGTCAAACGGGTATATCTAACAATTAAAAATAAGCCAAAGACTTACCTGCTTAATAACTGAAGCCAAAGACACCCTCTGGTCGTCTTCAGGTGGATCCGGGTGGTGTGGGATTCAGTTTTTGATGTATAAACCAGATTGTGGAAGCGAAGTGCATTGAACCTACACCTTTAAAGAACACAATATATAAAGGTAATTCGACTGATAAATGATACAAAAGGAACACTGCACTGAATTAACGTGCACCGCCGTTTTATACTTCAATACTGTTTGATAGTCGATAATCAAGTCCTTTGTTTTAAAACACGCTGTTTGCACAAACTTGTTGGTGTCCCTTCCATACAACGCTTCTCATTCGCTAAACATAATAGGCGCACTTTGTTCAAGACGTGGGAAAATATGTGCTTCTCAGGACACCAATAATTTATGGTTCCTTCACCTCTAGAAGTCTCCTGTTTGTAATATTAAAACAAAAGCTTTGTGCGCTACATGCCTAACAACGCCTTTATTTGCTTGAAATTGTAAAAAACAGCGAATAATCAGTCTTCGACCATAATAAAGCATACTTTCTGAATACTTCTACAAAATTTGGACCATTCATTGAAGCAGTGATAGTAAAAGTTCGTGATTTATTAGTTTTGGTATCAGAAATATTTATTATGATAATTGATTGTTGGTCTTGAATATCACCAACAATTAAATTTATTAGTTCAGCACGTCTACATGTTCCTGATACTCCTACAATAAAAACTGTTTTAAAAAAGATCAAAATGTATTACTTTTAGAGTAAATTATCTTTTTACCTTCATTAATGTTTTTTCGTGTGCCTTACTAGAAAGGACAACTTTCTTCCCTCATAATGATGGTACAAGTTTCATTTTGCGTCTCTAGGGAGGAAAATATTTTTCTTCCCCCAAATATTTAAAGATCAGTGTACTATGAAATCAAATAGGTTTAAAACAAAATAAGGTATTGTGCTGTGTCTCACTAACAGTATGGCCATTTTAAAAGCCATACAATTAAGATATTTTAATATTTGCGTGTTAAAATTTTGAATTTGAATAAGCATGCATATCATCAGTACACTTACTACCGTAAGTTAAAAATGTAACAACAGTTCTGTAAAAACACTTTGTCAAAGTAGTTTTAAGTTTATTTCGTGCTAAACTTTCTTTCAACTTTATTCTACATTTTATACGATCGAAAGTGATTAAGCGATATGCACTTCAAATACTCCTCCTGACATTCTGGAAGAAGCTATTATAGCCAGTACTAATTTACTTCCTCAAAAATTGAAAGAACAGTATGAGAAACAATTACAAACAGTTGGAGTTGGGCTGAAAGTAAGAACATAAAGCGTCTATTCGAAAACAGTGCTGGTTTATTTTTCAATAAAAAATAAGACCTTAAAATCATCTACACTTTGGTCCTGACTATAAATATTGAATAATGCAGACAAAATGAAAATTTATTCTAAAAATAATACATTTTTAATGTTTTTTTTAAGAGGTTCTTATTGTGTATCAGGAGCATGCAGATTTGACGAATTAATAAAATTAACTGTAGATGATATTCAAGGCTAACAATTAATTATTATAATAAACATTTCTGATACCAAAACTAATAAACTACGAACTTTTACTATTAGTGCTTCAAGAAGTGATCCAAATTTTGTAGAAGTATTTGGAAAGTATGTTTTATTACGACCGAAGATTGATTATTCATGATATTTTTAAGCTTTCAAGCAGCAAAATGCGTAAATCAATTAATAGAAAAAAATACTATGGCCAAATTACCACAAAAAATTGCTAAATATTTAAAGTTCGATGGTCTCACAAATTATACCAGACATAGTTTAAGAAGAACATCAGCAACACTACTTGTGGAAAGCGTTGGAGATATTTTAACGTTAAAAAACACTACAGTTAGATATCCACAAATATAGCAGAAATCTATATTGAAGAATCCATTACAAATAAAAACTAAAACTTATCATCAAATTATGGGAAATAATAATAAAGGAAATGTAGATATACATACATGAACTTGGTATTTCTAGCGACTGTAATAATTATTCTGAAGTTTTTGTTAAAAACAGCACAAAGTGGGAAGAAGCTTCGTTATCTACTTCGCAAGATTTTAATATTAGTGACTAAAACTATACTATAAATATGACTAATAACTATTCCTAAATTACATTATTTACCTATTTGTTTTTAATAATATTCTTTAAATTTACTTTTTCATTTATAATTTGTCTGTGTAGAAGTAATTCTGTATTACACTGTAGGAAAATACCTTTTCCTTCCTTTGGGGATTTTCTTCCTTCTGCTTCGTGCTGGGAAGCAAATCGCCCTCAGGCCGGTAAAGTTGCAGTTTCCTTCCTCGCAAAACCAATAGCTATTACAAATATATTGTATGTTATTTTTTTCCTAAAAGAAATTAATTTACAATAATTCACCACATACGGTCCATGTAAAAAAATGCATCTGCTTTGTACAAGCATTTGTTAAAGGAGATTTTATTGTAAGATAATGATAAAAAAAGGTCATACGAATTGTCATGTATAAACTTAGCTCTGGATTCACTTTGGGAAACCGAAGTATGTACTATTTTCTAGCAAAACACAAAAAGATATTGTCATTAACGTAGGTTACTTTTTAAGTTAATCCTTACTGTTCAAAATTGATATGTTCAAGTATACAATACCAATCAATTAAGCTTTCAGTTACATTGCACTGTGGCATTTTACAATTTTGTCCATTTTCTGTACATTTTAACTTCGGATTTGTATTCTGTTCAGACTACCTTATGATTGGACTAATGTTCCAATTCTGCCATAATAATTCAACAATTAGCTTTATCTTTACCCTAATGCATCTTATCACCCTTCCCCAATGCTGTGCTTATTTTTTACATATAAATGTGGAGCCAACAAAATACCTAATTCTTGTCGCTTCAGTTTAATTTGCACTTTTTCAAGATCTTGCATGTCAGTAAGTGCACCACCCTTTCTGTAAATTGTCATTTTGTTAAGTCCTTGGCAAATATATTCAATAACATTGGGACGTTCACGTTTGCATTTCTATGATGCCTATGAAGTTTGTTAGGTGCAACTTGGGTTGCATATCTACAACATCTTTCCCTATCTAACAATCTCTGAATTTTGAGTTTTTCATGCCAACGAGTGTGGTAACTAACATATATGCATGTTAATTAGTATATAATGCTATCAAATGTGTTTTTCAAAATTTTAATATTTACTTTCAACCTGCTTCTTTTAAATTCAACAATCTTAATTCGTGTTTTTGGTTCAGTAATTTCATACGTTATTAAATTGGACTGATTTCAACTGTAGATTATTTTTCGCTGTGTAACTAACCAAATATTTTATGCTCACTCTAAAAATTTCGTTTTAAAGGTCCCCATATAATAATTATTTTTTATTACATCTAAAGTCATTTTTCATAGAAAACAACGTTGCCAATATTTAGATGTAACTAACTCAACAATTTCAGTAAATGTACTGTGTTATTTTTCACATGTTTAATATTTTTTGTACAAGCATTGCAATTGTGTATGTTATATATTGATGCACAGTTTGGTAGTGCCAGTTGATGAAAATAAAACATAAGAGAGAGTCAATATCTTTGAATGAAAAATTAGATGTTGGTGTATAAACCTTACTGTGACAGGCCCACCTCTTATAAATATAAATATGTATTTTACGTTAGGGTGAAGGTAGTAGTGGGAACGTAGGGTGAGCGCCCGTACCAAGAAGGGAGATGCGTGAGTGCTACGGTACTGGTTAGACGTGCTCTCTAAGTTAAAATCACAGTGCGTGATACAGTTATTGTAGCTGAATGTGGTGAGCTTGTTCTAATTTAAGGGTTTATTTGTAGTGATGGTTATTTTAATATCACTACTATTTAATATTTCTATATGTATTGCTTTGACCACTGAATTATAACCATAAAAACACATGTTGTTTGTTTGTATTCTGCATATAACTACTTACAAGAACCCCTGATTAATTAATCATCCTGTTGATAACAGTCCTACATTCTCATTTGTAATACATACTATACGATTTTTACCAAAAAGTAAAATCCTTTAAAAACCTTTTTGTAGGTTTGTATGGCTTATGGGATTATCATTTTCGATTTGGTTGAATAATAAGTTACGTAGAGCAGTTCCACGTCGTCAACTGTTCATGCATATTATTCGCCGCTCAGCAATTTTAATATTTGTGGGTTTTGTAATAAATTCACATGGGAAAACGGTGCCATTAACTGAAGTACGATTTCCTGGAGTATTACCACGCATTGGACTAAGTTATTTAATCGCAGGTGTTGTTGAAACAGCCTTTGCTAAGAGGTCCTTTTCTGTAAACGAGGTATTTTGTGTAAGTTATCATAAACCTTTGTTATAAATTGTTCTATTTCAGTATGGTCGCTTTTCATTTTTACAAGATATTTTAGTTGCTTTACCACAATGGTTTATCATGGGCATCTTTTTAATGATACATTTATTAATAACATTTTTCCTCGATGTCCCAGACTGTGGTAAAGGTTACTTAGGACCTGGCGGCCTTCATGATTTAGGACATCATATGAATTGTACTGGCGGAGCTGCTGGTTACATCGACCGTATGGTTTTTGGGAATCACATGGATCAACTTCCAACTTGCCGCAATGTGTATGAAACTAAAATCAACCATGATCCTGAAGGTAATTTTATTACATATTAAATACTAACATATGCACTGATATAACATTATATAGGAAAGTACATAAACTAACTTAAGCGCATTAGTTAGAGAAAGTTCTCTTCTTCTTAGTGCCATACCTGTGAGCACAGAAACATTTTACTATATCTATCGTTAATTATTACACAAAATGATAAAAATAAACATTAACAGAAAGCAAAATATCCAATAATCAAGTGGCAGTGTCATCCTCTCCAAATTAATTATAAATCTGTAGTAAAAAAAGACTATATAAAATTTATGCATGCAAGGTTTACTGAAAATTATTTCACAAAAGTTGTTAATTATTTATAAATGCAATTTGTGTATAATAAAAGTTAAAATGTTAGTCATTATTGGCTGCACAAATACTGTTATTTTAAAAATGAGTGGTGCTTCAATGTTAAGCAACATTTTCAACAAAGTACATATTTAACATGGTTTTAGACATTCGATAAAAAAAATCAATTAAAATAGAACGTTTTATGCTTCTTAATGCATGAGCAGCTGCATGTTCTGTTCCTATGACTAAAAATTATGAGTTTGTGTAATTTTATGCCACGAGTCATTTTATCATTATTAGTTCATTAAGGGCCATTTGCACCAACGAATTTAACTAGAGCTAATAGATAAGTAAAGCTTAAACTGATAGATCTTATTGCACCGTATACAAAGTCACACTTAAACACCCCCTAAATTAAGCTGGATGGTTCTCGGTTTAAACGCCACTTAACCTATAAGTGGCCGATGTGTATGAATGCCAGTTTTGCGACAGCTTTATTAATATTCTGAATAAAGTATTATATATCGGTTTAATCCTATCTGCAGGACTACAATCGAATAGATTACAAAATGATAGAACAGCTGTTTAATGACGATATGGACGTGAACAAAATTATTGATTTTGTATTTCTGAGACGCATTAATATTAGATCAAACTTTATGGAAGACATGGGCAATTTAACTTTTTCAAAAACTTCAGATTGTACAAGTAACCGGCTTTACGATTTTAATCATTATAGAACATAACTAATTGGGTCCTCTCTGCCGTTATTCCATTTCAAAATCAATCAAACTAGATATGGCGTGGTTGTGAAAGGTCAATATTGTTATTGTGAAATGTCGTATTAACCATTTACATACCACAGAACTACAAATTCCTTCAAATTTTACACCGTTGCCTAATATTCTTTAGGTTTAGTTAAGCTTTAATTGAATGGCTGTCGTGCAAGGCACTGTTTTTAACTGGAGCTTAAAATATTAAGGGTGGCTTAGTTAAACTATCATAAACATCCTGTCGGTGCAAATGGCCTTAAGTAATAAAAGTTAACATTAAAATATTTTAATAACTTTTGGTTATTTTTATAATACTAATAAATCGAAACTAACATAGATTCTCAAGGCTTAAAGTATAGAAAATTTGTTGAAAATATAGTAAATTACTTAATATTTATGTTTCTAAAAAAAAAAACTTGCAAATAGCACCAGTTTTATATTTATATCATCATCATCATTAGGTCTTCCTGGAACTGAATAGACATGTACCCTCATTGTTTCTTATTCTGAGCTAACCTACACATTTCCCTGAAATTTCCACAGTCTGCATCACCAGTTCCAGGACCGAAGACCTAATGATGATGATATAAACACAAAACTGTTGCTATTTGCAAGTTGTTTTTTTTAGAAAATTTCCATGTTAAGTTTTATATATTTTTAAGCAAAAAAAAAACCCAAAACAGAGCAGGACAACATAAATATTAATTAATGTAATTTATTATATTTTCAACAAATTTTCTATACTTTAAGCCTTGAGTACCTCCTCTTTTCCTATCTCTTTTGAGGTTTTAATTGCATAAAACCTTTCATAATATGAGAACTAACTAAATAATAAATAACAACGACCCAGGTGATTACTGACTACCAATATGGTAAATGAATTAGAACTTTTACACCGCAATTCCTTCAACCTATTGATAAATTAAACATTTGTCTGTTCTTACAGGTGATGTTTTAGTTTAATTAAGACCTTATTCATAACCTTAAACTATTATATCTAGAAGAAGTCACAATGTTAAAATTATTTACTTAAAAACACAAATTATATATTATAAATGCCCTAACATGTGGGATGGTGTTGCAATAAACTTATTTTTTAATTTTTAACTGATATAATTTCAACCACTTGCAAAAATTTGTTTGATGTTGAAAGCAGGTAGTTATGGTCACATCTGATTTAAATGTTATTTAATAAATACCAGACTTGCTAAACTTTTGAGAGATAAGCACATGAGTTCAATAACAATCGAATTGAGCTATAAGGTTGCATTGAATTACTTAAGTAGATTTAAATTGGTATTTAGATCAGAAGTTGTTGTTCTAGTGTACTTTCCGTCAATTATATAAATATGAATATATTGTTTTGTCAATTATATAAATATGAATATACTGTATAAGGACATTATAAAAATGAACCAAATCTACAATATATACGCAACATTTCAAAACCAATGTGAACCCCTTAACATTTTCATGTTTCTTTGTTACGTATTAAATCAATTTGTTTGTGTGAGGATTAATCAGTTATTTAGCGTTTCTTACCTTTCCATCCTATGTCCCTCCTTGTATTTGGACTACTTTCTTTTAAGTTATGTTTTTCTGTTTTTGCTTTTTCTTGTTTAATTTATATTTTTTATTCTTGTATTTACTTATTTAACATCTTTTTTTATATTTTATTACTTTTGCATATCTCCGTTTTTGATTTGTTGCCTACTTTGTAAATTGGATTTCTTAAGCCTGTTTAGTAGTTTAAATAAATAAATTATATATACAGGGTGGGAAAGATTTCAATGGCAGTATGGGGATCTCGGAAACTATAAGAGCTAGAAAGTTGGTTAAATGGGAAAAAACTTGTGCAATTATAAGCTCAACTTAAAACTAAAAAAAATAAATGTATCTCTGTCCGTTCTAAAAATATGGCGTAAAAACCAAAATTTACCAAATTCGAAAATGCTTAATAACTCCTATACCATTATAGCTATAAATGTGAAACTTGGCTCGTTTACATAAGTCATTAGTAGGAATTCAACGAAATGATCAGAATTTTTCGAAACCTTCTGTATTCAGAGATGCGACTGTCAACTTTTTTATTTTTTATGGACACCATATTGAATTTTTGCAGATTTTTGTTGTCTAAAATTCCACACCAAACGTTTACTGAATATCTAATTTGCGGTTTTCTTTCTTTAATTAAGTAGGGATTTTCTTGAGCGTAGTAGTACACATTTTTTCTATTAAAAATGCCACAGTTAGTGAAACTTGTTTCGACACACCACAATATCTTTCTGCTAAAACTTGGGTTAAAACTTAATTTCGTTTGCATCCATTGAGAAAAAGCAAGTCGTCGTTCATCGTCTCGGGTGCAATTTTTGTACTGGAATGAATTTGTAATCATGATACTTGTTACGTTTTATTATAGCACAAACACCACAATCAGTAATCCCACATTCGCGAGAGATATTCCGACTAGATGTTTGTGGGTTCAGATGTAACTGTGCTAATACATTAGTATCACTGATATCTGCATGTTTACTATATCTTCCTCGCTGCTTGTTAAAGGATCCATGAGTTTTTAAGGTGTCGTAGACTCTTACAAAAGCCATTCTGGAAGGCTGTGGTCGTTCTGGGTAAAGTTCTGAATATCTATGCTCAGATGTAATAGAATTTCGATGGCATTCCAAGTAAACATTGTACATATCAAATTTCTGTTCCACAGAATATCTTACCATTATGGATAGTACTATGAATATTAAATAAATTTCAATTAACACTTTTCTACTTCCACCACAATATTAAAAATTATAAATTACCAAAATAGCAAAACATGTAATGATGACAAATAACTCATTAGTTACTGTTCACTAATGACAAAACTTCATTCTTCAATTGTTTTCTAACTGTAGTGACTAGATCGCAATAAAAGTGGCAAATTTGCAATTTTATTTTATTGATAATGTTTGTTTAAAATAACAAACCACAAAGCCTAAAACCAAATTTTCAGTTTTGTTTTTTATTAAAATGCTAAAAACTACAACTGAAAATTCTTACTTTTTACTGATGACAGCACTTTATTCTTAAATTGTTTTCCTATTCTAAATAAAGACTATAATTTTCATATAAACTAAACAATTTACAATATTTCGGCCATTTTAAAAGAAAAGTATACAATGTGGTATATCAATGAATTTGTAACTTCCCTATATTAAAACTGCAAAAATCCAATATGCCGTCCATAAAAAATAAAAAAGTTGACAGTCACATCTCTGAATACAGAAAGCTTAGAAAAATTCTGATCACTTCGTTGAATAACTAATGACTTATGTAAACAAGCCAAGTTTCACATTTATAGCTATAATAGTATAGGAGTTATTAAGCATTTTCGAATTTAGTAAATTTTGGTTTTTACGCCATATTTTTAGAACGGACAGAGATACATTTATTTTTTTTTTAGTTTTAAGTTGAGCTTATAATTGCACAAGTTGTTTCCCATTTAACCAACTTTCTAGCTCTTATAGTTTCCGAGATCCCCATACTGTACATTGAAATTTTTCCCACCCTGCATATATATATATATATATATATATATATATATATAGTTGGTATGTTTCTTGACCTTTTATTTATCAAATCAATAAAAATATTCTTGAGATATAGGTCATTTATTAAAATATAAAATTATATCAACATATATTACGCGTTTGGTCTTATTAACCTTGATCACATATTAAAAATCTAAAAATATTATATATAGTTAATTAATAAAACTTACAAAATCTTACGTGTAATTTACATATTGTTTTGCATTCTACTAGACTATAATGAATGGTGAAATTTATACTAGTGTTAATATGTCCAAGCAGTATCAGTATAGATAAGATTATTTTTACATAAAGATGTGTTAATTCCTATATAATTGATTATTATTTAGTATATTTGTAAAAGTTTAATAAACATTTTTTATTTTCATATGTATAGGGTGTTTTACTTAAACTGTGTTAGTTAGAATCGTAATATAAAAATTAAACGGCTTTATTATTAATGTTAGTCATTCTTTAAAATTATTTTTAAAATTATGTGAAATATTATAATTTATTTAATGTATTAAATTTTAAAAATTATTATGTCAGATAATCGTGTATGTTTCTATTGTTCTATGTTATTGTTATATTAATGTGTGAACAATTAACTACTAAAAATTAAAATTAATATAACAAAGAATAAAACAAAACAAAAATAAAGTACTTGAAATATAACACAAGTGTAAAATATAAAATGCAATAAAATAAAATAATCTAACAATAAAAATAACAATAAATATCAATATAACTAAACAAATATAACTAATACAAATATAAATAAAATAAATGAATATAAATAATATAAATAAAATAAATATAATAATATAAATATAAATAAAATAAATAATAAAATCACACTATTGATAATTTAAAATAAAGATAAAAATATATAAACCTGTAATGATAGGATGTAGCGTAAAAATTGACTAGATATATAATGAATGATTTAATATTATTTGTGTATAAGATTGTGGTATATGTGTGTGAAATGTTCATGATCGGTTTTACAGTTTATGCTATTATTTTGTCGTTGGATGTGAATTATTTCCAGTGTGTTTCGTTTGCTATCATTTTTCTGTGTCTATTATATTAGTATTTTCAAAGTCGAATTTATGCATTTCATTTAACGCGTGGTTAGTGAGGGCTGTATCTCTTTTATGCATTCGAAGCGGAGTATTTATGTTCATAGATTCGTTTTTCAAGATATTGTTTTGTATTACCGATGTATGAGCTATTGCATCCTGTACAGTCTATTTTATATACACAATGGGTTTTATTTTTATAGGAGTTGGTGGTTTGAATTTTGTAAATAAGGCGTTGTTACTATTATTGGGTTTATGAACTAATTTTATATTATAGTGTTTTAAACAATTTTGAATTTTGTGTGATAGCTGTTTATAGTATTTTATGCTTACATAATTTGTTTTTGTTCTGTTTTGTTGTTATTTTTATTTTGGGTTTATTATATATGAAATGTATGCATTCTTTTATGATGGGATTAAAAATTTTGTGGGTATCCATTTTGTTTTAAAGTATTTTTTATTAACTGGAGTTTATTTGATCTATTGAAGGGGTGGGTAAATTTCATAGCTCTGTTTATTAAGTTTTAATCATGTTTATTTTATAAATAACGGGCGTATTAGAGTTGTAATTTATATATCTTCCGGTCCAAATTTTTTATTATACCAGCTGGTGTGGATGCTTCCGTTGCTATTTCTTTTTATTTCAATATCTAAGTAGTGAATGGTATTATTAATTTCTTGTTCTGTTGTAAATTGTAATCTTGGATGGAAGTTATTAAATTTATTTAAGGTTTCAGTAACTTTTGTTTGTGGTATACATAATAATATATCGTCAATATATCTTTTATAAAATGTTGGTTTGTATGACAATGATGGTATAACATTATTCTCGAGTTCTTCCATTACAAGGTTAGCTATTGGAGAAGATAAGGGTGATCCCATAGCAGTTCCATGAATTTGAGAGTATATTTTGTTATCAAAGGTGAAACATGTAGATTGTAGGCATAATTTTACGGCTTGATGAATTCTTTTGTTTGATAGTAGTATATTGTTTGATAATATTCCATTTGTTCTTTATGATATTGAGGCGAGATCTATAGGTGTGTTTGTAAAAAGTGATACGACATCAAAAGAAATTAAAATGTGTCCATCTGGTATATTTTGTTTGTAAATGAATTTGTGAAAATCCCATGAGTCTTTAATATGAAATTCAGTTTTACCAATTATATTTTGTATTATATTTGCCAGAAACTTTGATAAATTGTATGTTGGTGAATTAATGTTATTTATAATCGGTCTTAAGGGTATATTTTTTTATGGAGTTTTGGCAGATCGTAAATATATGGAATTTTACCGTTGTGATTTATTAGCAAGTTTTTTTCTTCTTGTTTTATTTGGTTTTCTTTAAACAGTTTGTTCATCATAGTATTTAACGTCATTTGTATTTTCTTAGTTGGATTAAATTTCTCGATTTTGTATGTGTTTGTATCATTTAGGAGTTCGTATATTTTTTTATATATTCATTTTGTACATAACTACAGTTTTTTACATTTATCCGCGTTTGTGATTATAATATTTTGTTGTCTTGAATAAATTTTTTGTGCAATTTATTTGGTATTTTAATTCGTTTTTGGATTTTTTCATGTTAATCGCGTTTTTATGGTTAGTTAATATATTATTGATTTTATGCCTGATTTCATTTTTTATTAGTGTAGGTTTACTTTTATTACATTTTCGATACTTGCAATGATGTGGTCGTAATTAATTTTATTTAAATGTGTGGAAAATTTATTTCAAGACTTAAAATATATTTTACATTATCTGGAATTTGTATATTCGTTAAATTGGTTATCCAGTTTTCATTTATTACGAAATTGCTGTGTTTATCTTTATACTTTTGTAGGGTAATAATTTTTTTACATTGACGGGTTTTAATCTGCTGAAAAATTTTATTATATTTGTGTTGGTGGTGTTGATTAAATTTGATGAGCTCGTTTGGTTTTAGTATGTTTGTAATCTCTTGTATTGTGTTATTATAGTTACGTTCTAAATGATGTAGGTTAGTATAATTTTGTTTAATACATAGATTTAGACATTGTATATAGAATAAATTTAAAACTTAAAATACTGACCTCTTAATTTTGTGGAGAATGCAAAGTTTTTGGTTTTATTCTTAGAAATTTTGGAATAATACCTAGATTGCGACATCTTAATAGAAATATCCTTTTATTTTTTCTTTGGCTAATTTAATTTGAATTTTGTCAAATGTTTTAATTTTCTGGTGCTTGTATGCATCCATTCTTCTTCTTATTAATCCCACGTTACAATATGGTTGGTATGTTTCTTGACCTTTTATTTATCAAATCAATAAAAATATTCTTGAGATATAGGTCATTTATTAAAATATAAAATTATATCAACATATATTACGCGTTTCGGTCTTATTAACCTTGATCACATATTAAAATCTAAAAATATTATATATAGTTAATTAATAAAACTTACAAAATCTTACGTGTAATTTACATATTGTTTTGCATTCTACTAGACTATAATGAATGGTGAAATTTATACTAGTGTTAATATGTCCAAGTAGTATCAGTATAGATAAGATTATTTTACATAAAGATGTGTTAATTCCTATATAATTGATTATTATTTAGTATATTTGTAAAAGTTTAATAAAAATTTTTTATTTTCATATGTATAGGGTGTTTTACTTAAACTGTGTTAGTTAGAATCGTAATATAAAAATTAAACGGCTTTATTATTAATGTTAGTCATTCTTTAAAATTATTTTTAAAAATTATGTGAAATATTATAATTTATTTAATGTATTAAATTTTAAAAATTATTATGTCAGATAATCGTGTATGTTTCTATTGTTCTATGTTATTGTTATATTAATGTGTGAACAATTAACTACTAAAAATTAAAATTAATATAACAAAAGAATAAAAACAAAACAAAAATAAAGTACTTGAAATATAACACAAGTGTAAAATATAAAATGCAATAAAATAAAATAATCTAACAATAAAAATAACAATAAATATCAATATAACTAAACAAATATAACTAATACAAATATAAATAAAATAAATGAATATAAATAATATAAATAAAATAAATATAATAATATAAATATAAATAAAATAAATAATAAAATCACACTATTGATAATTTAAAAATAAAGATAAAATATATAAACCTGTAATGATAGGATGTACGCGTAAAAATTGACTAGATATATAATGAATGATTTAATATTATTTGTGTATAAGATTGTGGTATATGTGTGAAATGTTCATGATCGGTTTTACAGTTTATGCTATTATTTTGTCGTTGGATGTGAATTATTTCCAGTGTGTTTCGTTTGCTATCATTTTTCTGTGTCTATTATATTAGTATTTTCAAAGTCGAATTTATGCATTTCATTTAACGCGTGGTTAGTGAGGGCTGTATCTCTTTTATGCATTCGAACGGAGTATTTATGTTCATAGATTCGTTTTCAAGATATTGTTTTGTATTACCGATGTATGAGCTATTGCATCCTGTACAGTCTATTTTATATACACAATGGGTTTTATTTTTTATAGGAGTTGGTGGTTTGAATTTTGTAAATAAGGCGTTGTTACTATTATTGGGTTTATGAACTAATTTTATATTATAGTGTTTTAAACAATTTTGAATTTTGTGTGATAGCTGTTTATAGTATTTTATGCTTACATAATTTGTTTTTTGTTCTGTTTTGTTGTTATTTTTTATTTTGGGTTTATTATATATGAAATGTATGCATTCTTTTATGATGGGATTAAAAAATTTTTGTGGGTATCCATTTTGTTTTAAAGTATTTTTATTAACTGGAGTTTATTTGATCTATTGATGGGTGGGTAAATTTCATAGCTCTGTTTATTAAGTTTTTAATCATGTTTATTTTATAAATAACGGGCGTATTAGAGTTGTAATTTATATATCTTCGGTCCAAACTTTTTATTATACCAGCTGGTGTGGATGCTTCCGTTGCTATTTCTTTTATTTCAATATCTAAGTAGTGAATGGTATTATTAATTTCTTGTTCTGTTGTAAATTGTAATCTTGGATGGAAGTTATTAAATTTATTTAAGGTTTCAGTAACTTTTGTTTGTGGTATACATAATAATATATCGTCAATATATCTTTTATAAAATGTTGGTTTGTATGACAATGATGGTATAACATTATTCTCGAGTTCTTCCATTACAAGGTTAGCTATTGGAGAAGATAAGGGTGATCCCATAGCAGTTCCATGAATTTGAGAGTATATTTGTTATCAAAGGTGAAACATGTAGATTGTAGGCATAATTTTACGGCTTCGATGAATTCTTTTGTTTGATAGTAGTATATTGTTTGATAATATTCCATTTGTTCTTTATGATATTGAGGCGAGATCTATAGGTGTGTTTGTAAAAGTGATACGACATCAAAAGAAATTAAAATGTGTCCATCTGGTATATTTTGTTTGTAAATGAATTTGTGAAAATCCCATGAGTCTTTAATATGAAATTCAGTTTTACCAATTATATTTTGTATTTGTACTATCAAACAAAAAGAATTCATCGAAGCCGTAAAATTATGCCTACAATCTACATGTTTCACCTTTGATAACAAAATATACTCTCAAATTCATGGAACTGCTATGGGATCACCCTTATCTTCTCCAATAGCTAACCTTGTAATGGAAGAACTCGAGAATAATGTTATACCATCATTGTCATACAAACCAACATTTTATAAAAGATATATTGACGATATATTATTATGTATACCACAAACAAAAGTTACTGAAACCTTAAATAAATTTAATAACTTCCATCCAAGATTACAATTTACAACAGAACAAGAAATTAATAATACCATTCACTACTTAGATATTGAAATAAAAAGAAATAGCAACGGAAGCATCCACACCAGCTGGTATAATAAAAAAGTTTGGACCGGAAGATATATAAATTACAACTCTAATACGCCCGTTATTTATAAAATAAACATGATTAAAAACTTAATAAACAGAGCTATGAAATTTACCCACCCCATCAATAGATCAAATAAACTCCAGTTAATAAAAATACTTTAAAACAAAATGGATACCCACAAAAATTTTTAATCCCATCATAAAGAATGCATACATTTCATATATAATAAACCCAAAATAAAAAATAACAACAAAACAGAACAAAAAACAAATTATGTAAGCATAAAATACTATAAACAGCTATCACACAAAATTCAAAATTGTTTAAAACACTATAATATAAAATTAGTTCATAAACCCAATAATAGTAACAACGCCTTATTTACAAAATTCAAACCACCAACTCCTATAAAAAATAAAACCCATTGTGTATATAAAATAGACTGTACAGGATGCAATAGCTCATACATCGGTAATACAAAACAATATCTTGAAAAACGAATCTATGAACATAAATACTCCGTTCGAATGCATAAAAGAGATACAGCCCTCACTAACCACGTTAAATGAAATGCATAAATTGACTTTGAAAATACTAATATAATAGACACAGAAAAAAATGATAGCAAACGAAACACACTGGAAATAATTCACATCCAACGACAAAATAATAGCATAAACTGTAAAACCGATCATGAACATTTCACACACATATACCACAATCTTATACACAAATAATATTAAATCATTCATTATATATCTAGTCAATTTTTTACGCGTACATCCTATCATTACAGGGTTATATATTTTTATCTTTATTTTAAATTATCAATAGTGTGATTTTATTATTTATTTTATTTATATTTATATTATTATATTTATTTTATTTATATTATTTATATTCATTTATTTTATTTATATTTGTATTAGTTATATTTGTTTAGTTATATTGATATTTATTGTTATTTTTATTGTTAGATTATTTTATTTTATTGCATTTTATATTTTACACTTGTGTTATATTTCAAGTACTTTATTTTTGTTTTGTTTTTATTCTTTTGTTATATTAATTTTAATTTTTAGTAGTTAATTGTTCACACATTAATATAACAATAACATAGAACAATAGAAACATACACGATTATCTGACATAATAATTTTTAAAATTTAATACATTAAATAAATTATAATATTTCACATAATTTTTAAAAATAATTTTAAAGAATGACTAACATTAATAATAAAGCCGTTTAATTTTTATATTACGATTCTAACTAACACAGTTTAAGTAAAACACCCTATACATATGAAAATAAAAAATTTTTATTAAACTTTACAAATATACTAAATAATAATCAATTATATAGGAATTAACACATCTTTATGTAAAATAATCTTATCTATACTGATACTGCTTGGACATATTAACACTAGTATAAATTTCACCATTCATTATAGTCTAGTAGAATGCAAAACAATATGTAAATTACACGTAAGATTTTGTAAGTTTTATTAATTAACTATATATAATATTTTTTAGATTTTTAATATGTGATCAAGGTTAATAAGACCGAAACGCGTAATATATGTTGATATAATTTTATATTTTAATAAATGACCTATATCTCAAGAATATTTTTATTGATTTGATAAATAAAAGGTCAAGAAACATACCAACCATATTGTAACGTGGGATTAATAAGAAGAAGAATGGATGCATACAAGCACCAGAAAATTAAAACATTTGACAAAATTCAAATTAAATTAGCCAAAGAAAAAAATAAAAGGATATTTCTATTAAGATGTCGCAATCTAGGTATTATTCCAAAATTTCTAAGAATAAAACCAAAAACTTTTGCATTCTCCACAAAATTAAGAGGTCAGTATTTTAAGTTTTTAAATTTATTCTATATACAATGTCTAAATCTATGTATTAAACAAAATTATACTAACCTACATCATTTAGAACGTAACTATAATAACACAATACAAGAGATTACAAACATACTAAAACCAAACGAGCTCATCAAATTTAATCAACACCACCAACACAAATATAATAAAATTTTTCAGCAGATTAAAACCCGTCAATGTAAAAATTATTACCCTACAAAAGTATAAAAATAAACATAGCAATTTCATAATAAATGAAAATTGGATAACCAATTTAACCAATATACAAATCTCAAATAATGTAAAATATATCTTAAATCTTTGAAATAAATTTTCCACACATTTAAATAAAATTAATTACGGCCTCATTATCGCAAGAATCGGAAATGTAATAAAAAATGAAACCTACAACAATAAAAAATGAAATCAGGCATAAAATCAATAATATATTAACTAACCCTAAAAACGTGATAAACATGAAAAAACCAAAAATGAATTAAAATGCCAAATTAATTGCACAACAAATTTATCCAAGGCAACAAAAATATTATAATCACAAACGCGGATAAATGTAAAAAAACTGTAGTTATGTACAAAAATGAATATATAAAAAAAATATACGAACTCCTAAATGATACAAACACATACAAAATCGAGAAATTTAATCCAACTAAGAAAATACAAATGACGTTAAATACTATGATGAACAAACTGTTTAAAGAAAACCAAATAAAACAAGAAAAAGATTTTTTAATAAACCACAACAGTAAAATTCCATATATTTACAGTCTGCCAAAACTCCATAAGAAAAACATACTGTTGAGACCAATTATAAATAATATTAATTTACCAACAACTTATCAAATTTTCTGGCAAATATAATACAAAATAAAATTTGTAAATCTGAATTTCATATTAAAGACTCATGGGATTTTCACAAATTCATTTACAAACAAAATATACCAGATGGACACATTTAATTTCTTTTGATGTCGTATCACTTTTACAAACACACCTATAGATCTCGCCCTCAATATCATAAAGAACAAATGGAATATTATCAAACAATATACTACTATCAAACAAAAAGAATTCATCAAGCCGTAAAATTATGCCTACAATCTACATGTTTCACCTTTGATAACAAAATATACTCTCAAATTCATGGAACTGCTATGGGATCACCCTTATCTTCTCCAATAGCTAACCTTGTAATGGAAGAACTCGAGAATAATGTTATACCATCATTGTCATACAAACCAACATTTTATAAAAGATATATTGACGATATATTATTATGTATACCACAAACAAAAGTTACTGAAACCTTAAATAAATTTAATAACTTCCATCCAAGATTACAATTTACAACAGAACAAGAAATTAATAATACCATTCACTACTTAGATATTGAAATAAAAGAAATAGCAACGGAAGCATCCACACCAGCTGGTATAATAAAAAAGTTTGGACCGGAAGATATATAAATTACAACTCTAATACGCCCGTTATTTATAAAATAAACATGATTAAAAACTTAATAAACAGAGCTATGAAATTTACCCACCCCATCAATAGATCAAATAAACTCCAGTTAATAAAAATACTTTAAAACAAAATGGATACCCACAAAATTTTTAATCCCATCATAAAAGAATGCATACATTTCATATATAATAAACCCAAAATAAAAAATAACAACAAAACAGAACAAAAAACAAATTATGTAAGCATAAAATACTATAAACAGCTATCACACAAAATTCAAAATTGTTTAAAACACTATAATATAAAATTAGTTCATAAACCCAATAATAGTAACAACGCCTTATTTACAAAATTCAAACCACCAACTCCTATAAAAAATAAAACCCATTGTGTATATAAAATAGACTGTACAGGATGCAATAGCTCATACATCGGTAATACAAAACAATATCTTGAAAAACGAATCTATGAACATAAATACTCCGTTCGAATGCATAAAAGAGATACAGCCCTCACTAACCACGCGTTAAATGAAATGCATAAATTGACTTTGAAAATACTAATATAATAGACACAGAAAAAAATGATAGCAAACGAAACACACTGGAAATAATTCACATCCAACGACAAAATAATAGCATAAACTGTAAAACCGATCATGAACATTTCACACACATATACCACAATCTTATACACAAATAATATTAAATCATTCATTATATATCTAGTCAATTTTTACGCTACATCCTATCATTACAGGTTTATATATTTTTATCTTTATTTTTAAATTATCAATAGTGTGATTTTATTATTTATTTTATTTATATTTATATTATTATATTTATTTTATTTATATTATTTATATTCATTTATTTTATTTATATTTGTATTAGTTATATTTGTTTAGTTATATTGATATTTATTGTTATTTTATTGTTAGATTATTTTATTTTATTGCATTTTATATTTTACACTTGTGTTATATTTCAAGTACTTTATTTTTGTTTTGTTTTATTCTTTTGTTATATTAATTTTAATTTTTAGTAGTTAATTGTTCACACATTAATATAACAATAACATAGAACAATAGAAACATACACGATTATCTGACATAATAATTTTTAAAATTTAATACATTAAATAAATTATAATATTTCACATAATTTTAAAATAATTTTAAAGAATGACTAACATTAATAATAAAGCCGTTTAATTTTATATTACGATTCTAACTAACACAGTTTAAGTAAAACACCCTATACATATGAAAATAAAAAATTTTTATTAAACTTTTACAAATATACTAAATAATAATCAATTATATAGGAATTAACACATCTTTATGTAAAAATAATCTTATCTATACTGATACTGCTTGGACATATTAACACTAGTATAAATTTCACCATTCATTATAGTCTAGTAGAATGCAAAACAATATGTAAATTACACGTAAGATTTTGTAAGTTTTATTAATTAACTATATATAATATTTTTTAGATTTTTAATATGTGATCAAGGTTAATAAGACCGAAACGCGTAATATATGTTGATATAATTTTATATTTTAATAAATGACCTATATCTCAAGAATATTTTTATTGATTTGATAAATAAAAGGTCAAGAAACATACCAACCATATTGTAACGTGGGATTAATAAGAAGAAGAATGGATGCATACAAGCACCAGAAAATTAAAACATTTGACAAAATTCAAATTAAATTAGCCAAAGAAAAAATAAAAGGATATTTCTATTAAGATGTCGCAATCTAGGTATTATTCCAAAATTTCTAAGAATAAAACCAAAAACTTTTGCATTCTCCACAAAATTAAGAGGTCAGTATTTTAAGTTTTTAAATTTATTCTATATACAATGTCTAAATCTATGTATTAAACAAAATTATACTAACCTACATCATTTAGAACGTAACTATAATAACACAATACAAGAGATTACAAACATACTAAAGCCAAACGAGCTCATCAAATTTAATCAACACCACCAACACAAATATAATAAAATTTTTCAGCAGATTAAAACCCGTCAATGTAAAAAAATTATTACCCTACAAAAGTATAAAGATAAACACAGCAATTTCGTAATAAATGAAAACTGGATAACCAATTTAACGAATATACAAATTCCAGATAATGTAAAATATATTTTAAGTCTTGAAATAAATTTTCCACACATTTAAATAAAATTAATTACGACCACATCATTGCAAGTATCGAAAATGTAATAAAAAGTAAACCTACACTAATAAAAATGAAATCAGGCATAAAATCAATAATATATTAACTAACCATAAAAACGCGATTAACATGAAAAAATCCAAAAACGAATTAAAATACCAAATAAATTGCACAAAAAAATTTATTCAAGACAACAAAAATATTATAATCACAAACGCGGATAAATGTAAAAAAACTGTAGTTATGTACAAAAATGAATATATAAAAAAAATATACGAACTCCTAAATGATACAAACACATACAAAATCGAGAAATTTAATCCAACTAAGAAAATACAAATGACGTTAAATACTATGATGAACAAACTGTTTAAAGAAAACCAAATAAAACAAGAAGAAAAAAACTTGCTAATAAATCACAACGGTAAAATTCCATATATTTACGGTCTGCCAAAACTCCATAAAAAAAATATACCCTTAAGACCGATTATAAATAACATTAATTCACCAACATACAATTTATCAAAGTTTCTGGCAAATATAATACAAAATATAATTGGTAAAACTGAATTTCATATTAAAGACTCATGGGATTTTCACAAATTCATTTACAAACAAAATATACCAGATGGACACATTTTAATTTCTTTTGATGTCGTATCACTTTTTACAAACACACCTATAGATCTCGCCCTCAATATCATAAAGAACAAATGGAATATTATCAAACAATATACTACTATCAAACAAAAAGAATTCATCAAGCCGTAAAATTATGCCTACAATCTACATGTTTCACCTTTGATAACAAAATATACTCTCAAATTCATGGAACTGCTATGGGATCACCCTTATCTTCTCCAATAGCTAACCTTGTAATGGAAGAACTCGAGAATAATGTTATACCATCATTGTCATACAAACCAACATTTTATAAAAGATATATTGACGATATATTATTATGTATACCACAAACAAAAGTTACTGAAACCTTAAATAAATTTAATAACTTCCATCCAAGATTACAATTTACAACAGAACAAGAAATTAATAATACCATTCACTACTTAGATATTGAAATAAAAGAAATAGCAACGGAAGCATCCACACCAGCTGGTATAATAAAAAGTTTGGACCGGAAGATATATAAATTACAACTCTAATACGCCCGTTATTTATAAAATAAACATGATTAAAAACTTAATAAACAGAGCTATGAAATTTACCCACCCCATCAATAGATCAAATAAACTCCAGTTAATAAAAAATACTTTAAAACAAAATGGATACCCACAAAAAATTTTTAATCCCATCATAAAAGAATGCATACATTTCATATATAATAAACCCAGAATAAAAAATAACAACAAAACAGAACAAAAAACAAATTATGTAAGCATAAAATACTATAAACAGCTATCACACAAAATTCAAAATTGTTTAAAACACTATAATATAAAATTAGTTCATAAACCCAATAATAGTAACAACGCCTTATTTACAAAATTCAAACCACCAACTCCTATAAAAAATAAAACCCATTGTGTATATAAAATAGACTGTACAGGATGCAATAGCTCATACATCGGTAATACAAAACAATATCTTGAAAAACGAATCTATGAACATAAATACTCCGTTCGAATGCATAAAAGAGATACAGCCCTCACTAACCACGCGTTAAATGAAATGCATAAATTCGACTTTGAAAATACTAATATAATAGACACAGAAAAAAATGATAGCAAACGAAACACACTGGAAATAATTCACATCCAACGACAAAATAATAGCATAAACTGTAAAACCGATCATGAACATTTCACACACATATACCACAATCTTATACACAAATAATATTAAATCATTCATTATATATCTAGTCAATTTTTTACGCGTACATCCTATCATTACAGGTTTATATATTTTTATCTTTATTTTTAAATTATCAATAGTGTGATTTTATTATTTATTTTATTTATATTTATATTATTATATTTATTTTATTTATATTATTTATATTCATTTATTTTATTTATATTTGTATTAGTTATATTTGTTTAGTTATATTGATATTTATTGTTATTTTTATTGTTAGATTATTTTATTTTATTGCATTTTATATTTTACACTTGTGTTATATTTCAAGTACTTTATTTTTGTTTTGTTTTATTCTTTTGTTATATTAATTTTAATTTTTAGTAGTTAATTGTTCACACATTAATATAACAATAACATAGAACAATAGAAACATACACGATTATCTGACATAATAATTTTAAAATTTAATACATTAAATAAATTATAATATTTCACATAATTTTTAAAAATAATTTTAAAGAATGACTAACATTAATAATAAAGCCGTTTAATTTTTATATTACGATTCTAACTAACACAGTTTAAGTAAAACACCCTATACATATGAAAATAAAAAATTTTTATTAAACTTTTACAAATATACTAAATAATAATCAATTATATAGGAATTAACACATCTTTATGTAAAATAATCTTATCTATACTGATACTGCTTGGACATATTAACACTAGTATAAATTTCACCATTCATTATAGTCTAGTAGAATGCAAAACAATATGTAAATTACACGTAAGATTTTGTAAGTTTTATTAATTAACTATATATAATATTTTTTAGATTTTTAATATGTGATCAAGGTTAATAAGACCGAAACGCGTAATATATGTTGATATAATTTTATATTTTAATAAATGACCTATATCTCAAGAATATTTTTATTGATTATATATATATATATATATATTGCTACGATAATAAGGTAATTTAGGGGTATATTGAGTCACAAGGGTCGTAAGATACATGTAAATATTATTAACGTTTAAAAAACCAAACAATTCCATCATTAAATGGGCGTAAATCGACAATTTTGCATAAAGTCAATAGTGAGCACACTGTATATAAATCAGAACTAATTCTAATTCATAAAAGGAAGCTGATTCTTTAATAACCAGATCCAATAATAACAACGTATACATCGTATAATACATTTCAAATTAAATATACAAGTCTAAGATTGAAAAGAGAGACGCAAAAGTAACGTTCTAAACGCAACGAGTTTTATTAAAATAAACACGCAATTAGTGAAGGTAAACAACCTGGCATACTAGCTAAAACATAATCTCATTTAAAACATTAATGCATAAACGCATTCAAATAAGTTATAATAGAAAAGAGGCTACATGATCTGCAACTTTGTACACTCACATAAAATCCCACATATTTGGAGTTTTAAATAACAAACAACACGTTCGGCAACATGATAAAAATTTGAATAACAGCAATTACATTCAAGCGGAGGTGACTTAAATGGAATATAAACTTGGATTTTCTGAGGAATATACTATACAAAATAAACGCCCACGTGTCAAATGAAACGATTTAACAAGAGTCTTGACAGGAAATTTGTAGAAAATCAAAGGCATGCAATGATAGCGCAAAGTGCAACGCCTTAATCGACAAACATGCCTGTAAAACCAATGGGACAAATAGAAGGTGGAGTCTTTATAAATAACATGGATCTCATAAACAAGTAGTATCTCTGTGACCAAGGCACTAACTACGTCAGTTAAAAGTAGAATATTACGCAAAGTCAACTTAGTCAAAATAAATAATTTAGTGATATAAAAGTGAAAATTCAAGTGCCAATAAATACAACAGAAGTGGCCGTTTACTTTCAAAAAAGTAAGGTAAATTATTAATTAAATCTAATTTTAATATTTAAGGATTTAGGGCTCCAAGTAACTCTAAGGAACTTCAAATAACTCCAAGTCATTCCTAGTAACTACAAGTAATTCTAATAATTAAAATAAAACTAAACAAAATCTAAGATAAATCTGAAGGGAAAAATTCAAGCAAATTTAATTAATCATTCTGGTCAACGAGTTGAGGCAACTACGCTAAGAATCAAATTGACAGGGAGAAGCTGTACCAGAGAATCAGATTGGTAACAATCCAGGGGTGCCGACAATCCACGTACAGGGGCAGTTCTAAGAAACAAGCAGGAAAAATGCAAGTCAGAGATCTATTATCCTTTATTAACATAAGACTATTTCAATTTTTAACATTTGCCATTATTTATATCACAATATTTGTAAGGATCGTCAAAAATCTTTTGAGAATTTATGCAAATAGAAAGAAGATCATTTGAACGTTCAAAAGTGCTTCAAGTAAATTGCAGTGGTATTTTTGCTGACTTTAAGGGAGTATGGTTTTGGTGTAGTCAAATAAATATCAATATTTCATTCAGGGGTTAATTTTTGAATACAAAATCAAAGTAAAAAGTTATTAAAATACAAAGTGTACATATTCTCGATCATTATACAAATTTTGGTTACTTTCGTTTTCTTTATTCTAACAGATAGGAGCTAGATATAAAGAGGGTTAAACATTCTTTATTGTTGTGTCGTCAGGTACTATGTGTTGAATAGACTGAGCTAGCCGAGGTAGATAACTGGTATAACGTATGCGTGCCATCATTGGATGGTGTATTTAACTCACGCATTTGCTCTATCATTGTTATCGCTTTTTTTTTATCTCACTATGAGCATAAATGTTTTATTATCAGACACTACACATTTAGCACAAAACAAAGTTAGGTTAGATTGATTGTCATATATAAGTTCTAAGTAAACACTAATTATTTCAAATCTACCTCCATTTCTAAGTAATAGTCCTATTAGTGAGGACAAGATAGAAGATGTATTTTTAGGAATGTTAGAAAAGCAAGTATTAATAAATGCGCGTTCGAACTATGTTGATCCGTATTTATTCAAGTGTCACTGGTCCCTGATATTGGATTTAAATTTTCATGTCTTTGTTGTTGACAGAGTTACCTAAATGGTACCGTTTATGTGGTGCTTACAAATATATTCAATTCACTTTTAACACCAGAGACCTTGACGTAGGAGTGTGCATTGTGAAATTTTATAGTGTATTAAATAAGGTTTACTTTTGACAATCAAAACAAAATGAATTGGCAGTATAAATGTCATGTTGTCTTTGTTTTATTGTATGACTATATACAGTGGCATTTGTTATCTTCCCAGTTGAAACGGTGGATTTGAAGATTGAACCAAATTATGAACCAGCATAGACTAGAGCAATTATTAAATTCTGAAGGAAGTTTGAGCTCTTGATCTTTCTTTATCTTATCAGTAGTGTTAATTTGAAGAGATTTAACTTAAAGCACGAGCAATTTACTCAAAGCAAAAGTCAAAGTTCAACAAAAGATGAATTTTTTCAAAGCAAAAGTAAAGAAAATCATATTAAACTTCCACACATGAAACGGTTTGATTTTGGATGATGAAATTTCTGACTTGAAAAGTGGGGCAAAGATTTAATTAGATTACTAATTAAAGTAAACATTGAGTATGATTTAAATAAACAGGAAAATGTATGTGGGTTAAAGGTGAATATTAATGATAACCCAACTATATTAATAATTCATACTTACAATTGAAATAAGCACATCAACTATTCAAAAACTTCAAGTACTTACTTTAATGTAACTAAGGACCCAGCTATTACTAAAGTAATATAGAGCAATCAAAAGTTGCAGATAAAGGGTCTGCATAATGGTAATAAATTGTTTATTGGAAAATAATAAAAAATGATATGAATACATATTAGTGTATAAATGATGAAATTATTGCAGTTAAAAATGGGGGAGGGGGGCAGTCGATATTCATCTGACATCTCTTCACGAGTGAACCCCAATAGAAACAAATTCAACATATTGCATTGTGTTCTAAGTTGATTTATGAATTCGATATGAATCCACTAAATGCCCCCCTCCCCTCCCCAAACGCATGCAGCATTCTAATAGCCTGGGAATGCCATGTTTGCAGTTTGTACACTATAACTTATAGGTTAAAATTTTGGAATGCGTTGGAAACTAATAACCATGAAACTTGTACGTAAAAGCTTAAATTAAAGATGAAAAAATGGAAACTTTTGTATGTAAAAGCTTAAATTAAGATGAAAAAGGAAAACTTTCCCATACTAGATTTAAAAATACCCTAAAATTAAAATGTAAAGCTAAAAAAAGGGGTAACAGAGTTCACGGTTAAATTTGTAAGTTTGGATATTATGTACGTAGTTAGCACATCGAAGTTTCTTTACTAGGGTGTTCATAGACAGATTTCGTTTATGAAAGAGAGTCCATGAATATAATAAACTACAGGTTACTGTCACACACCAATTTTTCTGTGTTTTGAACACATTGTCAGGCGCTTTGGGATAGAACGTCAAATGGATACAATCTACTCTGATTTCTCCAAGGCCTTTGATACAGTTAACCACAAATTTCTATTACTTCAGCTAACATTACAAAGAGGTGCTTATGAATAACTTTTGATAAAACGTAATAAACGTAACGTGAATTTTAAACTGCTCGGTGTTGTCAAACTTAGTACTAGTAACTTTATAAATGTTGGCTTCCTCAACATTTTTACTATAGTATAGCAAATATAATTATGTAGTGTGATCCCCTTTTTACCATTGTCTTAAAGGTTTAATTTAAAAGGTGCAAATCAAATTCTCAAAATATGCATGCTGCAAGATGTCTGCTGCCAGTGTCCTCAACTGATGTCATATTAACCGTATTAAAACATGTGTGAGCCTTGCTTAAAATATGATTTACCCGACTTTATATAAAATTATTAATGGAATAATTAAGTGCACATTCTTAATTTATATAATAATAATTTCCGTAAACTAATTAGGCAAACTATGTCGAGATGTCATCCTATCAAAGTGTTCACATAACTATGTCGAGAATGCCCCATTACACGAAATGATAAAAATTGAGTAATCAACGTATTATGCAACTTAGCTTCTGTGATATAGGTCTCGATAGTTGTTAAGCAGTTAAACTCTGCTTAATGTAAATCTTTACTTATGCTGTAATGTAAAACTTTTTTTGGAAGGCGGTATTGTCAGTTTATAAATAAATGTTATTTGAGCTTTCTATTATTATTTTTAAATTGAACTCAGAAAATTACCAAATCAAATGTGTTTAGTAATTGCTAATGCATCTTACAGGTCTTCTTGGAACCCTCACTTCAGTTGTTTTGGTATATTTTGGTATACAAGCTGGTCGTATTTTAAACACATACAGCAATGTGAAGACACGTGTACTTCGATGGGTTATATGGGGCATATTAATGGTGAGTATTGTAATTTACTTATTTGATTAGGAATGATATAAGGTTTTAAAACATTATTATTTTTGCTATTAGTATTTTATTATGCCTGCATATATTTTATATGCAGCATGTAAAACTGTCTTTACCTGATCGTCTAATGTTACATTTACATAATCATTCTCCGACTGAGATTTAAAAATGGGATTGGGAGTATAGAAGTGCATATGTAGATGAAGCAGTATTTAACAATAAAGTACTACGTGATATGAACATCGATGTGTTTTATTTTCCAGATTGTATAATCCAGAAAAATGTTCTTTCTGAATAAAGACTGCGTAGATTAGAAAATTAAGCATGGACAGTTTAGGAACTTATTTTAAATAACTATAAACTAAGAACTATAATTAAACAAAAATAATGCTTTTAACAATAGATGATCCAAATGTCTACCAATTTGATCTATACATTTCAGAAATTTAAATAAAAGGTTATTAAAAGAAGCATTCAACATTTCCCGATTAATTTCTTGAAATGTTCGGATAATATTATATTGTAATTCTTCGAGAGTTTCTGGAATTGGATTGAAACAGATAAAGAAGGTTGAATCAAGATATCGGGTAAAGTAGGGGCCACTCGATTGGTCCTGCTCTAGAAATTCATCTATCTTGAAATGCCTGCATTACAAAATTCCTGACAATTAGCGAATAATGCGGTAAAGCATCATCTTGTTGAAAGTACACTTGAGTGTATAATACCTTCTTGCACCAACTAAGAGTAATAAAACTTCTCTAGCATATCTGTATAAATTGTACCAGTAATTTTTACATCTTGAAAAAAAAGGTCCATAAATTTTATTCCTTGAAACTGCACATCACGCATTTAGTTTGGGGAAAATCACTTCAATATTATTACCGTAGGATTTTCTCTTCTCCATATCCGACAATTGTGTATATTGCACTGTCCAGTCAATGAAAAGCAGCTTCATCTGACATTTTATTTGAATATTTTGACGAGCTCAATATAAATCCAAGATGGTTTCCAAAAACAACTCTATTTTTCAAAATCTTGTAGATTTGTTGATGTATTTGTATTTTATATGGAGTTAATCGCAAAACCTTGTTAAAGAGCACTTATCCAAATCTTCTCTTCATTGCCCTCAACAGTATTAAATCCTTCCTGGTTTTATTTTAAATTGGCATTAAAATCCCAGTTTACAAAATCATCCATATTCGCTTTAATCTCCATTAATTTGCAAAGTGCATCTTTTATTTTTAATTAATTAGCTTTAAAGAAGCTTTTGTATCAAAGAATGTTCAATCTTCACTGTATAATAGTAATAATATTTATTTGAAGTAGGTAATCCTAATATTACAATACATTAAGAGCAGAAAATAAAAGAACGTGCACTTTCTTAATTTAAGTAGATACAAATATAAATACATTTAGTGTTACTTAGAAGTTACTCAAAACCAAAAAGAAAAATTAAGTATCAGTAAAAGTAACTATTACTTAATTAGAAGTTTGAAAATTATAATTACTCGTTCCAAGTTCAGGTCATTTGGTTTATTTTATAAAGTACTTACATCTTAGTTAGGTTTTAGTTTTTTCATTAATTTCCGTTTAAAAGTATTACTATTAGTCTCAAATATCTTTTGGTAAAGTATTATAATTAATCAGACCTTTAAAGAATATTGAGTTCATAGTCTTTTTTCAATTTGGTCCATGCAAAATATAAATTGCCTTGTGACCTAGCTTCGTGGTTATGTATTTGGTTGGTATAAACAATAAACTCCTCAAAATAACTTGGCATTAATCCATTGATAATTTTAAAAATAAATATCCTTGTTAAATATTCATTTTTGTTTCAGTAACTGATAGCCATTCTAGGGTGCTTAACATTTTCTGAATATTAGTCCTTTTGCTACATTCCTGTATGATTCTTAAACCTATGTTCTGTAGTTTTTGAAGAGTACTTAACTTATTTTGATCAAATAAATATAGTATTGTTACACAGTAGTCAAAATGTAGTTGAATGATTGTCATATAGACTGTAATTTTAGTTCTTAATGACAATTTAGGAGCTAATCTTGAGAAGAAATACTTTCTTTTGTAATTTTATTTTTAGCATAATCAAAGTGATTTTTAAATGTTAAAGCACTATCCAACAAAACACCTAAATACTTAGTATGTTCAACAATTTGTAATATTTCGTCATTAATCTTCAATATAATAGCATTTCTATCGAGTTTATTTAATCTATTAGTATTTTCAACAACCATTGCCACAGTTTTGCTTGTATTAAGTTTCAACTTGTTTATTTGAAAGTACCTACAAATTTTATCCAAGCTATTATTCATTTTATTTGTTGCTGTTTGTATATCAAACTCTTTGGTTATAAGTAGGGTATCATGAGCATATCGATTAATAAATTCACATTCATGGTCAATATTCTGAAAATCACTTAAATACAAGATAAATAACAACGGTCCTATAACACTTCCTTAAGGGATGCCATTTCTTACTAGCACTGAACTAGGCGTTGAATTTCCTACTTTCAGCTTAGTCCTCTATTTGACAGGTAATCATGCAACCATTTTATCACTGTTCCTCCAATGCCGTAGTGTTGTAACTTAGTCAATAATAATTCTCTGTTAAGTGTCTCAAATATCGTTTAAGGTCCAAGAAAACAGCAAGTAATACTCATTTTGATCAATGTACTACTTCCACTTACTGAAAGTTAGCTGAATAGCAGTTTCACAAGAGTGCTTAGATCTAAAACTTTATTGAATTATTTATTAATTGGTTATATACAGCAATTTCTAATATTTTTTCAATATAAGTAAGTGGTTTATTGACCTGTATTCGCTTGCTAATGTAGTGTTTTGAACTTTTGGAATAGGGATCGCTATACCACATTTCAGATTGCTTGGAAAACTGCCAGTTCTTAAGGAGGAGTTAACCGGATGAAGAACAACATGCCTAATTGCATCAAAAGTTGTCATCCTTATTTTTGTTTAATGTATCTGACCAGTTACACTTGTTAGGTAGATTATCATAAATTTTTTAATATCATGTAATACTAACAATTTAAATTCAGTAAATTTGAAATCGTGGCTGTGCGATGGGTGTAGTCGATATAGATTATTAGTGTCAGGGATACTCCTTACATCTTCAATGCTGTTCTGGTTTACAAACCAGAAGTATCATTGTCACAGCACTCTTTCAGTGATGCACCCAACGTAAGACCTTTTTTTTTACCAACTCTTTTAGTGGCACCACAATGTGCGGCCGTGTTACAGTACTCTTTTAGTGGCTCCTAACACGGGATATTGTCACAGCATTCTTTTAGTGACTCCACAACGTGCGGCCTTCCCACAACAATATATATGAATTAAGACCAAATCTTTTTTGGATTTTATTTCGTTTAAGTTTGAAGGTTACAATAATAATGTCATTTGTAAATAACTGACGTTTTGGGAAATATGTTCCCTTAGACTTAGTTCTAAAATTAGAGTAAAACGCTAACATATTTGGAGATGATTCAAATTTACTTATATTGACTTCACCGAAAACTAATTAAAAAAAAACTTTTTTGCATGATGTGCATTCATCCTGATGTAGTACAACTTGAATAAACACATTTAAGAATTAAACAATTTTCAAACGCTTACTATATAAAATTGTTTAATTCTAAAATGTGTTTATTCAAGTTGTACTACATCAGGATGAATGCATACCATGCAAATAAGATTTGTTAATTAGTTTTCGGTCAAGTCAATGTAAGTAAATTTGAATCATCTTGTGGTGCGCTTGTATTACCCTGTAGAACATTTTAGTTTATCGTTAAATGCTTACACTGGCTGTTTTTAGAATTGTTTTGTTAGATTATACGGTGTAATAAAGGATATTTATAATGTAAGTTGTTGTCAATAAGTCTCAGGGTAATATCAAGTGCAACGTTTGTGTTTTCTCTAGTGGACGTAATAAGGTCAACGAATACTTGAGATAGTCGTTTACATCCGGCAGACATATTACGTGTTCAATGTGAATTCATCAATTGATCCCTAATGTCGATTGCTTCCGTTTATATATGAAAATTATCTCTATTTCTAGAATGTGCTTGTACCGTATGGAATATTTTACACCGTAATGACGCAAGATTTCCAAGAAAAACTCATTAACTTTCAAATTTGCCGCGTTTTATTACCTCATTAGCATGATTTATGTGGCCAGTGACGTGTGCTGTCCGTCTTTCATCCTTTCTATATTCCTAATATTCTAGAAAATTCTTTATTTAAAATGAATTTAATGTAATCCAACAGTCAATTTATATGATTAATTTATAATACAAAGGGTTTGCATTCTGTAGAAAATATTTGCTTTCACTGTAAAACATGTTTTTAATATACTTATTTAATTTTAAAATTGGCGTTTTAAATACAGAAAATTATTTATTTTCATACATGGAAAGTACATTTTTTATTACAAATGAGAATAGCTTTTGTATTTATCTAAATGATCATTTGCATTCGCATTTAATGCATTTTAAGGCATCTTAAAAATAAATATTTTTACATATGCGGCTTACATTATTTGTGGGGGTGGGTGGAGAGAGGGTAGGAGGAGAGAAAGCAACGTGTGTGCATGCATGTACACACATGTATACTTGCATATCCACGCACAACTGATTATTATTTTATTAATATTAACTATTTCAGGGCATAATTGGAGGACTTTTATGTGGTTTCACCAAAAACTACGGAGTAATTCCAGTCAATAAGAATTTGTGGTCTGTCTCCTATATTCTGGTTGTTGGTAGTATGGCATTCATAATTCATGCATTCTTATTTACAATAGTGGATATTCATCAAAAATGGGGTGGTCGTCCATTATTTTATCCTGGCATGAATTCAATAGTTTTGTATATTGGACACGAGCTATTGAGAAATACATTCCCGTTTGCTTGGACTCCAACTAATAAAACTCATATGGCCTATTTAAGTATGAATTTGTGGGGTTTGGCAATATGGGTGGTAATTGCAATTGTGTTATATAAACGACACATATTTTTAACTATCTAAATATTTTGTACTCTCTTAATGCAGTTTTATAATAACTGTTATTTATATAATGTTAATTTTTATTATAGACTGAAGTAGTCTTATAAATTTTACTCAATTTATCTAAGTTGTGTGTTATATAAATCTTGAATCCCTTATATTGTTAGTTAATATTAATAATTCTTATTAGTTTAACCCTATATATAAATAGCTGATTTAATGGTATTGTAAGTTTGAAATAATAAAGGAAATTAAATGAAATTTATTTATGTAAAATACACTAAATTGTCCACTAACATGACATGTCAAATTCGTTGAAAATGTTTTTTTGCTATACGGCTTGAGCACCTTGCGCACACATAAATTAGGTAACTAAAAATGAACAGCACCATTGCTACTTGATAAATACGGAATTGCAGAAATCTATCTGGAGACCAAAGTGTTGTGTACTGTATGGATTTATTTTCTACAAGAAATATAATAACATGAATTTTCTTCATTTAAATACAAGGTGTCTACTACCACAAGATAAATAAATGCTCAGAAACATAATTCATTAGTTTGTCTGTTACACAAACAATACGTGTAATTGTAATTGATATAAATATAATTGTGTTGCAGATTTTATTTTGTATTATTTTATGTGTAACCTGTGCAGTTCGATCTTTAGCCATGGGATTACAATCTCGAGCACGTACAAAACATAAAAATGCATAAAATAGTTTCGTGTGTTTTGTGTACTAGTATTATATCACTTCATACTTTAAGGAATGATCAAATCTGAGAAAGTGTTTGTGTAATGAATTTATACAATTTGGTAATGCATACAAAGAATTGTCAATATTCAGAACTTTAAGCACTTTACACGTAGTATAATTGCGTCATTTTCTAATAGTTTTTCTTTGGAGACTAATAAATTAAATGCACCTTTAATTTCACGCTTAAACCAATCTAGTACTTCCAGGTGGAGCATTGGAAACGCGGTCGCAAGTGCAACGGCTCTTACAACTATTTTAAATATGGTGATGTATAAACACTAAACTCTTTTTACAAGGTCTGTGGCATGGTAATATATGAATACCTCATCACAGTAATATTTTTCCACCAACATAATTGTTGTAATACTATTTAACCTTTGCCTTTATGAAAACTTTTAAGTTGTAATGACAAAGTTTTTGTGTTTAGAGAAAAATATTCACTTTTAGTGTAATAATTTATTTTTGATGCCGGTAAGTAGTTATATTATGCTGTATTGCGATTCAGCAATGTTATCAAAAATAAAGTGCACTCTGTATAGTTTGCAATTTCTGCCATCATCAGAGCTTTTTGCTGCTCATGTGTAAGATTTCAGTCCAATAACTCTTGAAGTATTTTTTTGGGGTATTTTAGTTGTATATACATCATGTATGATATGTAAGGTTTCTTTTACAACAGTTTTTTATTAACTGATTGCACAAACCTTTTTACTCGATACAGTGTTTTGAGGACAATTTATTCCAAACTAATCACTAACCATGTTCTTCTTCAAGGTGACAACACACTATATTGTTTCCTTGTCAATGCACTGATAATTAACAATTGAAATCATCGTTAGGTCTTCACTCCTGGAACTGGTTGGACAGGTACATACATTGTTTCCTATTCTGAGCTAAACATGTTTTCCTAAAATTCCTACAGCCAACATCTTTCACTATGTGTGTACAGTAGTCTAATCTAGGTCTACCTCTGCCTCTTTTCTTTTCTCTACTTTTAATATATTCTTCACTATTCTTTTATGCCTTAGTGTGCTCTATCATCCTATTGCTCCTATTTTTTATTGTTTTCCACATATTTCTTTCTTCACCTGCCATTTCTAGAATCTCCGATATAACTTTGCCATTAATATCTGCATCATACATCTGTACTACCACACTTTAAAAGCTTCAATCTTTTTCTTGTCTGCTGTGCTACACACATATGCTTTCAGAAATGTTGTGCTTGTTTATGTGTTTGTTACCTTTCAACATGTAGTATTTTTCTTGTTAATTGCAGTACGGCTTTGTGCTAATCTCTGTTTTATATCTTTTGTACTTTTACCAACTTGCGTTATTTGACTTTCTAAGTAGCAGAAATCATTAACCTCTTGTATGTTCTCGTTTCCTATTTGTATTCTGGATTTTTGACTTATATACCTCTCTTTTACATACTAGAACTTTAGTTTTATTTTTCTTAATTTTCTACCGTATCTCTGTTAGTACTGTTTCCATTTCATTAAGAACTACTTATAACTCTTCCTTGCTAGATGCTAATATCAGTATAACGTCTACGAATCTAAGCATACCAATTGTTTGCTCCTGCATAATAATTCAAATGTCTTTCTGCTTTTGACACTATTCCTTGTCTCTTTGATATACAAGTTAAAAAATTAAACAGGGATACGGCACATCCCTATCTCACACCTTTCCTAATATTTACTTCTCTCATACAAATAACTTACACGTTGGAAGAGACATTCTGTTACTGCTTTCCCGGCGGCTTTTAGAGTTTTTGCTTGATCCTTATCCATACCTGGTGCTTTATTATTTTTCAGACTCTCTAATGCTAATTTAAACCTCTCAGTATAGAATATCCCAAATCATTCCTTTCAATGTCTGTTTCATGTCCAAATGCTTTTAGTTCCCATCCTGCATATAAATTCCCTATATATTATTGCCATCTAACCACATTTTCTATAACGATGTCTCTTCCCAGTCCCCTTACATTTTTGCCATAAGGTTTTATATCCCTAAAATTTGTATGCTTCATCCGTTTTTCCTATTTCCATCTCAGTTTGTACCTCTTTACTTTACTTTATCTTTTTTCTGCTTGCGAATATTTTTCCATTTTATGACTTTGCATCGTTGTTTTCCTGTTCATCGGGTCAGTTTTTGTATTTTTGCCTTTTTTTCTATTAAATTGAGAATGTCCTTTCCGTGGCTTCGTATTTTCTTTTTGTTTATAACCCAGAATATCTCGTCACCGTGTCTAAGCTGTATTTAATGTTATTCCTTTGCACTTCCTTAGTATAAGAAATTTTCCTGATGTCTTCCAGCAATTCGTTTTAACTTTTTCTCAATTCTTTTGAGGATATCTTTATCTTTTGGTTTCTCAATGTCAAAGTGCCTTTTTAGTTAACTGTTTTCAAATTTTTAAATTTAAACACGGCTTTCATAATTACTATGTTGTGGTCATTGTCTATATCTGCATCTGGGTAGCTTCTACAGTCTTTTACTTGATATCTAAACCGCTGTCGAACAAGAATGTAATCTATTTGATATCTTCCTATATCTCCTGGCATCTTCCACGTATATCGTCTTCTAGCATGATGTTGAAATAATGTGTTTGTAATGGTTAAATTGTTTTTGTTACAAAATTCTACCAGCCTATTTCCCCTATTGTTTCTGAACTTATACCAAATAATGAAGACTTATTGGCTGTGTATACGAATTTTTTTAATACATTCCAAACGCGAAGAGTATTTTCGTGTAAAAATATAATATTTAAAATATATAAATTGCAACAGAGTGCTTTTGGAGTTAGCCATCTTCAGTGCTATGTCAAGTTAACATAGCACCAAAGATGGCTAAAGGTGAAAGCGCTCTGCTATAATTTATATATTTTAAATATTATAATATTTTTACCCATTCCAAATAGACCTTGACACAGTTGTAGATTACTAGAACAGGTGAAATGGCTTTCGCATTCTGGTGATCTAGAGCCAAACCACAGGTTCAACCAAATTAGTAGAGTCTTTAGTGAGAAACCAGACTAAGGCAGGTTCCTGAAAGAGGGCAGCAGCTCTTTCGGTACTTAGATAGCCAGAGACCATAGGGGTCGGCATGGCATTTTAAGACACACTACTGCAACGGAAACCACCACATTACCTCCCAAGTACAAAGCATACTTAAATTGTATTTAAAATAATGGTATCCTCTGAGGTAAAACATTCCAGAGGTAAAATAATCCCCCATTCAGATCTCTGTGAGGGGACTACTTCAGAGGATGTGATCAGAAAACTTAGAAAAAGAATCGGGAACATTCTTTGAGCTGGAGCGTGGAATGTTAGAAGTATGAAACAAATAGGTAAGCTAGAGAACTTAAAAATTGAAATGGATAGGTTAGCACTGGAGATAGTAGGGATCAGCGAAATTCGGTGACCAGAGACGGGGGATTTTTGGAGTGCAGACTTCAGGGTAATTCATACAGGAACAGAGGAAGAAAATTCGGGTGTGGGGATAGTTATGCGAAAAAAATAAGACACTGTGTAGAAAAGTACTTACAAAAGAACAAAAGAGTATACTCATGGTTAGATTAGAACCTAAACTGGTGAATACAGTAATAATACAAGTATACATGCCCACCTCCAGCAACAGTGAGGAAGAGGAAGAAGCGATCTACAAACATATCAAAGACATATTAAGATACTTAAAAGGACATGAAAATTTAATAATTACGGGAGATTTTAATGCAGTAGTAAGTAAGGGTAGGGAAGGAGCGGTAGTAGGTTTATTTGGTTTAGGCACGAGAAACGACAAGATATCAAATAGATTACACTATTGTTAGACAACGGTATAGGAATCAAGCAAAAATACTGTAGAAGCTACCCACAAGCAAATATAGACACTGACCACAATTATCATAATTATGAAGGCCGCTCTTAAATTTGAAAAAAGGAATGGAAAAGGCCCTTTGACTTTGAGAAACTAAAAGATATCCACGAAAGATTTGAAAAAAGGTCAAATGAACGGCTTAATGATATCGGGAAAATTTCTGATACTACAGAAGTAGAAACAGAATGGAGTAACATTAAATCCAGCTTAGACATGGTAGCCAGAGATATTCTGGGGTATACACAAAAAGAAAATAAGAAACCATCGATAACAAAGGATATCCTAAATTTAATAGAAGATGAAAATACAAAAATAGATCAGACGAAACAGGAAAACAGATACAAAGCCATAAAATTGGAAATTATTCGCAAATGCAGGAAAGCTAAAGAACAATGGATTGATGAAAAGTGCAAAGTGGTACAAACTAGGATGGAAATAGGAAAGACAGACGAAGCATACCAACTAATTAGAATGAATTTTAGGGATATAAAACAGCATAGCGAAAATATAAGGGACATGAGAGGAACGTTATGGACTCTGCCATTCTAAGTACCGAAAAAGCTGCTGTCCTCTTTCGGGGACCTGTCTTAGTCTGCTTCCTCACTAAAGACCCCACTAATTTGGTTAAACCTATAGTTCGGCTCTTTAGCTCATTGAAACGCGCAAGCCATTCTACCTGTTCTAGTATATTAGAACGTAGTCAAGGTGCAGTTCCGTTCAGAATGGATAGTACATAGCTTATACAAAAAGCAAACAGTGGTAATAGAATTAGAGCAGGAACGTAGAGAAGTAAATATTAGGAAAGGGGTGAAACAGGGATGTGCCTTATCTCCATTAATTTTTAACTTGTACATAGAAGAGGCAATAAATACTGTCAAATGCGCGAAGACACTCGGAATTAATATGTAGGGACAAAAGATTGATATGCTTAAATTTGCAGACGATATAGCGGTATTAGCATCTAGCAAGGAAGAGTTAGAAGCTGCTCTTAATGAAATGGAAACAGTCCTAACAGAGAGATATGGTATGAAAATTAATAAAAATAATGTTGCGTTCAAAATCCTGCAAATAATTTTTTTGCATTCATATTTAAAACACCCTAAAACAAGCTCGATTTCCCGCCATTTGAAATAGTGTGAGTTTATAAAATGTCTCAAGTAAATAAAATTTTGCCTTATAAAATCAAACAGCTGCTTAGGAAACATTATGTTACAAGGTAGTTGCAATATTTTCTACCATCTGCCATGACTACATTTTAATTACAGTTGCAAATAAATAGACGGCTTACCACCTGCCATCATCTGCTTCCAATGGGTTTGTTATCTATAAGTATACTGTTATCCTGCAGCTGTTAAGATGTTACAAAGTAACAAGATTGCTTTCCTGTGTCTAAAAATCCTTTTGTAATTGCGTTATCTGCTTGTTGGCAAGCTGTTACAGTTTGTATTTCGGCAGCTGTTGTCTGGGAATTCTGCACACTTGGTTCTTCGGCGATATCTTTGAAAGCCAAATACCCTACCCCCATACATGATTCTGTCCTTATAAAATAGAGACCGTGCTTTGAAAGAAGATTGAATAAAACATCTTACCGAAGATACATGTAAAGTCACGCTACTAAATTGCTTTCTGTGCTAGTATCAGTTGAATTAGTGGTTCCAACAGCCAGTCCATAGAGAAATGCAGTCGCATTTTGCCAGCCCTAAGACGAGGCCAGCACGAAGCCAATAGTTCAAGGTACAGTTTATTGTTTTTGTAATTTTTTTTTATGCTGCTGTGAAGAATAGACTTTTCATTTGCTGTTATTACTTATGATTATCCAGTAAATTATCAACACCGCGTTACAGAACTCCCATTTACAATGCACGAGCGACTATGTAATCATTCTATAAATTAAAACTTAGTTAATCAAAGTTTATGTTAGAGTTCGTTTTTAACTGTTTCTTTTGTCTTTTTAATGTAAACAACTTATAAATTTAAAAGTAGTTGACATTTGATTAATTTAAGTTAGGGTGTATAAGTTTAATGATTCACTATTTCTTGAGGAGGTGCACTTCACAATGCAGCATGTATATATAACTTAAGTATATTTCTTTTCCTAGAAGTACTGTATAGTTTGTTATTTTCTTTTGTACATTTTAAGATGAAGCGTTAAGTAAGTATCTAGATTATGAGATGTTATATTTGCTTATCAATTTTATATTCTTATGTTATGACGCTTTGTTTACCATCACAACTGATTACATAAATTATTGGATTCGTTGTTTTTGTAAATAGCCTTTCCAGATTATAAGTTGAAAATATAGTTTCACAGAGGTTTCCATTGTGTTCTTTCTATTTCACCAACGCCCCTTTACAACGTTTTTGAGCTAACCCAAATTCTACCACTCTGTCCCCGTTTAGTTGTGGTATTCGGTGTAGATGATTTCTTTACTTACTGTTTTTTTCGTGTTTGCGTGGAATACCGTAACAAAAAAACTAAAGTTCTAGTATGCAAAGGAGGGGAAAATAAACCAAAAACAAGAATACAAATAGGTAACGAGAATTTAGAAGAGGTTAAGGATTTCTGCTTCCTAGAAAGCCAAATAACGCAAGATGGGAAAAGCACAAAAAATATAAAACAAAGATTAGCACAAGGTTGTGCTACATTTAACAAGAAAAAGCAACTACTGTGTTCAAAGACAACAAACATAGAAACAAGGAAAAGATTGCTTAAAACATGTGTGAAGCACGGCACTGTACGGTTGTGAAGAATGGACAGTAGGAGAAGCGGTGTACGATGCAATCCAAAACTACTCGCTTTGATCTTAATAATCGGGCATGGAAACAGTATTGTCAAGCATAACCGAAGTAATGGTTTTCTTTATTTTGAAATAAATTAATCAAACTATTTATAATCTATAATTTTCAATTCATATGCCAAAAATTGACACATTGACTACAGCCACCTATATACAACTATTAAAAATTAAAATTCTAACAAGCGGACAAGAAAAAGGTAGAAGCCTTTGAAATGTGGTGCTATAGACGTATGATGAAGATATCATGCACAGACAAAGTTAAGAAAAAAGAGGCACTAGAAATAGTATGGGAAGAAAGAAATATGTGAAAAACAGTAAAAAAATAGGAGAGATAGGATGATAGGTCACATACTAAGACATGAAGGAATAGTACGGAATATATTAGAAGCAGAGATATGAAAAAAGAGAAGTAGATGTAGACCTAGGTTAGGCTATTGCACACAGATAGTGGAAGTGTAGGCTGTAGGAACTTCAGCGAAATCTGTAGGTTAGCTCAGAATAGAAATCAATGGAGGTATGCATCCAACCGTCCCAAGATGAAAGAACTAATGACGAAAAAAATAAATGTACTTAAACATGATGAGTATTATAAATAACTATAGGTATTAGACTTGCAATATTCTCAACGAATGTTAATTGTACGAAGTGTTTACTGGAAAACTATTAATTCGGCAAATGTCTAAGTGTTGGGGATCCTTGGCAGCCACAGGCTGCTTAATCCTCTTCATATACCGTGCATTTATATTTCCAATGCTCCACCCGAAGCTACTAAATTTGCCAGGATGCGATTTTTTTGATGCCTGGAACTTTAGAGTTTTGCCGAACCCTTGCCGTTCAAGGCAAGGTAGGGATCTTTAACGTGCGTGACAACATTCACACACGGGACCTCCATTTAACCTCTCATCTGAACGAGGGCGTAATTTTTGTGAAAAATGCTCACCTACCGTTCTTCAAGCAGTCAGCCGTGTCGGGATTCGAACCCAGCACCTTGGGATTCGTAGTCTTAAGCTTACTACATTAATCCATGGTGACGCCTCTTCTTCACATACCACTGAATCTCGGCATATAATTAGAAAACAATATAAGGGGAACCGAGCTGTTGTGGGAATTTCAGGGAACTGTGTAGGCTAGTTCAGAACATAAATACGTAGATGCATATGTCCAACTAGTTTCAAAACGGAAAATCTAATTAACAAAAAATGAGTGCACTTAAATCTGATGATTATTATACCCAACTACAGGTGTGGGTTGTGAAATATTTTCAACTAATGTTGATTGTGCGAAATGATATATTGGAAAGACTATTAATTCAACAAATGTCCAAGTGTTGGGAGAACTCAGAAGCCACAGGCTACTTATCCCCCTTCACAGACCACAATATCGCAGAAATAGTGTATATTACTGTAAAACAATAGAAGGTGACCGAACTACATTTAACAAGAAAGAATAGCGGATATGTTCAAAGACAAAAAATATAGAGACAAGAAGAAAATTGTTCAAAGCATATGTGTGGAGCATAGCACAGCGTGTCTATGAAATAGGGGCAGTAAGAAAAGCAGACAGAAAGAGATAGAAGCCTTCTGGAATATTGTGCTTCAGATGTATAAGGATGATAGCATGGACAAACGAGGTTAATAACAAATAGGTTGTAGAAATAGTAGAGGTATAAAGATATGTGGAAAACAAAAAAAAATTGGAGAAATAGAAGGGTAGGGTACGTTCTAAGGCATTTTTGGGAAATAGTACGGGATATATTACAAGCAAAGATAGGAAAAAAGAAGTAGAGGTAGACGAGACCAGAATTTTTTCATGCAGATAGGTATAGATGTAGACTGTGCAAATTTCAGGGAAATGTGTAGGTAGTTCGGATAGGAAACAATGAGGGTATGTGTCTAACCAGTTCCAGGACTGAAGACCTAATGATGAATATTTTTACACAAAATACTCTCAGTATTTGGAATTTATTAAACCAAATAAATCTACTACCACTTCCCCATCGTTGCCTACCACTGCATTAAAATCTCCCGTAATTATTAAATTTTCATGTACATTTTAGAATCGTAGTGTCTTTGATATCTTTGTAGATCGCTTCTACCTCCTACTTACTGTAGCTAAAGGTGTTCATATATAATTGTTTTATTACTGTATTTACCAGTTTAGATTTTAATCTAACTGTGAGTACTCTTGCCCAATCTTTTTCCGTATAACTATCCCCACCCAAATATTTTGCTTTCAACTCTGTATGAATTACCCTAAACTCTCCACTCCAAATATCTCTCGCCTCTGGCCACCGTATTTTAATAATTCCTGCTATGTCAAATGCTGACCTAGCCATTTCGAGTTTCAGGTTCTTACCTACTTACCTACTTACTTCATGGTTCCGACATTCCACGTTCCAACTCGCAAAATGTTCCCTGTTCTTCTTTGAAACTTGTCCATCACATACTCCGAAGTAGTCCCCTCCTGGAGATCTGAATGGAGGCCTATTTTAACACCAAAATCTTTTGCCTCAGAGGATACCATGATTTTAAAAGCAATTTAAGTACGCTGTGTACTTGGGAGATAATGTGGCAGTTTCCCATTGCCTTCCATATCGCACTAGTGCGTCTTAGAATTCCATACTAACTCTTATGGTTTCTTTTGGAGATCTGTCTTAGTCTGGTCCTTCACTAAAGATCCCCCGCTAATTTGGTTAAACCTATAGTTCGGCTCTGTAGTTCGCTAAAACATGCAAGACATTCTAGAACTTCCTAAAATCCGTTTTTAATCTTTATTAAATAAGTTGCACAATAATAGCATTTTATTCTTAGTGGATAGTATATTCGTTCCAAAATATCAAATATTTTACCCTGTGCAACATCCATTTCAAATTTTCCTTCAATTGTAGTCTTTCAATATACTCACAATAGAATCAAATTTACAAAGTTTTGCGCCTTGACTGCCATCTATATTTCAAGTACTAAGTCATGCAGGGCGAACCCATCTGAATGCTTCACATCAGAATATTTCATGGGAGGCCATCCAGCTGCCAATTGGTCTTAATGTATAATGTAACGAATTTATAGACCATAGCACTGTCGGCTTCAGAGAAAGTAATGTTATTATGGAATAGATACAAGTATCATATGATATGTTAGGTAGTCATATGGACACTTTAAAGTTCACTATATCATGAAAAACTAAAAAACTTTATTTCTGTTGGAAAATACCACAACCAAGTGAATAAAATAAAAACCATATTCTTTTAAGTATACAGAAAATTTATAAATATTTATGGTTTCGGGTTGGGACTGTGTCAATTTATAAACTAAGGTCGACGTTTTGCCCACTTTTGTAAGGGGCTCCATCAGGACAAGAAAGGAAATTGAAATATAAATACAAAAATAAATAATAATAAAGATAAGAATGATAAATGTAAAAAGTATGAACGTTACTTAAGATAAGAATGATAAAATATTAAGTAAACAAGTGTAAAAATTTTGAAAGGTTACTTCTGAACTAGCACTCACCAGCCCATTTAAGCCAAAAGGTGTCTTGTGGCAAAGTAACTGGTGAAAGTGGTAGTTGTTGCACTATATAAACTACCACTTTCGCTACTTTCACCAGTTACTTTGCCACAAGCCACCTTTTTGCTTAAATGGGTTGGTGAGTCTGCTAGTTCAGAAGTAAGTTTTCATGCTTTTTACACTTGTCTACTTAATATTTAATCATTCTTATCTTTATTATTACTATTTTTTATATTTATTTCATTTTCTTTTCTTGTCCTGATGAAGCCCCTTACAAAAGTGGGCGAAATGTCGACCTTAGTTTATAAAATGACACGGTCCCAACTTGGAATCATAACTATTTATAATGACTCCAGCTGTGAAAGCCTCCGACAATATAGAAAATTTACTGCGTTCTTTTCTTCCTGGGCAGCTTTAATCTTTCGTGTAACAATGTTTTTATATTCTTCTACAGTTCATTTGCCTCGATAAGCTATAACTGTAGCTATCCACATCACAAATGTTAAATAATTTAATGCCAGATTTATGGCGATTTTCAGGATGTAATGTTTGAATTTAAGAACAAGATCAGACTCATCAACACAGACAGTTTCTTTAGGATATTTTTTCCTGATCAAACTTTGGAGAACAATTTCTATTTTGGCTCATTATGTGCAAATAATCAACATCATTTTTATATAGTGTTTTTCTGCTCCAATATGAAGCAATGCTTAGACATCTCACCAGATTCGTAAAATAAGCAAACCCACAAACTTTTCCATTTCATTCATATCAGTATTACACCAGGCACGAATTTGACTCCTATGTCCTGATTTGTGGGATGTTATGTATTGATTTGCAAATAAGTTATTTTCTACTACGACTGAATTCAAGATTTCATTAATGACAATTTTATTAAGACGGAATATGGACTACGTGTTAGTTCTGTATTGACAGTATTAATCTTTGGTTCACCTTCAAATGAGAATTTATTTTGGCGAGATATATAAACATGCTTCCAATTCATAGCACACAAATTTACAGAATCCTGTTTCCATAAGTTCTTGAAAGTTGCACATTTTTAATATCATCATCTTTAGCAAACAAATTTGTTGGATTCTTTCACAAAAGACACATAATTTGAATTAGAATGTTTCAAATGGATACTCATCAGAAAAATGTTATTATATTCATCTGAACTACTGGGTCTTCCATAAAATTTCTTGGTTTTATTTATTGAAGTTTAAACCCAACAGTTGACTGCAGATTAAACCAACTTAAGCTCAAACTTGCATGAATAACATTTGATGGCAAACAGTAACGAATTTAATCGATGATAGCTTGGCCTTCCAGATATTGATATACAGGGTGCCAAATTTAACGTGTCTACCATTGGTAATTCGTTTATTCTTGGAGATAGAAAGTAGGTTAAATGGGGAAAGTGACAGTGTATTTCATTGTCATTTAAGGCTACTAAACACATTTTTTCTATCACTTCCGGTTTAGCCAGAAATGTAACCAACTTTGAAATCCTTAATGGAATGCCCTGTATATTATAATAATTTTGGATAGGAAATACCTTTGGCTTTATAAAAGTATAAGCATTAAGTATACCTAGAATGAAAAATAACGAAGATATTTGACATTTCTTGTTTTTACTTTTACAAAAATCAAGCTATCCATCAAAACCATTGACGACAAAAAACAATATCAGTTATAATCAGATGTCACTTTTAGTGTTGGTTCTAATGTTAAACACTTTATTACGATATTCTAAAATTAATTTTTCAAATACTGAGAAGGTGGATATGCTAGAAGTGTATTTTTCATTCCAAAACAATGCTACCAATGCGTTGCAATTGTATTCGAACGCTACCCACAGAGAAATCTCCCAAGTACGATAATATTTTCAAGGCTTGAGACTTCGCTACGAGAAAGGGGAAGCTTTAATAAATCTGGACGAAAACAACAACCACGTATAGTGACTGAACTAGTAGAAGAACAAGTACTTGCTTTGTTTGAAGCTTATCCTCAAATGTCTACACGACATGTTGCAACCGAATGTGGTATTTCCACAGAAACAATTCGCATAATTCTAAAAAAGTATTATTATAAACCATATAAGATTATATTAGTGCAACATTTACATCCAGGAGATCAAGATAAACGAGTGCAGTTTTGTAACTGGTTGTTAGATAATATTAGAAGAGACAGAACTTTTCCAAATTACATCCTATGGCAAGACGAATGTAATTTTTCTAATGATGGCATGTTTAACCGAAAAAATAATCATTACTGGTCTACTATCAATCCACTACAAACCAGAGATAGGATATCAGCGGAAGTTCTCAATTAATGTTTGGTGCGAAATTTTCAACAACAGCATTGTCGGACCATTTTTTTATAATGGAGCGTTGTCAACAGGAAGAGATCTCGACTTTTTAAGAAATTATATGGAGGACAGGTTGGATAATTTGCCACTAAATCTACAACAAAAATTCTACACCTGCATAATGCTGTTTTAGTAAGACAGTACTTGACCCAAATGTTTGGTAATAAATGGACTCTAGGAACTCATGGTCCTACAAAGATTTTCTCTTACGATCCGACTTAACCCCACTGGATCTTATCTTATGGGGTTACAATAAAGACATCATTTAGTAAGCAAACACATGTAACTGTTGATAGCCTTGCAAAACAAAACTGGAAGGACAGGTAATAAGAGAATTTGCCACTAGAATCTACAACTATGGATTCTATCTAAGAACAGTGACTCTGAGCACATTTGCTGTTTTAGTAGAAACAGGAACAATTTACCCAATATCTATAGGTAATAAATGCGATAGTTGTAACTCATGGTCCTACAAAATTTTCTCGATTATAGGCCGACTTAACCCCACTGGCTTATACTTTTATAAAGCCAAAGGTATATTCCTATCCAAAGACATCATATATAATGTCACAACACATGTAATCTGGTTGAATGCCTTGCAAAACAAAACTGAAGAAAGTAATAAGTTAGAATCTTGAATAGAAGAAAACTATGGAGCCTATCGCAAGAACATACTTCACTCAAGAAAAACAATTCATGTGTATAGAGTAAACAGGGAACAATTTGAACAATATCTATAGAAATAAATATGCAGCAAGTTGTAATATCTCCGTTATTTTTCATTATAGGCATACTTAATGCTTATACTTTTATAAAGCCAAAGAAAAGTATGTTACCTATCCAAATAGGCTATTATAATATACAGGGTGTTCCACTAAAGAATTTCAAAGTTGAAAGTTACATTTCGGCTAAACCGGAAGTGATAGAAAAATGTGAACAATTAAATGGAGTTGCCTTGAATGACAATGAAATACATTGACACTTTCCCCATTTAACCTACTTTCTATCTCCAAGAATAAACGAATTACCAATGGTAGACATGTTAAATTTGGCACCTTGTATAAATAGACGCTCTAAGAAAATACGATATGACAGGCCGCATATCGTATGACAGTTGTCACAGTAATCCTTGCAGAACCAAAAACTTAACAACTGCATAAATTACCGGTACACAAAAGAAAAGAGAAAAAAGATGCAATGGCTTAACAGCAGTCAAGATTAGGGCACATAAAATAAGAATACCCTAAAACAATTCGCCCAACTGAAAAGAAAAATATTGGTAAACAAAGATATAAAATAATGTCAGAACACAACCAAATGATAAAATAGAGGGCAGCTGCACCTAGGGACAATCTGATTTCTGAACGAAATAATATTAAAAGATTGAAATTTTCGGTATCGTGAAAGGTATTCAAAAGTATACTGAATTATTTTGAAGTAGAAAATGAATGCAAGCAATTTGGTATAGTAGTATTGTAATATCTATTCATTGAAGAATAGTACCGTAATATACAAACAGAAGAAAATATTTCAAAGATGTAACAAATCCCCTCTCCAGCAAAATTCAAAAGTCGAGGTAGAAAACAAAGCAGGGAGCAACCATCTTAAAAACGATCCGAAAAGAAATTCTTCACAGGAGGAAACAAAAAGAAAAAATAATCCGGTTTGAAGACAAGTCTAATAATCTAATTTCAGGAATACCCAAAAAAAAATCAATAGGAAACACCAACTTAAATGATTCCAAAGAAAAAGGAGAAAAAAGGATAAGGTAGACTTACGAACTCAATGATCCTTCAGGCACATCCGTGGGGATTTGGCACGTCAAAGATCTTAAACCGGCTCATCCTGGTGATTCTAATATCCGTGATATCTGGTTATTTTCCTTTTGACGTTGTAAGCCTCGTTATTTGTCATCCTGTCCCAATTTCATAAGATGAACCTGGTTCACTTTGGTATTTTCTTCTCAGACCAAGTATCCATTCTACCTACCCTCAACTCCTCGTTCCTATTTCCTTTTGTTGGTTTTGCTTGTTGTCGGTCATTGTGTTTGCTTAGTTTGGTTCTCTACCCTCTTTCTGTTGTTGCTTTTCTGGCCTTTCTGCTTTTTCGGAAACTAGGACTTGGTCGAATTTTTGGTCGGTTAGCTATTCTTTTCGTGGATTATCTGTTTGAGACGATTCCGTTATCACAGCTTGAAAAAATTTATGTAACAGTAATTCTCGCAAAACCAAATATTTGACAACTGTGCAAATTACTGGTACACAAAAAAGAGGACTAAAAAGAATGCAATAGCTAGCAGCAGTCATAGATTGAGGTGGATAATAAGAATACCCAAAAACAACAATTCGCTCAGCTGAAAAGAAAACTGAAAATTATTAGTAAACAAAAATATAAAATTAGTCTGCACAACTTAGGAATACATCAGGTAATAAAAAAATTACAATAACAATATAAAATAATTTAGTAGTAAATAAATAGAGAACAACTGTATCTAAGGGCAATCTGATTTTTGAAAAACGTAATATTAAAAGATCGAAAAATAGTGGTACCGTGAAATGCATATATGTAATATCTATTTATTGAAGATTTGTTTTGAAATATACAAATAGGGAGAAATATTTAAAAAAATAGAAAATGAACGTAACACAATCCAAGTGTTAATTCTACATTTTGCCTCGTTGAATACTGTATTTAAAAATTATCTGCTGTAAAACAACCCTTTAATGTATATTCACTTGATTATAAGCTCAAGAGACAGAATTAATTGTGGAACTGATTTTTAGTGACTTGAATTTCAGTTAATTTTTTAATACATATCATATGTAGGTGATTTGTTTTTTTGTTGATAAAAATTTTGATATAGGGTGTAACTAACTACTAAAACCATTACTGTCAACTAGGAGTGTTAAGTTATTTCAAAAAATTTTATGTGCAAAGCAGAAGTCATCACCTTTTGTCTGAGAATACAATAACCACATTCCATGAATCCGTTCATTATTTAATTTTTTTAAATATTTTTTTGAAAAACTTGCTAATGAATTTTTTGAAAGTTAAACTCAAAAATCTGCCGACTCTATTTCTAACATTGTAATTCTCTTCTTAACTATTCAAAACAAAATTGATTTTCTGAAATCACCAAATGCAATAAGTTTATTTTCCATGTCATCCATAAAGAAGTTGACTAGTGTCGGCAAATGCAATGACTGAAATGAAAAGGTTTCAGTATACAAGAGACTCACTACTTACTTTTTTTTTCGGCAACGCTGTTGCTTTGAAAAAAGATGCTTGTTTTCTAGTTAAAGAACCCTCAGTGTCTACTTTGGACAGGATAGTTTGTAAATCAAAAGGGAAAATCAAAGAACTAAAATGTGAAAGAGACATACTTGGCAAAATATTGTACTTGCCTTAAAAAATCAAATTGATTTAGAGAATATTGTCACTATCACTGAGCCATCATTCCCTCAATAAGACATAGAAATGCATTTTTGCATTTGCTAGAAAAATAATGCCTCGACGAGATTGAAATTCCACCAACATAAACCACACTCTAAACAGATGGATTTTATTTTCTTCGACTTATGAGCAAGCTTCCACAGACCTCTGGAAAAAGAGTACAATACATTCTTTCGAAAATCTCTGTTCTTAAGGGTAACAGAATAGATCTGGTTTTCGGTCAATTTTATACTTTCAATTAAAGATACCGAGTGAGACCGAAGGTTCTGAAGAAATTCCTAATGTTATTACAGGACCGGAACAAAGACGACAGAAACATTTTCTAAAATCTCTTAGTAACATTTCTTTAAGACGAGCTTAATTGTTTTTTAATTCAAAAGTGGATGAAGCCAGAATTTGTTAATTTCCTAGGAACCAAAACAGTATTTGTTACCTACCATAGCACCTATTTAAAGTACATAAATAATGGTGGGAAAGTAAGAAATCGATCTAAAATGTCTGCTTCAAGAAGCTAACATTCGACTTATGTATCATTTAAAGCATCTTAAAGAAAATTCCAGTGTAACAATAAAAACATCCGACACTGACATACTAATTATAACACTTGGAAATATTCATAAATTGCAAAGGCATACATCTCTGTGGATAGAATGTGATTTAGTTCCGAAGAACACTAAGGTTAATTAATATAACAAGACTGCTTTATCTTTGGGAACCAGCCTTTGCAAATTATTGCGAGCCTTTCACGCTTGCACTAGGTGTGATTACACTTCAGCATTTGTTCGAAAGGGAAAACTTAGTCTATTTAAAATACTGAAAACAATATTGAGGTTCAAAACGTTATTTGACAGATGCAAACAAAAGAATACATATACACGGGTAAAATAGCAGGTATACTTTCAATATCATCTAATTATTGTAATTAATACTAGCTAATCTTTTTAACATTTCAGCGATTGAACGATTAGTATGCCAGATATACAGTGGAACCTCACATAATGAGCACCTCGCATAACGAGTAATTCGCATAACGAGTGAAGTAAGAGAAATGTTGAAAGCATGGGAAACTGTTGCATCGTACCTTGAGAAGCATCACCCCAATTAGGAGGTGGCTATGTGTGCCACAAATCTATTCAATGATAATGCGATGTCGCATTTTCACCAAATTTTGAAGCATCGGAAAAAACAAATGTCTTCAGACAGTTTTCTAGTAAAAAAGAATTAGGTATGTTACTAATTATTTCGATTCGTTTGTTTTCTTTAAATCTAATTCTCATTCTAGGCTGGTTCATTTTGCGATAGAAGAAAAATGAAGTTGAATAACGGTCCTTAATAATCCATATGTATTTTTCGTTAAATAATAAAGTTACACATAATGTTTTTTTTTAAATATTTTTTCGCTTAACGAGTGTTTTGCATTACGAGTAAGACTCCGGAACAAATTATACTCATTAAGCGAGGTTCGACTGTATATGTGTGTATAGATAGTTTATTCACAAAATCAAGAGAACCAACCAAATTTGCACCATGTGGAATTATGCAGATTGTTCACAACCTCTTTTCTTAAGCCTGACAAATAATGGATGGACTTTGAAGGACAAAAAAATACAAAATCAAACTGTTTACGGGATTACAATATTCATCATCCATTGAGAAACTACTGGTTGATTAAGAACAAAAAGAACATCCTGTCGACGACAAAAACACAATCACTGAAATTAGGGTGTTTGACTAAACTGAAGCTGATTAATTAAAAAATCAGTGTATTATTATTCATTACATTAATATTTTATGTGCTTTAAAGATCAATGCAGGCATTAACAATATATATCCCGATATTGTTCTTTAATCGATCATCTACCTATGTCTGTAGTTCCAATAGGGTACTATATATTAGAACAAGTAACCGCTACTTCAAAATCAACATTCCTATCCCAAAACGCAATCCCAAAATGCATTTACTTTTGGCACGCTACGCTCTTCCAGAATTTTGAATCCGCTTTTTATTTTTTATATGAAAAAGAACAATTACTCAAAATTGGTACCTATATAATACGATAATAATTTTGGAAAAATTTACCATATTTATACACCGCCTTTGACATAATGCTAATTTTGAATCGGCAGATGGGTGGTTTTGAGAAATACTTTACCAGTTCTTACAAATTAAAATAGCAATTTTTTGGTATAAAACGTTAAAGGCATTTTTACCTTGACCTCTCACACTATTTGTTGGGTCACAGATTTTATCTTCTTTTAGTTAGTTCATCCTTTTGACACAAACAATAAGTGATTACAGACTATGAATTTACATAGAAACTGTATAAAACAAGCTGTGAAATTTTTAAAAAAATTTTCACTTTTTTGTCGAATTTTTCTGTATCCTTAAAATTTTGTGATTTTGAAGTTAGTCGGCTTCAAATTTAATATACACAACTTTAGAAGTTAATAATATTCTTAAAGTCAGTAGACACCCTGAATTTTAACGCAATACCTATAACAGCATATCCAAAACCAATATTGACAGTTCCCATGCGATATGAACAAGTTGGTATGACAATTTCATAAACAGTTTTATTAATACCTAAGTTAAATTGGTACAATTTATTTTCTTTATTTAACCCATGCTGTAGTTGTATGTTGCCATCTTTGGTAGCCTCGTAAATATTTAGTTCATGAATATGTGCTGTGAAGAGTAAATGTGGTTTCAATGTTTGTAGAATCTGAAAAAAGCAATTATTAAAATGTTAGTTCTTTAATTCAGATGCTTAAATTTACACGCATAAGCCTAGTTATTCTATAATATAATATACTACTAATCCAACTGCTACATTTTCCATCTATCCGATAAACTAAACACTACAAAATATACATATACAATGTACATGTTAACAGTTTGGCATTATGGGCACTAAAAACCAAATGCAAAAAGAGGAAAATTAGTTTAAAATGGACATAGTAATACTGAAGAACCATGTATAAATCTGATTTCATGTATAAAAATGTTCTGTAAGCGGGGTATTAAAATAAATAGTTCGATTAAAATCATAAACTTATACATATTTGAATGTAATTCAGGTTAGTTACTTATCTATCTAATAGCCAAAACAAAAAATTTCAATATTAGGCATTTTGCACATAAAAATAAGAAAGCCTGTTTATCATTCATTAGAAATAATTTCTGTTAAATACATATTGAAACCGAAGTTAGGGTCGTAAATTATTTTAAACCACAAAAGGGTAAACCTAATATTTATTTCAGTCAAGTTTCACAGCGAACAAATGTCATTTAAGGAAATCTTTAGCATTTGAAAGTTGTTCGGTCTCTTTGTTGCACGTTTGCGTGTTTAATTTTAAGTCGTAAATTTTGTAGTCGTAAATCTAATAGTAAAACTGTCATCCCTTGTTCCCTTATATCCTGCCATAAAAATTCGTTGGGCATGTGTGAATAAGTGGACAGAGTAGTGAACAAACACTTTCTTATGGATAGTGAAGCAGAACGGTCGTGTTTCTTCGTTCAGTACCCTAAGTTAGTCAAGTGCCGCAGCAGACTTTCGTTGTTAAACTCTAAAAACACAGTGCAAGTGTAACGTAACATATAAACTCAATTCGCATACAGTCCACTTGGTTGAAAGAATAGAAACTGCAGCATAGAAAAACAAAACACCGCGGAGGTAAGTCGATTTATAAATTTATAAGACCCAGCGTGTACAAAATTGGCCTTCATCGCTGGATCTTTAATTAAATAATTAGTTCCTATCCTTTAAACTCCTTATATTTAAATTTAAATTTATAAAATTGTTGTAGTTTTTATTATGGTTAAACGTGTTACACAGAAAAGAACATCTTGCTTACACATTTAATGCTAAATACATCTGGTTATAACAGTAGATTTTACAATACATTCCTTATCCTTTGTGGCAAAAATTAGGGTCGTCGTGGTCGGTATCCTTTTAGGTAAACTATTTATGAGGGGTTATTGTATTGTAAAGCTTTACCTTATTTGTCAGTTCAAGTTGGAGGAACCATTCGGGTTCATGCAACTTGTATAACAAAGGGGTTATTGGTATTTATTTGAAACCTTAAAAGCTTTGTGGGGCAAGCACTGTAGTTAGTTGCACTTTTCTATTAATAATTTAATTTCGTAGATGAATTAGTAATTTAGCGTATTCGAGTTACGCATTGTTTTATATTAATTTTATTGTCGTTCATTAATCATTAATCAAATATGGTTATATCAATTGATAAAGCTATTCTTGAAGCTAAATTTGTAGTTAAAAGGTTGGATCACATTTACAGTAAGATCAACCAATCGGAAGACGTATCGATTGCTTTAATTAGAGCGTCGATTAAAACTGTCGAACAGATTGAAACGCTTTTCAAATCCTTTTGCAAGGATATTTTCTTTGATGAAGAAAGTGAACAATTGGATGAATTTTCGGCTCTTAGGGTGAAAATCGATGATTATCTATTAGATATTCGTATTATCGTGAACAATGCGAATTAGATCGGGTGAAAATAAGCCAAAGTTGGAAAATATGAATAATTCTTTTTCGTCAAGCTGTGGAATTCGCTTGAAACATCTTTCCGTTCCCCGCTTCTCCGGACGAATTTCAGATTTCGAGAGTTACAATGCAATCTATAAGCGGTTGATTCATGATAATGTCAGTTTGTCACCCGTTGAAAAATTTTGCCATCTCGTTGATACATTAGATGAGTCGTCGCGTGCGTTGATAAAACACTTGCCATTAAATGATTATATATAATAATTTTTTATTTAAATGTATGATAATACATGTTACAATTACTTTATAGTATTAAATATATTACATAGAGAATACAACCACATAAATAGTTGATACGATAGTTTCACATCCTTGTCGTCATTGATGTCCTCAATTGACGTTTAAATAATCGCAAAGATGATGATTGTTTAATATTGGCAGCGAGCGCATTATATTCTCGGATGCCGTCAATAAATAAGGATCTTTTAGTACATGTTTTCTTAAAAGGATAAATATAAAAATTAGACGAATTGCGAGTGGTGTAGTTATGGATTCCGTGCACCATAACTAACTTACATTGTAGGTAAGTAGGCAACAAGTTTCTGGTAATCTTATATATAAAGCACATAACTAAGAAATACAAATGTTGTTGCACTGACAAAATTTTAAACAATCCAACATAAAATGTACCTTTGTATAAATATTGCATTTTAATATTATACGGAGAGCACGATTTTGAAGGACCTGTAGTTTATTTATCACTGTTTGACTCTGAAAGTATAAAATAGACGAGCAGTATATAAAATGTGGCGCAATTATGCATACGTGGAAGCCTATAAAATCATTACTAATCGTTTTCAGTCCAAGAGGTTATTACTTTCAACATATTTTAATGCTCTCGAAAAATGCCCTAAGGTCAGTTCCTCAGACTGCATGAACTCCGGCAATTAATTAGTTGTTTTGATGAAAATATATTCGCGTTAAGGCAGATGGAAATAGATTTATTAGATTTCATGTTGTTTAATCTGTTATCGAAAAATTAGATACAAACATTTTAAAGCGTTTGAATTAGGAAATAATGACGAAATTCCCTCGTTCAAAGATTTAAGGTCGTACATTGAAAAACAATGTAAAGTGTTGGAAATAAATGACATTGCTTCAGGAACATGCTTAAAATCTCGAGATTCCGTTAAAGAAAGAGAAAAAGGAAGGTTCGTTAGCACTTGACTAAAACTTCTTTAGTTGGTACCACCAATGATGTTAAAATTGTAGTTTCTGTCAAGCTGTGCATCCTATTTATAGATGTAAGCAGTTTCTCGATAAAACCCTCAAGAAAGATTTGAGGTGGTAAAGCTTAAAATCTTTGCATTAAATGTTTAAATCCTTCACATTCGATGAAAAATTGTACGTTAGATTGGTCGTTAGAAAATGTCATCAGTCGCACAATTCGTTGCTTCACTTGATAAACAAGAAAAATCGGTGTCGCCACGCCGACAAACCCATCGTCAAAGGTCAGCGTCTCCTCGGAGAGCGGCGCCTAGACTTACTTCTACTAGTAGACCTAGTGAAGACAATCTGTCGTTCGGTTGTGCATGAACAACCTGCCACCAGCTCGTTGATTTCGACGTCATTAGGACACACAACCACGCTGTTAGCTACGGCAATAGTGTCGGTGCTTGATTATACAGGAACATTGCAATCTGTTCGTGTAATATTAGACAACGGATCCATGGAAAGTTTTATGACTGAAAGGTGCCGTCAGAAATTAGGTTTAAGGAAACTGAGAGCCAATGTCACTGTTCAAGGACTTGGCTTGAATTCGTCGTTGGTGTCTGGTGCACTATCGTGTGTAGTCAGTCCTCGAGCACGGTCTCCAGCATATGGAATTGATTGTTATATTTTACCGAACATTTGTAATCAATTACCTTCGTCGTCGATAGGGGTCAAGGAATGGTCGCATACTCGAGGTTTGGCCTTAGCTGATCCTAATTTTAATGTTCCTGGTAAAATTGACATGCTACTCGGAGCGGAAATCTTTGCTCAGGTTTTGTTGAACGAGTCTCGTTGGGGTGTCGCTAACGAGCCAGTTGCTATTAACACAACCTTTGGTTGGGTTTTAACGGAAAGGTCGTTTCCCGAATAGTTCTATTACGTCGTTGTGTACTTTCGTTGAACCCTTAGACAGTGACATTCGTCGATTTTGGGAATTAGAAAATATTCCTTCAAAAACACATTTCTCCTGAAGAAGAAAGGTGTGAAAATCAATTTGTGGAAGGTTATAGACGTAACAAGGACGGTCGTTTTGTAGTGTCCTTGCCCTTTAAAATTTCGGAACCCTCATTTGTGGGTATGAGATCAATTTGTATTAAAAGATTTTTGTCGTTAGAACGTCGTTTGCTAAAAATCCTGAATTGTATTCAGATTATAAAAATTTATGGAGGATTATTTGACAAGCGGTCACATGGTTCAAGTGAAATCGCCTGAAAATTCGTCAGGTTATGAAAAATGTATTACATTCCCCATCATGCTGTACATAAGCGGGATAGCACTACCACCAAATTGCGTGTGGTTTCGATGCTTCGTGTCAGGATCAATCTGGAAAGTCGTTAAATGATAGCTTGGCTATTGGCTCTGCTTTGCAAAAGGACATTGCAGTTTTGTTATTGCACTTTCGTGTACATCCTATCGTAATTACAGCTGACATTAAACAAATGTATCGGCAGATTTTGGTTAAAGATACTCATCGTGATTATCAACGTATCGTCTGGAGATTTTCTCCGTCAGATCCTATTATGGACTTTAAATTAAATACTGTAACTTATGGAGTTTCGTCGTCGCCTTTTTTGGCCTTGCGTACTGTTCAAGAATTGGCAAGGTTAGAATCAATTAATTTTCCTTCGCGTCATCCGTATTGGCGGCGATACCTATGTTGATGACTTAGTCACTGGATGTAATTCGATTGAAGCTGCTAATCAATTAATTGGTGAATTGAATAGTATTTGCTCTAGTGGTGGTTTTCAATTAAGAAAATGGAGTAGTAATTGCCGGAAGTGATGTCCAACTTGAGGGAGTCCCTGTCCAGTTCGGACGCAATTACATTTCAAGATAAAGATAGTGGTTCAATAAAATTTTGGGCCTTTCGTGGCGTGCTCTTACAGATGCATTTTATACAACTTAGACGTTGAAGAGCGCACTTGCACTAAGCGTAATATTTTGTCGGCTATCGCAAAAATTTTTGATCCTCGGTTTGATAGCACCTGTAGTACTGTTCGCTAAACGTTTAGTTCAAGATCTTTGGCTATTAGGTCTCGGGTGGGACCAAGAGCCTCCATTGAAGTCATACAAAATGGAAACATTTTTGGGTGAATTGCCAGCGGTTTCGAATATTGAGATTTCGCGTCGCATCGTATGTCATAATTTTAAAAGGGTGGAGTTGCATGGATTCTGTGATGCTTCTGAAGCCGGGTATGCAGCTGTCATCTATTTCCGTTCGTTTGATCTAGAAGGTAATATTACCATTTCATTAGTATGCGCAAAATCGAAGGTTGCTCCTACTAATCGCGTTTCATTGCCCGTCTCGAATTGTGTGCTGCCGTACTCTTGGCAGATTTAGTAGATTTTGTCAAAAATACTTATACAGATATTTTATCATTTAGTAATATTTTCGCGTGGTCAGATTCTACTGTTGTTTTGTCTTGGATTCGGTCTTCCTCGCATAAGTGGAAGACATTCGTTAGCAATCGTATTTCGCATATTCAAGAACGTATTCCTCCATCTTCGTGGTTTCATGTTAAGTCCCAGGATAACCCTGCGGATTGTGCCTCACGTGGACTTTTGGCTTCAGAGTTGGTTCATCATCCATTATGGTGGACAGGACCTTCTTGGTTAGTGCGTCGTAATGAAGAATGGCCAGTAACATCGCTGCCAAAACTTATCGACTCATCTCAGATGGACGTCGAATATCGTACTCTGTCGTTAACAGTCGTTATGTCTGAGAATTTCTTAGATTTGTTGTTGGATAAATTTTCAAAACTGCAGAACGTTTAAATCGAAAATTAAAAATTTTCAAGTCAAAACCGTGTAAATCGAAAAGCTTGCAGAAAATGCATAATTTTGCTATTTAACAGTTGTGATTTTTTTCAATATTTTTAAGTGTACACAGAAATAAAAATAAAATGCATTGACAGGTTAAAATATGTAATATATTACGGAAACACTGTTTTTTTATTTAATTACAAATGTACATTAAACAGAAGAACAAAAAATAAAACCAAAGGTGTTTTATTATCCTTCATCACTGTCAGAAATTATTCTCATTCTTTTTTTCGGAATCGAAGGTTCGAATTCACTTTCATCACTCGAAGTTATTTGTGCCGATTCGATGTTTGAAGCAGAAATATTTACATTATGAGAGATGGTAATAAAATCGGTTATTAACAATTGCTTCGATTTTTTGTAAGATCTTTGTAAACTTCTTCATATTGAGCCCAGCAGCGATTTATGTCACGTTGGAATCGTAAAGCCCTTTCAACGTTTGTGTCATTTTGTATAAAATGATTACCCAGCTTTCTTCCCAATGCGAGTCCTTCACGGATGACTTTAGCAGTGAATGTTACTGGTACTAATTCCTCTTCATCAGATTTGTCAGACTCACTTTCGCAAACTAAGTTAACTAAATCATCCTCACTTAGTTCTTTATCAGCCATTAACTCTGCGATATCATCATCAGTAAAATCATCAAAACCTTCTCCGCCCAATGAATGCGCCATCTGTACTATCTGCGAATATTCATCATTTAACGTTGAAATGGAATGTTCATTTTTGACTACATTTGGCTACAATTTTTTCCAACAGCTATTGAGCGTTGTTTGCTTAATCCCAGTATATGATAAGGCAATATGCTTCACACAGTCTAATATTGTAAAATTTTTCCAAGCTCTAATAACTGTTAAAGATTCATTGTTCCCCATTTGTTCCAAAATATATGTAAAGGCTCGTTTTATGTACAAAGCTTTAAAAGTAGAAATTATGCCTTGGTCCAATGGTTGTAATAAAGAAGTTGTATTTTTTGGTAAAAATTTTACTTCAACGTTCTCATATTCTAGATCTTGTGGGTGACCTGGCACATTTTCAATTAACAAAAGCACTTTAAAAGGCAATCCCTTTGAACTTAAATATTTTTTGGCATCTGGGATAAAATATTCATGAAACCATTCAGTAAACATTGCAGCAGTAACCCACGCTTTCTTATTAGCCCTCCAATAAACGGGAAGATTATCGATGTTTACTCCTTTAAAGGCACGGGGCATTTTTGATTTGATTTGTAGGATTATTACATGTATTCGTCATTTCATTCGTAATGTTCAATGTCCAGATTTGCGTTCAAAATATGCTGATAGTTTGTCTCTAGCTCAACAGCAAGAGGCTATACAGTTATTGATTAAAAGAGTTCAAACAAATGTTTTTGCTCAAGACATTGCAAATATTAAAACTGGAAAACTTGTTAGTAAACAACTTCGTAGCCTTAGTCCGTTTCTAGATAATCATGATTTGTTGAGGGTGGGCGGTCGCCTACGTAACTCAGAGTTGTCGCATGATGCAAAATTTCCAATTTTGCTTCCTCGGTCGCATCGGTTGACTGAACTTATTATATTAGATTGTCATGAAAGACATTTACATCCTGGAAATCGAACAACTCAATTTTACTAACTCAAAATTATTGGATCTTGTGCGCCAAGAGGGCTATTCGGCAATGTCTGAAATCCTGCATTCGCTGTTTTCGTGTAAACCCTGTGGCTTTATGCCCCTATGGGGATTTACCAGCTTCTAGGTTAACTCCAGGTAAGGCGTTTTTACATACGGAGTCGACTTTGGTGGACCTTTCTCTGTCACGATGAATCGATGTCGTGGCGCAAAATCATTGAAAGCGTACATTTGCTTATTTATTTGTTTCAGCACTAAAGCCATCCATTTGGAACTAGTGTCTAACTTGTCGACAGACGGTTTCTTGGGTGCTTTACGTCGATTTATTGCTCGAAGAGGCAAATGTATTCAAATCCATTGTGATAATGGTACTAATTTCGTTGGGGCCTCTCGTGAAATCTCTCAATTGATGCGCCATTCGGCAGGCGTTGAGGGAATCGAATTTGTGTTTAATCCTCCTGCTGCTCCTCATTTTGGTGGGTTGTGGGAGGCCGGGATTAAATCGGTAAAATCCCATTTAAAGAGAATTATCGGTGAACAAATTTTGTCGTTTGAAGAATTCTCGACGGTATTGATTCAAATCGAAGCGATTCTCAACTCACGTCCACTATGCGCACTGAGTTGCGAACCGCATGATTTCGTATTTGACCCGGTCATTTTCTTAATGTTGAACCAGTTTCGGTGTTACCAGATCCAGATTTGTTGTCCATAAACCCCTCTCGTTTGAATCGCTGGCAATTGTTGCAGCAAATGCAACAAGGGTTTTGGAAGAAATGGAGTGCTGAATACCTGCACACGTTGCAGCAGAAAGGTAAGTGGTTGAAGAATTCCGCTACCCTACCTATTGATTCGCTTGTCCTCTTAAAGGAAGAAAATAACCCCCCTCTACAGTGGCGTTTAGGAAGGGTCGTAGATGTTCACCCTGGTAGAGACGGTATCGTTCGGGTAGCTACAGTCAAGACATCCCAAGGGTTAGTTAAACGCCCTCTAGTGAAACTATGTTTACTGCCAGTTACTTGATATTTAATGGTATGTACACATATATTCACTTATATAAGTTTGTCGGTTAGGTTTCTTAGTTAATAGCTCTAATTAGTTTTAAATATAAAATAAGTTAGTTCATACTTATTTTGGTGGGCGGATGTTCGGTCTCTTTGTCGCACGTTTGCGTGTTTAATTTTAAGTCGTAAATTTTGTAGTCGTAAATCTAATAGTAAAACTGTCATCCCTTGTTCCCTTATATCCTGCCATAAAAATTCGTTGGGCATGTGTGAATAAGTGGACAGAGTAGTGAACAAACACTTTCTTATGGATAGTGAAGCAGAACGGTCGTGTTTCTTCGTTCAGTACCCTAAGTTAGTCAAGTGCCGCAGCAGACTTTCGTTGTTAAACTCTAAAAACACAGTGCAAGTGTAACGTAACATATAAACTCAATTCGCATACAGTCCACTTGGTTAAAGGAAGAGGAACTGCAGCTTAGAAAAACAAAACACCGCGGAGGTAAGTCGATTTATAAATTTATAAGACCCCCCGCGCGTGTACAAAAGTAAATAACTGCAAACCAACAAATATGAATTTTTCGTATATAATTATTACAAATATAAAATACTTTTACAAATTTTAGTTAAATAAATTAAATTCAATGCTAAATAGTTATAAGACAAAGAAAACCTTATGCACACTTTAACATTCCTATAATACTCCTTGATTTAAATTCTTATTAGTACACAGAAAAGTTAAAATAATAGTTATTAAACCTATATAGTATTAAAGAGAATCTTCTCAAGTTTTTTTATACCTAATAAAGTTCTATATGTGCACCATTTGTTGCCCTGGTCACGTCTAAACGATAATCAGTTTCTTCCCAAGTATTCAGCAGCATATCAGGCATAACGGATGCTACAGCTGCAACAACCTCTCCCTCAAATGAGCAATGTCACAGATCTTCTCGGAATAAACAATGTTTTTTACATGTCCCCAAAAAAAGAAAACTAGTGAAGTCAGATCTGGTCTCCTTGGTGGCCAAGCAATCTGCCCACGTCTACCAATCCACCTGTCATGGAAATGCAAGTTCAACACATCACAGACACGGTCTTGTTGGAAGACAATCGGTCCCTTTCTAGTTCGATATCATCTATCTGTGGGAAAACGTATAGTTCAAGCATTTCACAATAAATATCGCCATTAATTGTCTTCTCTGCGAAGATGAAAGGTTCTACGATACGATCATGCATCAATCCACACCAAACATTGACTTTGCGAGAGTCTCGCTGATGTTCTATGAATTCATGCGGTGACTCAGATCCCCAAATCCTACTGTTGTGTTGGTTGACAGATCAACTTAAGTGAAAAGTCGCCTCATCTGAAAACAACATTTTCTAGGAAGTTCCCATTTTCTTCAATCCTGTTCAAAATGTAGACTGCTAAATCGAATCTTTTCACTTTGTCATTTGGCTTGATTTCATGTAGAAGTTGAATCTTATACCCACGTAATTAAAGCCTCTTCGCATCACTTTGTACACGGTATACTTAGGTATTCCTAACTCCAAACTTCGCCTTGTCAATGACTTTTTTAGGGCTACGAATACAAGATGTACGGATCCGTTCCACATTCTGTTCAGATACTTAAGGCCTACCCGGTGGTTTAATTTTTAATAACTACCTGTTTCCCAAAAGTGATTATACCACTGCAGAAAAGTTTTGTTAGTAGGTGCATCACCACCATATTTACGTCGGTAATTACACTGAACTGTGATCACTGAACTCGATTGAATAAAAAGCACACACTGAGCTTTCTGATGTGGCGTAGCCATGGCTGGACTGCGGCAACTGCTGGCCGGCGGATGCAATAGCACTCTTTCCCCACCACATTCGCTCGAAGGCCACACACTGCGATCGAATACACCTATCCCCCGATTTACACGGTAGATACGTTCCTGAGAAAAACGTTTAAATCGAAAATTAAAAATTTTCAAGTCAAAACCGTGTAAATCGAAAAGCTTGCAGAAAATGCATAATTTTGCTATTTAACAGTTGTGATTTTTTTCAATATTTTTAAGTGTACACAGAAATAAAAATAAAATGCATTGACAGGTTAAAATATGTAATATATTACGGAAACACTGTTTTTTTATTTAATTACAAATGTACATTAAACAGAAGAACAAAAAATAAAACCAAAGGTGTTTTATTATCCTTCATCACTGTCAGAAATTATTCTCATTCTTTTTCGAATCGAAGGTTCGAATTCACTTTCATCACTCGAAGTTATTTGTGCCGATTCGATGTTTGAAGCAGAAATATTTACATTATGAGAGATGGTAATAAAATCGGTTATTAACAATTGCTTCGATTTTTTTGTAAGATCTTTGTAAACTTCTTCATATTGAGCCCAGCAGCGATTTATGTCACGTTGGAATCGTAAAGCCCTTTCAACGTTTGTGTCATTTTGTATAAAATGATTACCCAGCTTTCTTCCCAATGCGAGTCCTTCACGGATGACTTTAGCAGTGAATGTTACTGGTACTAATTCCTCTTCATCAGATTTGTCAGACTCACTTTCGCAAACTAAGTTAACTAAATCATCCTCACTTAGTTCTTTATCAGCCATTAACTCTGCGATATCATCATCAGTAAAATCATCAAAACCTTCTCCGCCCAATGAATGCGCCATCTGTACTATCTGCGAATATTCATCATTTAAAGTTGAAATGGAATGTTCATTTTTGACTACATTTGGCTACAATTTTTTCCAACAGCTATTGAGCGTTGTTTGCTTAATCCCAGTATATGATAAGGCAATATGCTTCACACAGTCTAATATTGTAAAATTTTTCCAAGCTCTAATAACTGTTAAAGATTCATTGTTCCCCATTTGTTCCAAAATATATGTAAAGGCTCGTTTTATGTACAAAGCTTTAAAAGTAGAAATTATGCCTTGGTCCAATGGTTGTAATAATGAAGTTGTATTTTTTGGTAAAAATTTTACTTCAACGTTCTCATATTCTAGATCTTGTGGGTGACCTGGCACATTTTCAATTAACAAAAGCACTTTATTAAAAGGCAATCCCTTTGAACTTAAATATTTTTTGGCATCTGGGATAAAATATTCATGAAACCATTCAGTAAACATTGCAGCAGTAACCCACACTTTCTTATTAGCCCTCCAATAAACGGGAAGATTATCGATGTTTACTCCTTTAAAGGCACGGGGCATTTTTGATTTGTTAATCACTAATGGTTTCATAATATAATCTCCTGAAGCATTGCTACAGAAAAGAATTGTTATGCGATCTTTTGTTGCTTTATGACCACTAGCCGATTTATAAAATTTTGAGACAAGTCCTTTCAGGCATTTTTTTCCAGAATAACCCTGACTCATCGGCATTGAAAACCTGATCAGGGGTGTATGAATTGTCGTTAATAATTTCTGCAAAATTTGCTGGATATTCTTGGGCTGCATCTACGTCGCCAGAAGCCAGTTCACCTTTTAATTTTAAGTTGTGTAAGGAATGTCTTATTTTAAATCTTTCAAACCAGCCATGACTTGCCGAAAAATTTGGCTTCTTTTCAGTTGAAGAAGAAGATGGTAATTGCTCTACAATTTTTTCGTAAATTTTTAAAGCTTTATTTGTTATTGCGCTTGTATCAATGCGTACTCTTTTATGTGTTTGATCTTCTATCCAAAGCATTAACGCTTTCTCCATTTTTTCCATTGCGATATTTCTGGTGTATGATGTTGTGCCCATACTTGTGGTATTGCCAGCTGCAACACTCTTTCTAATTGTGTTTTCATTTGTTCTAATAGTTCTTATTGTAGCTTCGTTCATACTATATGATTTTAGTTTCTAAAGAAATAACTTTTCTTTAACTTCTTTCTTCGTTATAAGCCTATAATTTTTTTTAATTTATGTTAATTTGGCTGTGATTAAAGTAAAATTCAGAGGGAAAAAATGTGAGAAATTTTGGAGGGAAAATTAAAAACTTTTATTTTCTATTAAATAAGCGTAAGAGAATTCTACCTAATGTTTATTGGTTAACTAAAGCAAATCAACAAATTACATAATGTAATTGTTTTTTTCATTAATTTACAAGTAAGCACCAAATAAGAACAAAATAATACCTTTAATAAAAGAACCAATTGTTTTAATTCACCATAACTAGACTTTTAATTAATTTTTTTTCAAATTAAAATGTTTTAATTTTTTTTATTTTAATTATACCTATTTGGTAAATTGCCATCATTTCCCTCCAAAATTTCCCGCATTTTTTCCCTCTGAATTTTACTTTAATCACAGCCGTTAATTTATAATAATCTAAATTATGCACTCACTTGTAATTTACGAATATGGAAAATTAAATCTTTCTGAAACTGTGAAACTTTCACTCAAATACAATTTTCCATGGATAAAACTTTAATTTTATGCGAAGAAATACATACACAGTGAGCGTGTGCAGCAAGTCAGCACATAAGCTCGGGATTCCCCGTGAGATGTGTACACAGCGCACGTGTTCAATCACAGTGGCATTTAATAGATGCGATGAAAACAAAAAAAAACTTATTTGGAAAACCGTGTAAAAGCGAGAACGTGTAAAACAAGTACCGTGTAAATCGGGGGATAGGTGTATTAGCAAAACAATCTTTACAATATACTGAACTCAAGTTCAAAACCCGAAAGTTTATTACTGATTTCATTTTTTAATTATGATTTTTTTAAATCAAGGAGTTCTTTTATAAACTCCCTGTATAATAAAACACAGAGATGCTTTGTTGGTAAGGTTCAGAAATATTAAATTATTGGTAATTATATTTTTCCATACAATGTAAAAAGGATTAAAATGTATTTATTCCGATCGATTAAAAAAATGCAAAGTTATGGATGTTGTTTTTGCGTAGCATTGACATGATCAGATTCTATAGGTTTTTACTAGTGAATGAATTACTAAATTTGGAATTGCCCAAAAGAGGTGAGAATCCCTTAACAAATGGCAGCAAATAGATAAAATTGAATAAGAAAACAAATTTACCTATATTTTGTTTCATGAGAAAATAAAGCAATGAAAAGCATAAGCCTAAAAATCCTTAATTTCATTGGTTGAAACGTGATAGATTTACACTGCTTAAATATTATCATTTTGGGTTTAAACTGTGACAAAAATATCACCGATAGGTATTCATTATTTTAACTTCCCGTAAATTTGAATTTCGATTAATATTGTAAACGATAACTTGCCATAGTAGAAGTTGGTGGAATGAGTATAACAAAATTCTTCAATGTGGCGCTTTGTAATACCGAGTAATGATATAAAATTACTAATTGAAACATTTTTTCAAAAAGGAAAAGATAATGTATAATGTATGTATAATGTATCCAAAATATATGTTGCCATGAAAATTATGAACATCAAATGTCAAATTCAAATTAATGCATATGTACTTACGAACACATAATTTCACACATTAATGGAAATTTATCATTTGGCTTATGATATTCCAAAACTTAGATATATATGAACTGCAATTGAAAACAACACGGTATAAAATAATTAGCGAGAGTTTTATATACATACTATTTTGACTTTTGCAAAAAAATTTAATAACTTCAAAGCATTACCAAATGTCTATTCTAAGAAATTCATTCTATTTTATTGTATTCTTTTCTCCATTATATTAATCTATAGAAATCTTAAGGTTATGTATGTGTGTATATATATATATATATATATATATATATATATATATAAAATACTCAAATTTAGACCAGGGTAGAAAATTAATTAACGACATCAAATAATTTTAATCACCGTGTATAAGGAAGCTTTGGGAAAAAGGACGCGTAATTAAAGGCCTACTGTGAAGATTTAAATCATTCAATTAGAAGGTAGGGTTTGTATAGAATTTTATTAGATAATATGCGGTATTAAAACGTGGAGCATACAAATTTATTCGTTTCATTAAAAATAAGGGATTTAAATTATTCACTAGACGCTTTCTATAAAAAGAAGCAGAATTAAAATGCTCAACTTGTAGGTAATTTAATTATTCCAAGTAAAGAAACAAATAGAAATTACGTGCAAAATTTATATTAATTAATTCAATTATTAAGTAACGAGTATTAAACAAAATGTACAAATAATAATTAATACTTAATTAGGATTCGCTAAAAATTAAAGGTTAGAAGTAAATGCCATTCATTATTATTTTAATTGGAGTTAATTAAACGATTACTAAGATATAATATGCATAAAAGCTTTTAAAAAACCCAATAATATTCAAATCGTAGAAGTGTTATTTAAAGTATTACGATTGAACACCTGCGTATTTTTAAATGTCAAATTCTAATAAATTCGAGCTGATAAACATGCAGCTTCTGCGTATATTGCAAACGGTCGGATAAACCGTAGCTTACATTAACATATGAATCCACGTGGACTGTAATAACCGATGTTAAGAGTATCGATTTGCACCACTAAGGTCAAGTATCCCTATAGTAGGGGATAAAGAATACTACTATAGTAAGCCTGCTTATCGTAAAAGGCGATTAAAAGGCGCAGCAAGGGGCAGCAGCCTTGCTGGCTAAAAGATATTGGAGGAGGGTCGGTTGGTCTCGGGCGATCCTCAATAATTTACAAGCTTGTTGGGGGTTGGCCGTGACGGATACGGCTTTTTGCTAAAATCTTTAAAAACTGCGTTGTGGAAAGATATGGGAGCCTACCACAATATTTCCCAGGTGTGCGTGGCCTAAAACACGAAATCATATGATGGAGAGCTCACAAGTAAAATTCTTGTCCGGAGGTAAAATACTCCCTCATTCGGATCTCCGGAGGGGTACTTGGGGCTCGTCATCGTAAGAATATAAAACAACAGTTCGATTTAGTGATAGGGACTTGGAATGTAAGGTCATTACTCAGAGTAGATAAGTTAACGAATTTATTAGTCGAAATGAGAAAGGAAAAGCTGGACATTTTAGGTATTAGTGAGGTGAGATGGCCAGATAGTAATGACTTTTGGAAAGATAGTTATAGAATAATTACAACTTCTTCAACTAATGGACAGGCAGGCGTAGGAATAGTGTTAGGTAAAAGATTAGGGCATAAAGTTAAGGAGTACTTACAATTTAGTGATAGAATAATTATGGTTAGATTGAGTACAAAACCCACAGACACTGTTTTAGTACAGGTTTACATGCCAACAACTCAGTACGAGGATGAGGAAGTAGAAAAGGTATACGAGGATATAAATAGTATAGTGAGAAAAGTAAAGGAGATGAGAATTTAATAGTTATGGGCGATTTTAATGCGTCAGTGGGAGAAGGTAGTGAGGGAAAATGGTAGGAAAATTTGGGTATGGCAGACGAAATGATAGAGGAGAAAGATTAGTTGAGTTTTGCCAGGAACATAGATTAGTAACTGTAAACACCCTATTCGAACAACATGTTAGGAGAAGATATACCTGGAAAGCCCCAGGTGATAGGGCTAGATACCAAATAGATTATATTTTAGTTAAACAAAGATTTAGAAACCAAGTTAAAAACTGTCGTAGTTATCCAGGGGCTGACATAGATAGCGATCATAACTTAGTTAAAATGAAGTGTAAACTAAAATTCAAAAAATTGAGAAAGGATAAAAGAGAGGGATGGGATCTAGGTAAGCTTAATGATAGTAGGGTAAAAGAGGAATATAAACAAGTATTAGATAATAAGAGCAAAGAGATAGCTGTAGGAAGGAACGTAGAAAATAGATGGAAAGAAATAAAACTGACTGTACATGATACAGCAATACAGACTATAGGTAAGAAAAAAATAGAAGCGAGAAAACCCTGGGTAACAAAGGAGATATTAGATTTAATAGAGAATAGAAGAAAGCTTAAACCTTTCAGAGAAGTGGATAGTGAAAGTAAGCAAAAGTATAATACAGTTAGAAATAAGATAGTACATGCGTGCAGAAAAGCTAGAAATAAATGGATGGAGGAGAATTGTAAGGGAATACAAGATGATTTGAGAGTAGGTAAGACAGACAGGGCTTACAGAGCAGTTAAAAAGTTTTTGGGAAGATAGGAAAAATATAATGGTATTAGAGACGAGAATAATGAGCTTCTAATAAATAAAGTTGAGGTAGCTGATAGATGGAAAAGATATTTAGAAGATTTATATAAGGGAGACGATATGGATGAGTTAGAGAACGACCAAGACGAGGATGTAGAAATAGGGTTCTCAATATTAAGAGAGGAATTTGATAGAGCTGTTCAGAATCTTAAATTAAATAAAGCGCCAGGGATAGACGATATTCCGCAGAATTAATAAAATATGCAAGTCAGAAAACTTTAGACAGATTATATGAACTAGTGAATGTAATATATGACACAGGTGAGGTTCCAATAGATTTCGAAAAAAATATTATTATCCCAATCCCAAAAAAGTCAGGAGCTGATAGGTGTGAGAATTTTAGAACTGTTAGTTTAACTTCTCATGCTTCCAAAATACTAACAATAATAATTAAAAATAGAGTAGAAGCTTTGACTGAGAATTATTTAGGCGAAGACCAATATGGTTTTCGTAAAGACAGAGGGACTAGAGAACCGATACTAATGATTAGGGTAATTATCGAAAAAGGTTACAAAAATAAAAGACTCATTTCGCGTTTGTAGATTTAGAAAAAGCATTTGATAGGGTTAATTGGATTGTTATGTTCAGGGTTTTGCAAAAAATAGGAATCTCTCATAGGGATAGAAAAATTATTTACAGTCTATATAAAAACCAAAGCGTAGTAATTAGATTTGATGAAATAGATAAGGAAGTTAAGATTAGAAATGGTGTTAGGCAGGGTTGTATACTGTCTCCCTTGATTTTTAATGTTTATATTGAGGAAGCTTTAAACTTAGCCAGAGAGAGAAAAGAGATAGGTATTAGTGTACAGGGACAGAAAATAGACATGTTACGTTTTGCAGATGATATAGCCATTATAGCAGAGTCTAGAAAAGAGTTAGGAGAGTTTTAAATATTTTAGATGAGATACTACGGAGTAACTATAGTATGAGAATTAACTCAGTAAAGACAAAGATAATGACAAGTGAGTTACAGCCTAGTTCTAAACCAAAAATAAAAATAGGTAATACCGAGTTAGAGGAGGTAGATGAATTTTGCTATTTAGGTAGTATAATTACAAAGGATGGACGTAGCAGAAGGGATATAGTAGCTAGAATAGCTCAAGCTAGAAAAATGTTTTAAAAAGAAAACTTACTAATAGCTAATAGTATTAGTTTAGATAATAGAAAAAGTTTCTTAAAGTCGCACGTATGGAGCGTTCTACTATACGGTAGTGAGACTTGGACAATTAAAGAAGTAGATAAGAAAAGATAGAAGCTTTTGAAACTTGGTGTTATAGGAGAATGTTAAAGATTAGTTGGACAGATAGAGTAACAAACGAGGAAGTTTATAGAAGAATAGGTGAGGATCCTGTATGTGGAAACAATTGAAGGTCAGGAGAGATAGAATGATAGGGCACCAGTTAAGACATGAGGGACTATTTAGGAAAGTCTTAGATTATAGACTACCAAATAAAAATAGAGTAGGAAGGCCTAGACAAAGCTATATTAGTCAAATTATTAGAGATTTAGGTTGTGAAGGCTATGTAGACCTTTTTAGACTAGCTCAGAATAGAAAAGAATTTAGAGCTGCGTCAAACCGACTTTAAGTAAGTTCGAAAACAAAACAAAAAAAATAAAAATCAGTTAACTAAATGTCACCATGACATAACTCACAATTAGTTAGCGGTCTGGCATGTTGGTAGCGTTTCGTTGCTTAAGCCTTACCATAACATATAATTTAATAAACGTCACCATGACATAACTCACAATTAGGTAGCGGTCTGGCATGTTGGCAGCGATTCGTTGCTTAAGCCTTACCAAAACATATAATTTAACACTTTTCCTTTTTGAAGCGGATAACCAGGTTATATTTCATTTCCTTATAAATGGTAATCATGTAAACATGTTAGATTTCTTTAACAACCATCAGGTTGCTAATATCTATGTAGAGTCAGCTGGATAGGAAAAAGATAGAAGGATATATGAAGACCTATACCAAACTATATTAGTCAAATTATTAGAAATTTAGGTTGTGAAGGGTATGTAGAGCTTTTTAGATTAGCACAGATTAGAAAAGAAGTTAGAGCTGCGTCAAACCGACCTTAAGTAAGGTCGAAAACAAAATGATGATGAAGGTCAAGTTAGAAAAAGACAGATAAAATGCGCAAGGCTGAGACACAGATAATAAAAGGCGTGATTTGAGCAACATCACGAGGAAACGATGCAGATATGAGAGGTGTAAACGTAACGATTTCTATACAAAATTAATTAGTTGTTCTCGGACGTGTTTGCGAGCCGTGTGAAAATTTCTTAGATTTAACTGGCACGAGTGCAAAAATTTAGTAGAATCGCGTGCCGGACTGTCGAGAAGGGAACAGAGAATGCGAAATTCTGAAAACTGGCCGTCGCGGGACAAAACCGACGTGCAGGCGAGCTATTATATAAACCCGGACTTTAAACAGTTTCGCTCTCTTAGATTTTCGATTTTTATTCAATACTTTAAAACAGTTTGCTCTTTATTTTTTGATGTTATACGATACTGCAAGCAGAATACGTGCTACGATAAAAGTTATTAAGTGCATTTAGAGAAGATACAAGGTAATAAAGTCTAGTTATACTTGCGAGTATTACGGTACCAATTATCGAAATTAGTAACGATAAATGAATAAACAAAAGTAGACAGTTTTGGGTATAGCGTGAAAGAATTATGAATTTCTTTGCAATTTTTCGGGGGTGTTAATAATCAAATGTTATTCGTAATCGTGATTGGATCCACAAAACAAGATTTTGATATACTTAGATGAGTTCCTGAGAAGCCCTGAAACAACTTTAGATGAATGGTGGTGTAGAAAATTTTAAAAGCGTTCAGAATCAGAGCCGTAAACATAACCCAGTTGGAATGGTGTGATTAACAAAGGACGATGTACATTGGAACCACGAGTGCATTAACCTTCAGGTAACTTATGCTTTGTTGTTCGATTTTTGATGTTTTGGTGTGTGTTGAATAACTTTATAATTTGTTTGCTAAAAAATGAACAGTAGTGAATTTGTACAAACAACAAATTTTTAATTTTAAATTGAAATTTTCTTGTTTAAGTAGAAAGGAGTATTTAGCAGTTTATGTTCTTGATTATGATGAAAATTTGGGTCTTTCTTTCAGCTCAATTAGACTAACCTGTTTAATTAACGTAAAGGGGTGGGAGATGTTCCCTTTGTACTCAGACTTAGGTCTGCACATATTGTTAAATTAATTAGTAGGCATCCTACAAGGACTTTAATTCTGGATGCAAATTAAAATGATGACAAATTTAATCTTGAAATTTTATGATACTGAAATTTATGCTGAAATTTAATTTTGAAATTTTAATGTATTATGAATATTGATGTAAATAGAGTTAACGTTGATGTTTGTGGTAGGAATGTGTTTGTTTTTTTTTATGAATGAGGATGAAAGTTTTAACTAGGTGAGCAGCCGAGGCGGAAAGAGTAAAGAGGCGATTATCAAAAGAGATTCAACAGGGCGAGAATCACAGCAAATCTTGGTGCCAAATTCGAGAGGTTCGAATATCTTTTTTTACTCTGGTGAGGCTTTTTGTAGATTTCACAGCAATATATATAATATATATATATATATATATATATATATATATATATATATTATAAGTAGTTTTTTACACAAGGTAAGTTGATAAATACTTACGTATTGAAATTAATAAGATGAAATAATAACTTAGACTTTTAAGTAAAGCCCAAATGATCATTTCAAATCGAGCTAGTAATTGAAAGAAGGAAAATATAAGGCCTTGGACAGGATTTGAACCTGCATCTCAGTTTTGCCGGAACTGTGCGTTAACCAATTACGCTACCGAGGCCGATGGCTATAATTGGGAAATTTACCAATCTAAATCGTGTACAGTACCATATATAAACCTAACTTTCAATTACGTTTAGCATTTTTGTCAATCATATCTGAAATTGTCAAGTTTTTGACTTATGTCAGATATAGACAGGAAGCAACGCTCAAAATCACGGCTATAAGCCAAGTATTAATATATAAATATTATAAGTAGTTTTTTACACAAGGTATTAGGCTTTACTTAAAAAGTCTAAGTTATTATTTCATCTTATTAATTTCAATATATATATATATATATATATATATATATATATTTGTTTAATGTTGGAGGTTATAGGTCAGCTGGTGTATTGAAGAAAACTCTTTTTTATAGCCTAAATTTTCGTTTTTATTTAAAGCTTGATCACAGGCATAACTAAAACATTGATAAATTCTACATAAGCTGGTGTTAAAATTAGTTACTTACATTGAGGTTACAAAATATTAGCTTTCATTATAATTATGTTTTACAAAGATAATATCTTTATAAAATTTAAGATAAACAGATATAGTATATATAAAATTGAGGTAAAATGTTGACTTGACAGAAACAAAAATTTTAGATTTTGATTAATATATGTCCTTGTTTTTTAATTAATTTATAGGTATGCGTGTATATATCGGTAATATTTCATGTCAATAAACATACAGAAATACACAAATATAGCTACATATATTATAAATATATTTTATAAATATATATTTATGCGTGTAGTGTATATAAATGTACATGAAAATACATAACTATATATGTGTACATCCACATGCACAAAGATACATATACAAAAATATATATACACACATGTACACATAAATATAGAAACAAAAAAAAACATATTTATTACATACACATACATACACACATATACATTTAGACACACACACACATACATACACACACACACACACATACAGACATATATATATATATATATATATATATATATATATATATGTAGTGTATAAGGGAGATACCAAGAGTTCTAAGGGTTGTTTAGTACAAGGTAGTATATGCCAAGCAAAATAATCCACATATTTGATCACATAAACTTAAAATTGTATGTTTGCCGTATGTTGCATATATTAAAATACCATTCAAAATGGTAGTTGAAATTAAGTGCCAAAAGGTAATATTAAAATGACTAAATGACGTAGTAAGATGTACAGTGCTCAAGGGTTTATACCGAGTTTGAATTTTAAAGGCCATTGAAAGTACATTTGCCGTCCAAAAAACGGATGCGTCTATGGGTGTTTACTATCAACCACGCATCCAGGTTCAAGTGTGATTTATTTTGGTTTCATTTTAAATAGAATCAACTTTTGGATAATATTTGTATGCTCAAAATTATTAGTTATAACAACTTCAAATATGATTGGTGAACTGTAAATATTTAGGACAAATAATAGAATTGTATGTGAATCAGGAAAGTGTAAAAGGACATGAACTATGGTATGTGCGACACAAACGAAATGATAGGATGTTATTGGACGATTTAGTTATGTACTTTAAAGTGTAGTAGGCAAGAAAGTTAAAATGGTCGCCTTGGAAAGCAAACAACGGAGATTAATTTCGAAATTCATTTTGTAAAAAGACGCGTTTTTCATACTGTGCTAATTTGTAAACAAGTTTAAAAGAAGTTAATAAAAGTATTTGATTTTAAAGAGTTTTGATTAAGTAAAGAAGGGTAAAGAAGTAACAGCGACGAAAGCAATAAGTATAAAGAGTGGTGATTGTGCAACGGCGAAGCGACGGAAAATTATATAGATTTGGAGTGATATTGGGAAAGGTAGCAGGACATCGAGAGTGGTTATACATAGGAACGAAGTGGGATTTGGATATCGATATTAGGTAGCAGGACATCGAGAGGAAATATACAAAGGAAAGAAGTTGGATTTGGATAGCGATTTATAGATTTGTAGCAGGACATCGGGAGGAAATATATAAAGGAAAGAAGTTGGATTTGGATAGCGATTTATAGATTTGTAGCAGGACATCGGGAGGAAAATATATAAGGAACGAAGTGGGATTTGGATAGCGATATTAGGTAGCAGGACATCGAGAGGAAAAATATATAAGAAAAGAAGTTGGTTTTGGATAGCGATTATTAGGTAGCGGAGCATAGAGCAATTTGAATAAGGACGACGAGTAGATTTGGATAAGATACGAAGAAACGGACGGAGTAATTGAGAATACGAAGAGCGAAATTTAGGAGAACAACAATTGGTAGTGGAGGATTCGAAGCAGAAATTAGCACATAGGAAGTTATAGCACTGGGTATTCAAAATTCTAAATTAGGGTTAATTATTTCAGGTATTGGGGGAGCAGCTAAATTGAGAACAACACCTGGAGGCGGTACTAAACTTCAATCAGATAGGACAAAAGTGTAAAGACGCATACGGCGACAAGGATTTTGAGCCAGCAGTCAGAGCGGCCAAGAACGGAGTATAAACCAGGTGAGTGCTGAGATATCTTAAAATGTCAAAAACAGTCATATAATTTTGGTAGTAATTTAATTTGGCACAAAGCAACGCTGATCGTAGTATAATTTTGGCATATACAAAAGTAGAGTAAAAAAATTAAGTACTAAAACAAAAGAGGTGCACTTTGGTTGGACTTTGCACATCTACTTATAACAGAACTCACTATAAGTAGTTGACCACCCTGAGATTTAAGAGCTTAAATAGTCGAGGCATTGAAATAAATAGTTAATTAAAGAACCAACCAAACGTTGCAAGTACGGGGCGTGCATTAGGTGTGCACATTACAAAAATAAAAGGCGCAACAAAAAGGGGTAAAATAAAATAAAATTTTTTTAAAAGAATATAGAATTGAGAGTGATTGAACACAGTCAGTGAGTAAAAGAAAAGTGAGATTTAATAATAAAAAGGTGGCAAACCCAACGTGGGGCTGAAAAAAGGCTAGATCGAGTGAAATTAGACAGAAATAGTAGTAGGATACGGGATCCTGAGATTAGGTGGGGCCCGTAGTTTAAATATTTTCAGGCAAAGGAGTTCAAAAACAGGCTGCAGAGATGACGGACCCAGAAATGAAACGGATTACGAGATCGGGACGGATATACGGAATTGAAGCAGAAATCACGACACTAAACGATGAAATTAGGACGCAAGACATAGAGCTTAGACGCAGGAGGAGACATCCAGGAGATGGACGTGAGGCAGACAGATCCGGAGGTGTTAGACATGGACACGGACCAGACGACGGCACCGGAGGTGAGGGTAGCAGAAGCCGACGGAACCCAAGACATTATGAGATTTCTGATGAGTATAAAAGACGATTTGAAGACACTGGCAGAGTTAAAAACAGAGCTTAAGACATCACGGATAGAACAAAAAGATGCACATACGGAACTGACAGATAAAATTACAGAGACACATACGGAACTAAGAACCGTTAAAACAGAATTGACAGACAGAATTACGGAATCACATACGGAACTGACAGATAAAATTACAGAGACACATACGGAACTAAGAACCGTTAAAACAGAATTGACAGACAGAATTACGGAATCACATACGGAACTGACAGATAAAATTACAGAGACACACAACGAACTGAGAAACGAGTTTAAGACGGCACACGCGGAACTGACGGCCAAACTGAATTATACACAGGACTATCTACTCACGCAAATGCAAAACGTAAAGGACGACATAAGGACTGAGGTACACGAAAAGATAGACAGAATAGATGACAAATTAGAAAATACGCGGGTACAGATTCAGGGAGACTTGAACGCAACAAAAACTGACCTACGGACGGAAATTAAGACACTCGTAGAGACAGTAGAGGAGACGATGGTCAGTGGTTTTACGACATTAAATTCAGAGATACAAACGTGCGACAAAAGACATATGACGAACTACAAAAATTTAGGACAAACTTTAGAAACGATACAGAACGAAAATGTGCACGGTAGAACGCAACTGGACGAAAAACTTGACGACAAAGTCACGATATTAGAAAACCGGGTAGGACATGACGTAAGACAGATACAGGAAAAATTGGACGACCTAGAACGAAGGCGCATTGGACTGGACTACGGACAGCACATTAAATTCAACCGGGACGCGTTACCTAAATTTGAAGGACGGAACAGCCAATGGGGTTTTTAGACAGACTGGACGAAATCGTCGAAACGGAAAACGAAAGGACTAAGTTACAGATAGTAGGGGCGACGTTGACAGGGAACGCGGAAAAGTGGCACAACATCATACGACGACAGTACGACACATACGCGGAATTTCGACGATTATTTGTGGAACAGTTCTGGAGCAACACGCACCAGACGGACATACGGACAAATTTAATTACGGGACACTACAGTAGGACACACGGGACACGCGAGGAATACGCAATCGACAAATTCAACCAGGCACAACACTTGACACCTAAATTGGGCGAGGACGACATAGTTTTACTACTTGCGGGCCACATGGAACCGGAAGTGACGAAGATGGTCGTGGTACACAATGTAAAAACACTGCGGGAATTTTTAGGCGTCATGAGAAACTTCGATTTAGCAACGGCACTGGAGGCAAAAACGCGGACAAGTTATTGGGATCAAAACCGGGGTTATAGGGAAGATAATCGACGACATGCGTACCACGAACAGCGACCCAACCACAGACAGGACAATTTCAATCACGAACGTCGACCCAGCTACCGACAGGACTATTTTAACCACGGACACCGAAATCACTGGGGACACGACGGAAACAGAAAACCATACTACAATAGGGAACACCGGGGGAACGACTTACAAGGACAAAATAGGTGCCAGCACGACGACAACGCGGATGACGGCCGGACGACGGGAGGCGGAACACATAACGGATATAGCCGGACGGACAGGGACGCTAACGTCCACCACATGACAACTAGCGCAAGGACTCAGGACACGGATAAAATTGAAGTGGTGCAGATACACGAGACACCCCCAGGAGAAAAAAAAACGCAAATTTTTGGAAGAACGAATGTTTAGGATTAAAGATCGACGTAGGTTATAGTTTAAAAGACTTATTGTTAAATAATTATACTTTGAATAAAAAGAACCTTTTGTTTATTAATATTAGTTTAAGGGATTGTTTATATGTTGCTTTAGTTGATAGTGGTTCACAGTTGTCGCTGGTTGATGAGAAGGTGGTGATAAAACATGCTGATTTTTTAAAAGGAAGAATAGAAGCGATTGATGGGGTTAATTTATGGTCGGCCATGAATAAAAAGTTAACTACGATTTATAGGGTCATCCGTGTACCAATATTTGTAGGGATAAAAGGCAGGAGAGGCAGAGTTTTTAATTACAAAGGGGTTGCAGCTAGATTTCATATTAGGAATGGATTTTATAGAGGATTTTGGATTGAATATAGATGGTAAGGATAGGTCGATTCGAATATTTGATAAAGATAAGTTATGGATGGTGTCTACGGTTAGTGAGGAAAATAGGAATGGAAATAATATAGATAAGTCAGGATTAGAAATGGATAGGACAAGTGATTATAGACAGGTTAAAGTACGATTATGTAATATGTTTGCGAGATTAATTAATGATGAACAGATTGGAGAAGTGAGTATTGAGATAAAAGCGAAGCTAGGAGAATTATTTAATAAGTATATAGGGTTATTTAATGAAGAGCCAAGATTTGCGAGGCGATATATGCATAAGTTAGAAGTCATGGAAGACAACGGGTTTAATACAAAGGTGTATCCAATTCCGTTTGCTATTAGAAATAGGGTTAAAGCCGAGATTAACAAGATGTTACGAGAAGGAATCATAGAACCAGCGAAAACTCCATATGTGAACCCGGTAGTTATTTATTTATTTATTTATTTATTTATTTCATACCAACAGCATCAGCCAATTACAGGTATAAATATTCAATAAAACACATTTATCATACAAGTTCTAGCAACTAATAACAGAATTAATTTTATTGTACCTAAACCCAACAAAAGGGATATTAGGATTTGTTTGGATGCGAGGAAGTTGAATTCGATTACGAAACCGCAGTACGAACAACCGCAGGGGTTAGATAATTTGTTGTACAAAGTGTACGAGATGAAGATTTTCAGTAAATTAGATTTAAAAAATTCATTTTGGTTAATTCCGTTGCATGAAGACAGTAAGAAGTTTACAGGTTTTAGCATTGAAGGGGAGATTTACATGTTTTCTGTAGTTCCGTTTGGGTTAAGTAGTTCTTCAGCAGCACTTGTAAGGGCCATGCAGAAGCTGTTTAACGAGTATGAATGTTTCTGTTCGCACTATGTGGATGATTTGTTGATTTTTTCAAGGAACGAGCAAGAACACCTGGAGCATTTAGAAAAGGTGATCCAGAGGCTGGACGAAGGGGGTTTGAAGTTGAACGTGGAGAAATGCGAGTTGTTTAAGAACAAAGTTACGTATTTAGGGTTTGAAATCAGTGAACATGGGATGAAAATTTGTAATAAAAGGTTGGACGAGTTGAAAAATATTGCTCAACCAAAGAATGTGGAGGAGTACCGTGGATTTACCATCGTAGGGCAGTTTGTGGTAAAAAAGATAGGTGATGCAGAGCTGGTAGTGGTATCCAGAGACGCGGCTGTGGAAATTATAGATGAAATTCATGTAAATTTTGGACATATAGGCATAAGAAAAACATTTTTGGTATTCAGGGAGGCGTTTTATGCACGGAACGACATCACGGTGGTTAAAGAAAGGATTAATCGTTGTAAAATTTGTATCTTAGGGAAAGACAAGAACGTGGTGTTGCAGAACGTACCGATGAGTGTGAACGTGAGCGGACCGTTGGAATTGGTAGCTATTGATTACTTAAGCAACCTGATTACGAGTGAACAGGGATATCGGCACATATTAGTAATGGTGGACGTTTTTTCAAAATTTGTTAAATTATTTCCGGCAAGGCGAAGTAACACGGTGCATGCTTTAAAGTCGATTAAAGAATTTGGAAGCCAGGTCGGGAGAATGGAAAGGATTTTGGTAGACAACGCGACTTATTTTAACAACCGAAGATTTAGGAACGGGTTAAATCGAGCACACATTAAGGTGTCATTTAGCAGTATAAGGCATCCGAAAGCAAATCCATGCGAACGATATATACGGGAGGTAATAAAGTATCTACGGTTAGCGACGCAAGAGCACCATAATAGATGGACTAGATATCTGCCGCAGATTGAAAATTTCATGAATTGTGTACCGAGTTCAGTTACGAAAACGTGTCCGGTAACATTGATTCGGAGGATTATACCAGCTAGGTCATGGAGGGAAGAAGCTGAGGTACAAGACATCACAGAGTTGTTGGGTAGTGTTAGACGTAGGATCGAAAGGATGCAGCGTAGGGATATCGAGCAAAGGTGTAACAGGATCAAAAAAAGGACGACTTTTGAAATAGGAGATTTGGTGATTGTAAAAAGGTTAAGAGTTTCGAACCGCGACAGGAACATTTGCGCGAAGTTGTTATTTCCTTATGAAGGGCCGTACAAGATCACGCGTATTTTTTGGAAGGAAATACATTTGAATTAGTTACTATGACAGGGAATATCGTGGGCGTTTTCACTTGGAAAATCTATACCCATATAAGGTTGTACAGGAAGAGGGTTTAGTAGAATAGTTGTTATATAGTTCATGCGACGGAAAGTTTAGTTTTTGTTTTGATTTAGTTTATAGTGTAGGTTAGTATATAGCGTAGTTAGACAGACATGTTGAGAAAGAAAATAAGGGGTTGAATAATTACAATATGTAGAAATACGAGAGGGAGTTTTTGTAGAAATACGAGAGGGGGTTTGATTTTAAATAAAATTAGAAATTATGCACACCAGGAAAGAGTAAAACCGACGAAATTTCCAATTTCATTCAAACTCAGTGGGGCCAATGTAGTGTATAAGGGAGATACCAAGAGTTCTAAGGGTTGTTTAGTACAAGGTAGTATATGCCAAGCAAAATAATCCACATATTTGATCACATAAACTTAAAATTGTATGTTTGCCGTATGTTGCATATATTAAAATACCATTCAAAATGGTAGTTGAAATTAAGTGCCAAAAGGTAATATTAAAATGACTAAATGACGTAGTAAGATGTACAGTGCTCAAGGGTTTATACCGAGTTTGAATTTTAAAGGCCATTGAAAGTACATTTGCCGTCCAAAAAACGGATGCGTCTATGGGTGTTTACTATCAACCACGCATCCAGGTTCAAGTGTGATTTATTTTGGTTTCATTTTAAATAGAATCAACTTTTGGATAATATTTGTATGCTCAAAATTATTAGTTATAACAACTTCAAATATGATTGGTGAACTGTAAATATTTAGGACAAATAATAGAATTGTATGTGAATCAGGAAAGTGTAAAAGGACATGAACTATGGTATGTGCGACACAAACGAAATGTTAGGATGTTATTGGACGATTTAGTTATGTACTTTAAAGTGTAGTAGGCAAGAAAGTTAAAATGGTCGCCTTGGAAAGCAAACAACAGAGATTATTTCGAAATTCATTTTGTAAAAAGACGTGTTTTTCATACTGTGCTAATTTGTAAACAATTTTTAAAAGAAGTTAATAAAAGTATTTGATTTTAAAGAGTTTTGATTTAGTAAAGAAGGGTAAAGAAGTAACAGCGACGAAAGCAATAAGTATAAAGAGTGGTGATTGTGCAACGGCGAAGCGACGGAAAATTATATAGATTTGGAGTGATATTGGGAAAGGTAGCAGGACATCGAGAGTGGTTATACATAGGAACGAAGTGGGATTTGGATAGCGATATTAGGTAGCAGGACATCGAGAGGAAATATACAAAGGAAAGAAGTTGGATTTGGATAGCGATTTATAGATTTGTAGCAGGACATCGGGAGGAAATATATAAAGGAAAGAAGTTGGATTTGGATAGCGATTTATAGATTTGTAGCAGGACATCGAGAGGAAAATATATAAGGAACGAAGTGGGATTTGGATAGCGATATTAGGTAGCAGGACATCGAGAGGAAAAATATATAAGAAAAGAAGTTGGTTTTGGATAGCGATTATTAGGTAGCGGAGCATAGAGCAATTTGAATAAGGACAACGAGTAGATTTGGATAAGATACGAAGAAACGGACGGAGTAATTGAGAATACGAAGAGCGAAATTTAGGAGAACAACAATTGGTAGTGGAGGATTCGAAGCAGAAATTAGCACAGGGGAAGTTACAGCACTGGGTATTCAAAATTCTAAATTAGGGTTAATTATTTCAGGTATTGGGGGAGCAGCTAAATTGAGAACAACACCTGGAGGCGGTACTAAACTTCAATCAGATAGGACAAAAGTGTAAAGACGCATACGGCGACAAGGATTTTGAGCCAGCAGTCAGAGCGGCCAAGAACGGAGTATAAACCAGGTGAGTGCTGAGATATCTTTAAACGTCAAAAACAGTCATATAATTTTGGTAGTAATTTAATTTGGCACAAAGCAACGCTGATCGTAGTATAATTTTGGCATATACAAAAGTAGAGTAAAAAAATTAAGTACTAAAACAAAAGAGGTGCACTTTGGTTGGACTTTGCACATCTACTTATAACAGAAATTACTATAAGTAGTTGACCACCCTGAGATTTAAGAGCTTAAATAGTCGAGGCATTGAAATAAATAGTTAATTAAAGAACCAACCAAACGTTGCAAGTACGGGGCGTGCATTAGGTGTGCACATTACAAAAATAAAAGGCGCGACAAAAAGGGGTAAAATAAAATAAAAATTTTTTAAAAGAATATAGAATTGAGAGTGATTGAACACAGTCAGTGAGTAAAAGAAAAGTGAGATTTAATAATAATATATATATATATATATATATATATATATATATTGCTGTGATATACTCCTTTGAATGTGGGAACTGGGTCCTTTCAACAAAAAAATTCTAGTCCCACCGATTGGGCGTCATAAACTGCTGTGATCCTGGTTTCGCTTCAGCTGCTCACCTAATTTTATAAACCTCCTCATTCATAAAATTAAACAACACATTCCTACCACAAACATCAACGTCAACTCTATTTACATCAATATTCACAATACATTAAAATTTCAAGATTAAAATTCAGCATAAATTTCAGTTTTAAAAAGAATTTCAAGATTAATTTTATTATCATTTTAACGTGCATCCAGAATTAAAGTCCTTGTTGGATGCCTACTAATTAATATAACAATATAAGCAGAGTAAAAAGGGAGCATCTACCACCCGTTTACGTTAATTAACCAGGTTCGTCTAATTGAGCTCAAAGACATACCCAAAGTTTCATCATAATTCAGAACATCAATACTAAATACCCCTTTCTACTTAAACAAGCAAATTTCATCTTAAAATTAAAATTTTATGGTTAGTACAATTTCACTAATGTCCATTTAAAGTAAATCAATTATAAAGTTATTCAACACACACAAAAATGTCAAACAAAATAGTATAATTTACCTGAAGGTTACTGTCCTCGTAGCTTCAATGTACATCGTCCCTTTAGTTAATCACACCATTCCAACAGGATTATATTTACGGCTTCTAATTCTCAACGCTTTTAAAATTTTCTCCATCACCATTTATTCAAAGTTGTTTCTGGGCTTTTCCGGAACTCATCTGTGTATATCTGACCCTGGTTTTGTGGATCCAGACACGTATTTGAACCATTTAATTATTAACACCCCCGAAAAATAACAAAGAAATTCATACTTCTTTCACCAATATATGCCAAAACTGCCTACTTTTGTGTATACATTTGTCGTCGTAAATTTTGCTAATTGGTACAGTGATACTAAATTTTATTACCTTGTATCTAAGTGCACTGAAGTACATTCATGTTAGCACGTCAATAACAAACTATTTTGAATCACTAATATATACGAGCAAAATTTTAAATTATTTTATCAAACTAAAATGCACTGTTTAACATCTTGAATCAAGTCGCGGATGTCAGAGCTTTTAACGCATCGAATAGTCAAAAGTCTAAGAGGCCGAAATTCATATTACCACCGGTATATATAGCGAATAGCCGGCACGTCGCTTTGTTCCCCAAAACGGGTAATTCTAAGAATTTCTCATGCTATGTTCCCATTCCGTCGCTCGCGCGTCCGTTTTTACGAATTTTTCACTCGCCCCAGTTAAAATCTCAGAAATTCTCACACGGCACGCAAACATGTCCGAGAAAAGCTAATTAATTTTGTACAGAAATCGTTGTTTCTACCTCTGATATTTGCATCATATTTTCAACCAATTGTGACCCTCGTGACGTTGCTTAAATCACGCCTTTTACTATATGTATCTTTGCTTGACGCATTTTCTCTTTCCTTTTCTAACCTGTTCGCATTGGTGCAAATTGATATTCTTTATTATCGATTTTATTTTAGTCCATGTGGACTATCTGGGTTTAATAACCCCGTATCGCACCTTCTCGTGAATATTAAGCCACGGTTTCTTCAAGATTCTTTGAAACCATTTGTTATCTACCCAATTTTCGCCGTACGTGATATTTAAACTACGCAGGTGTTCAAAATAATATTAATTCTCAGAGCTTTATTTTCTGGTATTATAATCTTGGATTTTCACACTTTTATGCTTATTATTAATAATGGTTTAATTAACTCAATTAAAATTGACTTCTATCCTTTCATTTTTAGCGAATACAAGTTAACTATTAATTATTATGTGTACACTTTGTTTTACTACCGGTTACTTAAAATATGGTTAATTAATATAAATTTTGCACGTAATTTCCATTTGTTTAGGAATAATTACATTACCCGTAGAGCTTGTTAATACTGTTTCTTTTGATATAAAGCGTCTTGTACATGATTTAAATCTCTTATGTTTAATGAAACTAATAACCTTTTATGCTTCACGGTTTTAATAAAGCGTACCTCTTCCCAAAGCTTCTACACGGTGATTAAAATTATTTGATGTGATTATTTAATTTTCTACCCTGGTCTAAATATGAGTATTTTCCCCCTATTTGAATACAAATAATCCAACTTATTTGAATGCAAATATTAAGCATTTAGACAAAAAAATTACAAAAAAAATTGCCTATCTCTCTCTACCCTTATCTATCTAACTTACCTATTTTGTCTCCAATCAAAAAAAAAATATTTACACCTACCTATATCCCTATCCTATTCCTAACTCTCACCTACTTCTATAAACTGAAATTATCCCTAACTTCATCCTACCCTTACTCTATTCCTAACTCTCCACTAATCTCCTATGAAATATCTATACTTAACCTATCTTATTTTCTTCCTACATTTACTCTTTATTCTCATCCTAAACCTATTTCTAATTATCTCCCATATTTATCCTATACTTAGCTTTATTTTCTAAAAACACCTACTTCTACTCTTCTATATACACCTATTCTATCCCTATCCTATTTAAATCTAACTCTCTTCTTGACCCTCCAAGTCTTTCTTCTCGCCATCCTAATACTCTTCATCCCTATTTCTCCCCCTTCTATATCTATACTTATCATCCCTGTTATCTCACATACAATAAACTTATTATCCTTACTCTTAAATATTACTTCTTCTTCAGTCCCTAAACTTGTCTGTTTCTCATTTATCATTGTGTCCCTTTCTGCCGACAAACCAAACGATACTACTTTACAATTCTCGATTTTTCTCTCTACGGAAAATCCTACGTACCTTCTAGAATTCTTGTGTAATGGAATCCGCCAGAATGAATCCCTTAAATCTACTTGATTAAAAACAAACTTGCCATCTTTACTTAATTTCGCCTTCACCTGCTCCTGATATGCTGCTTCTACCCCCACTACTTCTGCATGTTTTTGTACTACAGCTTGAACCTCTACTATCCTATCCTCTGGACATCTTATTGTGTTGATCTGTTTACCTTCATCATCCTCTACCTCTACTACATTAATATTCAACCCCGTGTCATCCTCTGTGACTTCATAACTGCCCTTCCATGGCACTACCCTATCCTTAATCCTTACTACCTTCCTTTCCATATCTATCAAAACCCCTAACTTCATCATACAGTCAACACCTAAAATGCTCTGAAACTTCAGTCCAGGTACAATTACAAACTCCTGTTCACAGCTTACACCTCCTATATCTATCCTAAGCACCACAACACTATTTACTACAGCAAACTTCTTTTTATTTGGAGCTACTAAATGGCTACGCTTTATAGGCATAATTCTATCACAAACCTTATCCCTAATTTTGCTGACGAATTCCTCCGATATTAAACTCGCCTCTGCCCCTGTATCAAGTAATACTTCTACATTATTCTCAAAATTTCTAAATTAATAATTGGCAAACATAATTTTCCTCAGTTTCTGGCTCTACTTCCTCCTCAATTTTGAAAAATTCACGTGGATGTTCATATACATTTACACTGAAATCTAGTGGTCTGTCGCGTTCTAAAAATCCTGTCCAGGTCTGTTTTCCCTACTCGGTCCTGGTCTAGCCGTCACCTCAGCGTATGTCCTAGGCGTTTACACTCGTTCCGTGTCTGTGTTAGCAGTCCCGCTCATGTCTGGTGAACTATTCATTCTGGTAGGTCCCGGTCTCGGTGCAGGTCCCCTTCCTAAACTATTACTCCTAACGTATGGTCGTCTCTGTTCCCAATTCTGTCGCTGGTATCCGTAATTATTCCCTCTTCTAGCATAGTTGTCCCGTCTATTGTCAAACCTAACTGTATTGATCTGTCTTTCCCTATTATCCCGAGGTCGTCCACTACTTACGTCGTCGTATCTCTGCAGGTATTCTAGAAACATTTCTCTGTCCACTATGTTCTGTAGTGCTACGTGCTGTCTTATGTCTACCTCGAAGTGTCGTGATAAATACTTAATAATTTGTCGGTCCGTCAGTGGTGGGTTCAGTTGCTTTGCTATGCTATACTTGCGTATAGCATATTGCTCCCTACTTCCTGAAAATTCTCCCTTAAATTTCCCTGTGATTAAGTCGTCTCGTACCTGGTCTTGTCTGTGATCACTCCAGTAGTGCTTTAAAAATTTGTTTTCAAAGTCCTGATACGTGTCTATGTCCTGTCCTACTAAATTGTACCATGCTTCCGCTTGTCCTTTAATAAAGCCTTTATCGTATTAGTTTAGTCTGTTCGTCAAATAAATTTCCCACTAGATTTCTTACACTATTAATAAAAATTTGTGGATTTACCCTGTTATCGCCATAAAACTTCATGTGTTGGTCCAATGATACTCCACCTGTATAAAATCTGGGACCATCCCCCGTTAAATTTGACATGTTGTATTTGATACTACTAACTTCGCGTTCTACCCTGCCTAACTGATCCCTACATGAGTCCGTCACTTCAGTCATTTTACATTAATCTCTTCTTCACAAAAAATGCGTACTTCGGACCTTAAATGTCCCATTTCCTGTCGAAGACCTGTAATATCACGCTCATTTTTATCAACCCTATTTTCAACTTCCCCCATCTTTACGGTAAGACTATTTTTAAATTCTGAAACTTCTTGATTCGTCTTATCTATTTTCTGACTAATCTCCTCTAACTTCCTGTTCGATTCTTCACTCATTTGCTCAAATTTTCGATTTGAGTCCTCTCTAACCCCACTTAACGTCTCATTCATTCTTTCAAGCATCCTCATTATCATCTCGTTTCCTTGATCCCCTGATTCCGTCCTCGACTGATCTCTACTGCCTCCAGCTTCTTCCATTTTCGAATTTTTCCCACACAATGCACTATTGTCACTTCCAATTTCCACTCCTTGACTCCTTAACCACTCCTTTCTCTGCATACGTTCTACTCACTCACACACACTCAAAATACTCTTAAATTTATACACACACAGAAACTCTCTCTCTCAGATCGCCAGTTTCCTGGAATAGTTAAACACTATCTGGAATTCGAGCCCTCACGTTGTGGTCGCCATAAACTGCTGTGATATACTCCTTTGAATGCGGGAACTGGGTCCTTTCAACAAAAAAATTCTAGTCCCACCGATTGGGCGTCATAAACTGCTGTGATCCTGGTTTCGCTTCAGCTGCTCACCTAATTTTATAAACCTCCTCATTCATAAAATTAAACAACACATTCCTACCACAAACATCAACGTTAACTCTATTTACATCAATATTCAGAATACATTAAATTTTCAAATTAAATTTCAGCATAAAATTCAGTTTTAAAAGAATTTCAAGATTAATTTTATTATCACTTTAACGTGCATCCAGAATTAAAGTCCTTGTTGGATGCCTACTAATTAATATAACAATATAAGCAGACCAGAGTCTGAGTATAAAGGAGCATCTACCACCCTTTACGTTAATTAACCAGGTTCGTCTAATTGAGCTCAAAGACATACCCAAAGTTTCATCATAATTCAGAACATCAATACTAAATACCCTTTCTACTTAAACAAGCAAATTTCATCTTAAAATTAAAATTTTATGGTTAGTACAATTTCACTAATGTCCATTTAAAGTAAATCAATTATAAAGTTATTCAACACACACAAAATGTCAAACAAAATAGTATAATTTACCTGAAGGTTACTGTCCTCGTAGCTTCAATGTACATCGTCCCTTTAGTTAATCACACCATTCCAACAGGATTATATTTACGGCTTCTAATTCTCAACGCTTTTAAAATTTTCTCCATCACCATTTATTTAAAGTTGTTTCTGGGCTTTTCCGGAACTCATCTGTGTATATCTGACCCTTGTTTCGTGGATCCAGACACGTATTTGAACCATTTAATTATTAACACCCCGAAAAATAGCAAGAAATTCATGCGTCTTTCACCAATATACGCCAAAACTGCCTACTTTTGTGTATACATTTGTCGTTGTAAATTTTGCTAATTGGTACAGTGATACTAAATTTTGTTACCTTGTATCTAAGTGCACTGAAGTACATTCATGTTAGCACGTAAATAACAAACTATTTTGAATCACTAAAATATACGAGCAAACTTTAAATTATTTTATCAAACTAAAATGCACTGTTTAACATCTTCAATCAAGTCGCGGATGTAAGAGCTTTTAACGCATCGAATAGTCAAAAGTCTAAGAGAGCTTGTTTATATTCACCTCGGTATATATAGCAAAAGCCTGTCTGTCGGTCTGTTCCCCAAAACGGGTAATTCTAAAGAATTTCTCATGCCATGTTCCCAGTCCGTCGCTCGCGCGTCGGTTTTACGAATTTTCACTCGCCCCATTTAAAACTCAGAAATTCACACACGGCACGCAAACATGTCCGAGAAAAACTAATTAATTTTGTACAGAAATTGTTGTTTCTACCTCTGATATTTGCATCCTATTTTCAACCAATTGTGACCCTCGTGACGTTGCTTAAATCACGCCTTTACTATATGTGTCTTTGCTTGACGCATTTCTCTTTCCTTTTCTAACCTGTTCGTATTGGTGCAAATTGATATTCTTTATTATCGATTATATTTTAGTCCATTTGGACTATCTGGGTTAAATAACCCCGTATCGCACATTCTCGTGAATATTAAGCCCCGGTTTCTCCAAGATTCTTTGAAACCATTTGTTATCTACACAATTTTCGCCGTACGTGATATTTAAACTACGCAGGTGTTCAAAATAATATTAATTCTCAGAGCTTTTAAATAAACCCTGTTTTGTATTTTGTGCTAAAGCATCTGACCGTTTCCAATATCCTTAGAATCGACATGTTTACCTAAACAAATTAAACTGAAATTGCCTTTTAAAATACGCAGGTGTGTTCAAACATCCTACTTCTAACTAACACTTCTAGGATTTGCTTTTATTGGGTTTTACAAGTTTCTATAGATATTATCTGTTACTAACGATTCAATTAACTTCAATTAAAATTGACTTCTATCCTTTCATTTTAGCGAATACAAGTTAAATATTAATTATTATGTGTACACTTTGTTTTACTACCGGTTACTTAAAATAGGGTTAATTAATATAAATTTTGCACGTAATTTCCATTTGTTTAGGAATAATTAGATTACACGCAGAGCTTTTTTAATACTGCTTCTTTTGATATAAAGCGTCTTGTACATGATTTAAATCTCTTATGTTTAATGAAACTAATAACCTTTTATGCTTCACGGTTATAATAAAGCGTACCTCTTCCCAAAGCTTCTACACGGTGATTAAAATTATTTGATGTCATTATTTAATTTTCTACCCTGGTCTAAATATGAGTAATATATATATATATATATATATATATATATATATATATATATATATATAAGGTTCTTGATAATTCTTGAGCGTAGTTAAATTAGAAAAGATTTAATTCAGATTCTGTAATCTTTAATAAATTAAAGAAATTCCTAAAGGACCATCCTGATATTTTTGTCACTAAAGCAGACAAAGGAGCCGTAACAGTTATACTTAATAAATCAACATATATAGATAAATCCAACACCTTATTAGACGATGAACTTACATATAAAAAACTAAAGGGACCCCACTTTCACCATACAGAACACCATAAACAATCACATTAAATTATTATTCAAAAAAGACATGATTACAAATGAACAAAAATCACTAATTATCACCAATAATTCTGTTCCAAGCAAATATTATGGACTCCCAAAAATCCATAAACCAGGTATTCCTTTAAGACCTATTATCTCTTCAATTAATTCTCCAACATATGCATTTTCTTCTTTCTTATCTACCATATTACAAAAATCTTTCCCAATTACAGGCCACAACATAGTAGATACCTTCCAATTCGTAAACCAATACCGTAACTTTCAACTACCTCAAGATCACATTCTCGTTTCTCTCGATGTTAACTCTTTATTTACAAACATACCAGTCAACTTAGTCATTCAAATTATTACAGAAAAATGGGATTCCATAGAACCACATTGCCATATATCATTACAATTATTTATCACTTCAATAAACCTTATCTTCAACAACACATATTTTAGTTTTAACTCAAAATTTTACTTACAGATTTTTGGTACTCCTATGGGTTCACCATTATCCCCTATTAATGCACAAATAGTAATGGACAAACTTGTAGAAAGTGTTTTACCTAACTTACCTTTCAAAATGGTATTTCTAGTCAAATACGTTGATGACATTCTCTGCTCACTTCCTGAACATTTTTTACTAACCACCATTCAACATTTTAACAATTTTAACGAACATTTGAAATTCTCTTATGAACTAGAATCTCACCAATCAATACCATTTCTTGATACACTAGTTATCCGTAATAATGACAACAAGATCAATTTTGATATTTACAAAAACCTACAAATTCAGAAAGATATTTAAATTACCATTCCAATCATAGCATGAAACAAAAATTAACACCATATTAGGACTGAAACATCGTATGGTCTCTATCTGTGAACCCAAATTTAAAGAAAAATCTGAAAGAACTAATATCAATCTTAATCAACAACGGTTACCCTAAACCACTTTTATCAAAACTACTACATACTAACACAATCATATTTCCACCTCAAAATAAACATACTGATATCATTTACAAAAACTTTTATATATTACTAATCTTTCACCACTAATAAAAAATTACTAAAACAACCTTTTGTAACTATAATAAATTCAAATACTAAGTCCATTGGAAACTTTTTACTAAACTAAAAGAAAAACAAATAAAGCTTTATGTAGCAATTTAGTGTATAAAATTCAATGTGAATGCAAAGCTTCCTACGTAGGCCAAACCAAACAGTGGCTCGAAATCGCATGACACAACACAAAAGTGATGCAAAATTAGGAAAAACTTCTTGTGCTCTTTCTATACATTTATACAATACAAAACACAAAGTCAATTATGATAATGTAAAATTTTAGATATAGAAAGCAATTACAAAAAGACTTTTCTTAGAATCATTTCATATAAACCAAGAACAAAATTCAATGAATCACAAAGAAGACATCAATAATTTACATACAGTTTACTCATACCTATACCCTTTTAATCAAAAAAAATATACTAACTATAATGATATTGCTTACACACAGAATTCTATTTAATTTAAGTCAAAAGTCAACCTGTTTACTACACCTGTAAAATATATGATTTTAAAATCTAACTATTTTTATGCAACCCACCATACAAAAAAATTTTTTACAAATAAACCACATACTACTATTTAAATAAAAAATATAAGCAAATAGTGTCATAATTTGTTGATTGATGTCATCCTTGATCCTACATTTTTGTCAAATAAGTGAACTGACATTTCATTTAAAATTAATTTTAATTCTTAATCAGTAATATTACAAGCTTCCTTCTGTTACTTTTATTATGGGTGAATACATAAAATAATTTTATCAAGTAATAAGTAAGTTAAACATATATTACCTGTTATATGAATTACCTATTTATATACTTTTTCATGTAGATCGATGATTAAGGTGTAAATTATCACCGAAACGTACGATTTATTACAAATGATAGACATTTAATGTTTTGTGTTTAATTTTATGAGCGACTTTATCCCAAGAACCAAAAACAAAATCTTTTCTATATATATATATATATATATATATATATATATATATATATATATATATCTATTACTTTACCCCAAACTTACCTACCTATACTTTGTATGTGGTAGTATATAATTTGTCAATGTAAACTATAACGGCACCACTACAAAAGAATGATCGGAGCTTCTATTTTCAAGACCTCCTTTTATTGCAAACTACAAGTTTGCCAAATTCAATCACCACGGCTATAAAAACTCTAACTTCTTTAAGAATATAATCAATTTCAGGGTAATTAATAATTTAATTGTAAGATAGAATCTATCTTGTGCGGGTTCCATACAAGATAAATCCTATTTCAGAATTTCTAACAAACACACGGTTGTAACTTATAACTCAATGTAATATAAAGTTTTGTTGGTTAGTGTGTTCAATGATGCAACTTTTAAACAAGTGTTACTGTTTTTTTTATTTTTGAAATTTTTATACCTGTAGTTGCGTCCAGCTGATGTAGTCCTCCTTACAATCGCCTGGTTGTATTTTGAACTTTCGCACTTATCTACTCTACAAGAAATATGGTTTGTGTTAGTATTGAATTGTTTTAGATTAGTAATTAAGTGCTTTAAAATTGATACTACTTATTCTTGACGTAATGTGATCCGCTGTTGATTCTTTTACTCAACTTCGCCTTCTGTACTTCTCTCTTGTTAAAATTTTCCAATAAAACGCCGCTACTCTCCCATAAAGTATGTATAAGTCAATTGATTGGTCAGTTTTAGACAACTTTCAGAGTATAGATGAAGCCATAAATTTCTTCTATTCAACTGTTTATGAAGGTATTAATAAATTTGTTCCCATATTAAAAAGAAAGTCTGGAAAATATCCATGTTGGTATAGTAATTCTTTAATTAAACTCATTCAATTAAAAAGTAAACTATATAATAGGTATCAGCACTCTAGATTGGAAACGGACTATGTTAGATATTCCACGGCTCGTAAGGAATCAAAACGTTTGATTGACTTTTGTTATTTAAAATTCATCTGTAATAGTGAGCTAATAATTTCCGCCAACACAAAACATTTTTGGTCTTTCATTAAGTCATTAAAGAGAGATTCAGGCATTCCAAAACGGATGTCATACAATGGCAAAATTCTAAGTGATGCTCGTAGTTTTGCCAATGCTTTTGCCTCAATGTTTGAATCTTGCTATGTTAATCACTTGAATGATCCTCCCTCTTCTTCTAGCAAATGTTCATATTCTTACAATAGCACTACTCTTGTTTCACATATCTTTACTGAAGATGAAGTAAAAAGGAAAATTCATGCCTTAGATTCATTTAAGTGTGCGGGATCTGACGGCATTCCTTCCTTATTCCTACACCAATGCTGTGATAGTCTATCGCAAGCTTTAGCGATTCTTTTTAATAAAAGCTTTAGTAGTGGAACATTTCCCCTAGCTTGGAAAAGGTCATTTTTAATCCCAGTATTTAAATCGGGTGACCGTTCTAAAATCGAGAATTATCGTGGCATATCAATTTTATCCTCTATTGCTAAGCTGTTTGAGTCCATCATATGCGATGAGTTATTCAGTGTATTTAAAAATTGTATTGCTATTGAACAGCATGGCTTTTTTAAAGGCCGCTCCACTGTCACTAACCTTGCCATGTATCACAATTTTCTTATAAATAGCTTGGAAAGTGGATTACAAGTTGATACAGTATACGCCGATGTTTGAAAGCTTTCGACAGTGTTTGTCACACGTTACTCATTGATAAACTTCGTTTTCTTGGTATTACAGGTTCGTATTTGAAATGGATATATTCCTACTTAGTGAATCGCTCCCAATGTGTGAAAATTGCAGGCATAACATCCAGAAGCATCAGTGTTTCGTCAGGTGTGCCTCAAGGGTCACACCTTGGCCCAATTCTTTTTATTCTCTTTATTAATGACGTTGTTTCTGCATTTAAAAATACGAAATGCTTACTATATGCCGACAACTTAAAGTTTTTTGGGTGTATTAGTTCTATACATGACTGTCTTAAAGTACAAAAAGATATTGACAATCTAGTAAACTACTTGGATCATAATAAACTCAAAGTAAATATTGGGAAGTGCAAAATTATGAGGTTCACTAAATGTAAAGACTTGATTTTGTTTGATTACTGCATTGGATGTTCTAAACTCGAAACTGTGGTAACTATATCTGATTTAGGGGTTGTTTTTGATGTTGGTTTAAATTTTATTAATCATATTAATTCAGTTGTCTCTAAAGCATTTAGGATGTTGGGATTCATTAAAAGAAATCAACGATGTCCAAGCTTTGAAATCATTATACAATTCTTTAGTTCGTAGTATTTTAGAATACAATTGCATCATTTGGTCACCTTATTATGCCACTCACATCCAGAAAATTGAGCGTGTACAAATCAAGTTCATTAATATCATTCTCTGGAAGCTTAGATATCCGTATGCCGAAAGTTCACATGACATTCGGCGTCGATTGGTCGGTTATCAATCACTGCTAGCTCGACGTACTGCAGCGTTTATAATATTTCTTTATAAATTGCTACATGACATAGTTGACTGTCCGGAATTACTAAGCATGCTGCAGTTTCGGATACCAGTTAAAGTCACCAGGAGTAATGATTTATTCTACATCGGTAGTCATCGAACTAACTATGGGGCTAGTGCATTTAGTGATAAGTTAATGGGAGTTTACAATGCTTCTATACCATCCAATATCGATATTTTCAATGTCACGTGTAAATATTTGAAGACATCTTTATCCATTTTGTAAAGTATTAACTATGTTGCTCATTTCTTCATGTATATTATTACTATTTGGGTATTACCTGTAAGTAATTAATTTATATAAATAAATAAATAAATAAATAAACTGTAACTTCTAAATTGCAACCAGCTACACCTAAACTTGAGCTCTGCTATGCTTTCTTGATTATTTTCGATTCAGGTTGAGCGCTTTTCTTCTTATAGACTCGTTACTCAGCTTAAACTGCTTTTAAAACTCTTAATAATTTTCGAGTTCACTATAATTTTAATTAAATAAGAAATGAAAAGTGTTCTATAAAAACTGCTTTATTTTTCAAAAATTAATTGTTCATTAATCAACAGCCTTTCATATCACCATGGTTTCTGCCATCTTTTGTTTTTTTAAAAACCAATGCCCACTATTTTAATTGTAAATGCTTCAAACTGCTGTCTTGATCAACATGATCAGACTTCAAATCCACACTGGTTTTATACTTCACATTTTTTAAATGACATGGTTCTAAATATTTGATTTTCAATAATAATAACATATTAAATTTACAACACAATAACATAATACAAACGCTTTAAAAAACCTAACTACATTTTTACATCAATATTTACAGATACAAGTTTTGGATTATATTCATTTTAGCTACATGCATCATTTATATCTTTGTTAATTCAGGGTTTTAGAGTCTTCCATCACTGGACCTGGTATGCTTGAGTGAGATCTACAGCCACCAACAACTTGGAGTTGTATCATTGAACCCAGCCAACTTTTGTTCTAAATACAAATGTACAACTGAATAAAAACTGCTATAGCTCAACATTGCTAAACTTATTAATACTTTTTAACCCCCTGCCCTTGAATCCGTTACAATATATATACATATATATATATATATATATACATGCATACACAAATACACATACATACACAGAAATGCATACATGCATATACATACAAATACATATACACACATATATACACATATAAGTGAATGTATTTATGTATGTGTATGTGTATGTATATGTATGTATGTATATATTTATCTTTATGTGTATGTATGTATGTATATGTGTATATATGTGTATATGTATTTGTATGTATATGCATGTATGCATTTCTGTGTATGTATGTGTATTTGTGTATGCATGTATATATATATATATATATATATATATATATATATATATATATATATATATATTACTCATATTTAGACCAGGGTAGAAAATTAAATAATCACATCAAATAATTTTAATCACCGTGTATAAGGAATTTTATTAAATAATACGCTTTATTAAAACCGTGAAGCATAAAAGGTCAGTCGTTTCATTAAACATAAGAGATTTAAATCATGTACAAGACGCTTTATATCAAAAGAAGCAGTATTAAAAAGCTCTGCATGTAATGTAATTATTCCTAAACAATGGAAATTACGTGCAAAATTTATATTAATTAACCTATTTTAAGTAACCGGTAGTAAAACAAAGTGTACACATAATAATTAATATTTAACTTGTATTCGTTAAATATGAAAGGATTGAAGTCAATTTTAATTGGAGTTAATTAAACCATTATTAATAATAAGCATAAAAGTCTGTAATACCAGAAAATAAAGCTCTGAGAATTAATATTATTTTGAACACCTGCGTAGTTTAAATATCACGTACGGCGAAAATTTGGCAGATAATTAATGTTTTCAAAGAATCTTGGAGAAACCGTGGCTTAATATTCACGAGAAGGTGCGATACGGGGTTATTAAACCCAGATAGTCCACATGGACTAAAATATAATCGATAATAAAGAATATCAATTTGCACCAATACGAACAGGTTAGAAAAGGAAAGAAAATGCGTCAAGCAAAGACACATATAGTGAAAGGCGTGATTTAAGCAACGTCACGAGGGTCACAATTGGTTGAAAATAGGATGCAAATATCAGAGGTAGAAACAACAATTTCTGTACAAAATTAATTAGTTTTTCTCGGACATGTTTGCGTGCCGTGTGGAAATTTTCTGAGATTTAAATGGGGCGAGTGAAAAATTCGTAAAAACCGACGCGCGAGCGACGGACTGGGAACATAGAATGAGAAATTCTTTAGAATTACCCGTTTTGGGGAACAGACCGACAGACGGGCTTTTGCTATATATAGAGGGGTAATATGAGTTTCGACCTCTTAGACTTTTGACTATTCGATGCGTTAAAAGCTCTTACATCCGCGACTTGATTCAAGATGTTAAACAGTGCATTTTAGTTTGATAAAATAATTTAAAATTTTGCTCGTATATTTTAGTGATTCAAAATAGTTTGTTATTTACGTGCTAACATGAATGTACTTCAGTGCACTTAGATACAAGGTAATAAAATTTAGTATCACTGTATCAATTAGCAAAATTTACAACGACAAATGTATACACAAAAGTAGGCAGTTTTGGCGTATATTGGTGAAAGACGCATGAATTTCTTTGCTATTTTTCGGGGTGTTAATAATTAAATGGTTCAAATACGTGTCTGGATCCACGAAACAAGGGTCAGATATACACAGATGAGTTCCGGAAAAGCCCAGAACCAACTTTAAATAAATGGTGATGGAGAAAATTTTAAAAGCGTTGAGAATTAGAAGCCGTAAATATAATCCTGTTGGAATGGTGTGATTAACTAAAGGGACGATGTACGTTGAAGCTACGAGGACAGTAACCTTCAGGTAAATTATACTATTTTGTTTGACATTTTGTGTGTGTTGAATAACTTTATAATTGATTTACTTTAAATGGACATTAGTGAAATTGTACTAACCATAAAATTTTAATTTTAAGATGAAATTTGCTTGTTTAAGTAGAAAGGGGTATTTAGTTTTGATGTTCTGAATTATGATGAAAATATGGGTATGTCTTTGAGCTCAATTAGACGAACCTGGTTAATTAACGTAAAGGGTGGTAGATGCTCCTTTATACTCAGACTCGGTCTGCTTATATTGTTATATTAATTAGTAGGCATCCAACAAGGACTTTAATTCTGGATGCACGTTAAAGTGATAATAAAATTAATCTTGAAATTCTTTTAAAACTGAATTTTATGCTGAAATTTAATTTGAAAATTTAATGTATTCTGAATATTGATGTAAATAGAGTTAACGTTGATGTTTGTGGTAGGAATGTGTTGTTTAATTTTATGAATGAGGAGGTTTATAAAATTAGGTGAGCAGCCGAGGCGAAACAGGATCACAGCAGTTTATGACGCCCAATCTGTGGGACTAGAATTTTTTTGTTGAAAGGACCCAGTTCCCGCATTCACAGGAGAATATCACAGCAATATATATATATATATATATATATATATATATATTTTCCTTCTTTCAATTACTAGCTCGATTTGAAATGATCATTTGGGCTTTACTTAAAAGTCTAAGTTAATATTTCATCTTATTAATTTCTATATATATATATATATATATATATATATATATATATATACATGCATACACAAATACACATACATACACAGAAATGCATACATGCATATACATACAAATACATATACATATACATACATACATACACATAAAGATAAATATATACATATACATACCATATATATATATATATATATATATATATATATATATATATATATATTGTGTGTGTGTATGTATGTATTTATATGTATGTAGATGTATATATGTGTATGTATTATGTATGTGTACGTGTGTATATGTGTATATGTATGTATGTGTATATATATATATAATATATATATATAATATATTTACATCCCAGTATTAATAGTGCGTCATTTTACAACTAACACTTACAGCGTCCACCAAAAATACTGCCAATGTTTCAATATACATGCATGTATATTAAACCGTTTAGAATGGGCTTGAACCTAGGGGGTTTAGAATCTATTGTTACAAAATATCTACTTTTACTTTTTCATCTTCACTGCGTCCTTTTATATTGCACACTTTAAGCTTCCGATGTATATACTCCTTTCATATACAGCCCAAATACGATATCAACCAAAGATCCGACAACGTTGCCAGCTTTTCACATATCTCACAGTCGACAAGATAGTTAAGTATTTGTGCTTTCTGTGCAGTTCCTGTATGAATTTCGTTGAAATTAAAAGTTATGATTACCGTTTATTTTTATATATGGAATTTATTTCATCATATTAGTTTTTCTTATTCTAGGAATTAAACCATGTAAACATGTTTCATTTTGAGTGATAATTCAAATTATTTGACTTAAAAGGTTACCTACATAACATTTCTTAAAAAGTAAAAAGTTTGTACAAAAGCAACGGAAGTTAAAATGCGTTAAAAGATTTGTCTAGAATCACATTGTATATGTAGTTAAGAATGGTTTAGAAATCAGGTTTCACAGTTTTCATTAATTTTGTCTGTCGGAACAGTTAGAATCAGGTTAAATTCAAGGTCAACGAAAAGGTATTGTATTTATTGTGCGAATATGATGACCGAGAAGTCGACGGTTGAGGATTAGGATATCAAGTGCTCTTTGATAACAATTGCTAACGAAAACAGCTGAAATATATTTTTCTTGATTTGTACTTCAACATTTGAGAACGAAAACTTTCTGCTTCTATATATTGATATCTAGCTTGCCAAATATTAATATATAACACTTTTGTTCGACGATACAAAACAGTCCTGACAACTTGTAAGTTTAATAGCCTGTCTACTTTTTAAGTACAAAATTTTGTGCAAAAGCAAAAATAGTGCAAAAATTAGCACATTTTAACACAATAGTATCCAAGTATCATCTTCGAATACCGAAGAGTACATTTATAGTGACCGCATGAAACTTTTACAATACATTTTACCTAATTTGTTTACGATTCCGTGCATTAGCTGGACCCGACGTTCTCAGCGTCGGTATTATGCCTTTTAACTCGAGAATTTTTCTGCTTGTTGATGATGTGATGAGTTGTTATGGTGTTTCTTATAGGTTGATCTTCTTAAATATATATGTTGGTCTGGATTCCAAGAGACCTGCTCCTGGAATCCTCTTGTTTTGATGCAGTGAGCAGTTTCCCGGATCTTCCCCTTGGTTGTCCTCCAACTACACGATATCCGGATCCTGGGTACACTGGCCTGTAGTTTTCGACCGACAAGATGGCTATTCGCCACAGGCCGCTCCATTGTCAAGTAGCTCGTCTAACAGGACTGACGGATGTGGATCCCCAACGACTTCACTTGTGTACCCATTCCTCGGCGCCCCGTATAGCTGGAGAACTCCTCAGGCCGTCACCGTTCCGCTGCTCACTTTTGGTCGCCCGGAGGTGGTGGTAGATGACTGTTGTTGCCTCGTCGGCGTCTGGACAACAACTGTCTATTTACGATTGCTTATAAATAGCAATTAATGTTCATGTTACCTAATTTAGAAGTCGTGGATCTTCGATTTTGAAAATACCAAGTGTTTTATAAGGATAGAATAAAGCACACAAACTGGTTATAACTTTAGCCGGCCATAAAAAGACGTGAGTCGGTCAAGAACGATTCGCCGGAATTACTATAACAGAAGAAAAACGGAAGGAAGGAGAAGGTCGCATTAACACAGTCGAAGATTGAGGGGTCAATCAAAACGAAACCAATGAACCTACAGCCCGACAGTAAAGTGTAGAAATGCATAACAAAATAAAGAACCAGACAATAATTAAGATATAAGTAACATATAAATAAAAAAAAAATTACTATTCATATACATATACAAGGTGGGTCACTACATATAAACTACGCGCTAGCATCTAAACGAGCGTAACTGATAGTCTCGTGTCGTTCTTCGACATTACCGGCGTCATCACTACCGTAGAATGCTAACCGGTTAACGCGTACCTTTTCCAAGCTTACGAATCCGATATACTGCGTCGTTGATTCTTTTTCAAATTTGTACGGACCCTTTGTAACTTTGTGGACAATCCACGTCTCCGTCTGCAGTTGTGCAGCCAAACGCGGTCGCCTTTTTGAAAACCAGCTTCCTGTACCTTAATGTCATATCTGGTTATTATTCGATCGCTTTGAACCGGATATTTTTCCTAACGTCACCATGCATGTCCTGCATCTTGCGTTTGAGCTCCTCGACGTAGCCCTAGCACACGAGGTCATCTCAGAGCTGACACTCAAACTCAAGAAGACACGGCAGAAGTATTTTGCGTCCCAGCATAGCACATGCAAGTGTCTGTTCAGTGTTCCCATTGTGTCCGGTACGACTTCAAAGTGTTATTCAATGGAAACGCGTTCTGCTCCGCTTTCCAAGCCAGAATGAGTCGTAGGTCTTTGTCATTCTCTTGTTTCGTTCGCATCTGTATAGGCTACCAATCGTCATTGATCACGGTAATCCACCAAGTAGATCACACTTTGTTTCTACCCTTGAGCAATGATTACAATCTTCGGCTAAAGCCCGTCTCGAAAGTGTATCTGCATTACGATGACTTGCACCAGCACGGTGTTCCGTGTCGAAATCATACTGCTGAAACTATTCTATCCATCTGGTGACTTGCACTTCGGGCTTTCTAAACTGTAATAGCACCTTCAAAGCGACGTTGTCGCTTCTCAGGTGAAATTTTCTCCCGTAGGAGCACTTACAAAAGTGCTCTACAGATTGCACCACAGCTTACAGTTTGTAACGCAATAATTCCGTTCTGGTTTCTAGAGCATCCTGCTAAGGTAACCAATGACTTTCTCTTGGCCGCCTTGCATTTGGGATGGTACACTTTCGATGGCCACATTGCTTGAATCTGTAATCAAGATGAATTTGCCTTCCAATCGATGATAATAACTTAAGATCAGATCTGTTATTAATAACTGCCCTAGTTGTTGGAACGTACGCTGGCAATCTTCATTCCTAACATAATCACGACATCTTCAACCAACTTTACTAAAGGCTTGGCAATATTCGTAAATTCGGAAACGAATCTTCTACAGTAAGTGCAGAATCCCAGAAAGCTGCGTAGCTGGTGGTTGCCTTTTGGCATCAGCCGCTCTTGTAGCGCCTGAATTGTTTTCGGGTCTAGCCTGACTTCATTGAGTGAAATTGCTTGCTCTAGGTACTTTACATCATTGCCTAGTCGATGACACTGGTTTGGACTCTGCTTCAAATTGGCTTCCCTGAGTCTTCAAAACGCTTTTTCCAAATTTCTCAAATATTTTCCAAATGACTTTCCAATCAAAATCACGCCATACAAATTACCAGACGCGTTCTCCACGTAAGCCCAGGCAAGATGCTGTCCATTAAACGTTCAAGGTGGCAGGAACGTTGCAAAGTCCAAATAGCATGACTGTTAATTGTCATAGGCCAGTGCCAATAGTGAAAACAGTCTTGTCTCGATCTTTGGGTTCCATATTCAGTTGCCAGTAGTCACTCTTCAAATCCAAAATTGAGAATCATCGCTACCCTGAAAATGTATCTAGGATATCGTCATACCTTAGAAGTAGGTATCTGTCCTTTTTGATCACGGCATTCAATCGCATGTAGTCTAAACAAAATCTTGTTAGCTCGTCCATCCTCTTAACAAGCACAACAAGCGATGTCCAAGGGCTATCAGAATGCTCAATCACTCCTTACCCCTCCATAACTCCAATAATCTTCTCGACCTCCTCGCATTTGGCCAATGGGAGTCTCCGCAACTGCTATTATATTGACCTGACATCTTCTGTATCGATTTTGTGCTCGGCTACTGCGGTCTTTCCTAATCGGCCGCCGTCGATTGCGAAACCTTCCGAGTAATGTCGGATAAAGTTCTTAAGATCGGCCAGCTGTTGTTATTCAAGAAACTGGCACGGTTTCGTCAACTGATCTAATAACTTTGTGGAATACTCCTTAGTGGGTGATTCTTTTTTAACACCGGAACACCCCATCACTTGGACAACCGAAGAATACCACCAACCGTTGAATTATTTTTTAGCATGTTAGAAGTCATTAGCGTTTAGGATTCTAACAGGAACACCATCCGTCACTTTCGTCAGTCTTCTCAAAAGCACGTCATCTCCATGAAATTTGTCACTAATCGGGCAATAGCGAGCACAAAATCTTCCCAGAAAACAACATCCCAGCCTCCCGGTACAACATTTTCCTTCCTTCAGGTAGAACAACCTTGTGCGTCAACTAAAAACAAATTCGCATAGACACGTCGTCTGTTCGCAAAACAACACTACCTCGTTCCCTACTCTTAAGACATCCTCTTTCATACCTACATGGGATTTGTATCCTTCAAAATATCTATTCCCAAGTTTCCTTTAGTTTCCGGCTTTTTACTTCCCTTTTGGGCTGCTTATATTTAGACTGTATACGCCCAAACTCACCACAATTCCAGCATCTGGGTCCCTCCTCTTTGGTTGGTGTTCACGAACTACTCGTCGAATCACTTTCTCCATGCTTTCTGAGCGCTGTTTTCAAACGGAACATTTTGCATTTGCCACTACTATGATGCGAAGTTTGCTTTGCTGTTTCAAATTCAAAGAATGAGCTAGCGCTTCATCTAAGGCCCTTCGTCGAAACAGCCATAGTACTTGCTGGATCACTCCGTTACGACCCGCCAACAAAGGTCTGTAGCGTAAGTTACTTTAGGAAGCTATCTGGTGTTGTTAGGTAGGATAGTCTCACCAAGCAAGAAATATCTGCTTTAAACTCTTGCAAATTCTTGTTATCTCTTTGGTGACGGCCCTTCACTTGAGCGTGATACACTTGTTGCAGAGAGTCGTCGTACTTCATTTCTAGCTTTGATGTTGAGGCCCCATAGTTTTTGGTCATGATCTGGTATGACCTGCAGAATATTCAAAACCTCGCCTCATCATCATCATTAGGCCTTCAGTCCTGGAACTGGTTAGACGCGCACCCTCATTTTTTTCCTATTCTGAACTAACGTAAACATTTACATAGTCTGCATCTATAATTATCTGATCTAGGTTTAAATCTACCTCCTTTTTCCTATCTTTACTTGCAATATATCTCGTACCAATCCCAAAAAATGCTTTAAAACGTATTCTGCCCGTCTATTTCTCCTATTTTTTCCACAGATATCCTTGTTCCCCTACTGTTTCTATAACCTATTTGTTATTAACTTTGTCTGTCCATGCTATCATTCTCATACATCTGAAGTACAACATTCCAAAAGGCTGCTACCGTTTTTGTTTGTTTATCCTACTGCCCGCATTTCATAGGCATACTGTGCTGTGCTCCATACATATGCTTTCAATAATGTTTCTATGTTTGTTGTCTTTCATCATAGGCGCGGTTCTTTCTTGTTACATGCAGTTCGGTCCCCTTCTATTGTTTTTCAATTATATACCCTATTTCTTCGACATTCAGTGGTTGTGAAGGGGGATAAGCAGCCTGTGGCTGCCAAGTTCCCCCAGCACTTCAACATTTGCCGATTTAATATTTTTTTCAATATATCTTCTCGCACAGTCAACAATAGTTACAGATATTTCACAACCAACATCTGTAGTTGTCAATAATAGTCATCAGATTTATCTGATCTTATTTTTTCGACATTAGATTTTCTGTCTCAAAAGTGGTTGGACACGTACCTGCACTTATTTAAATTCTGAGCTAGCCTACACAGTTCCCTGAAATTCTCACACAGTCTATAAACAGCTCGGTTCCACTACTATTGTTTTCTAATTATATGCCCTATTTCACCAAGATTTAGTGGTATGTTAAGGGGGAGGCGGGTCCGGGACGTAGTTGGTATGCTTGTAACTACTACGCCCGGGTGCAAATTCCGACACGATCCGCTTGAAAAATGTTAAGCAAGCATTTTTCACAAAAATATACCCTCGTTCGGATAAGAGATAAAATGGAGGTCCCGTGTGTGTGTTGTCACGCACGTTAAAGATCCCTATCTTGCTTGGAGCAGCAAGGGTTCGGCAAAATTTCAAATTTTCCAGGTAAAAACTCTTTCTGGCCAATGTAGTACCTTCGGTGGAGCATTGGAAAATCACATGTATGGTATGTGAAGACTGTTAAGCAGCCTGTGGCGGCCAAGATTCGAACACTTAGACATTTGCTAAATTAATAGTTTTCCAGTAAATCCTTACACACAATTAACATTATTTGAGAATATTGCCCAACCAATACTTGTAGTTGCTTATAATAATCATCATGTTCAAGTACAGTTACTTTTTCGTTTATCCATCCTGGGACTGGTTGTATGCGTACTTCCATTGATTTCTATTCTGAGCTACGCTATGCATTTCCTGAAATTCCTACAGTCTACATCTTTCACTATCTGTGTGCAGTAGTCTAACCTAGGTCTACCTTTACTTCTCTTTTTCCTATCTCGGCTTCTAAAGCATTCTGTACTATTCCTCATGCCGTAGTATGTGGCCTATCATCCTATCTCTCCCATTTTTACCGTTTTCCAAATATTTCTTTCTTCCCTTACAATTTTTAGTACTTCTTTGTTCTTAACTTTGTCTGTCCATGATATCTTCATCATATGTCTGTAGCACAACATTTCAAAGGCTTCTACTTTTTTCTTATCCGCTTGTACTACTGTACAGGCTCCACAGCCGTACAGTGCTGTGATTCACACACATGTTTTATGCAATTGTTTCCTTGTTTCTATGTTTGTTGTCTTTGAACACAGTAGTTGCTTTTTCTTGTTAAATGTAGCACGATCTTATACTAATCCTTGTTGTATATCTTTTGTGCTTTTTCCATGTTATTTGGCTTCCTAGGTAGCAGAAATCCTTAACCTTTTGTAAGTTCTTGTTACCTATTTGTATTCTTGTTTTTGATTTATTTTCCCCTCCTTTGCATACTAGTACTTTAGTTTTATTTTTGTTAATTTTCATACCGTATTTCTCCGTTAGAACCATTTCCATTTCATTAAGAGCAGCCTCTAACTCTTCCTTGCTAGATGCTAATACCGTGTTACGTTTTATTCGTGGCAGTCACGTTGGGCGCCAAATTTATGCTACGTTGGCTCGTAGCCGTGCGTAACACCAAGAAAGTCAAGGAATGACCGGGCTCAATCGGAGATTAGGGGGGGTTGTAGAAAGCAGACTGACATATGATGTATGCGGCGGTAAGGAGTTAGTAACAGTACCTGCAATAAAAGAAATCAGAATAGCAAACCTGCAATAAAAAAAGATTAGTCCTGCAAACCTGAAATAAAGAAAAAGCATAGCAGCAATGCAAAGTCTAAGTTATTCAGTACTTTGTAGAATGTAAATAAAACTGTTTAGATAAACTATATAATATAATCACGATAAAAGCATTACAAAATTTTTAGTACAAAGTGAGGTAATATTGGGGAGTAGCAGAAACGTTTCCTCACACACCAATTAAACATAAATCAGACAAAATGTTAACAAAAGATAAATAGATAAGACACAATTGATATGAGTAATCCAGTAGTATTGATTTTGTTTTCTTTCTTTTTTTTTTCTTAGTAGCATGCACTTCTATTGTAAAAGGTATCAGAACGACAAAGATATTGCAAAACAACGGATAGATATTTAAAGTCATATCAAGTAGGAAATAGTTCAACTTACATAAAGTCCTTCAGTAACGCTTCCTTGCAATTGAGGTGTGAGATTCACGATGTCCTGCACTAACGAAGCAGTTCACCCTGGACTGTGAGGGTGTTGATGGAATTTCTTACACTTTACACTAATCACACCTACGTATTTTACTGGTGTTAGCAGCAGACATTATCAGGCTGATGGAACTATGTAACATTGATAAATTTATTGTTAATTCTATTTCCTGAGACAATAATGTCGAAATACTTTGTAACACAAATCGTAAGAAAAAATGGTAATAAAATTTAGAATCACGGGCTTTCAAGGCACGATGTAATGCATTAGACTAACAGTAACGTGAGATGTTTTATTTGCTACCTATGGTAACAAAGAAAATCTAATGTTTTGAATAACGAAATTTCCGTAAGCAATGATCTATTTTAGATTCTTTGGGGTTAGAAAATTCAGTAACTACAGTATCAACGGTATTTGGACAATCCAAAGCAGGCACTACTCTGATAAAAAGGTGCGCGAAACTAGATCGCACACACAGTTCAAATATAAAAAAACAAATCAACTAAAAAAACACAATCAGTAAAACACGTGCGGTCGAGTAAACACGTTCGCCTATAAAGCATCTTTTCTTCAATGTAATCAGAGCTACACTCTATACAGTTAATATACGACTCTCGTTTCACAAGAAAAACAACTAAAACCGTGTCGTGCTTGTTAATGAACAATTGTAAAATTTATCCCGCATTCATTCTCACTATCTTCAAAGCAACAAGCAAACAGTATTTTTAACGTAATTACTATCTAGAAACCAAGCACGAAACTCACAACCGCTCATCTGTTTTCATTCAATCGTTGTTACCATAACCTCTTATCAACTATTATCTCGACCTCGTTAATAACATAAGGAACATCCAAAACGTGAATGCCGCAATCATATCTAATAATTAATTACGGCGGTTTATCATATTCGGAAAGTAATTTACGAATAATCCAATTTACAATTCATTCCTTGCAATTTATTTATTAATGAAAATCAATCTTCAAATTATCTATTTTTAAAGTAATACCCACGAGTTAAATTGCCTACAAATTTGAATTATTCTGAAGTATTTCCTTTATACAAACAGCGATCCCAAAGAAACGATGTATTTTAAGTACTCTATCAGAAAGGGAGCGAAAAATGTTCAGCTATAAAATGCCCGTTACAACCGCTATATCACCTGCAAATCTAAGCATTTCAATTTTTTGTCCCTGCATAGTAATTCCAAATGTCTTTCTGCCTATGGCAGTATTCATTGCTTCTTCAATGTACAAGTTAAAAATTAATGGGGATAGGGCACATCCCTGTCTCACTCCTTTCCTAATATTTACTTCTCTACTTTCTTGCTCTAATTCTATTACCGCTATTTGCTCTTTGTCTCATCCCTTTCCGGCCGTTTTCCATTCGTTTTGTTTAATTCTAGTTAATATTTTTGACACATGTGCTATCAAACTTATTGTTCGAAAATTTTCACATCTATTCGCGCCTACTTTTTTTGGTATAGCTATTATGATGTTACGTTTGAAATCTTTGGGTGTCTCGCCTGTCTCATACATATAGCTTACAAGTTGGAAGAGACATTCTGTTACTGCTTGTCCAGCGGCTTTTAGAGTTTCTGCTTGCACCTTATCTGTACCCGGCGCCTTACGATTTTTCAGACTCTTTATTGCTAATTCAAATTCATTTCTAAGTATAGCATACCCCAAGTCATTTTTTTCAATGTCTGCTTCCTTCTTTGATGCTGTTCGTTCTCTCCTGCATATAAATTCCCTATATATTCTTGCCATCTACCCACTTTCTCTACATTTTCTAGAATAACGTTTCCTCCCGCGCCCTTTATATTTTTGCTATAGGGTTTTATATCCCTAAAATTGATTCTAATTAGTTTGTATGCTTTATCTGTCTTTCCTATTTCCATCTTAGTTTATACGTCTTTGCACTTTTCATCAATCCATTGTTCTTTAGCTTTCCTGCATTTGCGAATAATTTCCCATTTTTTGGCTCTGTATCTTTGTTTTCCTGTTTTGTCTGATTTATTTTTGTATTTTCGTCTTTCTTCTATTAAATTCAGGATATTCTTTGTTATCCACGGTTTCTTATTTTCTTTGTAACGGCATTTTAAATGGCTTACCCTTTTACACTACTCAATTCGTAAACACATTTCTGCAAGTACTATCTCTATGTTTTATATTTATTAACTCGTTTGCGAATAATCCCTTTATATTATATTACGCGATTATCGACTTTCACTCTCTACAATTCGATAGTGTGGTTAGGTGATCGAAATTGAAACACATCTTTAGGTGAACGCGTCGTATTATAATGAGTGGATTGCATCGTTCTGTCTAACCGCTGATATAAATGTTGTTCCTTATGTGAATATAGCAGTCTAGGTAATAGTCGATACGCGGTTGTAATAACAACGATTGAATGAAAACAGATGAGGAGTTGTAGTTTGTTCTTAGTTCCGATATATTACGCTCAAAATACTGTTTCCTTGTTGCTTTACTAATTGTGTTTTGAGTTAGTTTTCGTGCTTGGTTCCTAGATATTAATTACGTTAAAAAAATACTGTTTCCTTGTTGCTTTGAAGCTAGTGAGAATTAATGCGATAAACTTTTCGATTTGTTCATGAACAAACACGGCACGATTTTAATTGTTTTTCTTGTAAAATAAGTGTAGTTCTGATGACATTGAAGGAAAGATGCTTTATAGGCGAACGTGTTTTACACGACCGCCCGTGCTGGTTTACGGAACATTGACGGACGCACTTAGTGATACGCGTTGCTTTACTCATTGTGTTTTTTTAGTTGATTTGTCTTTTTATATTTGAACTGTGACGCGTGTTCTACGGAACCTTTGACGGACTTACTTTAGTGATACACGTGCTTTACTCATTGTGTTTTTTTTGTTGGTTCTTTGTCTGTTGATACTTCAACTGTGTGTGCGATCTAGTTTCGCGCTCCTTTTTTTTATCAGAGGAGTGCCTGCTTTGGATTGTCCAAATACCGTTGATACTGTAGTTACTGAATTTTCTAACCCCAAAGAATCTAAAATAGATCATTGCTTACGCAAATTTCGTTATTCAAAACTTTAGATTTTCTTTGTTACCATAGGTAGCAAATAAAACACCTCACGTTGCTGTTAGTTTTAATGCATTACATCGTGCCTTGAAAGCCCGTGATTCTAAATTTTTATTACCATTTTTTTTTACGATTTGTGTTACAAAGTATTTCGAAATTATTGTCTCAGGAAATAGAATTAACAAGAAATTTATCAATGCTACATAGTTCCATCAGCATGATAATGTCTGCTAACACCAGTAAAATACGTTGGTGTGATTAGTGTAAAGTGTAAGAAATTCCATCAACACCCTCACAGTCAAGGGTGAAGTGCTTCGTTAGTGCAGGACATCGTGAATCCCATACTTCAAATGCCAGGAAGCGTTACTGAAGGATGTTACTTTATGTAAGTTGAACTATTTCCTACTTGATATGACTTTAAATATCTATCCGTTGTTTTGCAATATCTTTGTCGTTCTGATACCTTTTACAATAGAAGTGCATGCTGCTAAGAAAAAAAAAGAAAGAAAAACAAAATCAATACTACTGGATTACTCATATCAATTGTGTCTTATCTATTTATCTTTTGTTAACATTTTATCTGATTTATGTTTAATTGGTGTGTGAGGAAACGTTTCTGCTACTCCCCAATATTACCTCACTTTGTGATAAAAATTTTGTACTGCCTTTATCGTGATTATATTATATAGTTTATCTAAACAGTTTTATTTACATTCTACCAAGTACTGAATAACTTAGACTTTGCATGGCTGCTATGCTTTTTCTTTATTTCAGGTTTGCAAGACTAATCTTTTTTTATTGCAGGTTTGCTATTCTAATTTCTTTTATTGCAGGTACTGTTACTAACTCCTTACCGCCGCATACATCATATGTCAGTCTGCTTTCTACAACCCCCCCTAATCTCCGATTGAGCCCGGTCATTCCTTGACTTTCTTGGTGTTACGCACGGCTACGAGCCAACGTAGCATAAATTTGGCGACCAACGTGGCTGCCACGAAAAAAACGTAACATCTGTTTTATGTATATCCCAGAATATATCTGGCCGCCATGTCTAGGCTGGATTTAATGTTATTCCATTCTGTTTCTACTTCCTTAGTATCAGATATTTTCCCAATATCTTTCAGTAATTCATTTGACTTTTTCGAATCTTTTTGAATATCTTTATCTTTTAGTTTCTCAAACTCAAAGTGCCTTTTTCCGTTTCTTTCTTTAAATTTTTAAATTTAAGTGCGGCCTTCATAATTATGAAGGTGTGGTTAGTATCTATATCTGCTTCTGGGTAGCTTCTACAGTCTTTTACTTGATTTCTAAATCGTTGTCTAACAATAATGTAATCTATTTGATATCTTCCTATATCTCCTGGCATCCTCCACGTATATCGTCTTCTAGCGTGATGTTGAAATAATGTGTTTGTGATGATTAAATTGTTCTTGTCGCAAAATTCTACCAGCCTATTTCCCGGTCGTTTCTCGCGCCTAAACCAAATAAACCTACTACCGCCCCTTCCCTACCCTCACCTACTACTGAATTAAATTGCCCGTAACTATTAAATTTTCATGTCCTTTTACGTATCTTCTTCTATCTTTGCGTCAGTGTAGCTAGAGGTGGGCATGTATTCTTGTATTATTACTGTGTGTACCGGTTTAGATTCTAATCTAACCATGAGTATTCTTTCGTTCTTTTGTAAGTAATTTTCACGCAGCATTCTATCTTTTTTGCATAACTATCTACACACCCAAATTTCCTTCTTCTGCTCCTGTGTGAATTACCCTGAAGTCTCCATTCTAAAATCCCCGCCTCTGGCCGCTGAACTTTGCTGATCCCCACTATGCCTAGTGCTAACCTATTCCTTTCAATTTTAGGTTCTCTAGCTTACCTATTTGCTTCATACTTCTAACATTCCACGCTCCGATTCGCAAAATGTTCCAGACTCTTATTCTGAACTTTCCGATCGCATTCTCCAAGTAGTCCCTCCCGGAAATCTGAATTTTAACTCCGGAATCTTTTACCCCAGAGAATGCCATCATGTTTATTACAATTTAAGTACGCGGTGTATCTCGCCTCATAATGCGATAATTAACGCGGTCGCCCTTTCATCGTCGTTCTAGCGTTAGCTCACGCGACAGCCTCGAACTGTTTAATCCCTGTATAGGTGACTTCATATCAAATGTGGCTGGTTTTATTCTGAACCTTGGCGCCAGTTCGCGTTCTCCGACATTCTTAGATTCTGGTACCTGCCATTGTATCACCGGCACTAAGCGTTCTGGTGCTTGTACTGTTTTCTGCTAGGTTTGCGGTATTCTCCTGTAATTTCTCTTCTTATTTTGCTGCCAGGTTTGCAGAGCTTTGGTCTTTGGTCAGTTAATAGTATATCTTGAAGGATGTCAACAGATAGTTAAAGCCAACAATGAAAACGAACACAATAAAAATTACACAAAGAAAAAGAGACATGTGGTTCCTTGGACTCGTAAACAAAAAAATTGTTGAAAATTACTTTGCAAGACATAAAATCTAAAATCCCCAAAACGTCATGAGTGTGAAAAGTTAAAGATTGTGTTTCCGGATAATTTAGCTAATAGACTGACTAAAATAAAAGTTTATGTTCAGAATAAGTATGTCTCGTCAAAATAATAACTGTATTTTAGTAAGATCGTATACTTTGTACGTTATACAGGTATTATTTTCGATTTTTTTTATTTACTACTACTGTTATTGTAGTTTTACAAATGTTTTTAGTACAATGCAGTTTATTATGTTAATAATGCGTTTAGTTTCGAAATTAAGGTTCTAAGCGGAACTACGTTTGTATATTTTCTGGAAAAATAAAGTTTCAATTAAATTGCATTTTTATATTATAAAGGAAGGCGTGTGTCTGTGTTAATATTTATATCATGATACGTAATCAAAATAATCCTAAAATAATCAAATCTCCTAGGGTAGAATATGAAAATGAAACAATTATTGTTTCTTCCAAGTTATGAATCATGATTTATTATTACCAAAAAGTATAAGTTGTATAACTTATATTCTGCTTTATGAGACTACGTTTGAATTTACTTCCAGCGATCGAGAATCAGATAAATTAATATAACTTTCGGAACTTTTAAAAAATAAAACTACCATACACATTACTATAACAATATACTAGCGATTTGTTCAAAAAATATTTTGCTCTTCTGGGTCTGTCGCTATGTGTTTGTGCATGTGCAAGTGATTTGAAAAGCATGTAGGCTGGTATGTGCAGTTATATAAGAAATGATCTTTAGGGTATTTCTGAACACCTGTACACCTGGCGGTGAAATTTTGTAGCGACTTTGAGATTATCTTTCCTCAGCAACAAGCCGCTTTCGGTACACAAAAAGTCAATTTCACAAACTTGATATACAAATAATTATTAGATAAGTTCCTCTTTATTAATCTACTTTCAAAGATTATTTTCTATTTAATATGAATAAAAAATATGAATATATAGCCAAGAACAGTCAATTTAAGCCTAGAACCCGCAAAATCTTAATCAGGATCAGTATAATGAATTTTACAAGGATGGTATATTCGGCTGGTTTAGAACGTCTAAATTTAAAAGAATGAAAAAGTAATTATTTATAACAAGGAGATATTTGTCGTTCTTCTCAATGACTTTACTTGAAAATAGTATGTACACTCAAGGGATTTTATGCGTTCAAAAAGGGAGTTAATTATTGTTCATTACCCTTGTAGAATGTAGACAAAAAAACCCATCCGCTTTTATATATGAAAAATTCTACATCTCAAAGCCTATCATATTTCACATTAAGTAAATTTAAGTGTCCGTAAAACTATTTTTAGATAACATTGCAATCAATAAGTTTGACTCTTCTTTAAAAATCACTTCACCAATCGATTTAATAATATACAGATTTGAATACAATGGCACGGTATAATGTCGACCTTGAACAACAAAGAAACTGTGGTAAAAATTGTTTTCAAATTGCGTTATTCTAGAAAATATTATTAAAAATTAAGATCCATAACACTGAATTTTTTAAAATAGCCAAAATACGAAAAAGTAGTAATGCTGAAAAATCACATTTGCATCAAACAATGTAGTTTATTTAATGTCGTACTTTATAGCAAAATTATATAGCGCTTTGTTGACAAACGTTTGGGTTCAAAATTATTCTCGATTTGTTACTCACGGTAAGTTCTTATAATAATTAAAGCCTAAATCATGTCCTAATAAAAGTCAATGATTACATGTATGCATTTTCAAGTTTACAGACTACTGTATTACTTCAATGAACGCTAAACGCAGTTTCGTCCTTCAAATTAGTCACGTAATTTTTTAAACGTGATCTAATAATATCTTACGGAAAAGCAAATGCAACAAGCGCATGTCAAACTCCCCTCCCACATACTAGTCAATCGAACAAGTAAAGCTTAGTTGTAGTGGACCTGAAATAATGAGCGACTTCAAGGAGTACAACGTTGCCAATTCTCCGGACGTGTGTTTGTGAATACCACGACTGATAGATATACGGTCTCGATATACACCCGACGAACGCAGTGCCTCTGCTGTAAAAACGTTGAACTAAAAATGTATATTTTTTTAATGTTTTGCAGCCAAGGGACGTCCACCCTAATTTTTGTCAAATGACATATTTAGCTCATACAAAGCTTCTCCAAAAATTTAACATGCTGGAAATTCGGCGTCCGTATACTGGACGTAGTATTTCACATGGACGTTGGATGTAATGTAAAATCAGAATGTACGGACGTTCGATTGTTGGTGGGATGTATATATATATATATATATATATATATATATGTCTGTATGTGTATGTGTGTGTGCGTGTGTGTATGTATGTGTGTGTGTGTGTAAATGTATATGTGTGTATGTATGTGTATGTATATAAATATGTTTTTTTTGTTTCTATATTTATGTGTACATGTGTGTATATATATTTTTGTATATGTATCTTTGTGCATGTGGATGTACACATATATAGTTATGTATTTTCATGTACATTTATATACACTACACGCATAAATATATATTTATAAAATATATTTATAATATATGTAGCTATATTTGTGTATTTCTGTATGTTTATTGACATGAAATATTACCGATATATACACGCATACCTATAAATTAATTAAAAAACAAAGACATATATTAATCAAAATCTAAAATTTTTGTTTCTGTCAAGTCAACATTTTACCTCAATTTTATATATACTATATCTGTTTATCTTAAATTTTATAAAGATATTATCTTTGTAAAACATAATTATAATGAAAGCTAATATTTTGTAACCTCAATGTAAGTAACTAATTTTAACACCAGCTTATGCAGAATTTATCTATGTTTTAGTTATGCCTGTGATCAAGCTTTAAATAAAAACAAAAATTTAGGCTATAAAAAAGAGTTTTCTTCAATACACCAGCTGACCTATAACCTGCAACATTAAACAAATATTGGTAAATAGAAGATTATTATTTATAAAATATATATATATATATATATATATATATATATATATATATATATATATAACATATATTGTTGTGAATTTAAAGGGGTAAATAGGTGTACACAATAAAATTCAGCAACCATGTATATAGAAAAGAGCAAATTATTTACGCACCAAATTAATTTAATTCATTTATTGAAAATGGACGAGTATTAAGGCATTTTATATTTAATAATTGGAATGCTAGAGTTACATGAAGGAAGAGAGCTTCAAAGCATATAGAAGCTCAAGGATACGCATAAGTAATCATAATTTATTTTAATCAAACGCACGAAAGCAAAAGGGAGCGTGCTTGCATAAGAAAATCAATAATTTCTAACGCAAATATATTCGTTTTGAAAGCGAACGCTCAGTTTTATCAGATACGGAGAAGCAGAAAATCGAGAAATTGTTATGTTCAAACAGTCAATAATTAACAGAAACACCTGCTTGTTAAATGTTATGTTCGAAGAATTGGAACGTACGGTAATATAAGATTTCATAGAAATTGTTTTCAACCGTCAATTTGTACAAACAGCTAGGGTAACAAACATCTTAAGGAGCGCGTGAAATAAACAATCGGTAATATACAACAGATAGAGATAAATATAGAGCAGCATTGGATTGAAAGTCACGTAAGGTATACACGTGGAGTTGATGTAAGACGTCGATAATATTGATTTTCTGTAACTCAAGTGTGGTTTGGATGGCGACAGCGAACATGCATAGAATAAAGATAATAGCGCTTAGGAGGAGTTTGGTGACGACAGAAAACTTTGTCATTGGTTGAAAGTCAACAGTTTTCGAAACGAACGCACACACAAAGGTAGAAAACGAATTCGACATAAGCAAGCACGTAGGACGGGAGAAATTTTCCGAATTTAGCGATGGTTACGCTCAAAATTTTTAGAAACCGCTTTAGAAAATACGCTTTTCGAGTGAAACGGGTCCAGTAGGGAGTTGGAATAAGGATATAAATACCCAAGTAAAGTTATTAAAGCTCTCTCTTCTCTTTTACTACGATCAAGTGCTGAATACTGATTCAGACCACCATAATAATAAAGCTTTTGATAGTAGTTTGTGTGTGTAGTAAAGTTATCTTAAATATCGTAGTTGAAAGTATAAAACTGTAGTAGCGGACCTCGTGTTATTAACGTGATGTACGAGTTAGTGCGTATTTAAATAAAAGGTCCGGCTACTACGACAAAAATTATTAAATGGATGCATGATATATGGGGGTAAGCAGAACTGGTAATCAAGTTTGTATCCATGATATATGAGTATGGAATGGTACTGTGAGACGAAGTGAATAGCTTGCAGAGATATCAGATGGTAGAGGCCTGTGGATCTGCAAGCAGCATAGTAAATGGAAACAACGCCGAGGGGTTTCTGGTAATCATCTCCGACGGGAATGCAGAATGAAAAATTCTCCAGGTAATTACTTTGAAATTTCTGTTGTTATATAAATATTTGTGGAAATTTTGTGTTGCGTGGTTGACTTTTTGGTGTCATATTTATTGTTGTAGAAACTTGATTTAAAAGATACATGTACTGGACAATTTACTAACTTTGAGTATTGAGAAAGGGTGTATATAGAAATATATTAAAAATTTATTCAGGATATAAATTGAGTTGTTAAGGGTAAACATGTCTGTAAATTTGTTTTAATTAATGCAAGGTTTTAAAAGGCATATACAAACAAAACTGGGTTATAATGAGCTCACAATACTCCAGTGTGAAGTCAATTTAGGGTTACATGTGGGGCCCATTTACTCATATCTAATCGAATTTGTTTAAAATCATTTTAAAAAAGCAAGGACTTTAAAACATACAATATATTGAGCTGATAATTATTGTATCAAACTGTTTAGAAACATGTGTAAATATATTTTATCTGTTAATAGGTGTAAATAAAAGGTTGAATGGTTGTTATATTATTTGGTAATTTTATTTGATGGTGTGTAAGTATGAAAGAGGTATGAATGTAAAATTAGGTATTCAAGAAGAGGCTGATTGCTGAGCTAGCCAGGGAAGCAGAAAAAATTCAAAGGCGTCCATAAAATAAGGGTAAGGAATTTTTTGTTATTTTTTTTTGAAAATTTTATGTTGGCCCAGGTGAAGGCTCAATGCTAAAACTGTAACGAGTCCCCAGCAATTTTATGACGCCCAATTCGTGGGGCTCGAATGATTTTAGCAGCTGAAGCGAGTAATCCAGAGGCTGTCCCGACTGCCACGGCAATATTATGACGCCCAAACGATGGGGCACGAATTTTGGTGACTTCCACAGCAATACATATATATTTTGTCTCTATGATCTGTTAAATCTGGTTAAATTTGTCTATGTCTATGTCCTACATTTTGTTTGTAAAGGCACTACTTCCAGCTTTTACTACGTACATTCATATTCTTGTAAAACTGTTCCCAGAATACCCTAGTATTATTTCTACTTCACAGCAAACTCTTCCAGTACTGTACAGGTGTGTATTATGACGATGTAAGTGTAGCAGTGAATAATAAGAAATAAATTTTAGTAATTAAGGACGAAGCGGTGCAGCCATTCAATTTGTGTGTGAAACATGTGGAACCGATTAGTAAAACCATAACTGTAAAGCAGACCATATAGAACTTGACATGGCCAAAGCACTGTATGAAGCATCACCAAAAAAATTGAAGAGTCAGGTATTGTAATACTTATTGAAGCAAAAGATCACGCGATGATCTACAAAAACTTGACGGAATGAATATTCTGGCGATTCCAAGATATGTTCACTCCTACTTTCATAACGAGTTGTCCATTGTTCAAAAGGTGCCGTGCAAAATTAACAATGATGATTCGTTGAACCTTCGTAATGCATCCCTTATCGAATCATGCAAAAAATTAGATTGAAGTATGATGTAGGAACAAGAAAAATCCATATGAATTAAAAAACTATTAATTGTTCTGAGAAGAAACTATTTAACATTAATAAGACAACGCTGCAAAGAAAACCGTAAAGCGTGTGGTGTGCTACTGGCGCCGCGAGTCTTAACTAAGTGTATGATGTGATGCGTAAAAAGGTGTAAGTTAGTCTGCCTGGAGCGCTTGGAACAAGAACACGGATTTTCTAAGTCTGATAGGCGACGCTGCATCTTATATTGTTCGTGTGCCCAACTGCAGTTATATGCGCTAGATTTGTATATTAATAAGGTAATATTAATCTGATTATTATGTATAGTATTGTTAGCAAACCATAGGTTACAAGGTTTCCTTTATTGATAACATGTATTCTTTGTCTCGCTGAATTACCAGTATTGGCTTGATATTAACTTTATTTTCAAAATTCCTTCAATATCTCTACATGTCTGGGTATCAGAGGATATTTCATGTTTACAATAATTAATAAACGTATAAAATTTACACGTTCTTTTGTTCAATTCCCGACTGACTATACCGAGGCAATTTTAATCATCGAAGGGTATCTACAAAAGTTCGTAGAAATAATAGAGGGCGTTTCAATTGTTGACAATGTGAGAGCTAGAAATAACGACGAAGGAAATCGTAAACTTCAAATTAACCTGAACTACAACTTATTATGGTAGAGCAGAAGCGAGTATGGTGTATATTTGTGTCTCACCAATAGCGGACATAAAATTATAATGAACACGTGCATAAACATTTGAATGCTATGTAATTAATGCTGCTACAAACAAAGCGCATAAGTCGCATTTATGCAAGGATCAGAGGTTGCTGGAAATACCTAGATAAAAATTTGCGGTCAAGTCTGTATTTGTTTAACTTTAACAGGCAACAGTTAACCCATTTAAAAGTAAATTTTCTAGCTTAATGTGTTTTATTTTGTTTGCAATGGTTTTGTAAAATGAATTGTTAGGAAAGGGTTGTATGGTAACTTTGAGTTACAAACTTTTTGCAAAATATTATGTTGAAAGTGTTGAATTTGTATCAGTAGTAGAGTATTGTATTATTTGCATACTATATTATTGGTGAAGAAATGCTAAGTATAAATAAGAACGATAGTGAGAATGAGATTGTAAAGAGGGAAATTGATAATAAGTTACCAAAAGTAGATAGGTTAGAAGATGTGATGATTAAGCTAGCGGAAGGTATGTCCGAAATGAAATGGAGCATTAATCAATTAGCTCAAACTGTAGCAAATAATATTGATGTTAGGAGATCCAATGATGACTCCATCGATAGCATAGTTAGAGAGAAAAGTAATTATGATCGAGGTTATATCTCTTTGTGGAAGGATTTGGGGGCGGTTAAATTTATCTGTTATGACAGGGGGTTCAGTACACCCCATAATCTTTCTTAAAAAATTGAAAATTTTGATGGAAGAGGCAGGCGTAGGGGTATCGCAAAGAAAAATAATTTTAAGGTTCTGGCAAATTTCTGTGAGTGTTTTAAAAAGTGGTATTGAGGAATAGAATGAGCGAGAATTGTTTTTGAAAATAATATACGGGTAGTATAAGGACAGTAGTCATGTGAACTATTTTTTAAAGACAAGCTGTGTTTTTATCAGAAAAAATGGAGGAAGAGCAGTTAGTACATTCGATAATTAGACATTTTCCGCAAGAGGTACAGAGAAGAATTTTTATATCAGGTTGAAGGGTGTAGAAGAGGCAGAAACTTATTTAGAGCAATTTAGATTCTCCTTTTATGGGAGAGCCGAGTGTTAGAAATTATAATAGGAATCAAAATGAGAATTATAGGGGCCTGGCAGAAACAACAATATTCAGTAAAAACAGGAACAATAGTAAATAGCTACAATAGACGAAACAACCTGAAATTAACAGTACCCTGGTATCGCATGAATAAAAGTAAAAGTGGAGTAAACTACTGGGCTTACAAAATTTACAATAAAATCCCAAACCAATACTACAACAACAGACCACTAAGGAATTAGTCAACAGGATGAAAGTATATCTCATGAATCTTACAACATACAAAATCGATGACTACGTGAAGAGTACAATAGTAAAGTAAATAATCTTGTATGACAAGGTTAAATATCTTGTATGTATTATTATTCCACAAATTATATAGTATTATTATTAAAAAAAAATTCCAATGCAAATAGGGTTAACAAAAGGAGGAAGATATAGAGAGATGTGAAGAATGGAGTAGTGGTCGAAATGATAACCGGGGAGAAAATGACAGGCCAATAAGTCTATGAGAATTAGTGAAAGTTTGTTAACGAAAAGTGAAGATAAAGATGAGTTAGTGAATAAGGGCGAGATGTTAATATCGCCAGTAATTAAAGTTAATATTTTTGGTACGGAGATTTTGATTGATTCCGGATCGCAACGTAGGGCATTTCTGAAAAGTCTTTTCATGATATTATGAAGGAGCCAATGAAGTTAGAAACCCTGCCTTTAAATAATATGTGTTGCCCAAATACAACAATAGCATTTGAAAGAATCTCCCACATTTATCGAAACGTCAATTATAAGTCGCAGTGGGGGCCAAGAAACAAAAAGTACGTAGTCAAATTTTGCTGCCACTGGTAATAAATAAAATATTCCCTATATGCTTGTTGTGGTTTGTTTTGTATTTTTCTTGATCTTCTTTGAGAATTAAACCATTCATAGTTGTTAAAATCGTCTTTATTTACGTTTCGATTCATGACCTAGGATCGTTTTCTAAATAATAAAAATTTTCAAGTTGGACATTTATGACATAAATTAAAGGTGACTTTGATTTATTAATGTTCTATATATTTGATTTCAATACATTAGATGAAAATTTCAAACTTTAGTAGAATGAGTGCCTTCAATTTGTGTTGTGACCTGGGAGTGATTTTGAAGTAGCCAATACCCTTAACATAAAATCAGCTGATTAATTTTTATACAGGGTGGTCCGGTTTTCATTAGCCAGCGTATATCTTCTGAACTATGCAAGATATAAAAAAATTTCATAGGAAAAAGTTTTTTGAATATATTTTCTCTACAAATATAAGGCATTAAGAATTTTTCATGGCCTACTATATTCGAGCAATAATATGTCACATTGGTTTTTTTAATAGAACACCCTATACATATTTTTGAAAAAATATTCTGCTTGAAATTGTCTTTACTACAATATGCCACAATCAATGATTTCTATTTAAAGTACGCTAAATAACCTAAATAATAGAATTTCAGTAGCAGTTCGATTGTTTCTGTTAACAAATGCCATTGCAGTATTTTAATAGTTTATTCACAATTATTGGAATGATAGAAATTTTTAGCAATTTGTTGAAACCCGTTCACAAGTACGATTTTCAGTGAATGTGTGGATAGGTGTAGTAGGTGACTGCATACTGGGTCCGTATTTCTTTTATGGTAGTTTAACCCAAAATAGATATTTGATGTTTTGCAAACTTCGTTTCAAGATTTCTTAGATGATATTTCCCTAGCTATCAGGCGAAACTTATGGTTTCAACACGATGGCGCTCCACCACATAATGGAATCAATGTTACAACTTATTTAAATAACGAGTTTGGTCAGAACTGGATCGGTAATAGGAGACCGATTTTGTGGGTTCCCCGATCACCTGATTTGTCAGTTCTCGACTTCTTTGTTTAGGGGTTTTTAAAAGACTGAGTGTATTCTAACTCTATCCCTTTTCAAAATCTCGAAGAGTTACTCACACAAATAAAAGCAGCTTGCATGCTAATTACCCCGATTATATTGCAAGATGCTAGAAAAAATTTAATTATTCGAGTTAATAAATGTTTAGAAAGTAATGGCGAACAATTTGAACATTTACTATGATACTCAGTTTTCTTGCTAGCTATTATTTTCAGATGTATGTATAAAAAATTTTCAATTTATTAATTTATATAGTAAATAAATAATAATCACAGTTTTCTATTGGAATTCTATCATTTGAGTTATTTAGCGCATTCTGACAAGAAATCATTAATTGTGGTATATTGCCGTAAAGACAATTTCAAGTAGAGTATTTTTTCAAAAAAATATACAGGGTTTTCTATTTAAAAAACCAAAGTGACATAGTATTGCTCAAATATAGTAGGCCATGAAAAATACTTAATGCCTTATACTTGTAGAGAAAATATATTCAAAAAACTTTTTCCTATGAAATTTTTCTATATCTTACATAGTTCAGAAGATATACGCTGGCTAATGAAAACCGGACCACCCTGTATAGTTAAATTTTAAATAAATTCAATAACTTAAGGATTGGAAATAGTATATTACATTACTAGCGTGGAAAGTGACCCATTTCACACGAGTGGAAGAGTATTGTCGCACGAGGCGTCAGCCGAGTGCGACTATTCCACGAGTGTGAAATGTCACTTTCCACGGGAGTAATGTACACTATTTTTCCGACGACCACCACTAAAAACAATTACGAAATAGTTATTTTTATGCTTATTTGCAATAAATGTGTACGCAATAATGCAAGACAGACAGACACCTATAAAAGTTATTTGACGTTTTGATGTTGAAAATTCGAACACCTACTTTGTTTTTATAAAATCCGCGAATCTGTTGCTTTTAGCGTATGCATTCTCAATTTTTATTGAAGAAATCATTTCAATTACAAACTAATATGAATAATTACATCTTTAAGTAAAACGGAAACTGTCAGTATCGATTTAACTATGGGTATTTTAAACTGTTATTAGCCAAAACGAAACGAATGAATGCAAAAAGGTAGAAACCGGAAGTCGTTTGGGTTGCCTAGGTAACTAGCATACTAACATCAGTCATATCACTCTAGAGTAGAAAAGTATTTAAACACTAGAGTGATATGTACTTTCGCACTCTAGAGTGATATACTTTACTTTCTACATAAATAAGTAGTGTGTAATCTGTGTTTTCACAAGTGGTCGTCGGAAAACATTGTTTAACATGTTTCTATTTGTACAGTTGAGAGGATGGTTATTACAGAAGTGTGCGAATACGTTACCGTAAGGGTTAATAAGCCGTTTTTTATATTTATCTTGAAAAACAAAATTCATTATGATTTAGGCTACCTCTTTGGTAGATTTTTACATGGTTCTGAGGCAAACCTATGACGAGTTTACACTTGCCACATACCAATGTTGTTCTACGAATATTTTATATGGTTCTGAGGCTACCCTAAGACGGGTTTACACTTGTCAGGTACCAATACTGTTCAATAAAGATTTATATGGATCTGAGGTGACCCTATGGCGGGTCGCCTCAGAAACTGTGAGTACATTATTTGCTGTTTACTTTTATATATTATAATGATTTGCATCAGAATCATCTGTGGTCATTCCTTATATTAACTGTTTTTATAAATTCCCCGTTATTTACATTACATTTTGCATTACCAAAATATATTATATTTTTTCACATATTCACGCATTACGCATTTTAGTCTCTAACCGCCACTATAACTCGTGGGGTTTGGGCAAGCAACGAACCATATACCTTGCGTAGTAGTCCCAAAATATGGTTTTAGGTTGCGATTGGCTCGCAGCAGAATAATCTCAACTAGATTATGACAATGGGTTTTTAAAAATATCTTCAAGTGAGTTAACAGTAAATATGTTTAATATAAAAATATATACAACTTACCTCTTCGATAAACAATGTACCTCTATTTAAAAGAGGAATATGACTTAAACCAACGCCAATGTTAAGATTATTAGGCACATCTGCAACTTGTGGCAGCGAATTTGTTAATTTATTAATCTTATAGAATTTAACATTTTTAACATCAATTATACTTGGCTGCTGAAATGTATGTTCAAAGCGCTTTAGTTTGTTTTCAGTTATCCAATCATTTCCTTCCCCACCAATATCATTATCACCTGGTAACCAAATGTACTAAAACAAATGTATGTATAACTATTTGAAAAAGCTGGAAAAAAATGTATCTACAAAAACCTATAAAGTAATAGTTGTTTCAATATCTACAGGCATGCTTTTGATTTCAAAAACACTAATTAAAAAAAGAATTTCAAACGTATATTCACTCCAAACATTACCTCTGAAAAATATTGACCTTAGTATTCACATATCATATTTTACAATAAAATCCATTTATAACATGTTTCAAGATATAGTTTTTGTATCATATTAAACGTAAGTCATTATCCAACATAAAAATATAGTAAGGCCTATTCTTTTTTAGTTCCTTTAAAAACAAAGTTAATGCTGAATAATAGCAAGCACAAACAAACAATTGTATTACATTGTTATGCCCTATTCACGTTAAATATGGGATGACGTCATAAACAGTAATAAAGTGTTAGAGATTGTAAAATGTGAACGTAACTATGAACGTAGGTTTAATGATATTAGGATTTAGGGTGTAGCAGTTGGCAGTTCTGTTCGGTGTTGCAACATTTTTTACTTCTATTACTTTGACATTTCTCATTTTATTGTCATTGTTTAGTTTTGTAGTAAATCGTTTGTGCTTTATATTTGCTAAATAAAACAGTTTTTTTCAGAACTAAAACATTTTATACATTGTAAGTTTCGAGTATTTAACATTTAGAATGCCTGAACATTTGGATTCACACGTACAAGAAATGGTTACTTCTCTAATTCAGTACTTTAACAGTTGTAAGAGGCGTAAGTAACTGAATTTTGTGTTTTACGTGTAATTTTTTCATATCCAGTAGAAAATTACATCTATTATGAAAGTGTATTGTGTCATTGTTAGGTTTAAGTGAGGTTACAACTTATACTTTTTAAATCAAATGTTTATATTTTAGAGTCGCAGCGGCATTGAACATCAGTGTGAATACAGTAAACAGCATTGCAACTAAGTGTAATAAGGGCGAACCACTTACAGGTTCCAAGAAAGTCAGACAACGCTCCAAACCAGCTGTTGAAATCGATGGTTTTGACCAAGATTGCATTAAAAGTGTCATTTACGATATGTATAAAAACAGTTAGTATTAGTTTTACAAAAGCGTTGCAGAACACTAAATTCTTTCAATTACGGAGGAACACATTACTTTGACATCTCTGTTGCAGAAGCTCCATGAAAGGGACGCTTTTAAAGGTGGCCGAACATCTTTATGGAAAGTTTTGAAAGCAATTGGCTTTGAATATAAAAAGATGATCCACGTCGTGGGTTAACTGAATTACCACCCATAGTTTTTAAAAGAGTGACGTTTCTGCGAGAATATATGAAAACTAAAATGGAAAATCTGTGGCAATTTGTGTTCCTAGATGAGACATGGATTTTTAAAAATTGTACCATCGTAAAGTCCTGTCAGGACACTAGCGTTAAAAGTGTAAAGAAGCTTAAAGATGGTGGTGTAAGGTATTGGTATATCGTACGAATATTATTGTAAATACTGTAAATATTGTTTTGAAGGTATATTGTTCTTCATGCTGGCTGTGACGACGGATTTATTCTTAATGCGGACCTCGTCTTTGCTTCTAAAACGCAAAACTGTGATTATCATGGCGAAATCAATCGAACTAATTTTCTAAAATGGTTCGAACATCAACTGTTAATTAATTTAAGCAATCCTTCAACCATTGTTATGGATAATGCTAGCTATCACAGCACCCAAATAAATAAAGCACCAACTACTGTTTCAAAAAAAGTTGATATCCAGAAGTGGTTAAATGAAAACATTTCTTTTGATACTGCTCTCTATAAACCAGAGTTACTTGATTTAGTAAAACGGTAAGTGACAATAGATACCTATTGTGTGCCTTTTATTAATTGTTGGAATTGTAGTAATAAGCTGCAGCCAATATATGCAGCTGATCAACTGGCCGAGCGTTATGGCCACACAGTGTTAAGGCTTCCACTGTAGTACTGCATTTTTAACCCAATTGAATACGTTTGGGGCATAGCAAAAAATTATCATAGGGATCACATTGGAAGTGATGGCATTTCAGTTGAAATGTCATTGGCTACATGGAAAGAAGCACTTTCAACTATAATCCCTATGGTTTGGTCCGACACTATTTGTCACATGGAAAAAGAAATTCAGAGGTGGTGGGATAGAGAAGTACTAATTAATAGAGAGGATGTTGCAGAATTAGTTATCAGCCTACATGCAAATGATGCCGATGACAGTCCCTGGAGCGATGATGAAGCTTAAATACAAAAAATAGAAAATAAATTGTTCAAAGCATGCACTTATATTCTAAAATATTTCTAATTGTTGAGTAGCCTTTTTTAGTATTCATCTTGTAACTCTGAAAATGAATTTTTAATCAAGTTTATTCTCACAGTTTTGATTTATATCTTTAATGAATAAATGTATTTCTAGTGTGTATAATTCTATTTTCATTGCTGGCTGATGCTAGTTTATTTTAATTAACGTCTTCGAAGCTTGGAAATGAATCTTTTGTAAAAAAAACTAATTGTACAAAAAGGTTTTTAATTAAAAAACACTTCAATAGATCTGGCATTACACATACTTATTCGTTTTAGCTAAAAGCATAGTACAGAATACATATCAAGTTATATAAATTAATTTGGTAATAAATGTTTTAAGGATGCAATTCCGATTAACTTGATATAATAATTAAAGATTTCTTTTGTTCATCATGGCACTATGTTTTATTTTAGCCTAATGGTACAATTCCTGGACTCAGGGTAAGGTTAATCATTGTTGCATGAATTATTAGTAACTTGGTCTCCAAAGTGTATTGATCATTCACATTATTAAACACCGCCAAAGGAGAAACTTTGTGCAATATTTTAAATTTAAATTTTAAAAGTTCAATTATTTTGTTAAGATGCATGCGCACACTACTAGCATTCTTGTTACCTCTAGTTCTATACTGCAGTTAATGTTTACCTCCCAACGGTGGAGAACATCCTCTAATAAATTGCCGAGTACTCTACAGTATAAGTAATAAATATATATCACTGGTTCTACCGACATGTGCATTTGAAATAAATGATATAACTGTTTCAATGTACGTGACTCGTATTGCGCATACCTTTTCACAAGTGTTTCGAGCTTGGGTGGTTTTTTAATATAAATCCTACAATCTACTATTGCCCCTGTTTTAGGCCAAATGCTTTTTTTTGAATGAAATAGTCATGTTCTTGTGTATCTTTTCTATCTGGGCATTCCACAAAACATCTAAATATGCATAGTACCTACAAAATTTCAGCAAGTTTTACAAATGTTCTGGACACTGACTAATGACTAACTTTTATTATTAATATCAAGAAAAAATAAATTGTACTGTAACTTTAATTATTCAATAATAAATAAAGATCATAGGTTACAATGTTAACATTCGAAAATTTGAGATTATTTGGCTTTCTAGTGCATATGTAGTCTAAAAAATTTTTAAATCTGATCAGGAAATACACATAAAATAACAACCATGATAACGCAGCATTTATTTGAATTATGATGTCATCCCATATTTAACGTGAATAGGGTATATGGTTAAAAGTAAAATCACAAATTACTTACGTTCATGTACGTATTTAAGGCGCTTATACATCGTATGCATTCGATCAAGCATACGCTAAATGCCTGTATAACAATAATATTGTATCTGTTAATTTGCATTTACAATCACACATAGGAAATGGTAATTTTAAAGGAATATATCACCTACCTTTCACTGGTTGTAGTTGTTGATTGTACTTGCACTGCTATCAAATTATTATGGACTGTATAATGTTCACTAATTGTTGCTAATTATTGATGCTCGATGCACCGAACTAATCACGAACCAAAGCCAGAAGCGAACACGAAGTTGAATAGTCGTCCACTCGTAAATTACCAACCCTTTTATGTCGTTGCACTAAAGGTAGGGATAATGGAGGGGTTCTAGCTGGGGAATAGTTTAAGGACTTAAATTAATTGTGATTGGCATAATACAACTACAAACAAAATACTTATAAAGCCTTAACATACCACCCACCAAAATAAGTATTAGGAACTTATTTTCTAAGTGTGTCTAAACGAACAAAAAAAAAATATATAACCGTAAATTTAAAAGTTAACTTACCCTAATATAGTAACTATAATACTAAGTTGCCTCTGGAATGGGGAGAGGGCACAATTTTACCACGGGCCTTTTAAATAGTCCCTGGGATGTTGCCACGGTAGCCACACGACAAACATTGTCCTTTCCATAATGCAACGTATGTATACGTCCCATTTTCCACTGTAATGGAGACACTTGAGTATCTTTAATCAACACCAACGTTCCCACCATTAACGAATAATTAGCAGAAAACCATTTGGTTTTCTGTTGAAGTGTGTGCAGGTACTCCAAATGCCACCGTTTCCAAAATGATTGCTGAATACGTTGAACCAGTTGCCAACGATTTAAGGAAGATAGTTTCAGATCTAAGACATTAGGGTCGGGAATGACAGACACTGGTTCTACGTTCAGAAAATGACCAGGACTTAAGAATGAAAAATCAGTGGGATCGTTACTCATTGGACATAAAGGTCTGGAGTTTAATATGGCTTCAATTTGAGCAAGAATGGTGTTAAATTCTTCGTACGAGAGAATTTGTTCGCCTACCACCTTCTTGAGATGGGACTTTACAGATTTTATCCCAGCTTCCCACATTCCCCAAAGTGAGGAGCCGACGGAGGATTAAAACAAAGTGAATACCTTCCGTTTCAGATGACTGCTTCATATATTCGATTAGTTCCCGAGATGCTCCGATAAAATTTGTTCCACAGTCACTATGAATTTGCAAGCATTTACCTCACGTGCTACAAACCGCCGTAAAGCTGCAATAAAGGCTTCTTTAGATAGGTTTGATGCCAACTCCAGATGTATCGCTTTTGTACTAAGACAAACAAATAAACAAACATAGGCTTTCAATGATTTGGCACCTCTAATACGATTCATGGTGATAGAAAAGGGTCCACCGTAGTCTACCCCAGTATGTAGAAACGCTTTACCGGCAGTAAGTCTAGCGGGGGGCAAGTCGCCCATAGGAGGGCATAGCGAAATAGGTTTTTGACGAAAACATCGAATACAAGAATTTAGGCACTGTTGAATAGCCCTTTTTGCAGACAGAATCCAAAAATTTTGTACTAACAAAAAATGAGTAGTTCTAAGTCCAGGGTGTAAATATTTCGTATGGCAATCTCGAATAATGAGCTCTGTCACCGGTGTGACCGAGGAAGTAGCAAAGGAAATTTTGTATCATAAGGTACGTCTGCATTTCGCAACCGGCCGCCCACCCTTAACAATCCATCACTGTCAAGGAAAGGACTGAGAGGTCGAAGTTGTTTATTACTAAGTTTTCCCTTTCGAATGATATCAATGTCCTGACTGAAAACTTGTTCTTGAACCCGTTTTATTAATAAATGAAGTGCATACTGTTCGGGGGAGACCAATAATTGTTCTAAGTTTCCAATATCCAAATTTGCACGAACTTTCAAGTTACGAATGAACTGACAAATATATACCAGAATCCTGCATATTTTTCGCAAATCTGAAAATTGATTTACCATCGAGTCTACGAAATTATCTGCAACGTGTATATTAAGGGATAAAGTTCTTTTTTCAATGTGCATCTGAGTGTGATCTGTAAGAGTTGGTTCCATATGAGCAGGCCAATTCTCTTTAGGTAATAGTAACCATGATGGAGCCGTCCACCACAAGGGATGATTAAGAAGCTCAGCAGCTAATAATCCTCTTGATGCACAGTCAGCAGGATTATCCTGTGATTTAATATGATGCCACGATGATGGAGCCACTCGTTCTTGGATATGCGAGACACGATTGCTAATAAAGGTCTTCCAATTATATGACGAAGATCGAATCCATGCTAATGCTACTGTGGAATCTGACCACGCAAATGTATCGTCCAATACTAAATTATTTCTATACGTATTTTGCACATACTCAACCAAGTTCGACAAAAACACTACACCACACAATTCTAATCGAGGTAATAATATACGATTGGTTGGTGCGACCTTAGATTTGGCACAGACCAATGATACTTGGATGTTCCCTTTCTCATCGACACAGCGGAGATAAACTGCTGCTGCATATCCAGCTTCCGATGCATCACAAAATGCATGAATTTGTACAGTTTGATAGTTATCGCAAAGAATCCGTCGAGGAATTTCAATTTTCAATAACTCGGGTAATTGTTGAAGATACAGATTCCATTTTAAAACAATTTGTTGGGGAGGAAGTTCATCCCAACCAAATCCTAATATCCATACAGATTAAATCAAATGTTTTGCGAAGAAGACCAATGGTGATAATAACCCCAGAGGATCAAAGATCCTTGCAATTTCCGAAACCATATTCCTTTTGGTACAAGGCCGATCAACGATATTAAGATTGTAAAACAACATATCACTCAATGGTTGCCATTGCAGTCCTAAAATTTTTTGAGACGTATTGTTTACCTCTTCAAACAAAAATGCTTGCTGATACCGAACGGAATCAGGTAAATGGCCAATGACACTTGGCACATTGCTATTCCACTTTCGCAACATAAGACCACCTGATTGGCAAATTTGGTTTAATTCATACATGAGTCGTTTGCCATCCTCTATCGAATCACACCCTGTAATCAAATCATCCACGTACGTATCCGACGCTAAAATCTTGGAAGCAATAGGAAAACGTAACGATTGACTTTTTGCAAGTTCTTGAATTACACGCATGGCCAGAAATGGTGATGATGTGATGCCGTATGTAACAGTGTTTAGCTGATAATCGATAACAGACTCCGAGGACTTAAATCTCCAAACTAAACGTTGATAGTCTCGATGGCTAGTAGAAATAAGAATCTGTCTATACATTTGCTTAATGTCCGCAGTTAAAACTACAGAATGTAAACGAAAGTGTAATAACAACTCCATGATATCTTTTTGAAGAGGAGGACCTGCAAGTAAATGATCATTTAAAGACCCTCCACTTTGAGCGCTGGCTGAAGCATCAAATACGACACGAAGTTTTGTAGTTGTACTGTCTGGTTTGAACACGGCGTGATGTGGTATGTAATATACCGGCGATAATGTAGACGATCGAGTTGAATCCGATACAATACGAGACATGTGACCACTATCGATATAATCCTGCATAAATTCTCTGTACGAATTATACAGTTGAGGATTTATTTCCAAACGGCGTTCTAGTGAAAGAAATCTTCGAAGTGCTATTCCCCGAGAGCCAGCAAATAGCGGTTCAGGACCATTGAAAGGTAACAAAACAATAAAACGACCGGTGTCATCCTGCTTGTGAGTGTCCACAAAATGCCTTTCACAAATTTCCGCATGAGGAGATAGTTTGTTAGAATCTGGAATATTTTCCAGTTCCCAAAATCGAGTAATGTTAGCATCTTCTACAAGTGCAGCTAATGATATACGAGATGTAACAGAAGAAAGAACCTTCCTGTTAATATCCACCCAAAGGTAGTGTGAATTGCCACGGGTTCTTCTGGTGACCCAATGTGAGTTGCGTTTAATAAAACACGCGAACAAATCTGCACCTAACAATAAATCGATATGGCTAGGTTTGTCGAAGTCCGAATCTGCTAAATCTAATCCAACTATGTGAGGCCAACTATTTGGTGAGATCCTTGATGAAGGAAGGGCTCCACAAATGTCTGGTAAAACAAAACAATCAATGCTGTACTCTGGAACAGTTTTACCTTGAGGACTAATTTTACACGATACTTGACCATACGCATGGGAAGCAGATAGACCTAAGCCTTCAACCTTCATTGAAATATTCGATTTTCTTAAACCTAAGCGTCGACAACACTTATCAGTCATGAAATTTTCCATTGATGCACTATCTACAAGTGCTCTTACTGTCTGAACTTTACCAAACCCATCTGTAATTGAAATTCTTGCGATGCCTAATAACGTCATTGTGTTGGACGATCTAGATGATAACAACGTACTTGTAGTAGTGTTGCAGGTGGGTTCGGGAGGTTGATCTGTTGCCTGAGTGACTGCAGGTTTCTGTGCAACTGTAGGGTTTTCAAAGTGCAATAAAGTATGATGACCCCTTGCACACCTTTTACAAACAAGTTTGGAAGAGCAGCGTGTAACCATATGAGAGTTGCGAAGACAATTAATGCATAAGTGTTTGTCTTTAACAAAGTTATAACGGTCTTGTGGCGATTTATTCAGAAACATTTCACATTGGTATAAGTTATGAGTACCACTGCAAAGACTGCATTTCTGAATGAACGAAGTTGTTACGAATGACTTTCGAACTTGGGGTTTTGAATATTCAAAGGAACGTTTTGAAGGTACACTAGATGATATGGTTTGTTTAATGGACGTATTAAATTTGGACGGTGTATCGGAAACAACCATATTGCTAATTTCTAATGCCTTGCAATGTTTTTCTAGAAATAATTTAAATTGATCATAAGATGGAATGTCTGATGTATTTTCTAACTCAAATGTTTTCAAAAGTTTGTATCTACCTTTTTTGATAACAAATTAAACAATACGAAGTCGAGCAAATCATCTTAGTTTGACGTAAGCTTGATAGATTTTCCGTAAAGCAATTAAGCAATTCTCTTAAATCTGTATGTGAATTAAATTTTGCTTTTGGTGACGATTCTAAAGCATTCCAATGCGTGTTTGCAATTAAACGTTTTGAATTAAACCTCTCCACAATAATTGAATAAGCTAGCATATAATTATTATTCGAAATTTGCAAATGTCTAATGAGTTCTCTAGACTTAAAATCCAACGCATCAATTAAAAAATAGAACTTTTCGATCGGTAGCAATTGATTATTTTCATGAACTAAATTATTAAAAATTGAATAAACTCTTGGAAATGTTCTATTTTTCCAGAAAAATTTTTCATTTCTATACGAGGGAGTCGAATATTGCTACACGAGCCAATGCCAGTAATATTTTCAGTCAAGCCTTTTTCAGCAGTGGATATATTATCAAATTGCGCTTTAATAATTTTAATGTTTAACAAAGACCTATCTATTTCAATTCTTAGTGTTGTAATTTCATTTAATAATTCCGAGTTGTCCTCATCCAAGATGCACGTTTTATAAGCAGTATCTACATCGTTTTTTATATCAAAGGCGCTTTCAGCCATAATATTAACAGAAATACAATTGCCTTTAATATGCTCCAATTTATTTATCGCATCAGATACATCAGATAATCTATCGAGTGCCGCCTTCAAATCTACAATCAACCTATCGGATGAAATATGTGCCATCCTAACGAACAAGGTTACTCATATCGATTTTATATTGATTTCAGCTACAAAAATGAAGGGTTTTGTTCACCTAATAATAGGATATACCAAGGGTAATGTTGAACTACCTGGCAAAGAATTTTTACTACAACGTGCCTAACGGGAGCTTGCAAGTTTCAATATGACAATGAGCAAAGGGTTATTCTACCCGGTTTTACGAATACCTGAATTCTCTAGCGAACTTGAATTACAAGTTTAAGTAACTACACCTTTTTTCTGACCACAAATTCTTACGCTAAAGTATCCCAAAAATTTACAAAGATTTGTCATTTTTAAGGCTTTATAAGATTCTGTATTAGTACAAAATTTCAAATTTAATGCGAAATTGCATCTACTATAAGTTAGTTTACACAATTGACTATGAAACTGGTGGTATGACTACACTTTTATTCTAAATGCGGTCAACCCCTAATTTAAGCGAAGAGCAATTAACAATGTAGTTAAAATGAATGCCAAAAATGCCAATAATAAACCAATTAATAAGCAAAATATTTGCTCAAAGGACCAAAAATGTTAATTTGCATTTACAATCACACATAGGAAATGGTAATTTTAAAGGAATATATCACCTACCTTTCACTGGTTGTAGTTGTTGATTGTACTTGCACTGCTATAAAATTATTATGGACTGTATAATGTTCACTAATTGTTGCTAATTATTGATGCTCGATGCACCGAACTAATCACGAACCAAAGCCAGAAGCGAGCACAAAGTTGAATAGTCGTCCACTCGTAAATTACCAACCCTTTTATGTCGTTGCACTAAAGGTAGGGATAATGGAGGGGTACTAGCTGGGGAATAGTTTAAGGACTTAAATTAATTGTGATTGGCATAATACAACTACAAACAAAATACTTATAAAGCCTTAACAGTATCTTATAAGACAAAATCGGTGATGGCTGTTTATTTTTATGTTTATATATTTAATGACTATACGAGACATCCACATTACAAATTAAAAACTTATATTGCGCCTCAATAAAATTTAGACTCGACACTATCCGTGTATCAAATTATGAGGCCAACACTGTACTATATAAATTAAAAAAAATTTTATATACTTACAAGCTCATGGTAAATTTCTGTACGTAGTCTGAAGCGATGAAAATACTAAGAGCGAAGTTAAAAGAGAGCGATGCTAATTCTTTTAGAGTATTTATATAATTCGAAATGCCACCTCTCGGGCACTCTTCACGCGAACTACTTCATTTAAAATAATACTTCCTCAAATTTTGGTTCAACCGTTTTCGAAATCTTCGAAATTTAACTCGTGGTTATGATCTTTTCCGAAAAACCCGCATTCAATATTCCCATGTTTGTCTGTTTCACAACTAACTATATAGACCAATGAGATATTCAGTGACGTCTTGAAACTCCGCCTGTATTAACGCTATTCTTCTCTTATGCATATTCTATGTTTCCTTCTAACCTTGTTTGAGTGGTAGAAAATCGATATTACTGTCCACGTTCTATCTAACCCATGTGGACTGAATACGTGCGTTACGAAATGAACTGTTATTATGCCTGTCTCATTCCGACGCATATCCTTGATTGTCCATCCCTTCTGCGCTTTAGGGAAACTTTTAGTTAGCATTCATGCAAACCGTCCGGCCGTTTACCCGATATACCTCGAATACTGTCTTTAACTACACAAATAAGGGGAACATGACATTTCCAAAACCTGCAGGTGTTCAATTAACGATCGTTTTTAAAACAACATTTCTAGGAGTTTACGTTTCAAGGTATTTTATATTCAACGGCTGTTCGTTCGTTACTAAAGCGTTTCACCTTGGTATTATCGATTTTTCAAGCTCTTATGCGTATTAGACGTAATAACCCTTTCAACTAAAGTCAATTAAATTAATTAATAATTTGCATTGGCTTTTACAATTTATTTTCTTTACAAACCGAACTAAATTTTAATCACACCTTGTAAAATTTTGTTAATACTTGTTACTTTAAATTCACTAAATGAAATAAATTTCGCATGTAAATTCTGGCTGTTTCCTCTATACAGGGTGTTTGAAATTGCCTTGTTTATTCCTAAATTTAACCCTATATACAGGGTGGTCCGGTTTTCATTAGCCAGCGTATATCTTCTGAACTATGCAAGATATAGAAAAATTTCATAGGAAAAAGTTTTTTGAATATATTTTCTCTACAAATATAAGGCATTAAGTATTTTTCATGGCCTACTATATTTGAGCAATAATAGGTCGCTTTGGTTTTTTAAATAGAACACCCTGTATATTTTTTTGAAAAAATATTCTACTTGAAATTGTCTTTACGGCAATATGTCACAATCAATGATTTCTATTCAAAGCTCGCTAAATAACCTAAATAACAGAATTTCAATCTGATTATTTCTGTTAACAAATGCCATTGCAGTATTTCAGTTGTTTATTCACAATTATCTGTCACATAAATAAGTGAAAGTATTATTGTGTTCTTAATAGTTGTTTCGCGCAAAATAATGGAAATGAATTATTCAAACAATGAAAAAGTTGATATGTTATGCTGTCTTCATAAGTCAAACAACAATAAACATCAAGCTGCAGTTTTATATCGAAAGTTATATCCTGACCGTAGACAACCAAATATAAATACATTTAAGAATTTAGAAAATTCTTTAAGGTCCAATGGTAGCTTTTAAACTATCACCAGAAATCAAATACAACATAAATTGATTATTTTGGCCTACTTTAGACCTTATCCTAAAGTTTCTCCGAGACAAGCTGCAGCTGAACTAAACGTTTCGACAGATTTTTTATGTTTTGAGGCGTCATTCAATGAAAGCATTTAAGATGCGTTTGGTTCAAACATTACATCCCAATTATGCCAACAGCCGAGTTGGTTTTTGTATATGGATATTGAATGTATAGGAAGAGAATTTTTGGACAGTATAATTTGGACTGATGAATCTAACTTTCATAAAAATGGCATTTTTAACAGAAAAAAAAAACACATTATTGGAATGATAGAAATCCTTTGCAATTTGTTGAAACCCGTTCACAAGTACGATTTTCAGTGAATGTATGGATAGGTGTAGTAGGTGACCGCACACCGGGTCCGTATTCCTTTAATGGTAGTTTAACCCAAAATAGATATTTGATGTTTTTGCAAACTTCGTTTCAAGATTTCTTAGATGATATTTTCCTAGTTATCAGGCAAAACTTATGGTTTCAACACGATAGCGCTGCACCACATAATGGAATCAATGTTACAAATTATTTAAATAATGAGTTTGGTCAGAACTGGATCGGTAATAGGGGACCGACTTTGTGGCCTCCCCAATCACCTGATTTGTCAGTTCTTGATTTCTTTGTTTGGGGGTTTTTGAAAGATCGAGTGTAATTCTAATTCTACCCCTTTTCAAAATCTTGAAGAGTTAATCGCAAAAATAAGAGCAGCTTGCTTGCTAATTACTCCGGTCATGCTGCAAGATGCTAGAAAAAATTTAATTATTCGAGTTAATGAATGTTTAGAATGTAATGGTGAACAATTTGAACATTTACTAAGATAATTAGTTTTCTTGGTAGCTATTATTTTCATATGTATGTAGAAAAAAATTTTCAATTTATTAATTTATACAGTAAATAAACAATAATCACAGTTTCCTATTGGAATTCTATTATTGGAGTTATTTAGTGCATTCTGACAAGAACTCATTGATTGTGGTATATTGCCGTAAAGACAATTTCAAGTAGAGTATTTTTTAAAAAAATATACAGGTTGTTCTATTTAAAAAAAAAAAGTGACATATTATTGCTCAAATATAGTAGGCCATGAAAAATACTTAATGCCTTATATTTATAGAGAAAATATATTCAAACAACTTTTTCCCATAAAAATTTTCTATATCTTGCATAGTTCAGAAGATATATGCTGACTAATGAAAACCGGACCACCCTGTATATATATATTTAAAATAATATGTAAGTGTACACATCGCAATTATTTATCATCAACATTTATTTCAATTAAGTTTAAAAAGGGTTATTAATTTATTTCTTACAGTTTGCATGTCGTTTAATAAGCAGAATCGCTAGAGGTAGGAAGGTGTCCAAGCATCATTTAATTTCGAACCCTAGTATCGTTTTAATTAATCAAAGACATTCATTTTTGTATGATAGAACAAACAAGGCGGTCGGTTACCTGAATGGCGCTGTTGTTTATCGCTTAACAAATCTAAAACGTTGTGTCGTGTTCCATAATTCCTTTTATCTCTATCCAACAATTTCGTAACTGATGATAATTAACTTCATTCCACTACGGGACATTTATGGTAAGTTATTTATTGTTTACATTATATGCAACCCGAGTTTATCAATGTATTTCTGCCTATAGTTTACTTTATTGCATATTTACAACCACTTGTATGTTGACTCGATTTGGATGGTCCTCTGCTAATTTAGCTATCAAAGGTTTCTACTGTTTAATTTACGTTTCGAGTTGGGTTATTAATGTATAGTTTACGGATATCGTAAGTTTTGAATTCCTATAATATGCTAATTGACAAAGAAATCGTATCTAAGTGGAAAGACAAAGAGATGTGTTAATGCTCTCACTTATCACACTCTGGACATAGTAAACACCAGTAAGTTAAACAGAAAGCGCGAAGAGATTAAAAACCTCAATGCATTGATTACAATGCAGGAAAGGTGAGAATTGATTTGTCCAACCAATTGGCCACATATTCTTCACCTATCCAAAAATCGGTACAGTGGTATCACAAAGTTGCCATCGGATTGTTAATGGGTTCATCTGTAGTTAATGCTTTAGTTGTATACAAGCTGGTTCATTCAACATCAAAATTTTCAGTTACAAAATTTTGAGAAACTTTGGTGGAGTCGCTTTTGGAAATTACAGGTGAAGGTGAAGTTTCACAACAGGATAAGAAGCGAAACAAGATACAGCATGAAATGAAAGAGACTGAAGAGAAATGCAAAAGGAATAGAAAAATCAGAAAAAGATGTTTATACTGTTACAAGAAATTAGCGACGTAGCAAAGCTGGAAACTAGCAGCAAATTCAGCGAAAAGAGTAACTACGTATTGCGATACATGTCCCAAAAAACCTTTTATTTGTATTCAGTGTTTTCCTAAACATTGATAAGTATATTTCTGTACTGAATTTTGTGCGTACTAAATAATGAATAGAAATAAAACTATCGTTTTTTGATACATGTTTTTTCATGCTCCGATCGCCAAACCAATAGTGCAAATGTTTACTTGTACGCCGAAGAATACCTAGTATACAGGGAATTGCACGCAACCTGAAACGCCGGCATCCAATTTATCTCAAAACATAGCACTCCTCTGGTATGCCGGTGATTCAGTTGGCATGAAAATGACATAGAGACTTGGCCGCCGGAAGTACAGGATAATAACTTTACAATTCTTAAAAATGCGATGTGGCAGTTTACGTGTTAATATATGCACCAGAAGAAATGTAAGTAAAATCTGAAACCAAGGTTGTCGTGATTTATTTTCTATGAATGACGATAACCAACGCAACAAGCTGGCATGTACACTAACTGCAGATTTCTTTGACAATAACATTTCATGATTTATTTTATCAAACGCCTTGTTGAAGTCAGTGTACACTGCATCAATCTGTGTTCTTTTATCAAGTGACGTTAACAGATGGTGTAAGAGGTAAAAGTAGTAATTACAGAATCACCAGAGTAAAACAATGTTGCTCAGAGATAATTAACTGCCTAATATCATGAATAAATTTTTCAAAAACGTTACTATAGATTTAATTTAGATATTGGTCGGTAATTTTCTACAGTGTCTATTACTATCTTTAGATATAGAGACTGTTACAGCATGTTTCCACACGTCTGCGTATTGACCATCTTTTAATTATTTATTAAAAATAATATAGAACGGTCTCACCAGATTTTGAGTCATATTTTTAAAATATATTGGATGCAATCAATCCCCAATTTCGTTTTCACTTATGTATATATTACCAATAGTAATACTATTATTGTAATTAGTAGGTTGATGTTCAAATTTGTTTTTGAAGTTAGTTCTAAGTGTAGCATCAGGTTTATCAAATACCGACTTAAAATATTCAGAGAACGGATTTGCAATATCCTGCCATTGTTGCCCACCTGATCGCCTGATGTAATACTATTTGCAATCGAACAATTTACATTCAGATCCTTCATTAACACCAAATTAGTTTAGAATTGCTTTTTACAGAATTTTGAACGTTTTTCAGATAAACATCTTTGTCTTTTTGTATCAAAAATTCGGATCTAGAATGGAGAAACTAAGTTACGTAATCTAAATACCATTTGGTTCTCATTCTTTTTAAGGGCTTTTTGTTTTTCCTTGATTAGAGCAATAGTTACTTTACTTACAGTGGTTGAACTATGCTGATTCCATATGAAAATATTTAAAAGTCTTTCGTAATATGTTCTAAATTCAGAATCAGTAGCAGTGGACCCTTCATCAAACAGATCGCCCAAAAGTATTACCACATCTGGTTTTGTAAATTGGAAAGCATATGAAAAAGTCTTAGCCAAATATCTGAAACAGTGCATATTAGTACATAATGTCAAACAGGTGAAGCCATTTTTGTTGTCAAACTCATAGTAAAAAAAAATTTAACTAAAACGACTATTAATTGAATTTCCTACCGCATCTACCCAACAATAGCAATATGATTAATTGGTAAGGATTTAATAGATGTACATTTAAATTCCTTTTCACTTGGTTTAGCGTGTTAACTAATTCACGTATTATATTTCAGGGTCGTTCTCTACCCCCAGGTCTTTCTACTATTTATCTTACCGTTCCGTAATGATGCAGACTTATTTTGCTGCCGCTTTACAATAAGATAACAATACCGTTATATTTTAAATTACGCTGCCTCAACATACAATTTTAGTTTTGTTTATTATTCTCTCAAAATTTGGTTTAGTATGGATCTATGAAGTTAAACACGGGATGTTTTTCAACTTGTTTGAATGCTAGCGAATTCTACCTCATCACTTGTTTTTGATGTTTTACCTGGGACTCCTGCAGTTTCTACACATTTGATTTGGATTTCTACAGATGTTCCGTTCAAAGAATTTCAGGGTAACAAAATATGTTATTCAATGCAACATGTCAGGTATGACAAATTAAAATATTATTTATCTACTCAAAATTAAATGAACTGATTTATGCTATATTAAATTTTCTCTTTATTTTACACTTGTAAAACATATTAATTTTACTGATAATTTATCTAGTATTTACAAATATTAATTCTTATTATACATAGTCTTACTGGACGCATACTGTCCAAATGTAAGCCACATGTTTCATGAAACCTATGGTAGTCAAGTACATTTAATAATTTTGTTACGCTTTTAAAAGCACAAGATACTTTTCTTAGTATATTTGAACGTTTAGTTCATGTTAAATATTTTATCGACTTTTTATATGTTACGTTCACATATTTGAAAACTCTCTTAAACTTATATAGCAACATTTACTAGTTGCATAAATACGAGTATCAGAATCTTTACGGATCTATTTATTTTATAAGACTTCATAGAACATTTATGATGTTTTTGTTCAAAACTTTATTTCTATAAAATTTAATAAATACACTATATAACTTGTCATAGTTTCTCACAGTTGTTTATTTTACAGTCATTAATTCACAAATTTTCTCCCCTTCGAGATTTTAAGTCTCTTGCAGCCTCCGCAACCTCAACGGTCGATGCTAGCTGTGCCAGAATGTAATCTAATGTAATCTAATAACGTAAAGTAATAAAAATTTTAGAGCTTGGTAACATTAAGATCCGACGACAATTGATCATATATGTTAATGCGGCAGTTAACTTCGATAACCACAGATGGTGAGATAAGTGGACATGTATACGAAAACAATAAGAATAGCGGAAACCTTCAAGTACTTACTTGAGTTATTAGATTTAGTGGTGTTCAAAGAACTAGTAGTAAAAAATGTCAACTTCTGACAGAGGGTCGTATCGGTCTAACAAAAACCATTGCAACGCACAGCACACTTTTAACTAAGTTTAAGCGGTACATCAATAAACAGAGTAGATTGAAGCTGAATTGCGACAAATCTAATAACTTTTAGTGTCCACAAGGCGGATACGAGTTCAGCTGCAAACTAACATTGAACTGCACGAGCAAATTGGGATTATTGAAACACGTAACAAAATCAATTATCATAGGTTAGATAAGGTTATTGCAAAGCACATTGTGCATTTTGATCAATTATTCATATGCTATAATTATGTTATAACTAACAGTAAATTAAATATAAATACAAACGGAACAACCATTAACTTAAAAATTCAAATATTTGAAAGGTTTAACAATTTATGAACTGAAATACCTTAAAACCATCGCATTTAGAACTCGCTACAGTTACTACTTAACACATATAACCTTAAATTTACTGGGTGGTTAAATCCTCCAAGGGGACTAAATGCATCGCCAAGTTATTATGGTTACTCGCAGTATCTTGCTCCTGATGCAGCGCATCAAAGTCTCTGCTGGTGATGTCCTGTTGTCCTGGTGTTTATCTGACTATAGCTCTCTTTGACGAAGCGTCGATAATGGAAGGGGGAAATCACTGTGTCGATAAGTCAAAGTACTAGAACACACATCTACACTCGAGGGAAATTGGTAGTCAAGTCGTCTGGTTCGATACATTCGCTCCCATGAAATGTTTCTCTCCTCCAAGTGAGTTCTCTGGCGCACATTGGTGGGTACAACAGCATACGTGGCGTGAGAAGTGCCAACTGTGCTTATTTTCAGACCACAAAAGATAGATCAATGACTGGACTTCGTGAGAACCAAAACTTTGTGTATGCCTGCATTAAAACGTTAATATGCTGGGAATTTCCCAATGCTGAGTTTTTAAAAGTCCCTTGACATAACTAATTCAATAACCATAAAAGCTTTTAAAAAAATGCCATAACAGAACATAATAATCAGCAGCAGTGTTGAAAATATAAAATTGATTTTTTTATCACACAAACGTATTTGCTTAGATTTTTTAGTTATTCTTAAACAAACTATGTTGCAAACACTTAGGCATCATATATCAGATCAAGAACCTTTTTTAATTAGTTTGAAGTAAATACCAATTATTTCTTAAATACACTGTGTTAAGAACATTGGCAATGATGGCAACTGCAGAATGAATTAACTTACACAATCTCCAAGGAGTATAAAGAAAAAAGCATGCAGTACAATTAGATTAGATTAAATGTTTCGATTTTATCTTCTCACATGCACTGCAAATCCTACAATATTTTAAAAGGCTATTAAGAAAAATAGTATATCCTTTAATGATGGTTTGATTAAAAAAAAATTATTTTTCAGAATGTTTTTGAAATTTGTAGTAATAAACAGATAAATTAAATAAGAGGTAGGCCATTTAGCAGTTTCTTTCTAAATATGCAATACTATAAACACAAATCAATACTTTTCAAATATTATTGCTTTATTGGCAAGAGCAATCCTTTCAATTATTGATGGAAAACAACTTCATTCATGTGGCTGCCTCGGTTAGTAGCCCATCCTTTCCCCCCAATTTTTCAGTTCATTTTCCTTGGTTTCAGACACCAATGCACAAATAACTCCAGTAATGTTGTGCTTCAGGGCTGAATCATTTATGGATTGTCCGCAAACTTTGATCTTTCACAGCACCTCACAGCTGAGCAGAAGCTAATTGACATCACCAAAACGGCTAATTACATGATTACAGAATTTATTGTGCAAAAGATCGATTGTTGAAAGACTGTTGTGGCAGATCACGCCATCCTGATCAAACCAAACATTGTGCATGTTCACCTCTTCAATCTCTTGCCACAAAAAATCGGTTATCATCACTCTGTAGTAATCTCTGTTGAGTGTAACAGTTTGCTGGCATAGTTTTTGAAGAAAAATGCGTCAGTGATGCTACCACACCACATGCCACAACAAACTACTACTCACTGAGGATGAATTATATTCTCTATGATTGAGTGTGGGTTGTCCAAACCCCAAATTCAACAATTTCGTTGTTTACATAGCAACCTCAACAGACCTACAAGCGGACGTCTGGAGAATAGCGCATACGGCGCTCGAGTTTCGACATTTAAAGTTCTGTTGGGTTAAGTCGCACGATGGCAACGTAGGAAACGATAGGGCTGATGAATTAGCTAAAGAGGCTACGACGAGCGACTTTCGGATATCACATTCGTTGATACCGAGGTCTATAATTAAAATAAAGCTACGCGAAAAGTCAATCCGACAATGGGAAGAGAGGTGGAACAACGCTGACACGGGCAGGTTGACCCACAAATTCATACCGAGCATAGAAGCTAGAGGTAAGATCGAAGTGAAACTCGATCATAAAATGGTGCAACTGATAACAGGGCAAGGCGCCCTGAAAGCATATTTACAAAGGATCGGCTTAAATGACAACAACCACTGCGAATGCGGTGAGGGCGCAGAAAGCGCAGAGCACGTGCTCTTCGACTGCCCACTTGAGGTGACAAATCGAGGGTTAGCTGATATGAAATTAGCTATCACAGGACTAGCATTGCCAAAGAGGCTAGAGGAAGTCAGGGAAGTGGCTAAGCAGAAGGCGTTTGGGACAGTCTTCAAAGAATTTTCGGGAATATAGACCGGGCAAAATAGCTGGATTCACTATTAAACATTTGGCAAATGCTTAGAAAATTTGAATCCATTTTTAATATTAGCTAGCTAGATTTGGATAGTTTTAAGATGACCCTTCAGGTCACACCGGTAAGCAGAGCTGGCAGCTGCTATCTGGTATTCCGGATCCCTCCTCATTCATTTTTGAGTGTGTCTTGTGGATCGGGATACCTCCAGAATCAACGCTAGGGATACCATTCTTTAAACCCTATTTTTAGTTTGAGTTTGTTAGATTTTTATTTAGTATTGATTAACCTGAAGTTAGATTAAATTTGGAGCACGTTTACTTTTCACGTTTAAACCCAATGTAGTACCTTCGGGTGGAGCATTGGGGAACATGGCCGCAAGCATAGCGGCCCTTAATTACATTATAATGTTTACATAGCAGCCAAAATAGAAATTCCTCAAGCACAAGCGTGCTCATTTAGAACCACCGAGATAATATGTTGTGTTCTGGTCCTTATTTCGAGCAGGAAACAGCTGTCAATGTCAAAATAACATGATTCAAAAAGAAACGCTAGCTACACACCCTAAAAGTTGTATCAACCCAGTTGTAGTGTCAAAATTACACAGCTCGTTTAATAAACATTATCATGCATTTACAACCGTGTTTAGAATAATTATTCAATGAAAGGCGCCACAAATAATGTGTCAGCGCTGCCAATACCGTAATTAGATTATTCCCCACCACGACATGAAATAACACGACGAACGAAGCTCAGTTTTGAAGGGTCATTTTTAACAGATGTAGTCAGAGATAATAAGACGTCGTGCCTTAAAAAGCACGATGATAATGTTATATTTAAAGTGGGCGATTAGAATAGCAATGAGCATCATATCAGTGAAGCGACAATGCATATATGTGAATATGTCTTATAGTTAATATTGCGAATTATCTGGTTAGTCTTTTAGTTCTTCATATAATGCAATAAGAATTATTTATTTTATGGTTTGTCGGTTGATACATGTGTAATTACAAATTAATATTTTTGAAATTAATAAAAAAAAAAATGGTTTGCATCAAGCTGAAAATCCCTTATCTTTGCTGGTCGATATAATGGTGTGGTAATATTCCACTACAAAAAGAAGCACATGTTAGGAACAACAGGTCAAGGTCAATTCTTAAAACGGCATAGGTAATATGTTGACATCTGTCATACTTACATATGCTGGAAGCATGGTGAGTAGTAAATTATTTTTGGAATGAACGTTTGGAAGTTTACGTGATAGAGGGCACGCATGAACTAGTGTTTTGGAATTACATATTGGTTGAAGATTAATTTTGAAAATTTTGTTATGTAAAGTATATATGGAACAATGCGTATGATTCACATATGGTACCAAACATGTTATAAACTATAGTAAGAAAATTCAGAAACGAGATGGTTTATTATCAATTAAAATCTGTCAGTTCATTATTAGAATCACATATAAACATGTGTTTAGGATATTTAAGAAACAGCTTTGATAATATTTGTATAATCTAGCGTTCCATGAATTATTAGTTATGTGAACCCTTGTCAAAGATCTTTGATCAGATAGGGCCTGTCATCAATCCTAAATTATTGAAAAACATTAAGTATTTTGTATTGATAGAGCTTGAAATTATTTTCTCAAGTCAGTAAATTTTTTTGTAAATAAATAGGATAAAGGAAGCTTTAACGATCAAACCAAAACAAAAAAAAAACCATTTAAGAAAATTGTAAATTGTTAAAAATCCAAATAAAAAAAGGAATTTAGTTCAGTGAGGAAGAGATTAATTTTGACTGTAAATAAATAACATGAAACATGAATAAATAATTGTACGCAAACTTAGATGTAAATAAAGGAACTTTAAGCTTGCCTAATTATTTCTTGAAATACTCACTCTGATATTTTTTGAACAAGTTTAACTGATTTGTCAGTAAGTGACATCTTCGATTAGAATTGAGTATGTTTATTTGAGGGCACAAATAGTGTTCTAATTAATGATAATGATAATGATCTTGTATTTATTACAGGATCAGTGGTAACACTAGTAGGTAATGTATATAGAAGGCTACAGTTTTTTTTTGTATGAAAGGAAATGTTTAAGGGTTTTCTGCGTTCTCCCCTAAACTGTCTAATTTCGAATCATACGCAGTGGCGCCATATTAGTTTGAATCTACTGAAGTCAGCGGAATTTCAATTTAATATAATTTTGACCCCGCCCTGCATGTCTCATGCCTCTGCAGGAATAGACCCCGAGTTAGTCCGGAAGAAACCTCTTTTTAATGACCTTCAGTCTTTAGAAGAGGCCAGTGTTCTTCAATCCAAGGAAACCGCCCCTAAGGGAAGAAAACAGTTAACAGTAATTTGCATAAAATGATATATTCCTCTCATAATCAATATAACCACGCCAGTTAATACACAAAGAGTGCATCTGATCAAATTATACAAACTTAACTCTGGAAATTACCTGTGGTTTTTTGAAGGGATTAACATTGTTACAGCATGGACACAGCTTGCCATATAATGTTCTTTTAGAAATTGCTCATGCAGTTCCAGTAAACCTACAATTCGAAGATATTGCAATAAAGTCAGTGGATGAGATAAAATCAAACTGTCAGCTAGTTCTATAAGCTAAGGATGTTAATGATGCGCTATCAGTTAAAAAGATGTGCTTTAGTATATCCTTACCAGCAGAAAGAATTGAAGTTCAAGCAACAATGGAACAAATGACATAAGTTAATAAATATAGCAAAACAATTTCATTTGTTTTTCAATGTTTTACCGCAAAGATATGTATTTTTAATCAAAGTTTTAAATTTGTCCCAAAAACGGCTTCACTTACTGCAATATTATTTAGTACTTATCACTATCCCAAATACTGATAGGTGTTAAAAATTTATTGTTTTCGTTGTATAAACCAATCAACTGTGGATCAGCAGCTAGCAAAATTTTAGTACAATTTTCAACATTTTTGCAATTAATTGTATACCACGAAAATGTGGTGCAGTAATAAATCAGAACCTCGGCAATAAATAATACTATAATTATTCCAAGTATTAACAATCTAATTGGGGTAGCTCGTACATAATAACAACGTTTTACAAAGCCTCTGAAAAAAATTAGTTAGTTGATAAAATTTAACAATTAGATTATAACTCACAATAAAAAATGCCAATGGAATAATTTCCTCATTATTGTTTCTCATATAATACTTTTAGTGCAAAACCATGCATTAAAAAATACCTAAAAAAATGTGAACGAATACAGTCCTAAAACAAATAAAAAGACATGAAACTGTTTGTACTGTACAAAAGCATATATGCTACCTATCTAAGTACATTGAATTACTGGTTAAATATTTCCAGATTTCAAGATATGTAATAAATCATCACTGATTTTTAATTTTACTAAAGAGTATTCAATGAACTTTCTTGTAAAAAAGTATCCCAAACAGCCAGATGATTAAGTGAACAGTTGTAGTTAATGAAAAATTGCATATAGTTTTAACAATAAACAAAAATATACATATTTCTTGAAAAAACAGGGGAAAAATAGCTTATAAAGTGAAAAATCAAAATTATACAATCCAGGCAGTTAAACACCATAAAAGAAGTTTTAAACAAATTTGATAGACTCTTAAAATCCGTGCATGTAAATTGTGGACAGAGTTCATTAATGTAGTAAACTATTATTATTATTATTATTACATACGATAAAAATGTTCGCAGATGAACAGGTTTTGTACATGCAAACTTGAAAAATGTGAAACTATTCTTTACAATACACGTGAAGAGAATGAGGATTCTCTTGAAATACATGCACAAATTTAATATGTAAACTGCGTCTAAATAATGTTCTTATTAAGTTCAACTTATACTGTTTGTTCCCTAACTCCAAAACAAGAATCATTTGAAATTACAGATCCCCACTTTATCATAAATAAAAACTTTAAAAATTGAGTCTTCCCTGTGAAAAATTAGTACCTGGTAGCACATACGTAATAAGTAGTTATCATCTTTTTAAACTGCAGTGTGAATTATTTTTGTAAAATTGTGCCGATACTATGTTGTAATTTTGCTGCTGTATGTGATTTGGCTGTAGTAAAATGATATAGAGAATATTTATATGGTTGTCTATCATTCACGGGTCACCATATCACTTTCAGTAACTCATAATATCACCACAGCAGCAAAAGTACAACTCCATACGAGATAGTCTACAAAGCAAAACATCCCACTTAAACAGTTTGTTATATACAGTTTCGGTTCAGAAAATTGGGCAAAAAATTTCACGGAGAAACCTGATAAAGTACCTTGCCAAAAATTAAATTGCCATTGACCTCGATTGTAACCACCAATGTAAATGTTGTCAATTCACTTAGGGCGAGAAGTAGGGTAAGTAGTTCATTAGGGATTAAGTACAGTTGTTAGGGAATATCTAAGTTAGTAATTTTGTTGAACAACGCCTAATTTCGATTAGTTTCAGGGCTTTTTCAAGAGGAGCACCAGCTGTAGGTTACCAGAACATAAAATAAAAAAGAGGTCCTAGTAGTGCTTTATTAGGTTTGAAGGTAACATCAAATACAACTAGATATGTAAATTCAAGACTGTGATAAAAATAAATCGTAAAATACCTGCTTAATAGATTGTATTTAAAGCATTGATATATTAAGTAAACTTGTAACAAAACGACAAGTCTATTTTGAGACAAATTAATAAAATTTTAAATTACTTTAAAGCGAATACTCGAGACTTTCATTCCCTTTGCCGGGGTCCTCCTTTTAGCTTCACCTCTACGGAAATACAAAGAAATTGTCATGGATTCACATTAAATTTTCGGAAATCAAAGGTGCGACCATACACTAAAGTTACTAGCAGATGCTAAATATTACTCATTAATTTTAGACTGCACACCAGACAAACGTGTTGTTGTTTTGAATTTTTAAACAAAAACTAGAAATTCGTAAGAGTTTCTTACAGTTTTGCCGAATAGTTAGCTCGACACCCAAAACTATATTTCATAAATATTTCGAATCTCTAAATTTAGATCCAAGAAATATTCGTGGTTGAGGATATGAGGCGGCTCCATGGCGTAGTTGGTATGTGTGTAACTACTACGCCCAAGGTGCCGGGTTTGAATCCCGACACGGTCCGCTTAAAAAATGTTAGACGATAATTTTTCACAAAAATACACCCTCGTTCGGATGAGAGGTAAAATGGAGGTCCGTGTATGAGTGTTGTCACGCACGTTAAAGATCCCTACCTTGCTTGGAACATCAAGGGTTATGCAAAATTCCAAATTTTCCAGGTAAAAAAAACTCACTTCCTGGCCAATGTAGTACCTTCGAATGGAGCATTGGAAAATCACAAGCAGCGGGTCGGGGATATGACAATTGGTCAAACATATAAGAGCAGCACAATGGGTTCACAGTTTAAATTTGGTCGTAAACGATGCAGCTAACATAAATTTCGAAAATGTTGAACTTTTTGGTATAGTTCAAGAACTTTATGTATTTTTGTATCTTCAACTCCACGTCAGGATGTTTTGAAGAAACTTATCAATAATTTGACATTAAAACCATCATCCGACACACGATGGGAGAATAGGATAGATATGATAGGCTCCTGAGGCACGATTTAGAAACAATAGTGAAGCAAACACCGGCAAAGACATTAAAATTCATCATCAGACACCATGCCTGATCAAAAACATTGAAACTTTTAAATTTGTATGTCCTATAGTAAAACGATATGACATACTGTTGCAGATTAATATAGTAAATAAACTGTTAAAAAAAATATGTAATAATCTTACTGAGTGCTTGGAACTATTGAAAAAATAATAGCGTATTTCAAGTTAAAACGAATAGATGACAGCTTCGAAGAATTTATTCAGGAAGCTATAAAAATTGCCGATCTTTTACAAACAAGTGCCACATTTTGTTTATAGGAAACTTCAAAAGAGAAATGTCCATTTTGATTATCAACATGAGGATGAGGTAAAAAAACCTGTATAATTTTGGTTAAAAATATTATTTTGTTTCATTATATATTTTATATTTACAATTTCTGGTTGGTCAGAATTCTTGTATAGTCGAAATCAGGAAAGAATGAATGCACGTCAGCAACCGTATTCGTATGCATCAAGATTAATCAATGGACTGTTTAATAAAGATTTCAAGAAATATTCTCATTGGAGGATTGACTAGTTTCCAGTTCTGTTTAATAATATAATGAAAACAACAAAATATAAAAGCAAACCCAAATATAAAGGCGCAGTTATAAGTTATTGTTATGTTAGGTATGTTTTATTAAAAAAGACATGTGTTAAAAAACCGCACAAATCAACTTAAAGACTTCATTAATATAAGTGTAATATAGTTAGGACATGCGACAGTTTACTGTTCCCATTCTTTACGTATCATAAACTCCACAGCGTAAGTCGTTCCTAAGCTACTTTGCTCGAAACACGTGCTACTTGTATTCTTTCTTTCTCTTACATGTTAAATACGCCCAGAGTATACGCGGAAGTATATCTTGGATTGAATCAGAAATTAATTACGTGCATTCATTCTTTCCTGATTTCGACTATATTGCTTTTAAAGCATGCCCATGTGTCTATTAGGCATGCCTAAGTATTATATATATTACTCATATTTAGACCAGGGTAGAAAATTAAATAATCACATCAAATAATTTTAATCACCGTGTAGAAGCTTTGGGAAAAGGTACGCGTTATTAAAAAAAAACCGTGAAGCATAAAAATTCATTCGTTTCATTAAAAATAAGGGAGTTAAATTATGTACAAGACGCTTGCTATATAAAAAAAAAAGGAAGCAGTATTAAAAAGCTCTACGTGTAATTTAATTATTCCTAGTAAAGAAACAAATAGAAATTACGTACAAAATTTATATTAATTAACTCAATTTTAAGTAACCGGTATTAAACAAAGTGTACACATAATAATTAATATTTAATTTGTATTCGCTAAAAATGAAAGGGTAGAAGTCAATTTTAGTTGGAGTTAATTAAACCATTATTAATAATAAGCATAAAAGCCTGTGAAAATCCAAGATTAAAATACCATGAAATAAAGCTCTGAGAATTAATAGTACGATTGAACACCTGCGTAGTTTAAAAGTCACGTACGGCGAAAATTTTGCAGATAACAAATGGTTTCAGAGAATGTTGGAGAAACCGTCGCTTATATTAACGGGAAGGTTGGATACGGGGTTATTTAACCCAGATAACAGTCCATGTGGACTGAAATAATCGATAATTAATTGAATGTACAGGGAGATTGAAAATGTTGAGCTGTACTTTGTGTAAAGTAAGTAATAAAGTTTTTACCTGTGATAAATGTAAAAAGCTATTTTGTGATGTATGCAGTAATATTACCTCTTCTGAAGTTCGATGCCTTGAACTCAAAAAGAGGGTGCTTCTATTCCACTGCAAAGAATGCTTGTCTAGTGTTAGTAATGATGACAATTACATACAAAACATTATCCAATTAAGCAATCAAGAAATATTGAAAAATCTCAGTACAATGTTTGAAAGTTTTAAAACTGAATTCATGGAGATGGCTTCCAAAAGACTCACTACCAATCAATTTAATATGACCAATGAACCCATGAAAACGTATGCTAGCATAACAAAATCTGATCCAATACTTGTGGTAAAACCAGTAAACATTCAGCAAAGTAAGGATACTAAATCTGAAATTAAAGATGCAATCAACCCTGTTGAAATGGGGATTAATGTATCTAAAGTATTCGAAGCATCAAAAGGCAAGGTTGTCATTGGGTGCAGAACTGAAATGGATCGTGATATATATATATATATATATATATATATATATATATAAAATAAGATTGCAGAAAAGTTAGGTAAAAGATATAATGTAGAAGCCCCTAATCTAAAAAAAACCAAAAGTACGAATAGTTAACGTTAAACGTGACGATGTAGATGGAATGGATCACACTCAAATCCTAGAAAAAATAATCAAACAAAATAAAATACATTCTGAAGAAAACAGCTTCCATATTAAAGTTTTAAAAGTCATTGAAAATAAAAAGATGAGAAAGTCAACAATCATTTTGGAAGCTGATCGAAAAACACATAACCATCTAATAAATATGAAAACAGCTGCAATTGGTTGGTCAATGGGTATCATATACAATCATATCAACGTAACTCAGTGCTTCAATTGCCTTAAGTTCAATCATCATGCTCATGATTGTAAGTCGGAAATAACATGTTCGTTGTGTGCTGGAAAACACAACTGTAAAAACTGCAGCGCTGATGTTAACAAATGCTCAAACTGTACATATGCAAAGGAAAAGTTGAACATGGATATTGATAACAGGCATCCTGCTGTACACAAAGAATGTCCCTGTTATATACAAGCATACAAAAGAGAAGCTGCAAAGATAGAATACTATACTCCTATATAGCAACTACATCAAAAAACTGTTTATAATATCTCACATGACCTAAAAAATCAGCAAATAATCCAGCCATTGCGGTTATGTCTTATAAATATTCGTTCCATCAATTCCTGTTTCGATGATTTTGTATCTTTTATTTCATTAAATGATTGTGATCTTATTGGGGTTGCAGAAACATGGCTCTCAAGTAACTTTCCATCTGCATTGATTAGCATTGCAGGTTACAATTTGATAAGAAATGATCGCCCAACTATAGGTGGTATAGGTGGTATATTGCCAGCAGTCTGGCGCATAAAATATTGGATATAAATTATGTTGAACATCCTCTGTTAGAACAATTATGGATTAGCATTAAAACCAACAAACATAACATTGCAGCAGGACTTATTTATAGACCACCGAGTACAACATTGGAATGTTTAAATGATCTTGAACTGGTTCTTTCACATGTTTGTACAACAGATGATGATATCATTCTTATTGGGGATGTAAATCTTGACTTCATTCAAAATGACACAAGGTGTAAAAAATTAAGTTCACTGTTGAACATTTTCAATCTTACACAACATGTGAAGGATCCAACACGAATTACTGAAACTACATCAACATTAATCGATATAGTATGTGCCAGTCCTCAAATCAATATGATATCATGTAAACTATCGATCTCTATCACATGACTGATCACAGAGCAGTACTTTGTACATTTGATGTAAATGTACGCAAACATGAGCCATACAGCTTCACATACAGATGTTTTAAGAACTTTAATATGAATAACTTTAATTATGATGCTAGTCACATTCAATGCGGATTTAATAAGATCATTACCAGACCTCAATGATAAAGTGAATTATCTTAATAATGTAATAACATTATTATTTAATGAACATGCTCCAATACGTACAGCTTATATAAAAAAGAAAACGCCACCATATATAACGCCCACCATCAGACTGATGATACGTCTACGGCATTTGGAATATAGCAAGTATATTAAGACTAAGAACAATACTAAGCTTCGCTTTTATAAAGACCTAAAAACATTATCACAACAGCAGTAAGGAATGAAAAAGCATATCTTGAATATCAATGTAGGAATAATATTAACAATCCTAAGCAGCTATGGAATATTTTTGATAGATGTCAAATACATTCAAAACGAAAACCCAAATTTCAAATGAAATTCAAAATTCTGATGAAGTCAACGAATTCTTTATTGAATCCATCCCAGATCGATCAATACCAAGTCATCAAATGAACTTTTACAATCAAAACATTCACAAAGCTATAAATGGGCCATTCATTCTACAACCAGTAAATGTAAATGTGGTAGAGAAATCGATCATGAAGATCAGGTCTAATGCTCAAGGATTTGATGGCATAAATAAGAAAATATTAGTGTTGGTAATGCCATTCATTATTAATGTTTTAACGCATATTATAAATGTATCATTAGAATCAGGCAAATTCCCTATAGCTTGGAAATATTCGACTATCACTCCAATTGCTAAAAAACCTCTGGCTACTACATATGCTGATTTACGCCCAATTAGTATATTGCCTATAATGTCAAAGGTTATGGAACACATAGTTTACACACAACTAATTGAACACATATCAAAATGGAACTTATTACCCACATTCCAATCTGGATTTCGCACTGGCTATAGCACAGCAACTGCACTAAGTAAGGTTGTTAATGATCTTACATGCTCAATTGATGCATCAAATATTGTTTATCTATTATTTCTAGACTTCAGTAAGGCGTTTGACTTAATCAATCACAACCTGCTTGTTGCTAAGCTTCGTTTCTATGGGTGCGATAATATTGCAACAGATTGGTTTAAAGACTATTTGAGTAACAGACAGCAATCAGTTAAACTACATGGACAACAGTCCCAGTTCCGCTGTGTTTCACGAGGTGTTCCACAGGGTAGTATCTTGGGCCCCTACTCTTTGCTATTTTACGTCAGATTTTCCAGAATTACTATCACCAGAATGCAAATATCATATGTATGCAGATGATATCCTACTTTATGTTTCTAGTAATGTTTCACTTGTCGATGATGCAATAGTAAAACTGAATGAAAATCTTGTTGTAGTGGATAAATGGGTACACGACAATGGTCTTATCCTTAATGCTAACAAAACACTTGCATTACTCGTTGGTTCACAGGTAAACCATGTTAAATCTGAAGTGCAAAGATCTCTAGATATCAAAATAAACAATAAGGTAGTGACATTTGCTGACTGTGTTAAATATTTAGGCCTTTCTCTCGACAAGCATCTTACGTTTGAAAAACATATCAACAAAAGAATAGGTTTGTGTTATAGTAAAATGCGGATCCTTTATAGATACAAATTTCTGTTAAGCTCAAACATTAAATGGAACTTATGTAATAGTGTTGTGTTGTGTCATATAGATTACTGTAGTGTAATTTACTATAAATTTTTAGCAGGCTACTTAAGGCAAAGAATACAAGTACTTCAGAATGTATGTTTTAGATATTCATATAATATCGAACGTAAGCAACATATAACACCATACTATAATTCTAAGAGTATACTTAAATATGATAAACGTGCAGAACTCCTTTTCGCTGTGTACATATATGCTATATTAGCCAAATGTAGACCAAACTACCTGTTTGAAGCTATACAAATCAGAGCTACTCAGCATAGTATTAACCTACGAAATACAAATGATTTCAGTATTCCGCGACACTCAACAAAGAAATTTAAATCATGTTATGCTTATGTAGCACCTGTTTTAATAAACAAATATAGAACACTATTTGACGAGACTAATAATAAAAATATATTTAGGCTAAAATTTTATGATGTATTAATAAGGGAGCAGCGACTGTCTTAGACTATCCTAGATGTTTATTGTATTATGTATATAATCGTATATTTTGTATTTTATATTTAAGGGTGGAATCTAAAATCAGCAGTGCTGAATTCTATCCTTTTGGTATAAAACCAATAAAGTGATTTGATTGATTTGATTGATTGATTGATTGATAGTAAGGAATATCAATTTGCACCACTAAGAACAGGTTAGAGAAGGAAAGATAATGTGCGTAAGACAAAGACACTAATAATTAAAGGCGTGATATGAGCAACGTCACGAGGGTCACGATTGGTTGAAAATAAGATGCACATATGAGAGGTAGAAACAACAATTTCTGTACAAAATTCAATTAGTTATTTCCAGACGTTGCGTGCCGTGTCGAAATTTCTGAGATTTAACTGGGGCGAGTGCAAAATTCGTAAAAATCGCATGCCGGGCTGCGGAATGGGAACATAGCATGCGAAATTCTTTAGAATTGTCCGTTTTGAGGACTCGACCGACAGACAGGCTAACCTCTATATATACCCAGGGGAATATGAACAAGCTCTCTTAGATCTTCGACTTGATTCAATGCGTTAAACAGTGCTTTTTAGTTTTCCGGTTTTGATTAAATAATTTAAACAGTTTGCTCGAATATTTTGTGATAAAAACAGTTTGTTCTTAACGTGCTACAATGAATGTACGTTAGTGCACTTAGAAAAAAGATACAAGGTAATAAAGTTAGTATCACTGTACCAATTAGTAAAATTTACAACAACAAATGAATACACAAAAGTAGGCAGTTTTGGCGTATATTGGTGAAAGAAGTATGAATTTCTTTGTTATTTTTCGGGGGTATTAATAATTAAATGGTGCATAAACGTGTCTGGATCCACAAAACAAGGTTCAGATATACACAGATGAGTTCGGAAAAGCCCAGAAACAACTTTAAATAAATGGTGATGGAGAAAATTTTAAAAGCGTTGAGAATCAGAAGCCGTAAATATAACCCAGTTGGAATGGTGTAATTAACAAAGGGACGATGTACATTGAAGCTAAGAGTGCAGTAACCTTCAGGTAAATTATACTATTTTGTTCGAACTTTGATATTTTGGTGTGTGTTGAATAACTTTATAATTGATTTACTTAAAATGGACAGTAGTGAAATTGTACTAACAATAATATTTTAATTTTAAGGTGAAATTTGCGTGTTTAAGTAGAAAGGGGTATTTAGTATTGATGTTCTGGATTATGATGAAAATTTGGGTATGTCTTTGAGCTCAATTAGACGAACCTGGTTAATTAACGTAAAGGGTGGTAGATGCTCCTTTGTACTCAGACTCCGGTCTGCATATATTGTTATAGTAATTAGTAGGCATCCTACAAGGACTTTAATTCTGGATGCACATTAAAATGATAATGAATTTAATTTTGAAATTTTCTGATATTAAAATTTATGCTGAATTTTAATTTTGAAATTTTAATGTATTGTGAATATTGATGTAAATAGAGTTAACGTTGATGTTTGTGGTAGGAATGTGTTTGTTTTTTTTATGTATGAGGATGAAAGTTATCTAGAGGAGCAGCCGAGGCGATTAACAGAAGAAAGTCAATGGACCAACACAGTTAAGGTAATGAATAGCTTTTTGGTGGTTTCACAGCATTCTTGACGCCCAATTCGTGAGGCTCGATTCGAAAAGCGTAGTTCACGGATTTTGTAGGTTTCACAGCAATATATATATATATATATATATATATATATATATATATATTGATACTAAAATACATGAAAGATTAGGAAAACCGGTGATTATTTATTTATTTATTTATTTATTTACATGTTCAAAAGACAAATGCTTATATTTGAAATATAACAAAATACAATTAAAAAGGAACTAAAACTAAGAAATATAAAAGAAAAAAGAGAAGCTATAAACACAAATAAAAAGAGTACAGAATTTCACAATTAATACTAAAGCAAGAGTAAATAAAAATCATTTGTATTGTTAAAATTTTAATTGTTTTAGGTCCTTGATTGAGCATCTTGAAATATCAATAATTACACGTACATCTTCATATGCAGTACACATTCTGTGAAAACTTGAGTCTATTGGTTCTAGGTATTTTTAAGTAGAAGTAGGTAGGATTACGTACAGATAGGCAAGATTTATTGCGTTCTAACATATGTGCGATATCAATACAGTTAATCTGTTGAGTGTGGAGCTTATGTAGAAAAGTTAATAAATTAATCTTTCTTCGGTTGCGGAGTGATTGAAACTGGAACTGTTGTAGAAGGAGGGTCTGAGAAAATCCAATTGGAGGATAAATACCACTAGATTTAAAAGATAGAAACTTTAAGAACCGACGTTGTACAGCTTCAATACAAGTTATGTGGTTTTCATAATACGGTTCCCATACTATTGCCCCATATTCTAGGTTAGATCTTACATATGCGGAGTAAAGTATTATAGTTGTATTAACATTAAACTCTCGACAGTTTCTTATAATAAAACCAAGTGCTTTGTAGCCCTTGGAAATAACATGGTTAATGTGTTCATTGAATGTTAGTTTGGAATCAAATATCACTCCTAGGTCATGAATAACTTGCGGTCTTAATAAAACAATATTATTGATTGTATAATTGTATACTATTGTGTTTTGTGCTAAGTTATAAGACATACTGAAGCATTTTTCGATATTCAAGTTTAAGTTGTTGTTGTCGCACCAGATTAATATTTTATTTAAGTTATATTGTAGAACCTGACAATCAGCAATATTGGAAATTTTCGAGAATAATTTAAGGTCATCAGCATATAGGAGACACTGTATTGTGTTATGAAGTATGCCAACTATATCATTAATAAAAATATTGAAGAGTAGTGGTCCCAATACAGAGCCTTGCGGAACACCAGAGGTAACCTTTATAATGTTAGATTTACAGTTATTGATTAAAACAAATTGTTGTCTGTTTGAAAAATAAGATTTAAGTAGTATGAGTAAATCAGTAGGAATATCATAACTTGAAGTTTTTTTTAGCAGAAGTGTGTGGTCAAGGCGGTCAAACCCTTTAGTAAAATCTGTATAAATTACATCACACTGCATTCTATCATCCAAAGATTGACATATGAATTGCGAAATACAAAATAAATTAGTGATAGTGGAGAGACCACTTACAAATCCATGTTGTTGAGTTATTAGGTGTTTACTAAAAATGTCTTGGATTCTGTTGTATAGGGCCATTTCAAGCACTTTACTGAAGTTGTTTATTATAGCTATAGGTCTATAGTTTTTACACAGAGTGCTTGTCACCTTTTTTAAATACTGGACAGACTTTAGAGATCTTCCAAGCAGTTGGATAAACGCCAGTTTTTATACGCAAATTAAATATTGTGGTTATAGGCTTAACAAGTACAGAACGACAGTAGTGCAAAACAAAGGCAGGGATTTGATCAGGCCCAGCAGTTAGCTTGCCTTTCAGCTTTTTTAATGCAGATAGCACTTCATCTTCAGAAAAGGGTTTAGTTACTAATTTATTATTGTCATATATGTTGGGAATTGGAGGAATTGTATAGTTACCATTGGACGAGATGTAAGTACTACCAAAATAATCTGCGAAGGCATTCGCTATTTCCTGAGAATCAAATGTTTCTGCACCATTAATCGTCATAGATTTTGGGTAGGCAGCTAACTTGCATCTTGCTTTGACGTATTTCCAAAAAGTTTGCTGGATCGGTATTAATTCTGTCTTGTATGTTTTTGATGTATAAATTATGTGCTTCACGTATTTCATTTTTTAGAATCGAACGAATCATTTTAAATTCATTAAGTGATGAGTCTGAACGAATTCTGCAGTGACGTTTCCATAATTTGTTCTTCAATTTTATTTTTTGTATGATAAGACCATTAAACCACAGTGGATAGTTTTTAGATGCAGGCTTGGTTTTTGTTACTGTGAGATCAAATATGATTCCAAGTTGATTGTACATGTAATCACATGCAAGATCCACATCATCAAAATTGAGAAGGGCTTTCCAATAGAAGTTGATACAAATAGTTTAGATTGGCCTTTCTAAAATTCCAGTTATAAGAATTCTGGTTTGGTAAGTCAATAGTGCTTTGCATAGATGTGAGTAGATTTATATGTATTAACAGTACTGGATGATGAGCATCAATGGGTAGCAGAGGATCAAATGACAATTCTACAGTGCAATATAAATCCGAGATGACTAGGTCTAACACACAATTATTCTGATTTCTTACGAAGTTATATTGTTGTAATTGTAGCATATCTAAAAATCCTTTTAACACCAACAATGACCCAGATAGTCTTGATGAGTTGTAACGATTAATATAATTTGGAAGATTGAAATCCCCTGTGATTAAAACTTTGGAGTTATGTATATTTTCAATTAAACCTAAACTATCGAATATATAGTTATATTGAGTATTAGATAGGTTTGGAATCACATACATACAAAGAAGTATTAAGCTGGCATCTTTCAATGAAATTCTAACAGCTACAATATCAATGAAAGACATGTTTTCAAAATACATATGCAGATCAATGGGCACAGCATTGAGGGTATTCTGAATGGCTAGCATAGCCCCACCACCTCTAGATGTATTTAGTTCAGCAAATTTTCGATCAGAGCGAAATACGTTATAAGTATTAGTGAACAGTTCATAGTCTCCGATGTTAGAACTTAGCCAAGTTTCCGTGATTGCAATAACGTTATAATCAGCTATTAAAATGGAGTTATAAAAGTCTTTTATTTTGGTATTAAGGCCTCTTACATTTTTATAGTAGACTGTTAAAGTTTTAAATGTTTCAGAGAACTGCTTAACCTGTAGCTGTAATTGCTATTCAATACCAAAAAGATAAGACTTGAGTTTAGTGATATTCTGCTGATAGACAGAGCACAAATTGTGATCCCAAACTGCATGTTTAGCATCGACATTTTTCCCTAATCTTTGATTTGCTTTTGTGCAATTAACACAGCAGAGTTGAGAGTCGGTAGCAGTGCAAGATTTAAGCTCATGAGTCAATCCACATCTTGGACAGCTGATATTATTCTTACAGGAATAAGATGTGTGATTATATGCATTACACTTGAAACACCTGGGAATTTCTACAGCGTCAAAGACTAAAAACGTCTAATCCAATGGTTAGGTAACCTGCATTTAGTATTTTATTGTATGTAACAGTGTTTAATTGTAGTGTTGCTTGGAACACTTTTTTATTCTTTACAGGACAAATCTTTAAGATTTTGCACTCAGTAGATTCAGAAAATAACTCTTCATTTTGCTTCAATATGTAGTTAATTAGAGTGTCATCTTTGTACTCCACAGATAAACCAGTAATTCTAATCCGAGGGAGGGCTTTTTTTAATACATGAACATCATATTCAGTAGAAAGTTTTTCACCTGCTAAATGAACAAATTGATCTGCATGTTTGGAATCATTGCAGTTAACAATAAGACCTCTATTCTGTATATGCCTTACAGTATTAATCTTTATGTTTGCTTCAATAGGCTTCACTCTTTTAACTATATCATTTTTGGTTTGAGAATTTTTTTGACTGCAATCCTTAGGCTTGAAAATTATAGATTGTTGTAGTGATTTAGAAACAAGAGCAGCATAGGTAGATTTCAGAGGAATGTTCACACCAGCTGTAATTACTGAAAGTTTATCAGAAGCAATCTGCAGGACAAATTTAATAAAGGTACAGCATTAGAGGTAATTTTATGCTTTAAATTTATTGACGTCTGGGTCCGTTGAATGGTTAGTGTTGAGGACGATTTTGATTCCTTGAGATATTCACGCCCTGGGTAGGAATATCTCGACGAGAGTTTCCCGATACGTTAGAATTACAGTTCGTACAGTTAGATTTATAGATATTAGCGCGACCACAGCCATAGCAAAAATATTTTTGGGGTATGTGCAAACGTTGTAGTTATGTCCACTTTTCTTGCAATTCCAACAGGTAAGTGAGTTATTTATTGAGGCAGAAGGAATATTAAGGGTAGATACTTTATGAGAAGATTGAACTTGACACGCTAAATCGAGTTCTAAAAGGCCAAATTTATTTTTCTGGAGGAGGACAATATTTATCCACCCTCAACTTTACTTCTTGTAGCGAACGACATAAATCTTTGAATTGAGCTAAAGAAGAAATGTGTTGTAACGCTAGACGTTCGGAAAAATATGGATTTAAATTTCTGCGTAACTGATCGATAATTTCAAATTCTGAAGGTATATTATCAAGTCTACTATATAAAGTTTCTATTGAGGTAATAAAGGAAATTACATTTTCGTCAGGTCCTTGGGTTCGATTTCGTATCTCATTCCAAAGGTCGGTAATATAACCATGCGGTAAAAAGACCCGTTTTAAACACGTAACTAATTCCTCCCAGGTAGAAATCTGAGTTCTAATGTTACGGTACTAGATCAACGCGGAATCAGAGAACAATTCACCCGCCGAAACAAATAAATCTTGATCTGTGCAATTCCGAGAAATTCTGAAATCGTTGATTCTATCAAGAAAAGACATTAAAGAAATTTGGGGTCAAAACCCTGAAAAGTTAAACCCCATTTATAAACAGGTATAGATTTTCCCAATGGTGGAGCTTGAGAAATTGCGAGATTTGATAAAGGTAGAGATATATCTGTGTCTGCATTTGGATTGAGTCTATCAAGAACTATTCCTTCAAGTAACAAAATATCCGATAACAAAGTTTGTTTAGCTTGGTTCGCTTGTTCATTGTCAAATAAACACAACAAGTCTATTCGTTGCTTAAGGTGAATTATGCAGGAAACAACACGTTTTAATTAGATTTCAGTTGGGCCGGGATCAATTTTATTTATTATATTAGTTATATCTTCAAGGGATTGTTTGATTTCCAACATATTTTGAGGTAAATCAGAAACGATTATTTTCGAAATAGGTTGCCCTTTAACTTCCTGCGCTAGTATAGCTTTAAGTTGCAATCGTCTATCATTTTGGGTAGATGCGGGTTTGATATTTCTACATTCGATTTCGTAAATCAATTCTAAAGACTTAAGATGAGTAATATTCATTTTGAGATAATATTTGAGACAACAAAATATACAAAATTGAAGATACTATAGTAACTCACAAGATAAATGGTATACCAAACTTCAATTGGTTACGTTAAGTTTATTTGAAAGCAAAATCTTCTTTAAAAAGGCATTTGTAGGTTACCAATATTTAAATTACTAAGGGAACACTTTTAAAATGGTAAGAGGGCAAGATAATGTTTAATGAAAGAAATACATCAAGGTTAGGTTAATATAACGCTTTAAAAGAAAATTTATATTTGGAGAAAGAATTTTTGTTTATGTAGGTAATTGTAATTTACAATTGATTATTTAGGTTATAAAAAGACGCTCAAAATTATAGAAAGATACATTATATATGTTATTTAAATGGTATCAGGGCAAGACAGTGTTCAAGAGAAGGAATGTAACAAGATTACGTTACTCCAACGTTTTAGGACATATACTAAAAGCTCAGTTAATTACGGTAAATGTTTTTAAACACAAAGTTTCCTTTAAAAGTAATTTGTAAATCATAAATAAATATTTAAATTAGTAGAAAACACTTAAAATGGTATCAAAACAAGACAGTGTTATCCATGATTTAACAACACTTTTAGAAGTCCAAAAAACAAGTAATAGTTATGTTTAATATAATATGAGATAGATAATTTTCATAAGGAATAATGAATAAGGCATAAATTAATCAATTATTTATAATTATTTATATTTAAATGTACTTACATGTAAAATTTGAAAGTTAGGTTATATTACTAATAACCACTTTTAAAAAAACTTTTGATCCCATTTAAAAACATACCAATCACACACTTAAGACAATTCAGTTAAGAAGGCACTACTTTTAAAGTTATAGAAAATTAATTAGATTAACAAAACATTATAAAAACATAAGCCATGAATTTCAATAGTCAATATGGCGGTTTATGTTAAATTATTATACAGCTGTCATGTCATTATAGGTAATATAGTAACTTCAGAGGTACCACTCTAAATTTTTATAAGTCAATAGATATTAAAAAATGAAGATAATTTTTTTTTTTTAAATGAAAAAGTTATAAATATTGTTAATTAATACATTATAAAGTATAAAAATAAAAGAAAAGACCTTTATCTCACAACCACACACGTCATTATTATAGTCCCGTCGGCGTGATACAAGCGACACAAAAGACAGTTGGTAACGATATTACATGATGTGGAAATTAGAGCGCCAATTGTCAATGACGTCACACAATATGCAAATTATGGCACGTAATTTACGAAGTATACCAATTTTACACCGCCCCTAGGGGGTACTTACGTGAACAAGTAGAGCTTCCTTCAGAAATACTCCATGATGGCCACCGTGGCTCCTTCAGGATTATTTCATGATGGTTCTCGGGTCGTGGGCTGCTGTTAGGCCAGGTTGCGTCCAAATTCGGTCGTCTTCGTTCTATCTAGAGGTAACGATAAGGAACGGGTTGAGGAACGATAATCAAAAAAAGGCAAAGGAAATCTACATAATTAAAAGATACGATACGATACCAGACCAACCACTCTTCTTGGCGTTTCAGAGGCAAGTCCTAAGCGTTTTCCGGAAATTCCCCACGTCGGCGCGAAATTCGCGCAACGCACTTCTGACATGACGGAAATATGCGCAACAAGTCTTTCAAATTTATGGCGCGAAACTCCCGCATATTAAAACTATATTAAAAAATGTCTAGTGCCAAAATTTTTTGGCACGCAACAATGTATGTATAACTAGAACTTACACTATTTGAATGAGACATATCGTAATGATTTCGTTAATGAATACAGAGTACAATCGAACAAATGGAACGAATTATGATGCTTATTAATTAGTCTACACATTTTATCAATAGAAGAAAAATAACCATAGTTGGTTCTATGAAACCCAATAAACAAGATTTCATGATTCCTAGTAACTTTAGAAGGCACGTGTATACATATCTTCTGTAAAAGTTTAGGGCAGATAATATGAGAATTCAAGACATTGAAGACAAAACATATATCGTTGATACACCTCCTATCAGATAGAGAGGGCATATTCAAAACTGGAATGACAGTGTGCTCGTTATTTAAAGTTACTTGAAGACTCAGCTTATATAAAATATATTTAAGAAATATATTCTAAACACGCTCAATCAAGTCAGAATAACAATGGTAGATTAAATTCCAGACAGGCAATGCATACTCTAAATGTGAACACACCAAAGAGGAGTATAATATTTTTATTGAGTTAATATTTGTGAAATGTTTAGTATTTCTTTTAATAAATCCAAGCATACACATTGCTTTGGCTGAAATGTTTTTGATATGGAAAACAGATGTTAGGTCCTTATCAATTAACACTCCTAAATCATTCGTCTCAGTTAAGATCTCTAAAACTGGATTATTTACAGTAGAAAATGTCATTAACGGATTATGTTTTGTATAAAATCTTAGGCAATAACATTTATTAATGTTTAGCTGTAATTCGTTATGATCACACCATTCACAAAATCTTGCCAAATGAGATTGAAGTAACAAATGATCATCGGGAGAATAAATAGACATATATATTTTTATAAATACTCCCTGTATGTTTGTTGTGGTTTGTTTAGCATTCTTCTTAAGCTTCTTTAAGATTTAAACCACTCATAGTTTTTAAAATGATCTTTATTTACGTTTCGATCCATGACCTAGGATCGTTGTCAAAATATTATTTTGACAACGATCCTAGGTCATGGATCGAAACGTAAATAAAGATTATTTTGACAACAATCCTAGGTCATGGATCGAAACGTAAATAAAGATCATTTTAAAAACTATGAGTGGTTTAATTCCCAAAGAAGCTTAAGAAGAATATATATCTTAATGTCATCTGCAAACAAAAGAAACTTCGAAAACTTAAAAGTTGATTTAATATCATTGATGAACAATATAAATAAGATTGGACCAAGGTGAGAACCTTGTGGAACACCTGATTTAACTACAATTTCCTTTGATATAAAATTTCAGATTTTAACAAACTGACTTCTCCCAGTAAGGTAGCTAGAGATCCAATCGAGTAAAAATCCTCCAATGCCAATTGTTGCAAGTTTAGTCAAAACTAGTCTATGGCTGACAGTATCAAATGCCTTTCTAAAATCACCATAATTACAATCAACTTGATGACCTCTTTCAAAAGCAGTAGTAATAAAATCTACAAACAACAGTATGTTGGTTGTGGTAAAGCGTCCTACACAGAAACCATGTTGTTCATCAATAATTAAATTCTTAAATGTAAAGGTTAGGTGATCAGATAACAAACTTTCTTGGCAGTTTTTTCTTTATAGGTACATATGCATTTAATTTATTTAACCTGGTATTTTGTGATTTACTGAACCACTAAAAATATTTTATTTGCATATTTACAGAACCCTTTAAATTGACTTATTCAATTAATTTCTATTAGTAGATCAGGGCTTCTACCGAGATTCAAAAACGAAAATTCGTGACATTCTAGTGACTTTTAGTGACCATTTTATAAAATATTAGTGACCTGTGTTAAAAAAAACTTATTTGTATTTATTCTGCTGCTGTTAAGTTTCATAACATTATAATCACAAAATTAAGTAATTAGGACATTTGTCGTACTTAAGTATATAAAGGTTATTTGAGAACAACACAATTTAAATTCATAATGGTTTCAATTTTTTCTTTAAATTTTCCAACTCGATGTCCAATGCTTTTAGTTCTTCAAAGTTATGCTTCTCTATGTCCTTCCGTTTCTTTTGTAAGTCTGCAACTTCCTTCACAATCCGCTTTTTACTGTATACTTTCTTTTCCTTAGATTTCTTTTTTTCGGCAATAGCTTCACGTCTTAAAGAAGATGCATTCCTTACAGCATGAAGCATTTTCGCAGTTATATCTAAATTCTAAAATGTTGCTTCATAATTTAATCTTTGTGAAATCAATGATCTTTCTTCTAAGCCACCCTGTAAGCATTCTTTGTTTATAGAGAACCCTCTTTCTACCATAGCATTGCTACGATACATTGTCAAAATTATCCTCACAAAAGTAAGAAATTGTTTATCGTTGATAGAGAATTTTATAAAAAGTTCGGTAAAATATATATCCAGCCTTTCATTACGCCACTCTTTTAAAGAATCGCGTTCTAATACACACCAAGTTTCATATTGTCTTTTTATACCATCGGCACAACCTGGACTTATATGTTTCTTTTCTACAAATTCTTCTAATGCGTCTTAAATCCTCTGTTTTCTAAGTGTTTCACTGGTTTTCTTAAAAAGGAGTTTAAGAAAGGTCTGACAATTTTTATTGAACACTAAAATTTGAAGTTCTGAAACAGTTTTTTACAAGTTCTTGATTGCTTTGGCTTTGGTGCTAAAGCCAATATCAATCTGTATTGGCGATAACAAATTTTTGGCAACTTCAAGTTTAATATTAATTAAATCCAAAGACGTTTTTGCACTTTTCATTAATTCGTTTTTTATAAATCTTTCCCCAATACAACGCAGCAACGAACTTAGATCGTGATGAAGAAAGGGCAACATCGGCTCATTTGTTTGATATTTAGTTAAAAACGGTTGGAGATCAGACACTATGAACAAAAAAATTCTAGTTTTGCTAGCAAGATACTATCTGACAAAGCTTTACTGATTTTCTTAAAAATAGCACAATCTGGTGGACAACTTGAAACTGCTGTAATATACTTTTTAAGAGGCTCTAATAGCTTTATTGCTCGCTGTAAAACACCACCATTTTCCACCCATCTTATATTAAACAAAATTTGTGTGGAAATGTTGTTGTACCTGTATGATAGATAAAAGTTCCTCTTCTAGTAGGAGTGTCTTTGAAAAGGTAATGCAATGCACGTAGAAATTCATGAATAAACCAACCAGTGCCATTGTGTGCTGTTTTATATGCTCCATGAACAATGTGCAGCCCACACGTACCAAGATCAAACATTAAGAGGTCATCATCACTACCAGAAATTCGAATGTGTTCTTTTAGTTCTCGAAGCATCTTCAGATTCACATTAGGTCCAGCCATGCTGATGTTACACATTTTTTTAATGGGTATACTAAGAGAATCCAGGGTATTTAAAAAACCATTTAAAAGATCGATGGCAGTGGTTTTTTCAAGAAAACACGAAGACAAATAATTTGTTTTCACCATATTATCTTCAACATCCCAGTATCGTGCAACGAGGTTGGCTACTGCTCCGTTGACGTTAGTACGAGAGAGAACAAAGATCGAGTTGGTTTCTAAAATTCGTATTCGGGCGTTAAAAAATATCCAATATATACCAAACAACGCTATTCGTATTCTAAAACCTGAATTATTAACAGTTTGCAAGTTGGTAGTATAGTATTTTCTTAAAACAGGTATTAAAATTTGTATAATTACTTCGAGAAACATCAAACACGGGTAGCGAAAGCCGACGGAAGCGAACGAATATGTACCTTCAGAATCTATGAGGACACAATTTTTTTAAAGTTTGTTAAATTTAAAATTATAAATCATCCAATATTACGTATTAGTTCCGATAATTGATTATTATTATACAATAACATGGCTTTTTAATATACACGAGCTATTTATTTGAAAAATAATTATTTATTACATTTGACGTTTGTTTGCGGAGTCGCCCGAACAATTACAATAGACCGTGATTTATTCCTAAGACGATGTATTTCTTATGTGACATTAAGCATAGTAAGTATACAACCAACGCCTCGATAGCACAAGCCTAACATCGCTGGTTACGAATGCTAACTCCGGTGGTTCGGTGCCCAGTAAAATTCATTTTTTTAATTTAATTTTGTGTTGCTTTTTGAAACATGCAATAGCATTTATTTAACAATATGCATTAAATAAACCAACACATTATTTTTTCATATGCCTCAGTGTGATCTACAATCTATAATTTGTGAATTATATTTACTCAAAAACCATTTACAACGTTTACTTTTCAGAGATTGTCCAACTTGCAGAAACGTATTCGCTTATGTGTGCATAGAAACTAAAAAGCTTTAATATTTTACGATCTAAAAACCCAAACATGCAGAGCCCACAACAGTTACATTTGCGTTGATAAACAGACGATCGAGTTGGTTTCAAAAATTGGTATACGATCCTTAACAAATTTCTAATATGTACGAAAAAATATTATCTATCATAAATTATACATCTTTAAAATTTTTACTGCAATTTGTGTAATTTATTTGAGAAATGTCAAAAGCAGGTTACGAACAAAGACGTAGTAGCACGAGTGCGTACTATCTGAAACTCTGTTAACACACTTAATTTACAAATTTCTAAAATTAAAGCTTCTTTATAGTACTGATAATTATCAATTCTACTTATAAAAAAGTATCACACATTAATAGACGCGGTCTATTTTAAACACAAAAAGTTAAAAAATTAATTTGACGTTTATTACCGAATACAACCAAAATATTTCAAGTTCTACGTAGATAATTTAGAAAACTCTATATATCTTTTGAGGCTTCAACTACTACAAGTATACAACCAAAGAATTTACTACAAAAGACGGTTCGATAGCGTAAGACTAACGCCTCCGGCTACCATACGCAACCTCGGTGGTTCAATGCCCAATTAAATTAATTTTTTTTTGTTTTGTTTTTTTTTTAAACATTAACAAGCGTCTAATATGCGTAAAACAGCCAAACAAAATTTATAACCGCTAAAGAATGGTCTACAATAAGTTAACTATTCCTTATTTACATTAACAGTAATTGAAAACTTTAACATTTCAATCGTTTTTGTTTTTAATTTCTTCTATATTTCATTTATCTTTAATACAGACGTAGGAAACGTCCTGCATTCCTTTGATATTTGTTTATTTAGGATCCACTTATGATTACTTTTCTTTTAACAAACATCAAAAGTAAAAAACAATTGAAAAAATTCATACGCATTTTCAACTAAAGTGTTCATAATCACAAATACAATTACTTTTTTTATTTTATATTGAAATTTTAATAACCTCCAAAGAAAAATATATTCAAACAAAATTTATAAACGCTATACAACTGTCTACAATAAGTTAATTATTCCTTATCTACATTAACAGTAATTGACAACTTTGTCTTTGTTAGAAATATATGAGGTTTCCTCTTTTGACGATATTAGGCGGTTTATCGAAACTGTGCATACACATGAAAGATAATACCCGTCCTATTATCTACAACAATAAAATAAAACGAGTCGCGTTTGATACTTCGTAACGTATGGTAGATGCATGGCCTTGTGCGCCACATTTTTGCGATTCGTACCTGTATTTCCTTCGCGGGACTCAATTTTTTTGTGCTACGCAACATTGAAGATCTTCTCTACAAGTGTGGGGTAAGTGTTTACACTGTTCCGATTTATTGCATTTTTATTATTGTCGAAATTGTAAAACCTCAGCATTTATTATTGTTATTATCAATTCGGTTTTCACCATTCAAACAACAGTCCACTCAGCTATCGAAAAATTGCATTTGATGAGCAATCTGGAGAAAATCTCAATGTAGGATTTTTTACATCCATTGCTTATCATACAGTCTTAACGAGCAAACCCAATACGTGGTAAGAACGAGGCAGCATGATGTACAGAGACGGTATAACTATACGGTTGCCTACATTAACTAAAAGTCCTTATAAAATACCAAATATGTGCTGAAACACAAAGCTTCTGAGTATAAAACATAAATTCAATACCGGTTACGTATACTTATTACACTCAGTCCTGAATTTAAATTGAAAAACGTTAAATGCATATTGTGGCATAGGAAAAGCCTCTTTTAATCTAAATCACTAATGGCAAAATTGATTGCATAGACTTCAGCTGAAGATTATCTTTAACATAAATTGCTATTTGCAAACACGTTAATACAAATGTGCTCATATGTAACATTGGCTACATTAACAATTAATAAATATTGCTTAATTTTGATTGGTTTGCATGTATGGATTTTATTTCTTCTATTCCATTTGTCGCACAAAACAAGACTTATAAACTGTTAGATAGAGGCAGCATGGAGTTGATTCGTAAAAATAAGACTGAGAAGGTAAACCCAGTAATTGCCTAAATTAGCTGTAAATATATATACAAAGACATTCGTAGCACTTGAATTAAACTAAGGCAATCAGCTGATTTCAATAATTTTTACAGACCACGGTACGTTCAGAAACATGACTTGAGTTTTTAAACAACATTTGGTTAAGCTTTCTACAATTACTACTTATTACAATCGATTATTTAACCACTGTATATAATATCCCTTGCTCTTTTATATCCACGTAACTAACATTGTTAACATTGCTAAAAAAAACCTTCGAATGCAATGTTTGTAAAATATTTATAAGCTACATTTCCATTACTTACATTACATAGAACTTTGAATTTTTTTTTTAAGTTTACTACGTGGTCTTGATCCGTTCTACTTCCCCCGAGGTGATTTCAAAAAAGTCTACTTGGGCGAACTGATCTTGATCCGATCAACTACTCGAAGTGATTTCGACAAAGACTACAAGGCAAAGTAATCTTAATCCGATCGACTCCCCGAAGTGATTTCGACAAAGACTACTAGGGCGAAGTAGTAGAGAGGGTGGGGCGCAAAGATGGTAAGGCGTAAAGATAGTGAGGCATAAAGATGGTGGGGCGTAAAGAGAGTGGTCCACAAAGCGAGTAGAGGCGCTCAAAGTAGTCCCGTAGGGACTACAAACCACTTCTAGTTTTCTATAAAATGCATATTGTTGATCTGGCAGAATTCTGTTGATAGCGTATTATTGTAGGTTGTTATATCTTTAGTGAAAATTGTTATTGGATAAGTGTAGTTGATTGTTAATCAAAATGTATTAATTGTTTTATAATATTCTCCAATAATAAGTTATTTTTAGTTATGCAAATTAAAAACATTCTTAAAATTTGAAGAAAATAAAAAATACCTCAGAAAGTAATGGATTTAGGTATAGGGAATGCTTAACAAAAATGAAAGGACACTTAATGAACTATCCATTATAGCAATAAAATTGGTAGGGTACCATTTAAAAAAGTTTTAAAAATTGCATTTTGCAAAACCTGACACCCTGTATACTGTGAAGAAATTTCAAAAAAGTGATAATTACAAATATACTATGGTATATAGTAAAATTTTCTGCATCTTGAAAATTAACATAAGTTGTGTATTAGTGCAGTGGCAATGTATCTAATCAGGGTCATTTTTTCTAAAAACAGTTGAATATCTCAAAAACTAAAAGGAATAGACAGATACAATTTGATATCAAATTAAAGCTTTTTTTATGGGTTTTCCAAAAATGTAATAATATATGGGGTGTTCCATTAAAAAACATATAAGTTTAATATGCCCTGAAATTATGAAACACCCTGTATGCTTCAAAATATTTTTAAAATGTGCACTTTAGGCATGCCTAATATGCCTCCAAATTTGGTTTACGTAGCTTTTATAATAACGGAGTTATCGGCCGTTGACCCACTAAAAACTCACCCTGTATATTCATAATAAAATATATAAAAGATTAGTATGCCATGATTATACTGATTTTACAACCTGTATGGCAGATGCATTTCTCAATTCCTTTAGAAAAGTTGCTTGGTGTTCACAATAGTGAACGATTTGTATTAAATTAAAAATTAGGTCCGTTTATAAAATTTATTCTTATTATATTGTGCAAACATTAAGTGCTATTCTACGGCTAAGAAAACAGTTTTATATTTGGTTTGGTTATGGTCCTGGTTCCTATAGTCACGGCCAACGAGGAAATATAACACAATTTAGAAGGTAAAAATATTCATCATAAATTACATCCACTGCTCATAAATTTATATCCGTAACATTGCTTATGACCATTACCTCACTGCAAGAAAGATTTATACTACTTAATAAGCATTCTAATTACTTTTCGTGTTTATACCGCATACCAGAATTTAAAAATTTTCTGAATCAGATTTGAGAAAACACTGTCTAGACTTAGAAGTAATATTAACTGACAAGAATGAGAAATATCTCAATGGAATAGAACTATTCAAAAAAAAAAACCCTTTCACATTGTAGGTTAGGATATAACGGTGGCCCCTTTGAAGTTTTACGTTATTTGGAACAAAATGATCTACAAATTTAGTTTCCTAATACCGTAATTGCACTAAGAATAATTTTGAGGCTACCTGTCCCAATTGCTTCACCTGAGAGAACGTTCTATGAACTTAGCTTGATCAAGAACCACCTTAGGACTACGATGCTTCAAGAACGTTTAATTGACCTGACAATGATATCTATCGTGTCTGAAATACCGTGTGCATAGTATTGTTCAATTATTGTCTGAAATTAAAGATTGGTGTGTAAAACTTTTATAAATCATGCTCTTTATTACGATAAATTGGTTTGGTATATGTTTGCTAATATTAAAGTGTTTTTCCAATAACTTTCTAAACGCTTGGTGCAAACAGCACAATACATTTTGAACACATGCGGCCTAAGCTCGCGACATGGCCCTGCATTTGATTTAAATCCAGCCAACCCTGCTACATGCTCTATACAAATTAATGCTATAGCTTGAATAAACCATCAAGTACAAGCTTCCTAGCCTATGACCAATATCAATATCTAATTGTACGATTTGATATTGTAGTATATATCGTCTTTATCCTAGGTATTAAATGATAGCATCTGTACTGCTGTTCAGTCATGTAACAGATAGGCAAGACACTACCATGAAGATGCTTGTACGTGCGGTAGTATTATATAACTGCGGTATGTATTTAATACTATTTGTTGAAGTCATTAAAAATTGAAAAGAATGGTTATTGATATTACAGATATCAAACACGAGTGGACTTAAATACAAAAGAAATGGTAAATAGATTTAGCAAATGATCAAAAAATATTGTAGCTTACACAACCAAATAAGAAACTGCCTTGGAGAAATAATGGGAAAATTTACACAATACGTGAAACCTCAGATTATTTCCTTTGGTTTATAAGTGTTTTTAGCAAACCCTCAACATTTACAGACCCACTTAAAAGAATTTATTAAAGGCTGATAAATAATGCATCTGCAATCGGACAGTTTATCAACAATGGCGTTTAAGCATGAACACTTATTAGTCAAGATAGGTGTACTTAGATAAGATATCATATCATGTAGAGTATAAATAAGCAGGAACAAATAAGCTTGGTATAAAAACGACAATGCGAAAGAGGAGTTTCCTCACCTTATGCCAATTGATCTCATCTACTATTCCCACAAAATTGGTCAGCTGCTCTTGCTAAAATTTACACAAACCATACAAGTCTTTAAATAAGTATTATAATAACACATGAATAATCCAATATTCACAATTTTAATAATTAGTACTTTTAAATGAAATGCTTTATTATTGCCCAGTGAAGCATGCATTGTTTTGTTTCTTTATATATGGTTTTGTTTATTACTGACACGGAATAAAAATGGCTAAAAGCCCGTCAGCTCATTATGAATAACAAAATTGACGCATCTTATATTACAGGAGTAGAAAATTCATATTCTCTAGTAACTGTTTAATAGCTGTTTTACAAACAACAATTTATTGATCAATTTCTAGACTTAAAAAATAAGTACAAAATTGCTAAAAAATATTAATGACCTTGAATATTTTACACACCTCAATTTATCAGCACTTTTGTGATTATTTCAGAAACAGTCCGTTTTCAATGTTTACTTTCTATTTACATAACTTCTGCATACCGTTGACGTGGTTTATATTAATTTAAGTTAGCAAAAATTACACTACCTTAAGTAATTACAAGAACACCAAATAATAAACACCTAGTATCTTAAATGATATCAAAATAAGAAAGTTAGGGTACCTTTAGTTCGGAGAATGATCCTATTGGTTAAAGTGATCACGTGACACCGCCGAGAAACGTCAAAATCACCGAATCTCCAATCTCCCAAAAGTTGGTTCAAGTTTAACTTTTCTGGCTATTTTGAGATCGGAGCATGCGCGTTTGTTCAGAAAAGCACGTGATTTGTTTGTTTTGTTACAATCTTAACCTTACCTTTTCGTTCGACGTTATATAGTTTGCGTTTTTCCTATTAAACATATTGGAAATGAATAGGAATTCTGTTATTTCTTTAAATACTCATAGCTTAGTAACAAACATTGAAAACTTAACATCCAGTAACCCAAAACAATAACAAATATCATCTGTCAAACTTCTCCAAATACCCGAAGCATAAAATACCCTATATGATTAAAAGCGAAAATATCTAATTCCCCAAATATCCAAATCGCTAAATCTCCATTGCACTAAAGGTACCCTTAAGGTATTTAGTGCTATGGAGATTTATTTGATATTTGGGAATTAGATATTTCGCTTTTGACATCTAGGGTATTTTCGGCTTCGGTATTTGATAAAGTAGTTTAACAGATGACATTTGTTATTTTGTATTGCTGGATGTTAAATTTTCAATGTTTGTTACTAAGCTATGAGTATCTAAAGAAATAACAGATTTCTATTCATTTCAATATGTTTAATAGGCAAAACGCAAACTATAGAACGTCGAACGAAAAGGTGAGTTATGATTGTAACAAAACAAACAAATCACGTGCTTTTCTGAACAAACGCAGCCGATCTCAAATAGCCAGAAAGTTGAACTTGAACCAACTTTGGGAGATTGAGTTCGATTTTGACGCGGTCACGTGATCACTTAACAATAGGATCATTCTCCAAATATCAAATCACCAAATCTCCATAGCACTAAAGGTAGCTTAAAGGTACCCTAAGGCTACCTTTAGTGCTATGGAGATTTGGTGAATTGGATATTTGGAGAATGATCCTATTGGTTAAAGTGATCACGTGACACCGCCGAGAAACGTCAAAATCACCGAATCTCCAATCTCCCAAAAGTTGGTTCAAGTTTAACTTTTCTAGCTATTTTGAGATCGGAGCATGCGCGTTTGTTCAGAAAAACACGTGATTTATTTGTTTTGTTACAACCTTAACCTTACCTTTTCGTTCGACGTTATATAGTTTGCATTTTTTTGCCTATTAAACATATTGGAAATGAATAGGAATTCTGTTATTTCTTTAGATACTCATAGCTTAGTAACAAACATCGAAAACTTAACATCCAGTAACCCAAAACAATAACAAATATCATCTGTCAAATTTCTCCAAATACCCGAAGCAGAAAATACCCAAGATGATTAAAAGCGAAAATATCTAATTCTCCAAATATCCAAATCACCAAATCTCCATAGCATTAAAGGTAGCCTTAGTGAACATCCAATAAGTTGGTAATTTAGTTCAAACTTTAAAGTTATTAGAAATAGAATAACCAGAAAATTTATGAAAACTTAGAAAATGTTCCGAGTCGGCTTAAATTGTGAGCAACAAGTTTTGATATTGATTTATAAATTGTTGTATATAATACACACTTTTGAGTCAAGTTACTGCTCAAGGTCAACAAGTAATAGAAATTGATCAATAAATTTTTGTGTATAAAACAGCTATAAACAAAACCAGCAATTGAGAAGTTTATCTATATATACCTGATATTATTACACGCCTATCTAAAATTTCTCACAGAAGTCTGTAGTCGGTTATGCATTGGTGACCTGTTCGCTATTTCTAATTTTTAAAGCAAATACTATAAAAATAAAATCGTATTCCAAGCATTTAATTAAATTGAAATAATATGTATATTAGAATGTTATATTTCAACTCTTTAGTGATTAGCATTATGTGTTGTTCAAATATTGTCATACTTTATTTCCATATGTGTATCAGAAAATTAAATACAATATAATTGTAAAATAAGTAATGTATTGGCATGCAACACCGCACTAATATTCCAATATAATTGTAGGAAAGACCGCAATAGCGGCAACTTCAATTATTAGTAAATTACAATTTGTAGCCAGAAGTGACATCGCTCATTTTTAAAGTATATGCTATGTTGGCGCAATAAAATCGAAAAATAAATAACAATAGAGAAGTTCACCCGGAAGCAATCCATGCAAGGTAAGAACTGTAGGTATGCTAAAGTTTCACATAATCTGTTAAAAGCGGAATACGTCAATATTAATATATATTTTGTTATCCTTCTTAGTAGCCCTTCCAGTAATTTTGCAATGTTTTCCAATACATATAAAAGTTTTAATAATATCTACATAGTCACTGAAGATTGTAAAAGGCGTGCATGCTTAATTGGGCAGTCTGACTTTTGTTGTCTCTATGCTTCTTTTCTTATACAAAACAATTACATAGTTTTGAAGTTAAAATAAAATCCGTCTCCCTAATCTTTAGTCATTTATACTGCTCTTTATACGAAATCTCTGTTTATCCACTCTTTCAGTGTTTCCACGGTTTTATCCAGACAATCTATATGTACAGGACGCCTTTACCATGTAAATGACAATAAAATATTTTGTTGAAATATGTTTTATTATTTTCTGCTTAATTAGTACCGTTTTCTACTCATTGACTTAGGGCCAGCTAAATTCGAACTGAGGGCAATTTCGTGTGTTCCACTGCAAAAATAGAAGCAGCTATAAAACGGAGTAACAAGTTTCATTCACATAATTGCTCGCGCCAAGTTCACCTGAGTACAAGTTTTTAGCACTGACCAAATGTGGTAAAGCAACTACAATAACCTCACTTTATTAATATGTCATTTTGTAATTGATTTTGACGTTTATTAAACTTGTTGCATTGAAATATTCATCATCGGTAAAAATTTTAGAATATTTATGATTAGAGAACTTATAGAGTCCTCTAATACTAAAATAATAAAGAAATTACAGAATATGTTAAGTATGCAATATCAAATCAAATTACAAAAATTATTAAATACTTGGGTGTGGTCCATAAACATACTGATCTTCAGGTAGGTTTTCTGTTTCTGAAGTTTTTGAGTAGATTTAACTTTTCTTAGTTTAAACAAAATTTTCAAGTCTTTCGTAATACTGCTAATCACTTGATTATTTGTTTTCCAGTGCCAAATTTTGTACTAAACGTAATTCAGGCGGGTTGTAAAAAATATCTGGTATATTTTAGAATGGTGTAGAGTTTTTGAATATGTATATAAATTACCGTCGTAGATATTGAAGTTCAGTTCTGATTGAAGCTTTGACGACAATATGTTCTAGTTTAAATCTTTGAATGAGATGATATAAATAATTGTCGATATAAACCACTCTAAGTAATATTAATTACTATAGTTATTATATAAAGTAATGATTAGTGTTTGAATAGCTAATTGTAGTGCTTTGATATTAAATTACTTAAAAAAGAGCACCGTAGTGTAAGAAAGTAGTAATTGTACTGTTAGCGATTAGTTGAAAATAATTTGTTGTGAGAACTTTAGCAAATTTCATTGTAATTACGAGTTGTTAAAAAGGTTTGTATAGTCAGTTTGAAAATCAAGAACCATTATTATTGCAAATAGTTTTCGTTAGAGTATTAAGATAATGCAATTTTTACTGAAAACGACTCCACAGTTTATTAAGTTCTCTAGAACTAAGAAGCACCAGCTGTATTTGAAAGTGGATTTTTCTATGATATTTGTATAAATAATGTTATTATATGTACAGATATCAGGGTTCCAAATATCATTAGTTGTAAAGATGGCACTAAAATTAGTATAAAACGCCAGCACAAATTTAAAAATACATACTTAACTAGACACGATTTGTCATCAACAACATTACAAGAAATTTGTGATAGAAAAAACTATTTGTATTTTTTTACAGGAGCACTTGGTAAAATTCACGAATCTTGTGTTTTTAAATTGTTATCTATATCTACGGAATTTTTAAAAATTCATTCCATCTTCTTGACGATGGTAGTTATCCGATAAGGAAGTATTCGTTGACTCCGTACGGGGACTATGGAGATTTGTCAGCATCACGTGTCAACTTTAATAAAAAGTTAAGTCAAACAAAAGTGCTTATTGAAAACGCTTTTGGATGACTTAAAGGTAGGTTTCAACAATTAATGTGGCTAAACTCTCGTAATGTTTGATAAATTGACTTAGTTTATCGAGGCTTGTATTTTACACAACCTGTGTAATGACAACAACGATTTGATTTACATAACAAAAGATCTATTTGAAGATGATAAGCAATTGGATTGCAATGAAGACGACAGAACTGTATTTAAAATTATTACAAGAAATTAAACGTGAGGAATTGTGTCATCTTATACAACAACAGATTTAATTATTGTTTTATTTCATGCATATATATCTTATAAAACAAAATTTTATTCTCTGACATGGCAATTTGTAATAAAATTAATTTACTTTGACTAATGTTAAGTAATACAATCAAATCAAAAAAATCATATTGTCACATTATAGATTGCTGAATTAAACATTTTAAGGGTCTCACAGTATATTTTAATACATAAGAAGCAGCTACATTGATTAAATTCAAAAATTTTTATTTAAAAAAGCATTTTTTTTCTTTTTGCTTGTAAACTTTATTCAAGTAATAAACATAATAGAAACCTTATACACGACATTGTATATAATGTTTTTATTTATTTTAAACGATTTCAATTACTTTATTCAATAATTTTGTCGTTACGACGCCTTTCTCTGCCTTCTTTTTTTCTTCTGTTAATCTCCAGCAATGTTTCCCTTATCACATTGGTAGAAGTTGCTTTATTTACAGGTTTAGTATTCTTGCTATCGATATTTTTATAGATGCTGGTGACGAATTTTTTATCAACCGCCGCAACACCTCTCAACACATTAGGGACTATACTATCTTCAATAACTTCAATTTTCGTAAGTTCTTTGTCATATGCTACAGTGTATCTTGTATTCATTCTTACTTTCTGCGTTTTTGTCTATACATTTTATTTTCGTTTGAAAACAGTTTTGTAGCAATTTCCAATTTGTTGTGCTCTTATTTTTTGTAACGTAGTTTCTAAAAATCGTTTGCGTTTTATAGACTCACGTTTATTTTTTAGTTCTAATTTTTTCACAGAACCCATAGTAGTTAAATTTTTTCATATTTGTTAAACAGAACTTTTGTTTCTTCTGCAGTCCATTCGTTTGTTCCACCTAATACAAACGATAAGATCATTGGAGAAGCAATATATAATTTATATTTACCAGAACTATTATCGTCTTGATACTATGAATCATTCATGTCTTTATTGGACCAATTTCACTATCAAAAACAAAACAGTATTATACATCAAAACAAATAGAAGTATGTAGTGCCCATTTTCATTAATACGGCATAATGTTTGGATTTCTTCATTCAATATTGTAAATGTTGGCTTCGACCAAATGTTGGAAGTAACGGTAAGTAAATAATTGTCGCCTAAAGAAATATCACTAAATTATATTTAATCTATTAGGGTCACCATTAACAAAAGGAAAAGGACTTCCGCAGCATACACACTTTACCGAAATATAAATGTAGATAGTTTGATATTTAAAAAGTCCCCTCGGACATATACCTAACCTAAAAATGCAATGCGTATGTATTTGCAGAAAAACTCGTTTTCCACTTTTCTATGAAGTAACTTTAGTAGAATCGTGATCAAAATCCAATTGTCTCAGAGTAATCTGAAGACTGATGGGTAGGAAACGGTATAATTTAATGAATAATTTGTGTCACTCAATTGGCTATTAAATAGTTTTCTTAAATTTTCTATATATCCATCATTTTATTTTCTTAATCTGATAACGGTATCGCTAGTTTTGCCACGATACTCCTAAAATTTTGCATTTTTAGGAATTTGGATATTTTGCCAATGTCAACAACTGTTATGTTGTCACAGTGAAAGATTTCTGGTGCAACTGTTCATCAAAAAATTGTTGCTCTTTAGAAATATTTTTATTTTTGTTGTATTATTTTTTGTATTTTATTCTGCATTATTTTAGAGAAGTATAAGTTTTCTTATATTTAACATGTTGTATGCACCACTTAACATAACCTATTTTTAGAATGTAGCAAACCAAAAATCTCTGATTAGATTATTTTGTTTATCTAACAAGCCTTCGGTATTTGTTTGAATTGAAGTCAATGGGGTTGTTTGAATTGCATATTGAAGTTGGGACAGATTGTTGTGTATATATGTTTTTAATGGAATTAAAGATACTGACCGAAATGTCAATTAACATGTAATGTATTATAAACAAATTGAGAGTAATAATGACGACCATTACAATGGAGGAGTACGAACTTATGAAAGATTCAAAATATCGCATGTATGTAGCAACTGTGGATAAAGCGTTAAAAAATTTTGAATATACTTCAGAGTGGCCTGATTTAATTTCTGCACTTGGGAAACTGAATAAAGTACTATGTAAAGAGTATTAATTGTATTATTAATAATTCGTTTCAGGTTTTATTGAGTTATACTAAGTTTCTTGTAATACCAAGGAGAATAAAAATTAGCAAACGTTTGGCACAATGTATGCATCCGGCTTTGCCGTCAGGTGTTCATTTAAAAGCGCTTGAGACCTACGATATAATCTTTAAATGCATGGGAACCAATCGTTTGTCACATGAACTTTTTATTTATAGTGCAGGTAACATTTTTATATTAATATTAATAAGAATTGATGTTTTGTTGGTTAAAGGATAATACTGATTTAATTTTGAATACCAGTATATAATCATATATATATATTGATATGATAACGCCGTACTCGGTGTCAATGACGTTTTTACTTAACTCCACCGCTCTGTGTTCTCAAACCAAATTTAGTCGTACTAATTTTATTATTATGCCACGGCTAGCCCTATTTAATCTACACAGAGTGCACAACGTTACGATGATCAATTTTTCTCTTCTCCACCCCTTTATGATTACCTATTTGTTTGAATTTATAAAACCTAGTCAACTAATTTCATATAATGAAAAGAAATATTATTTACAAGTTTTTAAAAATATTAAAATACACTCCTCAATCAATCAATATCATATGTATCATTTACCCCAAAATTTATATGCTTTGAAATTAATCTAAAGTCACCAAAAACTACCTCTTTTTACCAAAGAGATCTGGAACGTTCTGGACCCCTTTATAATATGTTACGTAAGTTTAATGTATGCAATGTTTGTTGTTGACTTTATCATAAGTTTATATAAATTGAATAAATTCAGTATTGAAATTTAAATAGAAAAAATATCTTAAAACTAATTAGATCTGACCTGTTACAGGTTGTTCGGGTTGTGGATCAACACCCTTTGTTGTCCTAATTCGTCTATCACTGCCCTGTTTAGTTGAACCCCTCGTTTTCCATAAATTACTTCGTGCTTCTTTATTTTATTTGCATTGAATCTCGCAACTCAAAATTGTACCAGAATTGTACCAAAATCGTCAACGCTTATTTGAAATGTAATTATTGACCCAGATTTGAATTATTCTCATTAGCACATTTGAAATATTCTATCGCCCAATTCGAAATATTATTCAATCCATTTAAATTATCCACACATTCAAATTATCATCAACCCAATTGAACACATTTAAATTATTCTTCTCATCAACCATTCGAAGTATCCACACATTCGAGGCCGTTAAACGGCAAAAGAAGTCTTCATAATCGTTGCACTTTATTGTCACTATAACGTACTTGATATTTTATTATAATTACGCGTGACCTTCTGATTAGCAGTGACACAGCTTTGCCCTGCCTGAGTTTAAACTGACCCATCTTATCATTGCTCGGTGTTAAATATAGGCTGTTCCCACTTACATGTGGGTTGGGTTTTCAACAAGTCTTGTAGATATCTTAACCAATCAGGTCTTTGTATTTCCTGCATTTTGAAGGGTTTCTGATGTAATATATTCGGTTTTCCGTGTAATACCTATTTGCTATAGATACCTCTTTATCTCGACCATACGTTGTTTTGTTTAGATATCGCCTTTTCCATAATTAAACAAAATAAATGATGTAACTTCAATTCTACTTTCGTTTATGTATTTTTGAAATTGCGTTTTCTTATCAGAATGTTTATTGTTTCTGCGTAATTGCATAAAGCTTTGTTAGGTTTTATCTCTTATCTTCGTATTTGTTTTACAACTAATTAGAACACTTCTCAACGCGTGTTTAATTACATGTACTATCACTTCTCTTGAATATGCATACTTTTACTGATAGATATTCTCACTTGCATTACTTAAAATTAATTATGGTCTATATACTTGTTATTCACCTAATGTATGAATTACCTATTTTCCTGCGAAATAAGAGTTCTATTGTTGTAAGATATGGTTATTTGCATCGCTTAAAACTAATTATCGTCTATATACAGGGTGTTAAATGCTTACTATTTACATAATGTATGAATTACTTAATTTTCTGCTAAATAAATGCAGTTTTCTGCTTCCTATTGCAATTTATGGTTACTACACGATTATTGCTACTCAATACACCCCTAAACATCCCCTTATCATTGCATTATATATATTGATATGATAACGTCGTACTCGGTGTTATGAACGTTCTACTTAACGCCATCGCTCTGTGTTCTCACTTCAAATTTAATCTTACTATTTATTATTATGCCACGGCTAGCTCTTTTTAATCTACACAGAGTGCACAACGTTACGATGATCAATTTTCTCTTTTCACCCCTTTATGATTTCCTATTTTAATTGATAAAACGAAGTCAATTATTTTTATATAATGAAAAAAAATATTATTTACAATTTTTGAAATTTTTTAAATACACTCTTCATTCAATCAATTAATATCATATGTATTATTTATCCCAAAATTTATATACCTTTAATTAAATATAAAGTCACCAAAAACTACACCCTCTTTACAAAAAAATCTGGAATGTTTTAGACCTCTTTATGATTTATTACGTAAGTTTAACGTATGCAAATATTTCTTGTTGACTTCATTACAAGTTTGGATAAATTGAATAAATTCAGTATTAAAATTTAAATTGAAAAATATCTTAAAATTAAATAGATCTGACCTGTGATATGTTGTTCGTGTTGTGGATCAACACCCCTTTGTTGTCTTTAATCGTCTACCAATGCTCTGCTTAGTTGAACCAATATTTGAGTACAGTTACCCTTTGTTTTCAAAAGAAAATCACTTAGTGCTTCTTTATTTTATACGCCTGCAAATGCTTTGAATCTCTTCCCTTAAGTGCTTTTGACGCAAATTAGAATTGTACCAGAATTGTACCAAAATTTGATTGGAATTGTCCCCTTAGAATCTAGAAGTATTATTGTCAACACAGACTTGAAATGTCCAGAAATATACCGCAGATTTGAAATATTATTGTCGACACGGACTTGAATTATCGGCAACGCAGACTTGAAGCCGTTTTCTTTAAAAAAAAAAACGGTAAAAACTCTTCGTAATTGTTGCACTATTTTCACTGTAACATAAGCTTGATATTCTATTATACTTTATTTAAATTACGCGTGGATTTCTGGTTAACAGTGTCGCAGCTTTGACGTGCATCAGTGTGAACTGAGTCGTCTTATTACAGAATGGGTGTTAAATAGCTTTTTCCCACTACCTCTGGGCCGGGTTTTCAAGCAGTTCTGCAGAGTATCTCAACCATCTAGGTTTTGTCTTTAATATTCCCTGTATTTTGAAGCTGTTTCTGATGTAATTAATTCGGATTTCCGCGTAATGGTGTTTATGTTCTATTGATACTTTGTTATCTTTGCCATACGTTGTTTTGTGTAGATATCGCCTTTTGGATAATTGTACAAAATAAATGATGTAACTCTAATGCTGTTTTCGTTTGTGTATTTATGCATCTTTGAAACTGCGTTTTCTTATTAAAGCGTTTATTGCATGAAGCTTTGTTAGGTTTTTATCTACTCTACTGTGTATTTATTTTATAAATTGTAGAACACTTCTCAACGCGTGTTCGATTATTTCTCTGTTCTATTGTTAAAAGATATGCTTACTGGCATTACTTAAAATTAATAACGGTCTATATACAGAGTGTTAAATGCTTGCTATTTAGATAATGTATGAATTACCTATTTTTCTGCTAAATACGCGTTCTATTGTTGAAAGATATGCTTACTTGCATCGTTTAAAGTTAATTACGGTCTATACAGAGTGAGTTTTTTTCATTTTCACTATGGGCATCTTGGAAACCGTTAGAGATAGAGAGACGCTCAAATGGGAAAAGTAATGGGGTTTTGTCTGCTGATCTCGCATTTGCTTTTCTTTTCTAGAAAAAATCAACGGATAGCTAGATATATTTAAGAAACTAAATATCGCAATTTTTTTCAAATCCATCTGTCGGTTTTATTGTTGGCATTAGAGAAAAAATGTAAATAGTAAACTTGTAGATATTTTTATGCTGAATTAGAATGAGTGATTGGAAAAATTTAATTTTTTTTTGCTTCATAGATATCTACATACCTTCAATTTTTTTAAATGGAAAGCATAGTTGGCTAGGGGCTTGTTTAATAGCTTATGTTGTGCAGAATTCACTGATATAGCACATGACCAAAATATTGAGGTTTTATAGATTTATTTAATAAAATAGCTATTTCAATATACAATCAGAAAAGGGGACTTATCGACTGTATTTCTTTATCATAACAGTACTTGATAGCTATTTTTAACAACATGTTGGTAACAGGAACAATTAACTTATAAAAAAATCATTCAAATAACAATAACAATATGAAAATAATTTAATATTATGCACTTTGAAAATCACAAAAACCTTAAAGTATAAGAAATGGAAACAAAACTAAAATGCGAACAAACACAAACTGAATAAATATTGTATTAACAAATTACAAATGCTCAAAAAGCTCACCATTTCGTTCAATACATAGCCTACATCTTTTAGCAATGGAATGCATTGCTTTTTTTAATGAACGCTTAGTAATGCTTCTATGAGCATTAATTACAGCTTCACGTAGTTGTGCTTCTATATGAAATTGTTTAGTATACACTTTATTTTTCACATGTCCATGTATAAAAAAGTCTAATATTGAAAATTCCAGACTTCCGGGTGGCCACTGAACTGGACCATTTCTACCAATCCAAGAATCCGGATATAATCGATTTAAATAATTCGTAACACTACGGGTGTTGTGCGGCGGTGCGCCATCATGCTGAACCATTTGAGCCCCTCGCGCACTCGTAAAGGAAGTTCATCTAAAAGATTCTCTACATTGTTTCCAACATATTTAAATATTTTTCTCCTGTTAAACTTCCATTAAATATTATAGGTCCTATAATATTGGCCCCTAGAACACCACACCATACATTAAAACCAAATTTTATTTGAGGTCTTCGTTGCTGAACTGCATGCAGATTTTCTTGCATCCATAGATGCTCATTGAACCTATTAAAAAAAATCTAAGACGCATATTCGCCTTACAACCAAACTTACGGAAATTTTATATAAGGAAATTATATATTTTAAATAAATTAAAATATCTATTAAAGTTTATATTAGTTTGTACTGTTAACATTTCTCAAATAAATTTGATTATCTCGAAAACTAAATGGGATATCGAAAAGTGTATAGCATATTTGTAATCAGCATAAAAACTTAACAAGGTACATATATATCATTTATTGTATCATTAAGGGAATATGGCAACGGCGACGACGACGATGTAGCGATTATATTAACCTAACTTACTTCGTAAGTTTGGTTGAAAATACCACAATTTGTGTACCTTGTTTCATCTGACCATAAAATGGTAATTGGAAATTCGTGATCCTCCTGACACTTCTCCCACAAACCATCTGCAAAATCTTATCAGCTTGTGTCTTCATCTCCTGAATGCAATGTTTGAGCAATTGATATTTTGTATGGATGAAATTTATGCTTTTTCAGGACCCGAACAATGTACTGTTGCTAAAGCAATTTCTCTTGTAGAAGTTGAAGGATTGACCTGAACGCTAGCTAATACATTTATTTGGGTATTTTCATCAATATTTTGTACATTGTGTTCCTTTCTTTGTACAAAACTACCAGAGTCTCTTAAATTTATATACAAGTTAGGAAATGTCGGAACAGATTGTTGATGGCGGTTAAAGTAGCATTCAAAATATAAATCTGCTACTCTAGTGGAATTTTTATTACACTCAATGTAACAAGTTAACATATCGAGCTTTTCCTTGTTACTATAATTCATTTTAGTAAAAAGGAACCTAATTATTAATTATAATGTGAACAATAACACCAATGACAGTTACTTCAAAATACAAAGTGGGATTCTATAGCCTTGTTTTATTTTTTTCATGGGTGGTCTGATAATTATGCACAATAAAAACAAAAAACCATAATATTTTGGTCATTTAGAAGAATAACTTCATCATGTGCTATATCAGTGAAATCTGCACAACATAAGCTATTAAACAAGCCCCTAGCCAACTATGCTTTCCATTTAAAAAAATTGAGGTTATGTACATATCTATGAAACAAAAAAAATTAAGTTTTTTCAAATCACTCATTCTAATTCAGCATAAAAATATCTACAAGTTTTCTATTTACATTATTTCTCTAATGCCAACAATAAAGTCGACAGATGGATTTGAAAAAAATTGCGATATTTTGTTTTTTCAATATATCTAGATATCCGTGGATTTTTTCTAGAAAAGAAAAGCACATGCGAGATCAGCAGACAAACCCGCATTACTTTTCCTATTTGAGCGTCTCTCTATCTCTAACAGTTTCCAAGATGCCCATAGTGAAAATGAAAAAAAACTCACCCTGTATACAGGGTGTTAAATGCTTGCTATTTACATAATGTACGAATTACCTATTTTCTGCTAAATAAATGCAGTTTTCTGCTTCCCATTGCTATTTACAGTTAGTTACTATGCGACCCTTACTACTCAATACACCCCTAAACAACCCCTTATCACAGCAATATATATAGGTGTCTCACTTAAGCTTGCTTACTATGGGTATTTTAGAAACCAGCAGAGATACAAAGTCAGTTAAATTACAAAAAAGTAGCCCTCGTTCAAGACCTTTTAATAACATGTTTCAGAATGACGATATTGATAATGGCTCCTGAAATATAAAAAAACTGAAAAAATCATTTTTTATAAAGTTCTCAGTATTAAAACAGATTTCTCACATTTTCAATTACCGAAAAATAAGTTGTTCAGAAACCACTATTATCGTAACCCAGGAACATGTCCTTTTTGGGATACTTGATTAATTTATGACTTATCAAAGTGCTCGGTTAAATCTGCTTTCAATTAATGCATTTTTTGTAGTTCGTTTTAAAAATGTTATTTCTTATGTCAACACTTTATGAAAATGTTGTATTAATTTTTCATTTAATGTTTGTTTTATTTCTTGTTTTCGTATTTGTTAGAGCATTGTTTACTTTTTATGTAAATAAACCTACAACAGAAAAATAACTTTACGAAAAAGCTCGTTTTATTCAGTTTACAGCTTAATTTGCAAACAAAATAGCTTTGGTTTATGGAGAAACTAACAGGAGTCTTGACAATGCTATAGATCTCTATGCTCAATGTTGACTGGATAGAATTCGGTCACGTGTTTCATTTTATCGTACTGTCAAATAATTTACTATTGCCAAAAATATTCAACTGCAAAAAAGAACCTATCGAGCAACAGTGACTAGAGAAAATAATAAAATTGCGGTTTTACCTACAGTGGATGCTAATAGTCATATAAATACACGATAAATAGCTCGTGATTCATGATTGTCCCAGAGCAATGTTTAGAAAATTTTAAAACTTAATAAATATCTTCTGTATTATGTGTCTTTATATCAAGATCTTCATGACGTTGGGTTTCAAAATCGGGTAACTTTTTGTCAGTGGACACGTGAACAAATACAACAGAATCCCAATTTCTTTCATTACATTTTATTCTCTGAGTCAATTTTTTACAAACCACGGAATGGTTGATCAACATGTTGAAAAGTGCACTGACTTTGCCAAACTGAACATCAGTATCCGTGGACTGTCAACGTATGGTGTGGAATCAACAAACTAACTCGCCCACCAATGATTCAACGTAACCTGAATGGTCAAATGTACCGAGACTTTTTGAAAACAAGCTGGCAACACTACTTGGAGACTTGAGCGTAGAAATGTGACAGAACATGTGGTTTCACCATGTTGATTGATCAGCACAATATTTGGTGGTAGTGTATGGAGTACTTGATCGTGATTTCAATTACTGCTGGATCGGCAGAGCTGGTCTGGTAAATTGGCCAGCTAGATCACCTGCTCTTACTTCGTCCGACTTTTTTTTGTGGGGCTATCTCAAAGACAAGTACCAAGAACGCGTGAGAATATGATTGAGTGAATCTGAAATCCTTGTGTAGAAATTCTACCAGGTAGACTTTTCAGTTGTATAGACTCATTTGGAATGCGGATCAATAAGTACATTGAAGTCGAAGGTCACCATTTTGAATACGTTCTGCAATTGCAAATGTGGGAAATAAAATTTTTTTGGTACTTGTTACGTTCATTTTCGACGGTAGTTGGTTATTTCATTTACATCGATTCCGTTTTTACTCTTTCATACGCCGACAACATCCTGTTTACAATAAGTACGCTTTCTACAAATTTTCATTTTAAACTTATTTTTTATTTTTATTCATTTACGGCAATGCCATTTTACAAAGATTAGTTAAAAAATGTGAAATTTCCTATAAGAATAACTAAATTTATTATTTTATAAGTTTTTAATGACTTTTTAAAAGATTGAATGGAAGAATCAAACAACTCCAACCTAAATTCGTAGGTGTTTGCTAACTTCATAATACGAGTGATAGGTTCATTTTGACCATAATTTGTACAATGAAAAGTTATACTAAAAACTTCAGAGTTCCTAGTTCTTTTCCCTGCAACATTTAGTTTAACTAACTGCACTAATGTAGAATCATTGATTCTACCATTCAAAATCTTATGTAAAAAACACAAATCTGCATTCACTCTACGACTTTCTAAAGAAGTCAAATTAAGAATTTTTAAAGTCTCACAATAATTATATGTATCGTAATTAAAACCTAACTGATATCCACAATGTCGTACAAATTTACGTTGAACAGATTCTATCAATTCTATATATAAACTATATCTAGGGCCCCAGATAATAGAATTGTATTATAAAGTAGATCTAACTAGCGAGCAATATAGCAGTTTAACTGAGAATACAGAAAATAATTTGGTAGTTCTCCTAATAAAACACAAATTTTTTAAAGATTTTGAAGTAATTTCATTAATATGAGTATTAAATGTTAGTTTTGAATCTAGTACTACACCTAAATCCTTAATACTAGGTTTGCTTACTAAAGATACATCATTAATTTTATATGGGAAAATAATATTATAGTTTCTCGAAAAAGTGATTTCGCTACACTTGTTAATATTCAGGCTTAAAGAATTTTTGTTGCACCATTGAGCTAAATATTGTATGTCCATTTGTAATGTTTCTGCATCTTTGATGTTAGTAATAGTTCTAAACATTTTTAAATCATCCGCAAAAAGTAATATTTCACTACATTTAATCACTTCTTTTAGGTCATTGACAAAAAGGTTAAATAATAAAGGATCATTATGAGAACCCTGCGGTACCCCCGAGGTCACTGTTATTGGATTCGAAATTGAATTACCACATTTCACATATTGGATTCTTTCAATAAGGTAGCTGTTTATCCATTTCAAAATATTGCCTTGCATTCCCAGTGCTTGCAGTTTAGCTAATAATATTGAGTGATTAACCCTATCGAAGGCTTTAGCAAAATCTGTGTATATGGAGTCCACTTGTACTCGATTCTCCAAAGCCATAAAGGTATAACGTGTGTACAATAAAAGATTAGTACAAGTAGATTTGCCTTGTGAAAAACCATGTTGCTCTTCAATAATTACATTTCTACAAAAAATTTCTTCTTATTAATCAAGTAATCCAATAATTTAGGAAGTTCCGACTGATTACACACAGCTCTATAATTTGTTACATCCTCACGAGAACCTGTTTTGTAGATTGGTTTCAAATAACTATTTTTCCAATAATCTGGAAAAACTCCGCATCTAAGGATTTATTGAACAAGTATTTTATTGGGTGTATTAAAGTATACAAGCAGCGTTTTAGAACAACCAGTGGAATTCCATCTGGCCCATGTGTTACTTTATTTGGCAAGCTTCATAACACGATCTATTATTTCTGATGCTTCAATGTAATAATTGCTAACTTCTATAGTGTCTGTATAAAAAAATGCTGGTACTCTATTAACATTTGTATTACTGTATACTGTTGAAAAATATGATCCAAACAAATTTACTATCTCCTCGTTACTACTACCTTTCATGTTGTTATAGACAAGTTGTGATGGCAGATTAAATACTTTTCGTTTGTTATTCACAAACTTCCGGAATGAATTTGGTTGTAATTTAATATCAGCCTGGATTTTATCTATATAAGCTTTATAACATAAATTATTTAAAGATTTACATGTTTCCCTAAGAAAGGCAAAATGATCATAATCATTCTTACTACCACTTACTTTGTATTTCTTATGTGCTGCCTTCTTCTGTCTTATAGCATTTCTTAGCTCGGTACTGAACCATGTTGGAAAACTTGACAGTTTAAACCTTTTCAACGGTACAAATCTTTCGATGGCGTTGTCCAATATACTAGGTTATCATAAAGTAAGGGATATATTTTAAATCATTACAACTTTTTAATAAATTAAGTTAGTAACATAAAATAAACGAAATCTAGTTGCTTAATGAATGGGATTTTACCGTATCTATGAGAAACAAAAGCGTTGTCATAACAATTGTTGACACTAGTGTCAAAACGAAATTATTCAATTTGAAGTTTTATTTTGAAATTAAAACTCAAGTAAACGTTGAGTTCAAACGACTCAACTGTAATAACATGGATTTACAAACAAGAATTGGTTTAGTTCAGTGCTATTATGAATCCGGCAGAAATTACACCGCTGGATTACGAAGATTTGGCACGAGAATGGGTTTGAGAGCGGGACCCTGTCAAATGAAAGCGTACCGCAATTTGATACAAAAATTTGAAAGAACAGGGTCTGACTTACCAAGATCAGGAAGACCAATAATCAGTGATGTCCAAGTTGCAGAGATTCTTCATGAAAATAAAGACATAGCCAGAACCAATTCACTCGCAATCAGCAGTGCAAATGCGATATCCAAGCGATTGCAAATGCCGTATACCACGGTTTGGAAAATTTTACGCAAAATTCTAAACATGTATCCATATAAACTGAAAATGCTGTTTGAATTAAAGGTCGCAGATTTGGCTACTAGGTACGATTTTTCTTTGCGAGTAATGGCTCTGATGGAAATTGAACCCGAATGGTTATCCCGTATTTTATGGACAGATGAGGCACATTTTACTCTGAATGGTGGAGTCAATACTCAAAACTGTAGAATCTGGTCTGCAGAAAATCCGCAACAAATCATTCAAAAGGTCTTCATGACAAGAAAGTCACCGTTTGGTGCGGTTTTACAGCTGATTTTATTATTGGTCCGTATTTCTACGAGGAAATGCAGAATGGACAAGCCATATCTGTAACTGTAAATGGTGAACGATACTTGCAAATGTTACAAAATTATGTTATTCCACAGCTGCAAAACGAGCACTACGGAATTGAAAACATCATTTTATGCAGGATGGAGCACCCCCGCACATTTTTCGACCAGTCAAAGAATTGTTAACCAACGTTTTTCAAGATCGCGTGTTAAGCAGACATTTCGTAAATTCATGGCCACCAAGATCACCTGATCTAAACCCAGCGGATTACTGGCTGTGGGGTTATTTAAAAGTTTAGTGTTTAGAAGACGACCAACTACGCTATAAGAATTAAAAGACAGTATTACGGAGCAAATTGGTACAATTCAACCAGAAATGTTACGAAATGCTGTGTACAATTTGGAGGTAAGGATGGTGATCTTACAACAACAAAATGGAGGTCATATTGAGCAATTGCCGTAACCTGTTTTGGGCATACTAAATCCCATTTCATAAGCAATTAGATTTCATTTATTTCTTGTTATTAACTTAATTTGTTAAAAAGTTATCATAATTTAAAATATATCCCTTACTTTATGATAACCTTATATTATAAAATTCTGATATATCTATATTGATGTCTGTGCCTTTAAGCATAATGGAATTCCAATCAGTACCAGCAAAGCAGTCATTCATAGCTTCAAAATTAGCATTCTTAAAATCGTAGTATAATTCTTCAAATTGTAATTGTTTGTATTGACTGACACTAACATCAAAAGAGGTTGCAGTATGATATATACTATTGGGAAAAATTTATCAATAGCTTCTATAACGTGTGTTTCATTTGTAGTAGCAAATATTAAATCTAAAAATGTATTCCTACTATTTGGGATAGTATTAATTTGAAATAAGTTATGGTAACTAAAACAACGCACTAAAGATAACGCTGGATAATTATCAGGACAGTAAACTTTTAGCCCGAATTCATCATTGTACCATTGTGCTCGAGGAAGATTGTAATCGTCACATAAATACATTCGGCAGTTAGGATGAGCTTCAAATATATAATCCACTGTATTTACATGGTTATCATATACAGCAGTGTCAGATAGGGGAGGTATATATACTCCCCCTATAATTAGATTATAACTTTTGCAAGGTATTTTAACAAAAAGTTGCTCAATATTGTTATTAAAGTGATTGATTATAATAGGAGATAAATTACTTCTAATTGCAATTAGTATTCCACCACCTTGAGTTTTATTTGAATCAGTCAATTCCCGATCAAATCTGAATACATCATATTCTTTCAAGCCAAGTTCATTATTTTCTATATTAGTATTCAACCAAGTTTCCACTAACACTATAATGTCATAATTTGAACACAATATTGATTGCTGCAGTAGTAATAATTTTGTTTTGAGCCCTCCCACATTTTGAAAATAAACAGAAATAGGTATTTGTGTATTATTGACTGTATAATTTTTGCTTAGTTTTTTGAAGCATGAATATAAGGTACTCCTTTAATATATTTTATAAATAAACCTTCCTCGCCCTTTCCTTTTCTTATTTCCATCGCATTATGTAAATTCTTCCAATGCTGGACCTGTTGTGGTGTGAGATCTGCACTAACAAAGATATTTTCCTTTTTTAAAATGTGCTTTGGCCCCCTAATCACCTTCGTGGCATCCTCATGATTAGAAAATGTAACCCTTAATGCTCTCGATCCATTTTTATTCTTCTTTCCCATTCTATATACACTGGTTATCTTTAAATCTTCCTTAACCACTGATTTAATTAAGGCCTGAGCATTAGCCATAGCATTTTGTAAATCTTCCGCAAAATTATAAATCATTATATTATTCATTCTCTTCTGCCTTTCAAAAATTTCGTTGAGCACTTTTTCTTCACAACTTTGTTCTGGTACCACAATGGAGTCTTTCAACTTATTAAATTCAACACACATTTCATCAATTTTCTTAATAAGCTTGGAAACTAATCTTACTCCTTCATTGCAATCCTCACAGTAAAATGTTAGAGAGCGCTTTCCTTCAGCTCCATTACTTTTATTTCTGAGGATGTAAGATCTGAACATTCTTTATATACTGGTCTTTCACATCCATCACAAAAAATAACTGCTTGAGAATTACTGCTGTTGCATTTAATGCATTCCATAATATTCCTTATTATCTACAATTTAGAAATAAGGCAAAAATAATTTCATATAATTATGTAATAATGTTTATCATCTGCACATGCATGAAGGAAAACCAGTACTGATAACAGTTTCAAGAAAATGTATTAGCTTGATAATGATATTTAGGTTTAAAATTAATGATAATTGTAATTTAGTGTTTAACTATTTATTTCAGGCATTTAATTTTATCAACACTGTCTTGCTGCTCTATATAGCTTTATTTTAATACCAAACACTATTAATAAATCACAATTTTACTGCTTATAAAACCACTTTTTGAGGAGTAAACAACCAACAGTTCTTTTCACAACAACTTTTAAATATTTATTTCGAAACGTAAAGTTTATGCTAAAATTAAATAGTCAATATCTTGTCTTAGGTATTCATTAACTTGTTATACATTATGACCGCGTATAATTGATTCTTATGTGATATCCATATAAAGACTCCTTAAAATGAGGTATTGAATTATCCGATAAGACCGTGGGGCGCCAAAATTTATGCTACATACAGCGACGTAGTCTAAAAACAAATCAAAAGAAAAACAAAGATAGAAGGACTGGGCTCAATTAGTGAGTGGGCGGGGTATTATACATGCAAAAATAACGGAAGGCTTGAAATAAAAATAAACGCACTCATACGAATCTAAAATTATTACTCAGTCAAATCCAAATAACAAACATTCATTTGAGTTTTTATTTATTGAGCTTCCAAAGTTCAAATTACTTGTGGGCATCATTTACTGTCCGCCTGAAGTAAACTACTTTGATATTTTTGAGGATACCATCGAGTGCTGAATATTTAAACTGTATTATCATAGGTGATTTTAATACTTGCCTTCTAAAAAATGACAACTGTGCTGACAAACTTAAGAATATTATTTCTTCTCTTAATTTATTCATTCAATCCTCTGATTCCACATATCACTACAGCGAACACTCAAGCTCTCTTTTAGATCTAACCATTTGTCCGTATCTCAGTAAAATTATGGCATATAGTCAAACTGGTAACCACAATTTCTGTAAACATAATCTTCTCTATGTAGCTTATAAAGTAAAATCCATCCCCCATCAATCTAAATTCATTACATTTTGAGATATCAAAAACATTAATATCAACCAGTACAGATCCGATGTGGCTTCAATTTGTTGGGACCATATGCTACTACTAGACACAATTGATTTAAAGGTGGACTGGTTTACAAATATAATATACGCAATTGTTGCCTGAAATGCGCCTCTCAAATGTGTAAAAATTAAAAACAAACCAGTATCTTGGATTACAAATGCAATTAAACAATTAATCAGTATACGTGATAAAGCGAAACGTAAATATCTTCAGCAAAAAACTGAAATACGACGGGAAGAATATAGAATTCGATACAACCGTTATAACCAACTATGTAGGAATGCCAAAAAGAAATTTATTTATGATTCCTATCAGAAATCCCAATAGGGAGTTACTGGAAATTTCTTAATAGTTTGTGTAGGGAATCAAAAACGTGATGTACCTTTAAATATGTTTGATTTAAATAAACTAAATACTTATTTTGCACAACCTAAAACAATCCTAGAACATGAAATTAAGGCTGGTTCAATTAAAAAGTTTGATTCCGAAACAATTGCCACAACTTCTGCTTTTTTGTTTGTAGAAGTAGATAATGATCAAGTTCTACGTGTTATATGAACTTAATAGTGAATGTACAGGTTATGATGGCATAAATGGTGAAAGTATTTTAATTGTTGTCGACATTATTCTTCCCATTATAACCCACCTTGTTAATTTCTCTTTATCCACTAGCTAGCTGCTTTCCAAAATGTGGAAGAAAGCGCATGTCATTCCAATTCCAAAAATTTCAAATCCGGGCTTAATGTCTGACTTTAGACTGATATCAGTGTGGTCTTTTTTTCACGTTGTTGTGAAAAAATAGTCCACAAGCAGTTGTCTGATTATCTTGAAGTTGAACTAGACTCAGGAGTTCGCTAACTCGTTTCTTATGGGTTCTCTTCGAGGGTTCTTTAGGATCATGAAATCTACAACCAAAACAAACTCGACTTCATCTCAACTTACTTTTAATTCAGTAACCAAAATTAGGACAGATTACACAAACATAAAAACAAATGCCGCCCAGCTAATGTTTCTCACCTAAACTAACACTAGAATTAAACTTAATATTAATTATGGTAAAGTAACTAAAGCAGTTACTAAACACGCTTTGTATTTATAGCCTAATAATTTCTATATTTAATTTGTACTAACGCAAGATCGCAGTGACAAGAACGGATTCATTAACCTTGCGATTACAGAAGGTTGCCTTAAAAGTAAATAATATCTATGTACGGGTTCTATACACTTTCCACGATATAGAAATATTTAAGTAGGACTGTAATTACATAGGATTTTTAACAATTAAATAAAATGAAATATTCAGAGTTGGAGACAATGCAAACAATTGGTTTCTATATAATAAAGTAAACAAACACTCACCTTGTCCTCCCATAAACTTGCATCTACGAGCGCTCGTTTTGTGGACACACATGGACAGCAACCGTGAATTGCCTGTTCTTTAATATACAGCTATAAACCAAAATACACTGACTCCAAATCACACAGTAACCACAACATAGGTTACATACAATAAAAAGACGGTACACACATTTAAACCGTCAATAATATATTTTACATGTTGCTTCCACCCAGTATGGAAAGTAACTCCTGTTTTAAAAATACCAAAAGAGTGGGAATACATTATCACTAACATATATCGGAATTATTCGCGAACTAACCTAATATTACCGATCCGACCAATATACCGGATTTATACGCGAGTTAACTGAACATTCCGCCCACCGTAAAATACCTAATTTTACCCAAATAAAGACGTGTAAGATAAATTCATCTTATTCAAAACGTCAACCAAAGAAAAATGCATAAACAAACAAAAAAAAATAAATACTAAATCAAGATTACATAGTTAATCATTGATTAGGAAGAGGACATAATTTAATGACAGGCCTCTTTAAATAACCTGTAGAGGTTCTGAGAGTAACTACCCGAGTTTTCCCATCAGACCCGGGATGGAGAGAGACAACCCGCCCCAACTTCCATTGCAAAGGAGGCAAGAGTTCATTGCATATCAAAACGAGCATGCCCTCTTTGACAGGATTGCCCTCAAGAAGAAATTTTGAACGCTGTTGCAGAGTGTTCAAATATTTATTCCGCCAGCGTTTCCAAAATAATTGATGAAGCGCTTGTATTTTCTGCCACCGAGATAAACGTGACATGTTGATGTCCGACAAGTCTTCATCAAAAAGGTTCCTAAAGGTTCGATCGTTAAAAATGATTTGGAGTAATAGCCGTCAAATCGTTAGGGATCCGAACTATTAGGACACAACGGTCGCGAATTGAGCACAGCTTCAATTTGCGAAAAAGAGTACACATCTCTTCAAAGGTGAGTATGTTGTCTCCAATAACCCTTGTTACATGGCGTTTAACTGATTTAATGCCTGCCTCCCACAAGCCACCCATGTGGGGCTGCGGCGAGTTGAAGTGCCAGACCAAATGTTCGGCTTCAACCGCTAAACGAAAATACTGCAAAATTGCTTTATTAGCTGCCACAAAATTAGTGCCACAATCACTAAATATTTGGGTGCACAACCCTCTGCGGGCTATAAACGACGCAGAGCTGCTAAAAATGCATCTGCGGAGAGATCAGAGGCGCACTCCAGATGAACCGCTTTTGTTGAAAAGCAAGCGAATAAGCAAAGATAGGCCTTCAACACTTTTGCTCCTGTATCCTCCACCGAACTTAGTAAACAAATATTCTGGTTTACTTCCTCGTTAGTCTTAATCAGATTTGGTTGAACGGGCCAACCAACTCTCGGTCCAATAAGCTAAGGGGGACCCGCCCACCATAGGGATGCGACTTCAAATGAGAGGGTAATAAGCCTCTCGAAGCACAGTCACAAGGATTATCTTGTGATGGAACATAAAACCAATGATCTCCAGGCAATTGCTCTTGGATTAGGGACACACGATTCGTCACAAATGTCTTCCAAGTATGAGACGGCGACCTAAGCCAGGACAGCACCACTTGCGAGTCAGACCATGCAATTGTATCGGTAAATGTTATTTTTCTTTAAAAGCCTTTCGGACGAAAGCTATCAATTCCGCCAAAAGAAGAGCAGCACAAAGCTCCAGGCGAGGAATGGATAATCTTTTCAGAGGGCTACACGAGTTTTGCTAATTACTAAAAAGTAGATATTGCCTCATTTGAATTGTTGGACAGCCGAAAATAAACCGCAGCTGCATAAGCCGCTTCACTGCTATCACTGAATCCATGCAATTCACAAATAGCGACTTATCTATACCATAAAATCTCGGTATAGACAATTCCTTGATTAACGGTAACTCCGACTGAAACTTCTTCCAAGAATTAACAATTTCAAGGGAGGTTGTTCGTCCCAGCTCAAGCCCAAGATCCATAATTTTGAATTAGACATTTCATAAACACCACTATTGGCGACACAAAGCCCACAGGATCAAATATCCGGGCTAATTCCGAGAGGATGTGACGCTTTGTGCAATGTGTTTCCTGGGAACAAATATTATATGAAAAACAATCTGTCGCAGGAGTCCATTCCAAACCTAAGACCTTTACAGATGAAGGTTCATCAGGGCCAAAAGATATAGTCCGCTGTCGTGAGACATCCAACCCTTGTAAGACAGTAGAATTATTACTAACAAATTTCTTAAGCTCAAACCCACCTCTAAGTAATAGTGCGACTAAATCCATCGCTAACTGGCGAGTGCTTTCTGACGAGCTAGAACCTGAAATTATGTCATCCACGTACACTTCAGACAGTAAAACCTTGGCTGCTTTAGGAAGTCCACTGACTCATCCCAAGCTAGTTGCTGGATAGTTCGTAACGCTAAAAATGGTGCAGACGATACACCAAACGTGACTCTATTCATAACAAATTCCCGAACAGGAAGTTCTGGAGAAAACGCCATAAAGACGCTGAAAATTGCGATGCTCCTCACAAATGTATATCTGTCGATACATTTGTTTAATATCTGCAATGAGGGCATACCTATGCAACCTAAAATTCAATAAAATTTCAACAATATCCGTGTGTAATTTCGGACCAGGTAGCAAAGCATCATTTAACGAGATGCCGTTCGAAGACCTACTCGAGGCATTCATCACTACACTCAATTGCGTTGATGATGATTGCAATTTACAAACTCCATGGTGAGGTATATAATAGACATTTGAATTCTCTATGGGAACAGCTTCTGTCATGTGCCCCGAATCAATATAATCCTGCATAGCATTTATGTATAGGCCACGTAATTCAGGATTGATAGATAAACGCTTTTCTAATGATTTTAAGCATCGTAGAACTGTAGAATAGCTTTCTTGAAATATAGGAGGACAACCGTCTACAAATGGCAGACTTACTGTATAACGACCCTCACTATCTCTTCTATAATTTTTTTTAAAATCTTCTTCACAAGGTTCTACCTGGTTGTGAGAAGGCAACTGTTCCAATTCCCACAACTTTTTAATATTTTCCTCTAATGCACTCTCAACAAAATAGCAAGAAGTCTGATTTGGCTCCTTGGCGAAATCTTACCCATTAAAACATACCCAAAATGGTATTAATAGCCGATGGCTCTTTGTTATTGAGCCCGAAATTACATTACCCAATAAAATCTGGGAAACACTTCGCTCCTAGCAGCATATCCACAGGCGCTTTAACATCAAAATGTGGATCTGCTAAGCATAAGTTTTGTATATGTTTCACGAATTATTCTTTTGTAAATTATTTGCAGGCATTTCACCACAAATAGACAATGAGATTTGAGCACTGAGAGAAATCAGGGGCCTACTCCCTTTCTAGATTGCAGGAACAAGTGACAAGCCCTCTACTCTTAACATAGGTTTGGCTCAAACCACGAATAAACATACTTGAATGTTTTCGAATAAAACCTAATTTTTGCACACAATTTTCTGTGATAAAATTGACTTGTGAACCACAATCCAACAAAATTCGAATAGGTACTGGCACATTACCTGCACTTAATACATTCACAATCGCTGTACCTAATAGAACCGTAGGATTCAACTGGGCCATCCCTGAAAATGGGGTCACCCCAGAAGGATAGGATACTCCACTATCTTCTGATGAAGCCAATGGCTCTGATAAAGTGGAAGAATTATTCATCTCGGGCACAGATAACTTTCTGAAATGCAGCAGAGTATTATGACGGCCAGCACATATCGTGCACGATTTCTGGTCCTTACAAACTTTCACGGTATGTGTATCTTTCGAACAAACAAAACAGCGATTCCGATTTCTAATTCATCGAAACCTCTCAAAAGCTGATTTATCTTTGAATACATGGCAAGACGAGATATCGTGTTCCTTTGAACATAAAGGACAACCAGTAGCTGATTTAGCAAACAATACTGTAGATTTAACTTTAGGGTTATATATTTGATTGCCTTTAACAACTTTTTTAGACTTTGAAGAACCTAATGTTCCTAAATTGTCTAAAGCACAACTTTGTTTCCCTAAAAACGTTAATAACGAATCAATACCAGGGATTTTCTTACGTTCGTCAACAATGCTAAGCTCAAATTGCTCCTAGTAACTACATCTAATTTCTGCAGTAACATATTAACCAATAACAAATTCAATTGTTCCTCCTGGTCAGGCAATAAAGCTTTGAGCGCCCAATTTTCATTAAATTGGTCCACCAATCCCTTCATCGTGGAGGGTGAACGATCAGAAATATTTTGTATCTTATACAAATTACGAAGATAATTATTAGCAATTAATCTAATATTAAAATATCTATCATTTAATATCTTCAAGGCAATAGGGTAATTGGCTGCTGTCACCTTTAAACTTTTATAAGAGAGGCGGGTTCAGATTCTAAATGCATGACCAAGAAATGGAATTTTTCTACATCGGATAATTTCCCATTACTATCAATTAAACTTTTAAATAATTCCATAAACGATTGATACTCGGAAATATCTCCAGTAAAACCTTTAATTTAATAGATGGAAGCTTTAAATGTGGTTGATCCGTAGTACCACAAGATTCCACTTCTTTAACATCTAGAGCTTTATTTAATAACCTAACTAAATTTCGATGCTTTGTTCGAATTGAGTAGGAAATATCATCAAACGTTTCTGTTAAAGAATGAACTTTATCCACTAAATTATCGGAATACCTGACTTCACTACACGCGTTTGATAGTCACAAAACCGCTTTCTAACGTCGGTGAAGTCTTCCGCGAATTATGCAATTTTCGATTTCTTCCTTATACCTGAACTTTCAGCAGCTTGCATTAAATCCAGTAATTTCACACTGGGTTTAATCAAACCTTCAAGCGTTTCAATACCCTCTTCAAGCTTAGGCATTGTTAATAATAAATAAAGCAATAATCCAAATTTAAACTATAATAAATCAAGTATTGATATGCAATGAACCAATGCGCGTAAATTATTAAAATCTCTGCAATGTAAACAAACACGCATCACCTCCCAAATGGCATGTAACCCGCAAATAACGTCAAAACACGAAGCAAGGTTAGAACGGAATGCCGAGGAAATACGAAGATTTACGATTGCGTACAAAACAACCAATATAACAAGTACAAATTAACTTGACCGTTGTACTATATTTCGTGGAAAATGAACCTAAAATAATCGATATTTAACAGATGTGCGCTCTCAAACACATCGCCGGTTTAAACGATAACAAACCAGATGCGGCCGAAGTGACCAACTACACGGGTTTTATACACTTTCCACGATATAGAAATATTTAAGTAGGACTGTAATTACATAGGATTTTTAACAATTAAATAAAATGAAATATTCAGAGTTGGAGACAATGCAAACAATTGGTTTCTATATAATAAAGTAAACAAACACTCACCTTGTCCTCCCATAAACTTGCATCTACGAGCGCTCGTTTTGTGGACACACATGGACAGCAACCGTGAATTGCCTGTTCTTTAATATACAGCTATAAACCAAAATACACTGACTCCAAATCACACAGTAATCACAACATAGGTTACATACAATAAAAAGACGGTACACACATTTAAACCGTCAATAATATATTTTACATGTTGCTTCCACCCAGTATGGAAAGTAACTCCTGTTTTAAAAATACCAAAAGAGTGGGAATACATTATCACTAACATATATCGGAATTATTCGCGAACTAACCTAATATTACCGATCCGACCAATATACCGGATTTATACGCGAGTTAACTGAACAATCTAAACTTCCCACCCCACTAAATTAACCGTCGGTACCAAACACGTGCGTTGCAGCCGAGAACGTTTTATTTGCTGAGGGCCCAGTAAACCGACACAAAAATCTTGTAAACAAAATGTACAATCCTCCAACACAGCTTACGTTGCGGTAACAAACCAAAAGCACAATAACGCATCAATTTGCGTGTTTACGTTCTAGACAAACAAACATTCTACTTAATAAGCAAATGCTTCATAACCAACGCGGATTCAAACTTATCAACTATAAAAAAAGGTAGAAATACCTGCATTTGCTTTGCTTTGAAATTGCCGATTACTTATTCTAAATGGTGCTGCTTCCTTTATAAATTCTCAACCCCTTGTTGAGAATCTACTAATTCTTGAACACGGTACTTTGACGAAGACACTTTAGAACTCAAAACTAGAAGTAGAACGCACTCTACTTTATCCCAAATCTTTACAACGGAACATTTTTTACGTTACACTAGTGATCATTTTAACATCTTATGCTCTCAACACACGGGATGTAACTGCCCCATACCTTCGCGTACAAGCGGACAGCTGAACAACTCTCCATGTTAAAATCGCTAGCCCGGCATTCAACCTTAAATTATAACTATATATATATATATATATATATATATATATATATATATATATATATATATATATATATAACAAGCCTGCAAATTTCAATGTTAGAACTCGAGGAAAAGCAATTAAAATATACTATTAAACAACTAAATTATAATACAGGGTCGGGCCTGGCTCAAAGGCAATAACTTATATAATCCTTTCCAGTCAGGTTTTCGTAAAAATCATAGTACATCAACGGCACTTATTAAGGTTATTGATGACATTCGTTATGCACTAGACAACAAAGAGTTTACAATCTTGACCCTACTTGATTTCACTAATGCCTTTAATTTAGTTGATCATGACATCCTACTAGCTTATTTAAAAATGTATAATTTATCTGTGGCTGTTCTTAAATGGTTTGAATTCTACCTAACCGAATGTGAACCACGTATGTACAAACCAGAAGTGGATCTTCTAATTGGGAAGTAGTCAATAAGGGTGTTCCCTAAAGTAGTGTACTTTGGCTATTGCTTTTTAGTTTGTTCATTGCCTCTATTAGTTAAGGTTTAACCTGTCCCTATCATTTATTTGCTAAGCTTTTCAAATATACAGGTATTCAGACATATTAATACTACAATTGGTCTAATAAATGAAGATTTGAGCAAAATAACTGATTGGATTAATAGGCATGGTCTAGCAATTAATCTTAAAAAAATCCAATGTATTATTATTAGCTTGCCTTATAATAAAGTACTTATACAGGAGAATACCCTTATCAATATAAAATTAATTGACACCATAATACATTTTAGTAGTGTAGTTAGAAATCTAGGTATCCATATCAATGATACTTTATCCTGGATTCCACATGTAAATAAAATTAGCCCAAATTTCTTTTTTACCTTCCGTAAGCTTGCATTATTAAAAAAATATCTGCGTAACATACTCCAACTCCAACAGAATGTTGGTATCATAGTTATTTATAACTTACCTAAATTTGAACATATTACTCCATACAGAAATGAACTAGCTTGGTTAACCATGGACGACAGACGTAGTATGCATTGCGCTGTATTACTTTATAAAGTGGTAAAAACACATACTCCTCAGTACCTACAAACTAATTTTCACTTTTTATCAGGACAGTACTCGACAAGATCGACTGGTAATGTTTGTTTTACAATTACAATTCATAGAACTAATTTCTACAATGATTCATTTAATGTCAAAGCTATTCGACAGTGGAATTTGCTTTCGATAGATATTAAGACATCTAATTCAATTAGTATTTTCAAAAATAAAATCAAATTGTATTTCTTCAACAAGACCTAACTTTCATGTGGTATGCTTCCTATTGTTCCCCATTCCCATCCATCTCCGTCCTATCCCATTCCTCTTTGTTTTTCGTTTAACGTACAAATAACTATGCATTTTTATTTAATAATAGGTATACAAATCCGATTACTAAGATAATATTTCTATTGTTTATTAACTTGAGGTTTCGCCAATGGTAAATTGGAAAAAATCGCCAGCTGGTGATAAATTCACCATTTGTGAACTTTGAAATTTGTTTATTATTTTTCTATTTTATGCACACATGTATAAATGTACAAGTTTTCAATAAAGAAGTCATTATATGCGCTTTTCATAAAGTTCGCCATGAATTGTTATTAAATAAGTTAAAATTACTGGGTGAGGTAGTGGTATTGTTTATTCTCTATGGGAAATTTATAGGAGATTGCCTCAAGTGGCGGTCGAGTGCACTTTTGTTAGAATGATTGAAAAGAATTTACTATCAGATTATATTTCTCAACTGGAATTATCAGATATAGAAAGTACTGTTGTGTTATCCAAGTTATGTAAAAAGTTAGAAAACACCTTTTTTTAGTTCAAATAGACCTAATTACAACTCCAATCAAATTTTCAAGATTAAAGTTTGAGTAGCAAATGATACTCGTTCAGTTCCTGTTAAAAATGTAGTTAAGGATAAAGTTACAGCTCCTATTGTGCAGGTTTTCAGTGGGGATGTTCCAGTAGTATGAGGCAGTTTCTTCACAAAATTTCCACGGAATTGATATTCAGGATGCTGGACTTGTTTAAAGTAGGGACATATCTTTCATTTTTGTAAAGTTCCTGGAAAATGTTTGTTATAGTTGTATAATGGTAGGAGTAGTATCGGTTTTTTATTCTAGCTGTTCAAGAAAACTTAGACAGATTTCAGTAGTTAGTCCCTTTTGTTTTATTTCAAGATGGCTACCATGTTATTAGCGACTTTAAACGTTTCATTTGTAAAAGTGATTGTTGCAAGTGGTTTGGGGTTGTGAGAAACATTTGTAAAACACCAGTAGAACCGTAATTGCATTTGTTAAATAAAATGGTTAGTTACAATCATCTCTGCGTATTGGTAAAATTGTTAGTTAGAGAGATTTCCGGACTTTTGGACTCTAATTGTATGATTTCAGTCATTGGTTCTATACCCACACTTTGGATTAGAAAGTTTAAACCAAAAATTTATAATTTATCTTTAAAAAAAAACACCTTTGATTAGAGAGTTAAAACTAAAAATTTATAATTTATTATTAAAAAAATGAATATTACTGCGGAGATAGTAAGTCGATGGATGTTGTTGGTTGTGTAGACTTACTGATTTGTGTTGAGAAAGAGTGTCGAATTTTAAGTACTCTGGTTGTGGTTTCTCTTCTCTATGCTTTAATTTGTGATTGGTGATTTTGCTTGTTGGAATGTACGAAGTAATGAGAATAGCTGTGTTCCATGTTTCAGTCAGTCGTTCGAACCTGTTAAAGTTAATAGTTTACTAAGTAGATGATTCAGAAACCCAGCGCATTTTAGTTGAAAACATCATAAATTCTTTTAATACGATTAGTAGTGCCCACTGACTTGATCGAATAGATACGATTCTAGTTGATATAGATCTGACGATTTAAAGCCATTTCATAAAAAAAAACTTATATCATGTCTCCTATATGGGCAAAATTTTGAGTGATGAGTTAGATAAGATGCTACTTCAGGTATTGTTGAGTCTAGCCAAAGTCCATGGTGTTCCCCATGTATAGGTTGTGTTTTGATGGAATGGCATTAAATGACATTACCGTTCTGTTGCATATTCTCTCCTGTGTTGAGAGAAATTATAAATACATTTAAGAGGTGTTAGTTACATATCTTCTATTGACCTCTGTAAAACATTTTTCCAAATTTCACCATCTGAATGTTTGGGAGATAAAACGCAGCTAGCATTGTTTCACGTGGACGGTTTCGTTTCATCACTATGCCTTTTGGTTTTCGGAATACTGCACAAATCCAACAACAATTAGTGGATGTTCTTTTTGGGTAATAATTCGAGTCGTACATTTTCCGCTACTTAGAGGATTTTATTTTAGCATCACAAACATTTGAGGAGAATGCCAACTTGTTAGTTTTTGTTAGAAATCGTGAAGCAAATAAATCTAGAAAAATGTGTTTTAAAAAAATTAATTGAAGTTTTTAGTGAAATAAATAAATAAAATATTGTTAATTGCATGCCAACTTGTAAGTTTTAGTGAGAATTTGCAAAGCAAATATAACGATTAATCTAGAAAAATGAGAGTTTTTAAAAAATTAATTGGATTTTTTAGCGATATAGTTGATTCGAATACTTTTCGTACCGATCCAGATAAGGTTTTGGCGATGGTAAATTTTTCTCGTTCTGCTGAATTAAATTTTGTTGAAATGTGTAGTTGGTATAGGAGGTTATTAGATATTTCTCTACTCTGTTGTTAACAAGCAATGATTTAATTAAGAAAAAGAAGAAGAGTCAATCTATTTTTTGGGACTTAGATGCAGTGTGTTTGTTTGTGTGGATAAATAGCTTTGGTGTCTGCTCCTTTGATAGCTCAACCTGATTATTCTGTTTATGATTGTGTGTAACCTAAGTGAGGTTATTGTTATTGAAAAATGTTGACCCTGAACCGAAGCAACTAGATTTACTGTAGTTACTGATCATTATTCACTTCTTTAGCTTAATAACATCGAAAACCCGCATGGAAAACTTGCAGGAGGGGCTGTTTGTTTAAAGCAAAGAGGGGTAACAAAGTATTATCTTCCACAGGAGACTAGTTTTTTGCCAAACTTGCTTCGAATTTTGTTCTCAGTAAAGTACACTAGAAAATTTGTAGTTTGGTTTATGATTTACAAAATATCGATGGTTCAAATAGTGGTAAGTGGCCCATTGAATATCTAAAACCCAGTTTTGTTTTTAATGATGATGGAAAGATTAATTGAGAAGTTGTATTTTTTGTGTTGAATTTTGCTGATCGAGTTTGTTTGTTGTGCATTGAACGCATTATATGCCGAGCATGTCAATTTTTTTTGTTTGTGTAAAAAAATTTTATGTTGTATCTAGAATCTTTTGTGGCTACAAATATGTTTTTGATGTGAGTGATGCGAATTCGCTGGTGATGTCAAGTTTAATTTTTTAATGGTGCACTACTGTGAATTTACCTCAGATGATTTGCTATTTTTTAGTATAGATTTGTTGTTAATGAAGATTTATGATCGTTTTTGGATTTGATGTGGTCTTGAGTTTTGTATGTGGATGTTGGAGCTGCCGAAACAGGTGGATTGATCGTTTGGTTTTGATTATCAGTTTTTTGCTGTTTGACTATAAGGTTTAAAATTCTTGATGTGAGGAATTTGTATAATGGTGTAGGGATATTTTTGAATTTATTCAAAAGTATGGTATATTTTTTTGAATGAGAAGCTATGGAATCTATGAGAAAACATATCCAGTCAAGATTTTAGAGACGCGATTTCTTTATAGAGTTATTGAGTTTATTGTATGAAGTATTTTGATGTTATCGGAAAGTCATTAAGCGATAATTTCCCTTGTGGGCCTCTTAAAAATTGAATAGAGACGTGAATGTTGTCTTCTTGTGGCTTGAGTTATTTTGTTGAGAAAGTTTTTGACTTGAGTTTTGTCTGAAAGTGAGAAAGAAATTAAAGAATTGGAGATGGTGATGTTTTTGACATCATGTGAGATGTTGGTATTGATGTTTTGAGTTTTGTGAGTGGTTTCTTAACTAACTAGTTGGTGTTCTTCAATTTTCTTATGCTTGTGGTGACCTATACATTTGAATATTAATGTTAATGGTCTTGTGATGTTTATTATCTATTTAAATCAATGGTAGGGGTATTTTCATTATGAATAGAAAGAATTTTCATGACATGATTATTATTTGCTGACAAAGGGTTAATTTTATTTGAGATGCAGTTGCTTTCTGATTATTATGAAGAGAACGACACGTCCCAAATTAAACTAACCTTTTCTGCAAATAATAATGTCAAGAGGGTTCTTTTTACTTAGATGAAAGAGACCCCCCCCCTGGGAGATGTAAATAGATAGGAATAAACACTTGGAGGATGCCATTATGAATACAACAAAATTGCTGTTCTGTCCATTTTGGCACTAGACATCTTCTGAAGTTTCTTTTTTATATTATTTTGTCCCACACAATCTTGACCTAATTAAGCAAAAAAGTTTATATATTAAAAAATAGTGATTACATTAGGTTATGATTAAGACATTTTATAAAAGTGGGAGGAACTTTAACTTAATGACATTCAAATCTGTAGGCGAAATTGTTAGTCATGTCGACTGTGGTCGTCAAAAGTTTGATATTATTTCTATACAAGACAACCTACTGTTTTACTTAATTGAAGAATAATGTTCTTTTTTTTATATAATGTAGGTTTATTTCCTCTACTGGGCCATGCTGCTATGACAATTAGACCAATTTTACTGCAGCTGTATGAAACGCATTTTGTTCCTCTAAGAGAAAGGTTGCGACCAGCTCTAAGTGGCTTTTTAAGCGGTATACTTCCAGGTCTTGAAACTGGTTCGGATCACTTTGAGAGGTATGTGCTTGATAAAAAAAATATGTGCTTTACATACACGTATAATTATTAGGACTAATGCATTGTTAGAAGCTGTTTGTGATGGTGTTGGATCCGCATGGTTTTACACATGCATATGGCAGTGTGTCCGAAGTAATAGCCCAATTCGATTACCAGCTATTAGTTATATTTTAGGACACTACAGTAGAAAGTTGTCAATGGAAGACCAGCTCTTCTTAATGGGGAATGATATCGATGTAATGGTATGTTTTACCAATGTATTTGACAAGGTCTTATAATAATTACAGACTGATGTTACAAATGATATACAATATAAAGAATTTAAATTTTTCTAATGCACTGTAATTTGTGTTTCATTGAATTTGTTAAACTGGTCAAATTATAATCTCGATCTTGAAACATTACATAAAATTATCGAGTAATACGCGAACATATTTCAGTCGATGTTTTAAATATATCTCTAAGGGAAATAATTTTAAGTTTTAATTATAATGTAATAAAACTGAATATTACAGGCATAGGTTAATAACCATTACACTAAATGTGTGTTAATTTGCACTAACCATACAAATTTAGTCGTGAGCATGAGACTGACATACTTATAGCTAACACTTAACTTTATAAGTCTAAATATAAAATTTATTTTCACATTCACATATGAATGCGTACAAATTTACACTTATATCTTTAAAGATATTTTTTAAAGCAAAATAAATTTTTGTTGGCTTTTACAAGATAAGACAAAATATGATGCAGCAGCAAAAATGTTAAGTTAACAAATTAGCCAGTGCTACTGCATTTACGATACATAATTTATTAACCTTACCCTATCAAATACAGTGCTCAGGTGCAAATCAACTTTTCACCTTATCCTACCTTTGGTCATAACTACCTAGAGTTCAGAACAATAAACAGATAAAATAGTTTCTTAAGGCATTTCACAAATGTAGATAATTTATTTACTTGAAGGTCAAGGCAAGATAAGGAAACATCTCAGAGAGAAAGATAAATAAATACCTAACCTTCTAAGAGTATGATTGGCACGATAAGATCTCTAAGATATATTCAGAAAAAGAGAATTAACTGGTTATGGTCACATATTAATTAGATAAAATAAAATCCTTAAGATAACTTTAAAGAAAAATGATAAACACTAAACATGTATGATTTAACCTAAAAATTAAGATAAGATGATGTAATACGAAACAAAATTTTTTTAAAAGAACGTAAAACCTAATTTTGGTTCGGAGGCCTATCATCAAGGCACACCATCCCTTCCTATAAATGTAATAACAAAAATGAGGACTCCAGAGGGAGTAGTGATCCCATAGGAACTTAAAATTGGGTTTTTTACTCATGTTCTTCAAAAGAAGTTCTGTGAAGTGGCGCTCGTTCATATGAATGCATGAGGGACCAACTAGAGAGGAAATGCAATCTCTGCATGCTGGCGTCGATTAATAGAATCGGCAAATAGGCCAAATCAATTAACAAGTTCACCGTTGACGGCTATAACATACATCAGCAGAATACCATGGCGATATACAGCTAGATGGAGGTTCTCCCATGCGTATGGCCTAATGTTGTGAAGTAACAACCTTCTAACTATGCAGCGACTGAAAGTAAATGAAAAGTAGAAAATAAGGAAAATGTAAAAGAGGGAGGTTTGAAGCTACACAACAACTCAGGTAGAAGAGAGAATAGGAAGGGCCCACATTGAGTAATAGCGTTAGAAAAAATGGTGGATAGCGAAGTACTACTTGACCAGCCAAAGTGTAGTCAGTAGCTCATAGTGGGAGAACGATTGTCATCAGAGGAAAAATTAAGGTTTAAAACGGAGATGGAGGAATAAGAGAAAGTAGAGTTTTAGGAGAAGAAGAGAGAGTAAAGATTATCCCTATTAAGACAGATTGATGTAAATGACCACTTGCAATATTAATGATAAGATAAAACACAAACCACTACGTAGATACTTAAAAATAACTAGGCTCCAAATGAGACCCAGACAAATCGTCTTCCTAAGGAGCGCATCTACTGCGATAAATCAAATAAACGTAACGTAATCAAGTTAAATATAACCCACACAACAATTTCAAAGATATAATTGCCATGGACACAGCAGTAATTGTACGATAGACAGTTAATTGAAGATAAAAATAGGAAATTTCAATACAGCAAGACATACGGAATAATATTTGAAACGACAAGGCAATAGTCCCTCACCAACACGTTTAGGAAAAACAAAAAAAACTGCATTAGCAGTCTTATAATATAAAATGATTGATAATGGGAATTAAAAATAATGATGGAAATATATGCATATGAAAACACATCGAATAGAAATTTCTTGTATTTGTAACTGTGGAAACTGACTTTTACTACCGAGACATAGGTTGCGTTCCTATATGTAGCCCAGGGTAAAGCATTAATCGGACATCAGCTAGCACCAGTCCTAATGATTTGCTGGGTTTTAAAATCAAAAACTGCATATGGTGTAAACAAGGTTTAGAATATTTGTAGACTAAAGGATTAATAGTCATTTATATATACGATAGTATCAGTTAAAGGTTAAAGCTAAATTTACATAAAAATAAACGATATGTGAGCTGGATAATTAGATAATATTACAGGATAAAATTTTCCATGAATACTAATGAAGAAGAAGCATATTTACGTAATTAAAGATAAGATAACAAGTAAAAATTTGACATTAATCGTTAAGGTAAAATTTGCAATTAAAATCGTTTGATTCCTGAGTTAATAATGGTACCAGGTGGTATAATTTACATAAGATATCATTAGAACTGGTAATTGTGCCAAACAAATAGTTTGATTTTATTTTTAGTTTGTAAAGTAATTTAAAAGAAGTAGAGGTTGACCTAGTTCAGACTATTGCATGCAGATAGTGAAAGATGCAGACTGTGGAAATTTCAGGGAAATGTGTAGGTTAGCTCAGAGTAAGAAACAATGAAAGTACGCATCTAATCAGTTCCAGGACTGAAAATCTAATGATGATGATGAAAGTAATTTTTAAGGTTATGTTAATTTAGCAATATAAACAAAATTAAATGTATTATTTCAGTTTAAAACAACATTATATAGAAAAACCGATTCATACTAGGAAAAATATCGTTAGGCTTTTGCCAAGTCACTCAGTAAAAATTGAAGATAAAGCATGAAGAATTTAGACATGCCTGCATAAGCAGGATATTAGACTGTTACTGAGATCTCACTAATCCACTAAAAGGAAAAGTAATTTTTATATAAAGTTATGTACACACTAAATACATTGATATTTGTAAAAAGTTATGAAATTCAATTAAAAAATCTATTTCATAATTAAGAAAGACTTTATAAAAACACGGAATTTAAAGTTTGTTATTCCTATTTTTAAGAGAAACTGGACGCATACGATATGCTAAACAGAAAGAGTTGGGTAGGCTGTTAAAACAAAAGTGCAGAACAAATTACTTAACAAAGGGGTAGATAAATTATAATTTTTATTTACAAGATGCTCAAGTTTACATAAATTTAGGTTGTTGTTTTTTGTATTAAATTTTTTTTCAAGGAAAATAGAAATTTAGGTCATACGGCATTCTAGCAGTAATTAAATAATATGGTTTATATTTTAGATATTATAAGTTAATCCGAAACAAAGATTTTTGAGTAATTTATGTAACCAAAACTCCTTCATATAACGGAAAAGATACACCGAAACTCACCACAACACACCTATTTAGATATCTTTTATAATTACTCACTGAACACAATAAAATACGTTTAATATTAACTGGAATATGTAATTCATGTTTTTATAACACCAAATGTAAATTAATTTAGACCATGAAATGACATATTGGCCATATTTAATATTATGTTTACAGTGCTGCCAACTGTGGAATCGCAAGTTACTAAAAATATTACCGGGGATAAAATTTTAAAATCGTCAATTAATGGTTTTTATCGAATTTTTAGAATGTTTTCAGGTTCGAACATACAGATTTTTTAAGTTTTCCAGTCAGATATTAAAAACATGCCAACCTGTAATTAAATAGATATAAGCTAGTAAAATCAAACGTGACAAAGCTAACTCCTTGGGTGTTTAACCACTCAAATTTATAAAAGACGGCCCCATATTGCTAGGCGCTACTGAAACGAATTTAAACGTATTGCAACATTCTGAAATGTTGATTTTTACTACATAAAATGCTACATGCAATAATAAAAAATTTACATGGGATTAAATTCCTGGGGGCAGTGAATGCTTCCACTTACCCTGTGGTGCCATGATCCCAATGCGGCATTTTCAATATCTTAGGGTGGGTTGCATTCAGATGTCTCTTGGTTTGTTTGGCTGTAGCTCTCTTTGACAAAGCGCGAATATGTTGTGTAACGATTGAGGAAAGCAACGAAGGAAATGGACCACTTCACCGAACTGTCAGAGCACTCAAAACACGTTCACACTCGAGGAAGGCAGATAGTCAAGTTCCTCTGCGTCAAAATATCTGCTCCCACGACATCTCTCCTCTCTAAGAGGTTATAGTTCTCTGATGCACATTAGTAGGCACAGTTGCGTGTCAAGCATGAGAACCACAATCCCAGCATTTTACCAAACCACAAATGATAAGTCAATATTTGGACTTACGTGAGAACCAAATCTTTGTGTGGTTTTCATGTAACGTTTACATTAAAAATAATGATACTGGGAATTTTCCTGTGAGGAGTTTAAAAATCTCATGAACCTATCTAATACAATAAACTATAAAGCTTTTCAAAAAAAAGCACAATTCCGTATGGGACACTTTTTGTACCACTTTTTCAAATTCTTCAGATAAGCGTTTTGATGTTTATTTTTAGAATATCATTATCTGTTAAAGTTATCCATTTTATTATTTCGTAGTTTGTAATGTCTCCAACTTTTTTGTTTGTTAGTTCTGCATTTTTTGAATTATATGCTAATGTTGGTGTGCATACTAAAAACCGTAGTGATCTACTTTGCATATGTCTTAATACCACAAGTAACCTCCATGTAACACACCTCTTATATAACACGAGAATTGGAGAAATCTCTCCTACAGCATGATATCCTAGAACGAGGGTTCACTTTAACACAGTGGTTTGATAAATTCGCATAAAATGTAGCGTTTATAATAGGAAATGCTGTACAATGCTTAACATTTTTACAGTATGGAATACTGTACAAAAGCTTTTAAGTAACTCATTGCCGTTTGAGCATGTTTGTCATTAGACTTTATTTGAATTTGAAATTCATATTCTTTGGAAGTAGTAGTACATTTTGAAACTTTGTTTTTACTACATTATATGTAGTATTACTTTAATTTTTGACACACTAACCTTTTTTTGCACTAGTTCTTTGTTTTGAATTTGCATAAAGTGGTCATTTTAGGAATGTAATAACCATATTATATGGGGGTTACCTGTACGTAGTTTTAAAGTTTTTGCTCACAATTAAATATTCAGAAAATAATTTTTTAGGTATCAGGATTATGTGCAGCTGTTCAAGATGCAAGTATTTTAGTACAAAGATCTGCATTGGATCTCTTAATGGTATGTTTTCCAATGCATAATACACAGCTACTGTATGCAGATATGGTGAGACTTGTTACAGCTGGCCTGGCAACAATTCTTCGAAGGGATATGTCGCTAAATAGGTAATTATTTTGTATATATTGATATCTGGTATGAATTGAGTTTATTGTGGAAAGTGCAGTTGTATTTATTTTTAAGCCCTCTAGAGTTTTTATAAAAAATTGTGAAATTATTGTTTTCTGTTTAATGGTGCACCATGTGACCTCCCATTATTACTTACAATTCATAAATTGCCTATGTTTCAACCATGAAATTCTTTATCTAAGTAACCATCGTTGTTTATTAAGTTGAAACCATGTGGGGTGGAATGTTTTTTAATGCGTTTGATCGGGCCGGTTTTTGGTTTGGACATAGCAGTCATGCAAATGATGCTAGAAGCGTAGCGTGATACTTCTGTACCAATAGGAATGTGTTTCTAAGAGCATGGTCAAAGACTTTTAACGAAAGTTGGAAATTGTGTTTTCTCTCCAACAAGAACAACTCTTTGAAGGGATATGCTGTTAAATAGATGAGTATTTTGTACATATTGATATCTGGTATGAATTGAGTTTATTGTGGAAAGTGCAGTGGTATTTATTTTTAAGCCCTGTAGAGCTTATATAAAAAATTGTGAATTTGTTGTTTTTCTGTTTAATGGTGCACCATGTGACCTCTGATTATTACTTACCACTCGTGTAAATTGCGTATATTTATTATTTGCCATTTCAAACCAGGAAATTCGTTATCTAAGTAACCCTCATCATTTTTTAAATTAAAACCATGTGGAGTGGAGAGTTGATTTTTGTGCTGTCTGTTAACCCCATTTTTAGTTTGAACATAGCAGACATGCAAATGATGCTAGAAGCTAGCGTGATGCTTCTGTATCAATAGGAGTGCATTTCTAAGAGCATGGCCTGAATTTTTTTAATGATAGTTGAAACTCATGTGTTATTTCTCCAAGAGTTTTGGGTTTAATGTCACAAAGTGTAGGCGCTTACTCCTTACTGTTCCTATAGTGCATTTTATCTTTTTTCTTTGTGAAATAGATTGATTAAAAAAGAAAAATCAACTGTTAACTTCAATCTGAGGGAAGACAGTATGTGCAACACAAAATAATTCTAATACTATACCCTGCCATGAATTGCTCTAATATTGATGGATCGACAGTTACATAAATTAAACAAGGAGTAGCTTTTTTGTGTAAAATAGAATGACCTTTCATATTTTTTATTTATTTTCAACCATAGTTCAACAGAGAAAAGGTTGTTTTTTAATTTAATGCAGAAACAGGCTGTAACTGGTGCCCTCTATGAACAGTGTCAAATAAATTAAACAAGGAGTAGCTTTTTTTGTAAAATAGAATGACCTTCCATATTTTTTATTTATTTTCAACCCTAGTTCAACAGACATAAGGTTGTCTTTTAATTTAATGCAGAAACGGGCTGTAACTAGCGCCCTCTATGAACAGTGTCAAAGTAAGCGTTAAGTTCTTAATTCTCATGCCAAGAAACATAAAGGTACAACTTGTTGAATGAATCCTATCAAAAATTTCAAAATAATTTAGAAATTTCAAAATAAATTTTCGCCTTTGAACATCCCATATTAAACCAGCTAAATTAATATAATGCAAGTTGGGCTAAATCTGTATAATGATTAGCACATGTGGGTCGTCAATCCCTTTCAAGTGGTCCAGAAAAAATAATTGGTTGTTTAACCATCACATATAAAATCCATATTTTGTAGGTGCATTCCCTTATGTTTCAGCAGTTCAAAACTAATTTTTTGGAATTTTTATTGTGTCTGGGTAAAAAATTGCAGCCATTTATGTTTTAGTTTGTACGTTGTTTATTGGGTTTGCCGGCATTTACACTTTTCTAAATTAATCAGCACATGCTTTTGTTTATGTAATTTTTATAGCCAAACTTACTAAGCACGATTGATTAAAATTTATTTTCATAGGATAATTTATCAAAGAAATAGTGGTTTCTAGCATCGATCTTTTGTATGCTTTTATATTTAAGATCATAGTTACGTTATATAAAATATCTCTTTAAAACTTACATACTCTTAAAAATTGATTTTCTGACTTTTTGTAATTTTTCAGGTGCAATATATCTGTTGGGGAACCAATTAAAAATCTGAAAATTGCACACAATAAAGCTTTCGATGTATTAAGCTTTGGTGTAAATTTGAACTCAAAATGAGTTATAAAAAATTATGAATTTGAACAAAAGTGCTAATTTTCACTTCCAGGAGAAGTGGGTATAAGGAACTATTCTACTACTTGTCAGACAATTTTCAATTAAGAAAACCGCATTTCTAAAAAAAGTGTAATACCTTATTATAAATGAGCATGTATTTTAGTTATTTGTTGGTAAAATGGTACTACTTAGTCACTATTCTCTTCAGGTAGATTTTGGATTTTCCAAGCTCACTGCTATATTCCCCCTGGTCACTAATACTTGTCACTTTACTCTGTGCTCTTGATGTGTACAGTGTACAGTGTTCTATGGCAATATAGAATATAAACAATGGGTGACACAAGACTGAACTGAAGTGATGACAATCGTAAAACCACAAGAAGAATTTTTCGAAATATTAATTGTTAAACATGTGAAATTTGATTGTGAAATCACAAGGAAAATTTATGAAAAGCAAAAATTAATCTTGTCAGTTGATGAATGCATTGTTCGGGCCGACTCTTCAGAAAATGATCCATTTGTGGGACAAGACAAAGCACAAGAACACCACTGGATGAACAAGCATGTTTCCATTTGTGTTTTATTATAAAGATCAAGAGAAAGAAAAGAACCATAGCTTTTTGTGTTTTAAGTGATCATCGAACATAATACCACAGCAGTCTATGCATTTCAACTTCACTTAACAAATTACGTTAAAGAGTACCATCCTTCTATAAAAAAAAATGAATCTATTTCTCTGATGGGTCTGCAAGCCAATATAAAAATACAAAGATTTTTCCATCATGTCATGGGAAAATTGGCTGTGATAGCATAGGGGTATTACAAAGCGATCAGTGATAAATGCTAATTTACAGCAGCCTTTTAATGATCAAGTTTTGACACCATAGGAAATGTTTCAATTTTGCAAAGAAATTATTAAAGAAAATACATATGTTTTTGTAAAAACTGAGGAAATTCAATAACTCTGTTTCAATATCCTAGCCTAGAAGAATGATACCACACTTGTCAGAAAATTAAAGGCATTGAATCATTTCTTTGTTTTATATCACAATCTGAAAGTGTGCTAAAATGTCAATACACATAACCAACATCTGATAGTGAACTTTATCAAGTAGCAAAGGTTGTGCCATTGACACTTCAAAATAAATACACAATTGCATGTATTTATGATAGCTTGTAGCAGATCGCAAAAGGAACAACATAAATGATTGAAACAAAAATGTGCATGTTATATTTTATCGTTCAGCAGGACCAAGAACTTTATTCGAAAAAATTGAAAAGGACCCAGTTTGGATGCCAATCAAAAATATAATGAAGAAGTTGACTCCCCTAGAATAACCAGTGATTGGGTGCACTTTTACCAACACACCCAAACTTTGTTTTTTTTCAATTATACTTTTGAAGATTTTGTATTTCATTGAGTGGTATTTAAATTTATTATGTAATATTGAAAGCAGATGTATCACACATAATTTAATGCATACCCTAAATAGTTATAATGTATTTATTAGATTATATCGTGAATGAACAATTTAATTCTTTTACAAACAGAAAATTATTTATTATTACAAAATAGTGAACACAAGAATATTATTTACATAAAAGTTAAACACACAACTATCGTATGTTACATTAGCATTTTTTCAGAATTTTTGTTGATCAATAATGTCGAAAATGGATTTGTGTTGATGCTTGCTAAACTCGAATTCTTTGTTAATATTTCATTCATTGTAACTGATGATGTTGATGGTTCTCATTTGGGTTGCAGTGTCTCAAGCCAGATATGATTCTGGAATGATGTTCATTATTCAAATTTAAATATGGTGTTAAAAAGCTAGTGGATGTGTGGCCGGTTACTTTAATAATTTCTTGCAAATTCGAGCCCGACTTACACAAATTGGTGACTGTTGAAGAGCAATTTGAATGGTTTGTAAACTTTTTTTTGTTATGTATCAAGACTAATGCTTGCTGCTCCTACAAGAATTCACTTGCTAAGTACATTTAAGCCAGTAGGACAATTTTTATACCAAAAAGAATTTTTCCCGTGTTTATTTGGTTTGTTTTAATGTGGTTCGAATGTTTCCAGATCATTTTATTAAACAATCTAACATGACACATATTTTCATTTTCTAGGTTAGGAATTTGTGCCACTTGCTCGTACACAAGCTTTTGCTTCCCCCTTGAAAATATGGGATGATTATACGTCCAGTCTCAGAACCATCGTTGTTTGTTTCTTTATTAAAATAGTCGATCAAACAAACCGCAGTTTTGTTTCTGCATCATGCTAATTCGGTTGAAGCAATTGGAAAAAAAAATTCTGCAATCCGTCTGGAGTATTTTTGTGATAATGCATTGCAAACTTTCAATTTCTCTAACTGTTAAGGGTTCGGCACTTACTTTGCGTTTTTCTCATAATTTTTGTTAAAGTTTTCTTTTCGTGTTTTTAGTATTTCTCGACTTTTCAAAAACATCGGTAAATGGATTTATTTTACTGTTGAACTCTTTGAAATACTTTTCTTGTAGAAACTTAGCACTCGCTTTCCATATCAGCTTAATCATTATGTACAGTTTTTCTGCCACATATTGAATAAGTCTTGCATGATCTGGGCCAGTTGTTCTTCTGTGCTGTTCTCAGACAAAATATAATTCAGAGTCGTAGAATTCAGTAAATTGTGCCCAAATATACTTTTCAGATCTCACAGTATTAGCCGGCTTATGGTTTTATATGTTTTTTCAATATTTTGTATGAAAGAATCACCGAAATGTGTCATTTTTTCACTAAGTGAACACAAAAATATTATCTGCTGTGGAAATTAAATACACTGACATTTCAGTTGACAGAATGCTACACTAGATTTATGGAGTACCACACACGATTATCACTTATTAGTCAAGTTCGCGTTCCGATTATCATTTATTAGGCGATTGTTAGGATAGAGCAAAAACAGTAATCAAAATAATGATCTTGTTTGATATGTTCCAATAATTGAATTATTATACTTTTATGCTCACTTTTACCAGATGTGTAAATTAGCATTTTTTGTTCGATTTTTTAAATTTATTTTGCATTGGATCTTAAAGTTGAAATTTATTCCAACAGTTGATACCATAGTGACCTTCACTGTATGTAATTTTTAGATTTTAATCTAGTCCCCCAACAGCGATATTGTAGCCGAAAGATTTGAAAAAGTCAAAAAATCAACTCTTGAGAATGTTAATTTTTAAAGAGTAAGCTTCTCACCGTTGTTATTTTATATAAAGTAACTATGCTCTTATATATAACTGCACAGAAAAAGTTGTTCCTTCTTTAAGAAATTACCTTACAAAAATTGAATTTTGATCAATCTCGTTCAATGACTTTGGCTACAAAGACTACATAAATAAAAACATAATAGTCGTATAAATAGGGCTTTGATTTTTAGACCTGAATGTACTAAATACAACGCACATTATTTGAAAATATCTTAGGTAACCCAGTGCTGGATAATTTAGAAAACCGTAAATGCCCGCAAATGCAAAAAATAGCATGTGGTCCAAAACAAAAGTCGCTGCCATTTTTTTGTAGGATAAAATTTAGAAAATTTATTTTTGAATAGCCAAAACATAAGGGAAAGTACCTACAAAATATGAAATTTTTTCTGTGACAGTGTGGCAATCAGTTGTGGACCACCTGATATTGTCCTATGTATTATTTATCAGTTGAAAAGTTATGAAGGTCATATTTGCATTGAAAGTGTAACGTCATTTACAACAGAAAGATGATTAGTGTATATAATACTTTTGAAAATAGGAGGTTCCAATGCTTATGCTTTAATATTCGCGTGATGTACGTGGTAGAGTGAACGTGTTGTTAAACACCGCTCCGTTATCTATTAAACCTAGTATTGAATATAAGTTATATTAATTTTATTAAACAACTGTTAAATTAATTTCGGTTATCGTATTAATTAGTGCTTGCAAGATGCCATTTACGAGAGAACAGGTAAATGATATTGTTGCTATAATTAAACAATCCATTAGTGACCTAATAAATGATGAAAGATTTCTTGCTCAAGTGACTGATAAGGTCACAACAAATTTCTGAATCGATTGACAGGAAATTTCAGGAACATAAGAAATTTATTAATGAACTACAACAAGAAAACATCGCTTTAAAAGAGAAAGTAAACGACCTGGAAAGTTATAATCGTAGAAGTTGTGTTAGGATCTTTGGAATTACGGAGAAAAAAGATGAAGTTCTGGAAAATGTGGTGTTGCAGCTGTTTAATGATAAAATGGGCCTGCAGATATCGGCGGCGGAGATCGAGCGATGTCATCGTTTAGGAAGGTTAGAATCTGGAAAAAAACGTAGCATAATAATCAAATTTCTAAGTTACAAAAGTAAACAAATGGTTTTTAATAATAAAAAACTACTAAAAGGTACTGAAATCTCCATCACTGAGGATCTAACCAAACCCAGGTATATGTTGTTTAAGGAAGCCCAGAAAAAGCTAGGTAGGAATAAAGTTTGGACTTATGATGGTAGAATATATACATTCAAAGAAAACAAAAGATTCTGTATTGCTAGCCATATGGATTTATAATGTTATTGTCGTAATCTAATGAAGATTGTGCGGTTAATGGTCTCTCAAATATGTATGTTTGATTTAATTTTCAAAGTTATTATGTTAAATATGTGAAACCTAATACAATTTGAATTACAACTTGTAAATAGGAATGATGGTTAGTAACTAACTTATAGTGAATTTGCCAATCCAAACTTGTGTATTTAAGTTTATGTTCTTTCTCCCAGTATTAGTCCAAATATTATACAACAGGTTAGGAGCAGGTGTAATGACGATCACATATCTATCTCTATTTTCTCTTTCTTGTTTAAAATATACATTTCAAAAATATCGAACTTAATCACATAGTTACAGATGCAAAATTTTAGTATAGCACACCTTAATATTAGATCACTGTTACTACATTTTAATGAGTTTAGAGATTGTGTATTACTTAATAATTATGATATAGTAGGTGTATCAGAAACTTGGTTGAACGACTGTATAGCATCAGATACAATATCAATTAATGGATACTCACTTATAAGAAGGGACAGAGTTAAACGCGGAGGTGGTTTAGCAATTTATGTGAAATCGTATATTAATTATGTAATATGGTCTTCAAGTGCAGATATTGAGCAGCTCTGGATTAAATTTAAACTAAACCAACAGGCAATTGCTTTTGGCACTATGTACAATCCACACTTAGCTAATTACAAACACTTCTTTGATAGCCTTGAAAATTCGATCATAGACATCAGCATGCAAGTTGACTCTATTTACTGCGTTGGTGATACTAATGTTGATTTGTTTCGTATGGATACAGTTGAAGCCAAATATGTTTGTAGTGCCTTAGAAACTTTTGGGTTAAAACAAATTATAAATCAACCTACTAGATATACAGATAAGAGCTTAACCTTAATAGATTATATTCTATGTAGTAAGCCTGAAGAGGTTAGTTCAGCTGGAGTTATACCTTTTTTTGGCTCAGATCATGAATTAGTTTTTTGTACCTTGAATTTTCCGCAAACAAGAGTCAATAAACCCACATATAAAACGTACAGAGATTTCAAAAATTTTAGTTACTCTGATTTTAAGTAACACTTACAATCTATCCCATGGCTAGTAATTTATGACTTAAACAATATCAACAGCAAAGTTGATTTCCTAACTAATAGTATACTGATTCTTCTAAATATGCATGCCCCATTTGTGAAACGTAAAATTACTAGATGCTATTCACCGTGGCTTACTGCAGATCTGCGGCAGATGATGAAAATTCGAGATCTAGCACTTGCTCGGTTTAAAAAAGACAAAGGAAAAAATTCATGGGACAATTACAAGCAGCTTAGAAATTTAGTGAATATTGCAATAAGGAAGCAGAAAAAAAATTACTTGGAACAAAAGCTTACAAATGCTAGCAACAAATGTTTTTGGTCTGAAATAAAAAGTAACATATTTAATACTAGTAAATTGCAGAACTTACCTGATTATCTCAATGATGTTGAAGCAATAAATAATCATTTCTTAGATTCAATACCTAATACAAGCCCAAATAGTGAAGTTTTTAAATATTATAAAAACAATTTTCATCCTAAAGCAGCATCATCTTTTAATTTTCAAACCGTCACAGAGAATGACATATTTCGCGTAATAGAAAGCATAAAGAGTACTTCAACAGGTTTGGATGGGATAAATATACTAACGATCAAACTCTGCATTCCCTTTCTTCTTCCATACATAACCCACATAATAAACCAGTGTATTCTAAAATCAATTGTTCCGGAAAAATGGAAAATAGCTTACGTTACGCCTATACCAAAAAATTCCAGTCCCAAAACTTTGTCAGATTTAAGGCCAATAAGCATTCTTCCCACGTTTTCAAAAATTTTAGAAAAAGTCCTAGATATACAACTTTGTGAATATTTACAGGCTAATAATATACTATCACTTATGCAGTCAGGTTTTAGGCCAAATCACAGTTGTACAACAGCAATGTTAAACATTACTGATGATATAATTCGGGCTTGCGATAATAAAAAAATAACGTGTCTAGTTCTACTAGACTTCAGTAAAGCGTTTGACAGCGTAGATCATGTAATTCTTGTTGCTATTATGCACTGTATTGGCTTGCTTCCTGAGAGCTGTAATTTGATCAAAAACTATCTGAGCTTTAGAAAGCAGGCTGTTAGAGTCGAAGGGCAACGTCCGTTTTCGAATGTTAGCCTCTGGTGTACCGCAAGGTTCCATTTTGGGACCTTTGCTGTTCATATTGTATACTCACTGTGTTGAATATTCTCTTCTTTCATCTCAATTGCACATGTATGCTGATGATACTGTAATATATATTTGTTGATGAAATAAAACAAGCTGCTGCCGCTATAAACTTGGATTTAATGCATATAGTGAAATATTGTAACGATCATTGTTTAAAACTCAATTCAAGTAAATCTGCGTTTGTTATATTTGGTAATGCAAGTGATAGACGTTTTGCCTCAAAAAATTTAGACCTATTTATTGAAGGAGAGTTGTTGCCAAAAATAGATACTGTTAAACTATTGGGATTAACCATTGACTCGAATTTAAGATTTACTCAGTATATAACTAGTCGTTTAAAGGTGGCGTATGGCAACTTGAAAGTTTTGTTTAATAATCGTGATATACTAAGTGCATCGACAAAAACAATTCTATGCAAGTCATTGGTTTTATCGTGTGTAGATTATGCTGATGTAGTATATGGTCTGTGCTTAACATCTGTTGATATTAATAGAATTCAGAAATTGCGAAACTCCTGTATTAGGTTGATTTATAGCTTGAGAAAGTATGATCGAATTAGTTGTAAAAGAGCTGAATCTAAGTGGCTAACCATGTCTGCAAGACGAAACCTGCATGCTGCATCTCTATTTCATTCAATCATAATCAATAAGGCTCCAGAATATCTGTATGATAAGATTACCTTCGAACAGACGCTTCATAATATCAATATTCGACATAAGGAACGTTGACACCTCCATTTCACCATACTGAGCTATTTAAACGTCAGATATCGTACAATATAACAAAATTGTATAATTCAATAGTGGATGAAATTAAATCGGTAGGCATTATAAGATTTAAAAAATTACTGTATCAAAAGCTTCTTTGAGAGGCATCTTTTGCTTTTATAGTTTGCACTGTAACTCTATAAGCTATTACTTATATGAAATGTGTTTTTTGTATTAATTTAAATTTTTTTCCTTTTCTTTTTTTGTATACATTATTTTTGGTTTTTTGTTTCTTGTTTTAAGTTTTACAATTGCGAATGTGGGTTAAGTGGAAGAACATCTAGTAGTTTTGCTACTAAGATGAACTTCGCCCATTGTTCCTTAAATTTATTTCTTATTCATAATTTGCTTTAGTTTATATATATATATATATATATATATATATATATATATATATATATACTGTACAAATCAATTTAAGGCAATAAAGACCTTTAATAATACTAATAATAATAATAATAATAATAATAATAATAATAATATACCGATATATTAATTTTTAGCAATTAAATCATCTGTTTAACCACATAAATAATTAAACGGCGGAGCACATAACATCGCTCAATTCTATTTGCTAACTTATTCCAATATTTTAGGTATTTTAGTATTTTATAACAAATTGGAGGTATTGTATACTGGAAACAGAATTTTGATTGTATAATAGTACACAAGTTTTAAACATTTGTGAAATGAAATTTAGCAAAAAGATCTTAAAATTTCTTGACTTGTAGCCACATTGTAAATCTTTACTTATTTGTGTACCAGAATTGAATAAGTGTACACATGGATAGTTTCTATTCATTATCAACATAACTACATAAAATTTATGTATTATACTAGCGTGTATTTTATGTAATTCAATAATAATTTTAAATTGTAGAATTGCTCATGAATTCAGATTGTCGTAATAGTTATCGATGTTAGCATTTTTGAATTACTTTATTGTTTTCTGCATATTTTTTTTTTAAATTTATAGACAGGAAACACAAAAATAATGCGGTATTCAAAGAATACAAGTTTCAGTTTTGGAGTTTGAGCACGTACTGCCTATTTTCTGTAGATTTGTAATGCTTGAACAGAAAATAGTCCTAGTATTTCTTATGTTTTAAGGAATTAATGAATTCTAGAATTTAAACTATGTTTATTATTTGTGACCTCTGATATATGGCCTCATTATTGCACGTTTGTTTTAGGCGACTGTATTCATGGCTATTAGGAGCTGAAGTAAATGTAAATTTATTACACTCTGAACACCCATTAATAAAGAAAATAAACGAGTTTCCAGAATCACATGGACATTCAGAAGCTTATTTTGAATTATATTCAAATGACATACTAGCTGAAGCAATTCGAGTGACATTGACTCAAAGCAGTACTGAAATTCCAATTGATATCAAACCATATCGTTTATTAATATCTTTATTTGACAAGCCCCAAATTGGACCTGTAATTTTAGATAATATTTTATATGATGTTTTTAGAGCACTATATTTAGCTTGCTTATATCAACAACGACATAAAGATAATTCTGCACGGTGTGTGTCCTTTAATGGTGATGTAAAAAGTTTAAAGGGTTGTGATGATAAGTTAACTAAACAGTTTATAAGTAATAATTGCCAAGAACTAGTTAAAAATGCTAATTTATTATTTAACACATTTGAAACGTATTATATTTGGTCATATTTAGGAAAATTATATGAGGATTCCATTGATGATGTAAGAAATAAAAAGAAAATTTCTCGAGATCGATGTCAAGTAACTGAAATTGGTTCTGGACATCCAAATTTATTAGAAATATGTATTTTGACTGAATTTTTACTAGATATACATATTGAATTGTATACAGACAGTGCTTCAGAGATACTTCCTAATTTATTTATGAAAATTGTGAAAACGGCTCATGACAATTTACAGATTTTAAATAAACACGAGATAACGCAAACTTTATTGCTCTGCACAAAAATTTTAACTAAAATTCAACCTATTACGATTAAGCAACCAGTTAAAACAACAGAGTTAACTGTTACAAGTGAACAAATGGAATCTGAGGAAAGGTTTAATAAAAGTGAAGTTGTAAAAACAGAAACTTCTAGTGTTGAGGTATTTGAAAGTAATCCAGAAATTAAAATGGGACTTGAAAAAAGCAAATCTGATTCTAAAATTAATGAAAATTTAAACAAAAATGAACTGTGTATTGATGAGGCAAGCAGAGAACGATCAAATAGCAATCAGATGCTGAAGAAACACAAGAATAGTCCAAAAATTGATAAAAAAACAAAAAATAAAAAATCAAAATCTAGTTCAAAATTGTACGATCTTAAGAAAGATGAGCAAGCTGAAGTTAGTCTTGATAATATAAGTTTAGAAAAAATTGAAGACACTGTTCCAGAAGTAGCTGTTAGTAAGACAAAAATTGAAAATAAATATATTTATAAATGTCTAAAATTGTATAAACAGTTTTATGTTAATTTTTTGCAAATTAAAATATTACCGGGTATTAATACAGATGAATTTTTTACTGTTTTAATGCAAGATAAAGAAGAGCGTACACGAATATTAGAAAATTTATTAAAGAAGTGCTTAATGACAGATGATTTGTTAGTAATTGATAAAGAAAGATTGACTAAAGAATATAATTATTTGAAAATGTTGAATACAACTAAAGATAATAACACCTGCGAGTTTAGAAAAGCAATGTCTTTGGCTTCGAACATTTTATTAGAATTTTCTGCATTTCCTAATTTAATACAAGAAGAAAATACTGAAGAAGCAGTACCATCTTGGTTACAAACACTTATTGTATGTGCATGTTGTTCTGAAAAATCCACTAAAGCTGTACAAATAGTTGCAATGAATACACTTACTGAATTATTTAGCTTAGCAAAAAGTCAATGTCCACAAACCAGTGACATGGTGAATACAAATGTCAGAATGGGAATTTTAGAGTATGTGCATTTAAATTTTATAGAAGATTCAACACACATTGTTGAGGTGAGTCTATAATCAATTTAGGTGGTTGATAATATTTTTATTATTTTAGATAATATCTCATATTCTGTGGGAATTACTTGGAGTCCTACATAATCAAGACCAAATTATGCTTTGTGTAACACTTTTGTACCAGATCCACAACATATTTGATACCAAATTTTTTGTTGAAGATGTGATTGGAGCATATCTAGTTAATGATGCCCTTAGTGTTGAATTTTTTAAGAGGTTTACATTACTTTGGCATTTAGGGCGAGAATTGGGCATTAAGATACCTGCAAATCAAAGTAGTACTCGGAATTTTGACAGGTATGTAGTACAGTTGGATATATTTCACTTAAATTATGATATACATCTCTGAAAAAATGTGATTTTTATTTTCTTTTTGTCTAGCACCTGGCTCTACTAACTTACTAATTTAAGAAAGTGTACAATTTAGCAATGTGCTATATACTGAATTTCTAATGGAAATCACTACGCAGCATAATGCAAAATTGCTGTTATACATACGGCACAAAATTTATCGGAACTAAATTATTACGAGAAGGGATTTCAAAATTTGTTTTCTTACCAAAAATCTACCGTCTAGTTTGAAAATGCTTAGTCTAAATCCAGTTCTTATCATATTACATGTCTGTTAAATTCGGCAGGTTCACATCTTGTCCTCTACTTAATTTATGCCAATTTCTGCTTTCACGTGTCCACCAAATTCTCTTTATAATTTCAACAATGGATTCCTATCAAAGGTAGTTAGTCTAACTATATTCTCTTCCTAAAAAACTTCTTAACTTAATTAATATAACTTTTACAGTGTTTTTAATCCACAAGATTTGCGATAAGTTCAACCTCAACAATCACTCTTCCAGCATAATTGTCATTCATATCAAATTTAAATATGGTTCTACATCAGAGATTAACTTTACTACTCTTGAAAAAATCATGTCATGACAGTAGTAAACATAAACATAAGCGAAAATTATAATTATATAACAGCTTTTGCAATAATTAACTTATAGTAAGAATATTTAAACCTGAAGATATTTCGCCAACAAATCTGACTTGACAATCAAGGAACTATTAACCAATGGAATGTTAGATTACTTAAAAAGTAAATTAGACGAATGAAAACTTTAAAGAATTGATCTAAATATTAGTTATTTATATATTAAAAGCCAAGAGTGATACATTATTGCTCGAAAATGAAAGTTACCATGCGACACGGAGCAGCGCAGCAGAGTGCAGTATTCACTTGAGAGCAATAATGTCAATTTTTGTTCGAAATGTATACAACATTTTTTTTACAATCGCTTAGTAAAGTAGAATTTTATTTAATCATTGACTTTATTAATATATATTGAACAGTGACATATATTTAAGAAGTCAAAAATTTGACAATTATCAAATTAAAAAGGAACCTTATATTTATAGGTTGCCATAGACGACGACCAAGAGAAACAGTAAATTTAAAAAGTAAACTATTTTTTAGACTTGTATCATTCCAAAAACGTATTGTATTGCCTCTCATAGAATCATTTTGATTTTTCAGGCAATAAATTTAGTGTTACAGCTTCTGCACTATTTCTAATTTTAGGCAGTGAATTAGGGATATTATCATTGTCGCTACTTTCCATGCTATTGTTTTATTTAACGTTGATATTAATATTCTGATTAGGTATATACAAATTATAAGATGAATTTTGGAATTTTGTTAGATTTGACAATTATTAAATTTGAAAGGACATTTATTTACTGGTTGGTATAGACGATGCGCTTTTTTTGGTTTATATTGCTCGCCGAGCATAAAGTGATATGTCCTGAATAAATGTCAACTTTTCGTGGTCAATGTTGAGCGAAAAAACCTTTTTTCTTTAGTGATTGTTGAAAAAGAAATGTTTGTTGAAAAATTATCATTACATATTGTTTAAATAGAAATCTTGTTATGGGTGAAAGAAGCATTAAATTATTAAATTTGGAACTGCTCAAAAGGAACAGGAATCCTGTAACAAAATAAGGATGCACTGGCTAATTACAGTGATATGCAGTGGGTGGCTATAGAAACAAATGGAAAAATATAGAATAAAATCAAACAATAAAAAATTTACTTAGGTGCAATTTCAAGCTACGTTACCAATAACAATTTGTTACGTTTATTTTTCAATATAAATTAAATACCCTTTTTTTTGCCTGGTTAAGTCATTACCCACTTGGATAAATTCCATTTCTATTCTTAAATTCTTCAACAATACCCTATATAGTGTACCTGTTCAGAATAAGTCTGCTTTAACATAATTTTAACTCAAATCCATTTTGCTTTTAAAACGAAAATTTATTCGATAAACTAAACAGTCAATACCTTGTTTTAGGTATCCGTTAATTTGTTAAACATTCCAATAACGTATAATTGCTTTCTCATGTGTTTCCAATCTAAAGACTTGTCGAAATAATGTATTCTACTATTATTTGATAGCGTGTTTTCCAGTTTGCTAATCGCGCTTTGATAATGCGAGGATTGCAGTTCGAACTCGTGTTATTTGAACCAATTTTTAATTTGATTCTGCAGCTTGTGCGGCGAAATATTTTCTACATCACTTGTCCCAGTATATCAAGAGCGATGCACGTTTTTTTGTTCGACAAGTAGGAGGTATCTTGCGTGTATCGGTGAGTTTTTCCGCACTTACCCATCCTAATTAGACTCTCTTTTAGCTATTAGCTGGAGGCCAAATTGGTTCTTTATTTATGTAAGCCCAACTGTTCTTTGCCACAGATCAACTGCTGTTGCCTGTAGATCTTTAGTGCCGTTATGGTAACAGTGTAAATAGATCCCGATAACCATGGCGATGTAGTGCTGATTCACTCTCGATGGCGTGCAAGCTGAGTATCCCGACACATACAGGTATACAACTTGTTTTCTTTTGTGTAAATCAAGGATTTCCTACTTTAAATAAATATTATTATTATTCCTTATCAGTGTTTGGTGTAGTTACGTGATAAGAAACGTGACACTGTAGGACTATTGTTTGTTGCTGCGAATTGATATTATCGCTCAACAGGTGTGATATACCATTGTTAAAAATGTTTGACAAAAGTTCCCAAACGCTTATTCTTTTCTACTGATTAGTTTATTTTACAAACGATATTATCTACAATTTAAAAGAATGTTTGCAAAACTTTCACACGTTAATTCTTTTCTGCTGATTAGTTTATTTTACAAAAGGTATTATGTGTAATTTTAAAAACGTTTGACAAAAACTCTCACATGTTTATTTTCTACTGATTAGGTTTATTTTGTGTTAAATATGAGATGCGCACTTCGTATTTAAAGTACTAAATTGTTCGTATCACATAATTGTTTGCTTTGAAATAGTAACGCTTAATTTATTTCTTTTGCTTGTTTGTACAGAATTTTTTATTTATTTTTATTGTTAATAGATAATTGTGGGTGACGTGCTTTTGTTTTTTTTTTGGTATGTAGGTGATTCCCTACACTCTCCGTGTTTGGTAGTTACCCTGGTATTTACGTTTCTTCCTGCAACGTCTAGGTACGTAGCAAATTACCTTGAAGGATTTTCAATTTCTGTCAAGCATTTGGCAGTACATAATTTAATCACTTTTGGTTGGTCACACCATTAAATTACATCGTTCACTTTGTCATGACTTCCAATGTCTAAGCTTCTTAAATCTAATAAAGCAAATAATATAACCTTTTAAATATGTGTTAATTTAATTAAGACCTATCCATTTCACCAGTTTGATTCTACAATAGACAGGGTTACTCAAGTTTCCACCAACTGGTATGGACTAACCAGTCCAATCTTTAAATATTGGTCTTGACATCCGTGAATTCACCATGTTAAACACCAAATTGCTACTACGAGCCAGTGGGGTTCTACGATTTCCCATTATTTGAATAACTTTTCACACATATGTAAGTAATAATTAAACATATATGTGTAAGAGATAAATCTCATTAATCCATCGTAATTACTAATTCATGGAATTGATATTTATTTCTTTTACTGGATAAATCAATTGAACAATTAAATTACAAAGAATTTTGTCAAACCTATTTACATTCGACACAACCTGATAATATTTGAATGACACACACTATCAGTTTGTTTATATGTTAAGGAGTATGCATATTCTGTTTTAAAAACAATGAATTTGTAAAAGAATCATATGTGCACATTTTAAGCCTGGATAATTCACACCTGTATAAAGGAGAATGCACTGTATACTAGGTAAGTAGGAGATGGTGTATGCATGTGCATGTATGGGGTGTATGCATGGATGCTCATGTCAGAGTTTATACATGCACTCGGAGGCACGTTTCAAAAACTTTTTGACTAGTTTGTGGAATATTATTTGTCTTGTTTTCTAATGAACAGTCAAAGTTCTCTGTGCCGGCTTATAAAATCTGTATATGATTTTCTTCTGTAGTGGACTTTTTTTTTTGTAAATTTGTTTGCAAAATTTTACTATTTTTTAATGCAATCATAAAATCGTTCAGTAAAACACAATCTATTTTGATTAAAAATCATTACAGCACTTTAGAATGTTGTATATTCGTTTCTCATTATTAATCTAATCTTAAGTCATTTTGACTTGTAAATTTTACAATCATAATTTTTCACGTTTTGAAATTTTTGAGTTAAGGTATTTGATTACTTTTCTTTACTCTAAATTTGTCAATTTCTGTTTTTGATTTTTATGAATTATTTATTTTTGCTTTTAATAAAAATATTGTAAAGTAGTCAAAATGTGTATGGAGAATTAGAATTTTTGTGCTGCTCTGTCTAAAAATGAAACCTATACTTATTTTTAACATCGTAAAGAATAGTTTCCTAGAAAATTATTCCTTAAAAATCAAATCTAAAAACAATTTTGGATTTTGATAGAATTTTAATAATTGTGGAATATAAATCAAATTTGAACATTGCAGTATTATTTTTGAAGTTGATAATAAAAAAGAGTTTTTAGTTTCTTAGAATTTTTGGGATATATAGTATTATTGATGTTTATTAAGAAGCAATGCATCTGAGCTACACTTTTTTCAGCGCATTGAAAGCAATTTCTGTTTAACTAGAAAAAAAAATTAAGCATATATTTTCAATTACTGAATAAATATTGAATTAACAGATGCTGAAAATAAATATGTATTGATTTTTGTTTTATTGCAGATCTTTATTAAAAATTTTGGATAACCTTCAAACTCATACTAAAACAAATATTAGGCTCCTTTCAGAAGCTTTTTTAACACACAGTCTATTGCGAAATGACATTGCAAGAATTATGAATCCTTTATTTACAATTTTATTAACTCCTAGTACGGCTAGAATTTCCGTTCGTCATATAAACATTGACAATGCCGATTTGCAAAATGAAATTTATGCCCAAGACATTCAATTGTTGGATGACTCAAAATCTAAAATATATGCAATTAGCAATGTGAATGGAAATGTTATGTATCATTTAACTGATGATGCGATCTCAAAACCCTCAAAACGCAAAAGTTTCCTATTTTCAAAAGCACCTAAAAAATCAGCAAGTGTTATAAACATGGCAACTAGTATAACGGATAATGCCAATATTGTAACTAAGAAGAACAAACATTTTAAGGAAGTTTCTCCTAATGTTGAGGTTTCTGGCAAGAGCAATGTGAAGTTATTCATAAATCCTTTAAGTTCGAAAGAATTATACCCAAATGGTTTAACTGGTTCATATACAAAATTGGAAAACACTGATATGTTTAATTATTTTCCAGGTAAGATTATAGTTAGTAACTTAATGTAGCAAATGTCATTGTTTTGATACATAATTTCAATTTGAAATACAATCTTGTTTGTATTTTGTAGCAAATTGGTTTGTTTTTCACCAAGGAAAGCCTACTAATGTTACAGAAACTGTTTGTAACATACAAAAGAGTGGCATATATTAATGTAGCTCATTCTACTTATAGTACTTACATTGCACTATTTATAGGATTATAGTAGTTTTGAAAAGTTAACTACAAAATAATATTGCAGTGAAGAAACAAACATTTATAAAACACAAATTTTAGTCATTTAAGTGAATTGTATAGGAAGGACACTGTTCATTTGTTTCTTTTTATTACTTTTCAAATAAATAATTGATTATAGTTAAAATGGAACACCTCGAAAACAATTATTTAGAATAGCAAGTTTAGAAAAACAATTTAAAAAATTTTCTCACGGAGTATCGGAAGAATAGTTATTTGAAACCAATCTTTAAAACAGGTATGACGAGCAGGTAACAAATTATACAACTTCCTAAATTAATAGATTACTTTGTTAATAAAAAATTAACTTGGTAATGTAGAAATGTAATCATTGAAGAGCAACATAATTTTTCATAACGCAACTCTACTTCTACAAATCTTTTTGTACACACACTTGTTTATGGTTTTGGAGAATTGAGTACAAGTTGACTCCATATATACAGACTTTGCTAAGGCCTTTGATAAGGTTAACCACTCAATATTATTGGTTAAATTGAAAGCGCTACAATTGCGAGGCAATATTTTGAAATGGATAAATAGTTATCGTACTGGAAGGACTCAATATGTGAAATGCTGTAATTCAAATTCCATTTCGATAATAGTTACCTCGGGGGTGCTGCAGGGTTCTCATATTGACCCTCTATTATTCAAGCTATTAGTTTGTTATGTTAACTTTTTGAAATGGAGTGACTGCATTGGTTTTCAACTACCGTAATTAAACGCCTCCTAAAAACGCTAATCTAAACTCTTTTTATGTTATTCTCAAATTATACAAGCTTAACAAGTTCAATAAATATGTATTAAACCATCCTGTATAAAAATTCCCTTAGTGTAGAAGTGTATGGAATATATCCTTCAACGCATTTATAAATTTTTTGAAATAATGCTATCGTTAAGCCACTTCTAAAAGGCTAGTAACTTTGCTAAATTTATCGAAACAAGCAAGCATTTGCTTCTCAACACTTTTAAAAGTTATTCCTTGAAATACGCTTGTTATTTCCAATTCTACGAAACATGTTCGAAACAACTGCTTTGTATAAAAGTTTCGTTATACTTGCAGGCGTCGAGCTCGCTCAAGTTTTATGGGTAATAAAATCGAGCTTCTAATTAATTCATTCTTGGTATCCCCATAGCATGGATCGATAATAATGTAGACCTCTATTGTTTGTGTGTCAGGCAACCTTGGCAGTATACAAGGTTTCATACTCGCTTGGATGTTTTAAATTATACTTTGCTTTCCCATGCGAACGAAATTCAATGGAATTAATTATCGTATTTTGCCTTCTTTATTGCTTGCGTTCGCAGAATATTTTACACCGATGTCGGTGGGAATGGTTCTTCGTTACCTAACTCTGTCGTTCTCAAAGTTGTATAAATACAAGTCGAACTTTTGAAAGGCTCTCTTACTTATTCGGCTCGTCTCTTATGCATCCGATTCTAATTCTATACAACTTTCTGTGAGCATTGTAAAGTGCTATTTTAAAATGCGTTTTGTACATAGTGTACTAGTATAGTTAAGTTGGTTGATTCGGTACCCAGCCGTAGAGGAGTGCAGCCTGCACTTTCGAATTTTTGAAAATAGTGAAAGCTTGGTTGAAGATACAGTGTATTTTTCTGTTTGCTTTACGTGTGTTGCTGTTTTGGAAAATAGACATTTTTTGGTTGATTTAACAATAAATTGCAGACTGCACGTTATCAATTGCTCAATCACTATGCACAAACGAAACCCTTCTTTTACTCATTCTGATTTATAGTGTTTTATGATTAATAGAGCTATACTTTTATTTGCTCTGGTTGCAGTCTACAATTGTCTACCCTGTTGTATAAAATTTTCATATGCTTTGCTGTTATATTATTCTGCCAATTGTTTTGTCAGTTTCAATATTTTAAAGCAAATGTTGTTATTCTGTTTAAATAATTAATAAAAACTTGGTTTTAGTAGTTATTATCATTAATTTGATGATAATGTGGAATTTTAGGTAATTCTGTTCACGTGTGTGTTATCTATTGTCAAGTTTGGAAATAGTTGAGGTGAACACTGTATTTCTGTGGCTCCTTTTGTAGATATTTTACAATATTTCACTATTTGGTTTGATTGCTATCCTATTATTGTTGGTGGGTTAGTAATCAATTTCGCTTTATGCGGATAGAATTAGCTACTGCTCAAAAGTAAGGAGCACATATTTCTGTAAATGGTTACAAACATCTTTATTTTATTTCAATATTAATCCCGGGATTACTTGTAAGTTTTCTACCTAAAAGTAGCCTTGTGCACTTGTTACAGGGATTTAGTTGGGTTTAATTGTACCTAAACCAATCAAACGTAACCTTACCTAACTTAATCTGATCTAATTTGATGTAATTTAATATTATTGCTGGTTGGTTATGCATGGATTGATTCAGTCCTGATTTCGTTCAACTTTAATCTACGACAGATATACTTTAATTACTACAACCTCGTTGCTTGAAAATCTGCGTACTGTGATCTGGATAATAATGATGTCCTAGATATGAGCTTCAATGATTTGGATATGTATGCACTGGTTGAAGTAATTTGCAGTATAAAGGTCGTATGATATTGTTTATTAATGTCTGCATATGTGAATTAGTACTAAAAATGTTTATTATTATTGGTATTATTATTGTTTATTAACGGTATGCAACAAAGTTACAGTTACCATAAACAAATGCATACAAAAATATGTCTTAACTAATTAGATTTACAAGAGAATACTACATATTGGAAAACAAATGACTTTTAACTGAATTTCTGAAGGAGTATAGTGTTTCAAGAAAAAAGTCGGTTTCACTCAAAAAGTTGGCATTTTTACAACATCTTTCTAAAGGTCTTTGCATTCCATAATTGGTATTACTAAACTCTGAGAGACTTCTATTCATAAATCCAAGAAGCTTGAATGCTTTATGCGTTAAAAATTGAAGATGGTCAGAAAAATTTAGCTTATGATCAAGGAGTATGTAGTAGGAGTATGTAGTATGTAGTCACACATTGTAAAATTTCGGAGTTATGTAATTAAACAAATCAGGATCTCTGATTCTATAATAGCGCATCACTTTACATTTACTAATATTTTGGGATAGTCCATTTGACTTACACCATAAGATGAGTCGATTAATATCATCTTGAATAAGTGTGCAGTCACTCACAAATGTTACCATCTTAAATATTTTTAAATCATCTGCATAAAGCAGGAATTTACAATGATGAAAACAACAAGCAATGTCATTAATGAAGCAATTAAACAATGCAGTCGAGAGATGACCACCCTGAGGTACTCCAGAAGATACATTAATTTTCGAATAAAGTGCATTGTTTATTTTAACAAATTGCTTTCTCTGAAAGAGATGACTATCTAACCAGGCAAGCAACTTTGAACACCCAATTTCAGTTTGAATAATAAAATTTTTACTATAAGTGAGTCAAATGCCTTAAAAAAATCAGTGTAAATCACATCAACTTGGTACCGCTTTTCCATGGCATCAAAAACAAATTCTTCGAAGACCAAAAGATTTGTAACTGTCGACCTGCCTGGAAAAAATTTGTTGTTCAGGAATAATTTTATTAAGAACAAGAGAAATCTGAGAACTAACAATAATACCAAAATTTTTTGCGAAAACTGATATTATCGAAATAGGTTGATAGTTTTCCACTTTCTCTCTATCGTCATTTTTAAAGATTGGTATAACATAACTATGTTTCCACTTCTCCGGAAAGACCCCATCAAATAATGATTTCACAAAAATTTTATGCAGTACTGTAGATAACACAAATCTACACTGAAAAACAAAGTATGGAGATATTTCATCAGGCCCATGCCCTGAACGTAATTTAAGTTTAGTTATTTGCAATAGAATCTCAGTAGGTGAAAAATAACAATTGTTAATGGATATAGCATTGTTAATGACTATGTTAGGAACAGTGGTGCCAGATGAGTTATAAACTGAACCAAAATGATCCACAAATTGATTGACAATTTGTGTAGGATTATCAGATATTGCATCTTTAAAAGAGATGGTATTGGGTAATAAGTAATTATTTCTATTAGAATTGATGAAATTCCAGATAGTGTTTTTACAATTCACTGAGCTTTGTAGGTCTAGTAAATACTTTTGATGAGTAGTTTTGTATAGAAACTTGCAATTCCTACGTAAGTTTGAAAATACTATATAGTCCTCAATCTGTTTTGACTGCTTAAAAGTTTTGTGAGCGCGTTTTTTGTGCATAATTGTTTGTTTTGATTTAGAAGTGAACCATTTCAGAAATTTAACATTCTTTCTTCTGGATCTAGGTACAAATTAATCGATGCAAGCATGCAGATAATTATAGAAAACATTTACAATATGGTTAATATCATTACTAAACAGTAAAGCCAGTTAATATTTCCAAGATATTCGTTAATTAATTGATAATTAGCGGATTTAAAATCTCTAAAGTAGAAATCATATTGTAATTTGTCAAAATCCTTTGATACAGAAAAGTTTGTTTCCTGTTGAAAATACAAGATTTATATCGCACCCATTTTACATTTTTGGTAATTGAAATTCTAAATGCATATCAATATGAGTTTACTTTAATAGTGTAAATCCCTACACGGGTGTATCGCTTGTCTGAAATTATTTGGATGCCTTATGACGTTCAGTAGTATCTAATAAATTATTGCGACTTTTGTGTCGCTATTTAAAACCATCACTCTATTTACATGGTAACTGCATCTAAGAGTGCTTAGTGCATTTTAAATCATTCATATAGAGTTGCAGAACATAGTTGATTAATTTACTAGTGCCACTTAACTGACTTAAATTCAATTATTGCATTATAACAATCTTTCTGTATATTAATGTAATGAGATTTTGTACAAAATAGACTGAATAGAATCGGTGTACATAGTTGTTTCCATAGATTATAGTTGTTTTATTGTTTGATTAATTACAGATTTAGAGTGTTACTTTGTGGTTGTTCAGAGTTCGTGGAACAGTTCTCTAGGTCACTAGTACTCCATTGTCATAGCATCTATTTATTTAGTAGCTCTACCAAGGCCCACATATATCATTAATCGGTTGAACCCTACCCCGATCATCGAAACGAGTCCTTTCCCTGAACTACCCCGGAGCTTGCATTAGAGCACTTTTTACTGTTTCTTTTTCTATGTAAATTAATGTTAACGTTAACAACTTGCTAGTTAATACTTGATTACGCTTGATTACGCTATTATTAGAATAATGAAATTAGCTAACACTTACAAACCTGTGTTAGAATTGTTTGATTTATCAATTCAATCTTTTAAACATTGTTACGTTCAATTTTACATGTCTAAATATTTGTGTTCGATTTACGACCTTTTCAAATATTCCCACACTTCCACGTCGATATTTTGTGTAACTACATGTTATAGGAGACGCGCATGATCACGTATTATAATTTAATAACTCGATTTGTTCTCATTAAACTCATTCTAATACAATTGAAATAAGTGCTTATTCAACATCTTGTAGAATGTTATTAGTATATTTAGTTTAAGTGAAAGTACCTCAATCCATCTATTGTTTGATATAACAGTGCAGAGGTATTCGGTTATCAAGAATCTTTGCTTTCTGGAAGAATATACTCGCTTTATTAAAAGTAATACCACAAGTTTGTGTAGAATAAATTTTCTACATATGCATTTCAAATACTTTAGGAGTGTTCTTTGACATGTGGTATCCTAATATTTTAATCGATTACCATATCGTTTCCTAAACTGGGTTCACTTCTATTCTGCAATTCGTCCTAAGATGTATTGTTTGCGTTCCTTATGCTGTTAATTTGAGAGCGATGCATGCGTCCTTGGATAAGCTTATATCTTCCGTGCATTGGTACGTTTCTTACATAGTTATTAATGGCTAAAACGAATTTTGTTTTAGCTCTTTTGCATAGGCCCGCTGTTTCAGTTCTGGTTGCAGCATTAATGATACTGGCTACAGTGATGACGATTCCTCAGTGAGTGAGATCAGATATTTTACTGTTTCACCTCAGCTGATTTAGATACATGAAGGAATGTTACCTTGTTTTTTATATCAAGGAATTTATTATTTATCAGCGTTTGACGTTGATACATAACCTATGCACCACAAAGAAACTCCAGTCACATTATTCTGTTGGGCGGAGCAAGTATACAAAAACCCACTTTGAAACTAGCTTCACTAGCTTTTGTTACTTTAAATTGCTTATTAAAAATTGCTCTAAATGTACTGTATTTAACTGGAAAATGTTTGTTTAAAGGAAATCATAAGTATTACTTTTTTTTGTTTACTACTGATCCATTTTACATCAATTATTAAAAATTGACCATAGAATGTAATTCTTTTTTTAAATTGAAATTTGTTGTGTTTATTATCCATAACAATTGTATGGTGATATTTTTCTTTGTCTATGTGAACCATCCCACTCTCCGCTTTTGTAGTTAGTATGGTACATCTAAGTTTCTTTTATCGTTTTATACGTTATTGTAATTTCTGCGGGTCTTTACTTTACTTTCCTTTTGGTTTCTGCCTGACCCGTGCGTTTTACTATAACAACATCCACTAAAATGTGTATACAATAATATTTAGCTAGGATATGTTGTTAGTCTTAGTTTTATATGAGGTTTCACATTTTTTAAATGGCTTTTGAAAACGGCTTTGCCATAAATAAATAAATAAATTATATATTAACATTCCAAAGTAAGTTTTATGTTGATGTTGTAGATAAAATGATCAAACACTATTATACAAAGTTGGATCAAACCATATTGAAACACGGGAACTATTTTTTATATAAGAAGTAAGTTCGTGGGAAATATATGCGATATATTAAATACGGTAGTTTCTTAAAACGTTACAGATTAATACTACTAGTTGTATTTCGAGGTAGCTATTGCCAACAACAAAATTTTACTTTTGCTTTGTTCAGTAGCATTAATTGTTTATGTTGGTTGGTCCCTTATTTTATATGATTATTTTCGAACATTTGACTATTTTAATTTTAGTACATATTAAAATAAGACAGGGTAGTTTCCACTAAATCACTATTTTAATTTATGATTCAAATTTATTACTTTTAGACTAGCCTTTCAAGTCTAATATTACATAGCTAGTAACTTGTTATTTTTGTAGGTTCAGAACAGTCTTCCAGTGAAAATCTATCTGACACAACTAGTGAATCTTTATCTAAAAATTTTTTATATTCAGACACAAACTTGGCTAGTCAAAACATGGAAAATGATTCAGGTTTTGATTCTCAAAAGAGTATTGTGCATGAATTAAGTTCTAGTACAGAAAAACGTACACTGCTCGATCGTTTGGAACCTATTTCGGATGGAATAACAGACAAAGTGGAAAAAAATGTTTATAAAATTCCAAAATCACATAGTTTTGATGAAAAAGACAATATGGGTGACATTGAAAATGCTTTAGTTCATAGCTGGTCCTATGGTTTCTCTGATTCCGAAAAGGGTGATAGTGAATTAGAAATAAGTACACCTGCAGAAGAATTTTTTAAAGGCAGTAGTTTTGATATTGTTACTGATATACTAAATGAAATTCTCGACTCAGTTTCTGGTGATGATACATTGAAGAAAAATTCAAGTAAGGATTTTGTTTTGTGAATTTATACTCTTAATTTTACTTTTAGATTCTCTATTCAAACAAAATGGCAAAAATGTTGTTTATCCTATTCATTATCACATGTGCCTCTACTATAATGTATATGACTCAGATTTAATTTTATATGCATTGCAGACTCTTCGGAATGGACTTCTATCAAATCCTCAACTATTTGTACAGTGTTTTGCAACTACTGGTTTAAAAAATTTAAAAAGCAATGAAATTTTGCATTTATTAGCAAGACATCGTAAATCAATGATGGGTGCAGGATTTTTTGGTGAACTTACCAGTGAACATGTCAATTGCTATCGTGGATACATGTTCCTAGACACTGTTATATTAATGTGCTTAAATTATGTAAAAACGTTTTATCCAAATTTAGACAATAGACTCTTAACTAAAGATGAAATTGATAAAAATTTAAAAATACAGTTGGTTAGTCTTGAAATCTTGGACATTATTATTAGAAGCATTGTTAATATTGTTAAAGAAAATTCAAAGGGGTTTTCTAGTTATATTGCTGATATGTTAGTTAAATGCAAGTTGCAGAAGGTTTTATTACACTGTTTGTTAATGTCAGTGCGAAATTTTGATGACGAAATGACACTTGCAGAGAAAATTTTATTATATAATAATTTTCAGCTATATAATTCCCATAAACGCGTATCTGAACATGTGGAGGCTTTCCAAATTCAATTATTAAGGTAAGTTTTGTGTTTATGTATGATGATTGTCTAAATTATATATTGTATGAAACATTTTAATTGTATACATACTTTGTTTTTTAAATTTGGTTGAACAAGGAAAAAGAAAGAAATACAACACATTTAAAATAAATTATAGATGCATGTACATGTGGGTGAGTTGGTGTAGAGACAGACAAGCATATGTTTGCGTTAATTTTGTTGTCAGTGAGTTTGGATGCAAAATTTATTGGTGTGGAGAATTGTGCCTAAAGTGTGGTTTAATAGTATGTCACTATGGGATTTTACTCTTTTTTTGTAGAGCAACCATACTAGGTTTACAGAGTTTAGGATATGTATGGTTATTCCCATTGTATTTTTAACACGTTTGAGATGGTGTTTTTTATTTACTAGTGTGCTGCATCTTTAAAATCAATTTTACTTAGTTTAATATGAGTTAAGGTGTTTTAGAATTATTGTGTTTAATACCTCTTTAATGCATCGTTTTTAGTTTGTTTTTTATAAACGATTTTAGAATTTTGTGATTGGTAATCATATTATTTTGAATATTTATGGCCTGTCATGTGGGTTCGGATAATCTATTGTTATTTTTCCGTGTTTTTCATTTATATTTATACATATCTGAATTTTACTTTGGTGATCATTTTTGTTGCAAACAATTTCTAGTATTATTTGTTTTTTTTTGTGATTGTGCAGAGGCATGTTTCCAAATTCTATTTTACTGTTATCAAGATAGGATATTTCTCATTATACGAAAACTTTGAATTATTAAGCCTGTCTCTTATTCTAAGCACAATAGCATATAAACCTTCAGCTTTAATAAAGAGTTTTTCTTGGTACAAGACATTTATTTTCTAATAAGGTTTTTGCTTCATTTGAGAATGATTTTAATTGCAAAAGACAGGCAAGTAGAACGAGAAGTTGTTTTATTTTCATCCAAAGTTAATGCTTTAGTGATTTATTGTTTTTGGATGATCTGCAGTTGTGTGACTTATGGGTTTAAGTGCATTTAGATTGAAATAGTTGTCAAATTTAATAAAGTTTTTAATGCAGGAGATTGCAATCAAACTACATAACTAAGTGGAGTTTTACTCGAAGCAACTTCAGAAAAAGAATTGTTCGTTCCTGTCTTAAAAGTAAGCTGTGTTAAAAACCTTGTCCACCAAAGAGTTGAATTGACCAATTTGCTAGAATAAACGACATACGTAGCTAAATCCGCAGGATTTCACTCGGTAGCAACATGTTCCATAAAGTTGGACAAGTAAACACTTGAAATTAAGAAACTCTGTTAGAAACAAAACAATTCCAAATAGTGTCGTCTGGATATACCTCCTAGTTGAGTTTGTATTTATAAAGTACTGGTTCAGTTTTACGAGTATATGATACAATTTTGAATTTCTGAATGCTTACTATCAGTTTATTAATATTGCATCAATTGTGTAGGGTAGTTATGTCAGACTGAAATGTGGCACAATTGTAGTGATTTGATACAGATGAAAATGTTTTCACAGCATCAGCAAACATTAATACTTGATTGGTAGCTCATCATTATAAAAATAAGAAAGAACAAGGGGCCCATGGTCGTGTCTTTAGGTACTCCTGATGTAGGAACGTATTGGTTTGATTTGTAACCGTTGAATATAACATGGTGGCGAGGAATGTTTTGAAAGCAAGATTCAAACAGCGCAACATTACAATCACTAATGCCAATTTTGTATAGTTTTATAAGTAGGATATGGATTGATTTCAAATATTTTTGTGAAATTAGAAATAATTGAGATGGGTTTATAGTTACAGATATCAGGGATATCTCCGTTCCTTAAAACCAGACCAGCCCACGTTATTTTCCATTGCCAAGGAAATACCCATGTTTTTAATAAAAGCAGATTGACATATTTGTTACAGCAGTCATTGATTCAGTCCAACCGGTCTTATTTTTTAATTTTCTTACAGCTGACAAAATATCAGTTTCATGAATAATTGTGAGATTAATGTTTGTCATGTTACTGTATTGAGGGATCTTCATCAGAGTTGACAAAAATAGGGTTTGGTTGATAGAAGCTATTAAAATATTCGGCATAGGCATCTGCAATAAGTTGCAGGTTGCGATATTCATTAACTCCATACACTACAATTGCTAATGTATGACTTACATTTTTCATATTAATCACAAATTACCAAAGGTGCTTCCGGTCCGTAGCAACGATTTGCTCGGTACTAGAAATTATAAACTTAATTCTTAATCTGTTGTTTTACTGTTTCTCCTATTTGTTTAAACCGATACAATTTTCAATAGACATTGAATTTTTATATTTTCTACGTAGAGTGTTTTTGGTTTTAATGCTTTCAATGATTTCATTCATATACAGTATTAGATATGTATGTACTTTATGCAAAGTGGCAAATGGTGATCGAAGATTGTGTACAGTATTTCATATAAAACTTATTACGCATCTGGTTAACATCTAAGTAATTTTGAAGAAGGGACCAATCTGTTGCTATAAAGTGCCGTACAATTAGCTTTTCGAAAGTAGTATCTACTATTATTTGAATTCATAGGAAAATTAATATGAGTCTTGATATTCATGGAGATAGTTATTAAAATCGGATAATAAACATCTTTAGCTGCTGTAAGTTACTCCTCATCATGACGCAAGCAATATTAGAGAAAATAAAATTCAGTGGTTTACCATGTTGATTCGTCTCATTATATTGCATTAAGTTAAGTTGACTCATGTTATCATCTACTATTAAATTTACAAAACTTGGTAGATTAAAGTCTCTAAGATTATTGCTTTTTTTTGTCATGTAAAAAATTGCATATGAAATATTCAAGTAATGTTTCAAGCATATTTGATGTTGACGTGGGACACATATAGATTACAAAAGCAACTAAAAAAATTGATAATACATTTGCAACCTACTAAGTTTGCTAATTAATATCACCTGTTTTGCTAGTTTCGTTAAATTTAGTCGTTCAATCATTAAAAATAACTTCTAAAAAAAAAATCATTAATTTGTTTTTAAAAGCGAGTACTCCTATGCCGCAAAACATTTCCATATTTTCAAATTGACTATCTTATCTAACAACACTCTGTATTCGTATTAAACTATTTCGCACTTAAGAAATTACTGGATAGCCAATTTCAGCAGTTGCTATGGATAAAATTAATTACTTTTGTTGCCTTTACTAAGAGTTTTGAAAATAACAGCACAGATAATTTAGTTTTCTGAAAAGACTATTTTAGGGACACCATGTATGTAAACGAATGGCGATATTATTTTTGCCATTATCTATCTGATTTTGAAAGCCGTACGTAATTTTTTGATGCCTTCTCTTTGTATCAGTGTTTGATGTAATGTAATCCCGACCTGCGTACCATTTAGCTTCAATTGGTTTCTGTTTCAAACATCTTTAAATGCATTTTGTATTGGAATTAAAAATCACCTTGAATGGCTATGATTTATTTGGTCAAGTTGTTTTACCCAGACAAAATGTTTTAATGTTTGTTATTGGTACCAATATGTGGATTCAATATAATTTTGACTATACCTACATCTTTCAAAGATCTTGTAGCCAGGGAAACACTAGTGCTTTCATCAATGCTAAAAATAATGAAGTTTTTTGTATGTTGCTAACAATAGGCAGTTTTATAGACGATCTCTTCATTAGCATCCAAATTCGTTTTGACCCAACCTTCAGTATTGACAACTTTTATTTTAAGATCGGCTAATTCCACTGTTAGTTTAAGTATCGATTCTTTGAGTTCTTGAATTTCATTTGCTGAGCCTCAACTTTGTTGCTTTGATAAGTAATACAGTGTTCTTTTGTTAACAAATATTGAATCTCGCCATATTGTGTAAGACTGGAACAAGTTGTATGTGCTGGTAATTTGTAATAATCGCACTTTAATTATTTATTTGGGTTTATACATTGATATCGCAAAATAAACTTTTATTGATTAATGGTAGACTAATCTTATAATTATGTGGTCATAAATAAACGATTTCACAAACTAAGAAATATATTGTCTAACTACGAATGCTTTGCATCTTTACTTGACCACATCTAATTGCTATATATGATTACAAATGAGATTAAACGAGTTTTTATTTTTCCAGGTTGATACAATCGCTAATAATTTTGGAATTTCATGTTTATCCTAAAAATGATGTGACTTCAGCCCAAAGTTCAAATCCACCAGCATCCTCTAGTGATAATTTAACTTATACACCAACAATTTTAATTCCTGAACAGCAAATGTTTTTATCTGCTATTATGAGTGCTTTACGACATCACAATATGAAATACTTACATGAAAGTTGGTGTAATATGGTAACTTCTTGTCTTCCATATTTTGGTCAAAATTTAAAACAAATAGCCGTTAGTGTAATACACCAAATTTGTAATAACATAGAGAAAATTGCTGATAATTATAGAAGTTCAGATTTATCCGGCGAACTTTGTGCAGACTATGCTATTATTCAAATAAATTCTTTAACAATTTTATGTCATTATTGCTTATTGGATTCTTCTCAGTTTGCACCACAAAATGTATCTACGCATACATCAGCTGCACCAAATCCCGGCGAAATTTTTAATAATTTAGTCAGTGCCTTTTTTACTCTATATGCCGGAGATTACAATCAAAGCAATAAACAGAACTGTAATTTTTATCAAACAGCTAGAAAAACTATTTTAAGCCACATGCCTCGAATAATATGCAGTATTGGTAAACTTTGGCAGGTTATTGTTAATATTGAAACTGATGTGAACACTATTTTTGGTAATTCAAAAACTATTAAACAACAATTGTTGGAATTTCTAAGCCCAATTTCAATTCATCACAGTTCCAGTTTTTTAGCTGCTATGGCTGTGGCATGGTATGAAAGAAGAAATCCTTTTTCGAGTTCCAAAACAGTATGTATTTATTGCTTATGGAATTTGTTATTTTCAGTCTGCTTTTAGACCTTACCTGAACCTAATACGTCGCAAAGCAATTTAGTTTACTTAATATCTGCTATAAGAGTAATTCCTTTGGACAATCTAGTACAAACTGTTACTGCTGTATTTCGAAATCCACCGCCCACAGAGGGCCTCAGTGCAGATATTTGTATTGATGTTTCGGTCTTGGAATTATTTTATTGGTAAGTATAATTTATTATTATTATTTATTTATTTTGTTTATTAATTATGCATTAAGAAAATGCTTATCTATCTGAATAGGTTAGTCAAATAGTGCTATTCAGTGTTTGCTAATGTTTAAAAAGTATATATTAATGAACGATGTGATTAGAGGTTATCGAGGGGTCATATAGCATCGTCTCGTAAGCATCTGATGCCATAAACCCAAGACATTTTGGAAAAAGTTAAAAAAGCTCAAATTATGTATTATTAATTTGTATGAGAATAATGTATTTGTAAAAACACTCAGTATATGGAGTGTAAATGCATAGGGACCATGATTGAAAGGCTTTTCCTTCTTATTACAAAAGCTTAATGACAACGGAATAACGTTTTATGACAAAAAATTAATGGCATTTCACTATATTCTTCCATAGGAAGACGTTTTTCAAAATTTTCTGTACACTTTTTATCAAAGTACTCAATTGTGTAAATGCATAATTATTATAAAAGATCTTCATTTTAAAGAAATCATGTGTTGTAACATCTCCTTTTAATTTAAATTAAAAGTAGCTAATATAAGGACATGTGGCCCGACCACTTGGCACCGCCCGGCAATGTGGTGCTTATGATTTATAGTCACCGTCAATAAATATGCTGAGGCATCACCAGATTGGAATAGCCCGCCATCTTTTTATCAACACATAGGGATTTTACCGCTTAATTAAATAACTAAGCAAAATTCTATTCAGGAAGTTTTGTAAATCACGATTTTTAGAGTAATTTGATAATAAGTCCGTGTGAGGGGGAGTTAAATTACGTAAGTTAATAGTAATAAATATTTGCATAAATTTATTGCCAACATGTTTAAGTAGGTCAAGTTTAAACGTAGTTTGCAAATAAGGAAGTAATAGTAGGATATTATCTAGGAAACTGGACCTTAGCCCACCAATAAGGCTGCTTTCGGAAGGAAATTGATAGGTTAAGAGTACCCCGAAGTTCTTTATGAACACTTTAAAGCTCCAGAAAGCCTAACAAAGGATCGAAAATTGATAAATACCAGCGTGTATTCAGTTTAGGAGGATTATTATTTTTGAGTCTTAGATAGGGTAGTACGAAACCATTTGCTAGTAATCATTGATTACTATAATATTAGTAAGAAGAAAACAAGCTTTTAACTCGAGGTGAGCCTCGATTAAATACAAAGTGTACTTAATATTTCGTTGACCGCATCGAGAATGATTCATTTCCAATTTTAACCGATTTATCATCCCAAGTGTAACTGATTAAATAAATTGTGGGCACGATTAACGGTCCAGATAAACTGATTTCACTAAATTAGATTGGAGAGTGGGCACGGATTGTAAAACATCCAAGGGCCCCGGTTTTTTCACTTTCAATGTACGAAAGTGAAGGTATTTATAAACTCAACTAAATACCGTTAGCCCGACAAAGCAACCCTGCGGTGCGACTTTAGCAGGTAGTTGATGGTATAGCCACTATTTACGTTTTTAGCATAGAAAGTGAAAGTGTTTCGTGCGAGGACAATAAACTACCCAAATACCGCGAGTATATTACCAACAACGGCGACACACGCCAACCAGGACACTGACCCAAGCTCTGGAATTTGCACCTGATCGTAGAAGAAAGCCTGGTAGAAGAAAGCGGCACATGTAATGTAAATAATTTTAATGTTAAATTGAACCTTAAGGCGATTTATGACATACGTGTCTGTAGTATACAAAATAACTAGGTTAAGAGTTTTTAGTTAGGGAATAAGGTATGCAAAAAAATAGATTCGTGGTGTATTTTGTTTTTACATCCTAGTAAAGAAATTGTTTGTAAAGACTTATTTTTTTATTTAAATAAGGTTGAATACAGTTAAGTAAAAGCTTGTAAGTGGCTCACGAACAAGTACTGGAAGTCAGGGTAAAGCTTTTTTAAAAATTTAAATTCTGAAAAATTTAAGGGGTTAGAAGCATCCCCTACCGTGTTTAATAAGGGTTAATGATTATCTTTTAGAAATACTCTGTTGCAGGATTATCATAAAAGAGAGAGAAATAGGCTCAAGAGCTTATTTTTATATTGAAACTGTAAGTACCCGTTTTAGGTGTTGTATTTGTCACCAATACAAATAAAACCAACCAATAGTAAACGAAGGGAGGCGTTACAGTGTATAATATTTCCTTTTAATAACGAACATATGTTGGTATTTAAATGAAAGTGTCTTCAGTTGTTTTAAAACATGTGGATATTCTAAGAAAAAGTTATGAAGTGTATTTTAATTGAAAAGACTGTATTCTGGAATAATCGAGTACTAAAGTGGAACATAGTGAATGATGAAATACCCTAGAGAATGAGGAACTTCAAATTTGTGGAAGCGATAAGATAAGAAATGTAAACATTCATCCAATTAAGGCGAGTTACAGCAATAAAGTCTTAAATATAGATAAGATCAGTAAATGGCATCAATTATTAAACTTGAGGCTAGCTGGAATGTTAAATCTCGGAATGGTGTGTAACACATCTACGTCTAAAACCAATTGAAAGGTTCTAGATTGTCCACGAAAATTCTAAATGCTTACTTAAGAAGATAAGTCCATTTCTAGGACCAATCCGACCATAGAAACAACAACTATACTTGATGAGAAAATTCTAGAGGCGTGACGTTATCAGAGGTATGTATAAACCCAGCGGAAGGCGAGAATCCAGTCAGTTGCTACTCAAATGTCATTAATCTAATAATACGTAGTATATAGTAGTAAAGGTTTTATACAAGACAGACGATTTGTTGACATAGATGACGTTAGAAATTCGTTGCTACTCTAAAGGAAGTAGATAATGCAATGCTTTTAAAAATTAAAACAACGAATTAAAAATTATGTGAGATAAAGCATATGAAATGGGAATGGTTTGTTACATGTTATATGATGCAATACACAAAATATTTTGAGGTTCTCTAATTATTAACAAGGTTTAGGTATTGTATTCATACGTAAGTATTAATACAATAGTTATCTCTAAACTTAAGCTGTAAAATTGCATTTGTGTGTGTGTGTGTGTGTGTGCCTGCATGCATGTGTGTGTGCATGCGTGCGTGTGTATGTGTGTGTGTGTGTGTGTGTGTGTGTGTACGTAGATTAGTTAGATAATGTGCGTAAAGAAAGATGTTTTGAATGAATAGAGGATTGTTTATTAATATTTTTTGAGACTTCTTTGTTTCATTTCATTTTCATAAAATCCACAGCATATATATGCAGGGTGAGTTTTTAGTGTGGCAACGGTCGATAACTCCGTTATTATAAAAGCTACGTAAACCAAATTTGGAGACATATTAGGCATGCCTAAAGTGCACATTTTAAAAATATTTGGAAGCATACAGGGTGTTTCATAATTCCAGGGCATATTAAACTTATATTTTTTTTAAATGGAACACCCTATATTTTATTACATTTTTGAAAAGCCCAAAAAAAAGCTTTAATTTGATGTCAAATTGTATCTGTCTATTCCTTTTAGTTTTTGAGATATTCAACTGTTTTTAGAAAAAATGACCCCAATTAGATACATTGCCACTGCACTAATACTCAATTTATGTTAATTTTCAAGATGCAGAAAATTTTACCATATACCATAGTATATTTGTAAATATCACTTTTTAAAATTTCGTCACAGTATACAGGGTGTCAGGTTTCGCAAAATGCAATTTTTAAAATTTTTTTTAAATGGCACCCTACCAATTTTATTGCTACAATGGATAGTTCATTAAGTGTCCTTTCATTTTTGTTAAGCATTCCCTATACCTAAATCCATTACTTTCTGAGATATTTTTGATTTTCTTCAAATTTTATGAATGTTTTTAATTTACATAACTAAAAATAACTTACTATTGGAGAATATTATAAAACAATTAATACATATTGATTAACAATCAACTACACTTATTCAATAACAATTTTCACTAAAGATATAACAACCTACAATAATATGCTATCAACAGAATTCTGCCAGATCAACAATATGCATTTTACAGAAAATGTTCAAAGAGGAAATCAGGCAGGCTTTGAAAAAAAAAACGGCGATATCGTAGCAATATATATATATATATATATATATATATATATTATATACATACATTGCTGTGAATTTTTGGGGTACAGCCGCCCTGACCAATAAAGATACAATGGATGCTAGCTTACTTAATAGAAGGTGAGAATTCTTACCTTAATATACCGTTTTTCTTCTTGCTAGCTCAGCGGTAAATATGCTGTGAACGTTGCGAAAATGAAATGAAACAAAGAAATCTAAACATTGCAGTTATAATTTTATGAACAATCCCCAATACATTCTAAAACATTTTTCCTCTACACACATTACCTAAAAAATCTACTTACAGATATAAAGAAATCTTATAAATGCAATTTACAGCTTAAGTTTAGAAAGAAAGATTTTATCACTACTTACGTATTATCACAAATCTTCACCGAATCCTTGTTGATAATTAGAAAACCCCAAAACATGTAAGTCACGAAATTTTCTTTAAAATTTTTATGAATAATTTAAATATTTTTTTATTACCCCGTCTCAGTGTAGCTGATCAGCGACCTTTAGCAGAAATTTTTGTAAGGGTCAAATCGCCTCGAGGTTTGGCCTCCAAATTGCTTAACAAAAACTACCCATTCACAAATAATTTTCTATACACAACAGAAAAGTTATCCTAGCTTAATGTACTTACTAGTACACAAATTATCTTGTTAGGTTTAAAACAAACTTATACAACTTTGGATCTTCAAATTCTTGCTATTATTCATACCTCTATGACCACCTATCTTTGATTATAATTGCTATCTAAAGATTGCTTTTATCATTTAGCATTAACTGCATCTAAAAATTCCCGGTTCTATTTCTTTTAGATTTCCATAATTAATCTTCATACATCAAAGTATCAAGTTTTCATAGATTAAAATAGCTGTTGACCTTGCACCAAGATAACTTATTATTTATATTGGAGCAATAAATTAATCATCGTTGCACTCCATTCAGTAACTATTTATCAGTTATCGAATCTAGAAGTACTTATACTTAAATCTTGAATCAATCGTTCTCCTTAATTTCCGGCTTTTATATTAACACAATCTTAATAAGTCATCTTTTCTCAGATTCAATTACATCCTAGGTGGTGAGTCATGCTCATGAAGTAACAATCAATCACAATTTCATGTGTTGTTATCTTATATTGGCCTGTTACTATAAAACTTATTGCGATCATACTGGTTTCCTATGTTTTATTAATGAATGAATCTGATCGTTGTCTTCTATCTCTCCTTTATGAGCTTCTGTAATATATAGTCATTAAAACTTGTTATCTTATTTGATTTTCTGATGTTATCATGTTCCTTCAATTGACATGCATTCATTCATGGAAGATAATTAGCGGTCCTTTGCTTATTTACAAATGATATGACTTTAAGGAGACTCCCAAAAAGTGGTGTGTTTAAGCGAATAAATGTGGTATTTTTTGTTTTGTATTAAATAACGTAGATTAAAAGATATTCCTAAAGAGGAGGAATGCATTATTGAACTTATATTTTAGAAAAGTACAGATTTTTATATTTTTTCAGCTAGAACTTGTTTTAAATGATATTGAAGTTGTTTAGCATTCCCAAGTGGACGAATCTTTATATCTTAGCCTCGTTTTACGCTCTTTTCAGTCTGCATGAATGCAGTAAAACTAGTTTTTAAGAAATTTTTAAAGAGAATAAATATTTACACACGGATTTTTAAATCAATGAATGTTTTAAGATTGGGCTTCGTTTTTAAATAGTATGTCATAACACTAAGAGCGTGTTATTTTACATGGGATTTCATTTTGTGCTAAAGGAATAATGAACTTACCTTACTAGAATATTATTATACAGGGTAAAATTTAAATATTGGAAAATTTTACTTTTCTCTGCTTTGGGTTGGTGGTACTCAATGACTTCTTATGATCACATCTATATATATATATATATATATATATATATATATATATAATTGATTATAATTATGTTTGTGGGTATTAGGTCTGCTGGGGTAAAAGAAAACTATTTTTTATGGCCTAAATTTTCGCATATATTTAATGCTTTGTCAAAGGCGATAAATTGAGATTAATAAAAATTGCTTCCATAAATAAATTTAAACTAAGTTCCTTTATATAATCTTATAAAATTGAATTGAATAAAAAAATTTTTAAGTATAAATAAAATATTGGCTTGACATAAATAAAATTTAGACCAGGGTAGAAAATTAATTAACGACATCAAATAATTTTAATCACCGTGTATAAGGACGCTTTGGGTAATAATACGCTTCATTTAAAGGCATATTGGATAAATTCGTCATTTACTTCTAAACATAGGGTTTATATTGTTTAGATAATGTTAAACACCGTGTATATTAAAGCAGTGAAAAATAGTACGCTTAATTAAAGGCCTACTGTGTAGATTTAAATCATTCAATTAGAATGTAGGTTTTGTATATAATCATAATCAACGTGTAGAAGGAAGTAATGTAGAATTTCATTAGATAATAAGCATTATTAAAACTATGGAGCATAAAAATTTATTCGTTTTGTTAAAAAAATAAGGGGTTTAGATTATTCACTGGACGCTTTCTATAAAAAGAAGCAGAGTTCAACTTGTATTTAAATTAATCTTTCCAAGTACTTAAGCTATCGAGAAATTATAACGACGTGGGGAAGTCACGCAAAAGCCTTCAGCGTATTAGAACTCAGAACACCTGCAGAAATAATGATGTATATGATAGTCGATAAGCTTTAAGCTATATGAGTGCAAGTAAGAAAGCAAGTTTGTGGTATAAAGACAAGCGAGAGGGAATGCATTGGTAGTTAAATGAGGGGAAATATGTAAAACAAGAGCACAGGTTGTAGATAGAACGAACAGACTAGATTGGCAAGTAAGGTTGAAATAAGATGCAAATATGAGAGGTGGAAGCATAACAATTTTTATATAAAATTAATTAGTTGTTCGCGGACGTGTTACGAGGCGTGTGGAAATTTCATAGATTTCAACTCGGACGAGTGCAAATTTCAGAAGAATCATTGTGCCGAGCCATCGGAAGGGAAAATAGAATGCGAATTTCTGAAAATCGTCCGTCGCGGGACAAATTCGACTTGCAAGCGAGCCATTATATAAACCCGTGCTAATAGGAGTTGAGCTCTCTTTTATTTTTGATTTTATTCGATACTTCAAGCAGAATACATAGGTGATTACGTGCTACGATAAAAGTTATTATGCATTAGTGCACTTAGAGAAGATAGATAAAGGTAATAAAGTCTAGTTATATTTGCGGGTATTACTGTACCAATTATCCAAATTAGTAACGATAAATAAATAAATAGAATTATGCAGTTTTTGTATAGCATGAAAGAATTATGAATTTCATTGCTATTTTTCGGGAGTGTTAGTAATCAAGTGTTATTCGTAAACGTGATTGGATCCACAAAACAAGATTTAGATATACATAAATGAGTTCCTGAGAAGCCCTGAAACCTTTTAGATGAATGGTGGTGTAGAAAAATGTTAAAGGCGGCCAGAACCTAGCTGGAATGGTGGGATGAGCAATGACGATGTACATTGGAGCCACGAGTGCATTAACCTTCAGGTAACTTATGCATTGTTGTTCGATCTTAGATGTTTTGGTGTGTGTTGAATATCTTTATAATTTGTTTGATAAAGATGGACAGTAGTAAATTTGTATAAACAACAAATTTTGAATTTTAAGGTAAAATTTTCTTGTATAAGTAGAAAGGAGTATTTATCGAGTTTATGTTTTGGATTATGATGAAAATTTGGGTCTGTCTTTGAGCTCAATTAGACTAACCTGTTAAATTAACGTAAAGGGGTGGGAGATGCTCCCTTTTATTCAGACTCAGGTCTGCAAATATTGTTTACTTAATTAGTATGCATCCTACAAGGACTCTAATTCTGGATGCAAATTAAAATGATGACAAATTTGAACTTGAAATTTTATGAAGCTGAAATTTATGCTGAAATTTATGCTGAAATTTAATTTTGAAATTTTAATACATTGTCAATATTAATGTAAATAGAGTTAACGTTGATGTTTGTGGTAGGAATGTGTTTTTTTTTTTAATGAATGAGGATGAAAGTTTTAACTAGGTGAGCAGCCGAGGCAGAAGGAAAGAGTCAAGAGGCGATTATCAGAAGAGATTCGACGGACAAGAGAATCACAGCAATTCTTGGATCAGAACGAGGGGCAATTCGATAAGCGGGAAGAGAATCACAGCAATATATATTGCTATGCTCCCTAAATTATTCGCGCCCCATTGTTTGGGCGACCATATTTATATTGCTATGTATAAACAAGAATTGGAATTCTCAATCTCCGACGTTGGGCTGTCTTATTTCTATTGTTATAAACTCCCTCCAGGAACTTAACAGGATTTTATCGTGTCTCGACCTTGTCGACCAATAACAAAATTTGATACGTTACCGCCTTACTTGTTATCAATTTCGTATTTACTTATAGCTCCTCCTTGATTGTTTAAATTATCAAATCACTCCCATTAACTTTATCTTATGACCTCGACTAGCATTTATTTGGAATTATAAATTCAGTTAATTCGATTCTATATAATGAAACAAATATTATGTACAGTTTTTGTAAATTATTTAAAATACACTTTTCAATTAATTAATGTTGTAAATCTCATTTATCAAAATCATATACCTTTTTAATCAAACCCAAAGTCACCAAAAAAAAACCTATTATCTTTATAAAAAAAGAAGTGTGGAACGTTCTAAACCTCTTCTCATATCACACACTTTATACGTATTCAAATCCTTTGTTTTGGTGGACTTCGTCACATTAATATACAGGGTGTCCCAAATTGAGTAGGATAGCATGGGTATCTTTCTTATTATTAATGATAGAGATCTGTTTAAATGAGCAAAGTTGTGTCATTTGGATAGCTTATTTAAATTTCGCATAGATACATTCGAAATTCCAAACGGTTTAGAAATTATTTAAAAAAAACTGAAAACTGCCAATTTCTTCGAAGTCGAATATTTTTGTTATAATAAAAAATACGAAAAAATGTTTCTTATAAAAGTTACTTAGTTCAATTGTGTGCACTTAAAAGTGATATTATAATTAAATTTAAGATGGTGGTTATCGAGATATTAGCATCAACTTTCATATTTTAAATGGACGCCATATTGGATTTTTAGATGGTTAGATAGCATATTTTTTTCTCTTTTCAACCATGTATCACAACATATGTTTAAATGAAAAAATTTACTGAAAAGAATAATTTTAATTTTTTATCAAGTAGGCATCAACACAAATCAGTTTTAAAACAAATTTAAAAAAAACAACATTAGAATAACATTAAACACCAACTAATTCAAATTCAAATTCAAATTTATTTCGTATAGATACAGTGTTCAATTAAAACATAATTACAACCAATCTACAGTATAAGTGTAACATTGATTTATAAATTTGCACCTAGACCCTAATAGGTCTGTATGTGCAACAGTTTTACAATTAAAACTAATGCAGAATCAAAATATCAACATATTATTTAAGAAAACGCAGCCATATTTATTAAAACCATTAAGGCCAAGACGAACTATAATAATTAGTATATAAAAATATAAAAATAAAAATATAGTGCTAGTTTATTCTAAAGGCACCTGCAAATTGAAGTCAATAGAACTCAGAAAACACAGAGAAAGGTTTAATGGCTAGGTACGTTTAAAGATAACTGACAAACCTCAGGTGTTTTTAATATTTTAATCATAAAGCATCTAAACACCTTAAATAATTAGCATATATAAACTCTTTACATTTTACGGAAAATTGCTTATCATTTGTTAAGCTCCTAATGCTATTAGGTAACATATTATAGATTTTTACGCCCAAACTTGTAATGAATAATCTATTTGCTTGCTTTTGGAAAAATTGAACAGAGATACATGCATTTTTAACTATCCTGGTAACATATTTATGGGCAATCAGATTCCTCAATTTCTTATTTCTAAAAATAAACTTACAGGCATTATAAAAATAAAGCATTCTAATATTTAGTATATCTTTAGAATATAGCATATATGTTGGATATAATCTAGGTTTACAGAATATTATTTTAAGGATGTAGTTCTGTATAATATTTAGAGGATGCAATGCATTCTTATGCTAAGCTCCCATATTATGATTCCGAATTGTAATAGTGATTCAACTAGGGCTTTATAAACAAGAATTAGTAATTTAATACTTAGTATTCTTTTAAGTTCATAAAACTTATAGATAAAATGTCTAATTTTAGTTACCAGATTATTAATGTGGGGTGTCCATTTAAGGTGGTTATCCACTAATATACCAAGATATTTGATAGTTTGTACTTCATTTATTGTTTTATTAGAATTTAGGAGATTTATAGTCGAGTAATCAGGTTTACTAGCTTCAGTAAGTGAAAACGCAATATATTTTGTTTTCTCTATATTTAGCGACAATTTGTTATGATCTAGCCAATTTTTTATTTTCTCCATCCCATCCTCAGCTCTATGTTTAACACCAATCCATGTGGGATCACTAAAAATAAGAGCAGTATCGTCCGTGATATGAGATTATATCGCCGTGTATGTTTGCCGAAACAATCATAGAATTAATGTAAACTATAAACAAAAGCGGGCCAAGAACAGTTCCTTGCGGAACACCAATTTGAACATGTTTTCCGACACTGTATTCATTTCCAATTCGAACTTTCTGTATTCTATTAGTAAGATAACTTTCAAACACCTTCAAGGCAACTCCTCTCACTCCATACTGGCTGAGAGCATTTAATAACCCATGGTGAGGTACTGTGTCGAAGGCTTTGCCAGATCTAGAAATATGCCAATACATTTATTTTGATGTTCTAGCTTATCCTTTACTATACTTACTAATTCAAAGATGGCGTCATTAACACTTAAACCTGGTTTAAAACCAAATTGTCGAGAGCTTAATATATTTAACCTTTCAAGATAGTCAAATAACCTCTTAACTAAACATTTTTCAAAGATTTTTGAAAAAACAGTAGTTAAACTGATGGGCCTATAGTTGCTAATGTTAGTAATCTTTCCAGATTTAAATACAGGGACTACTATAGCCAGTTTAAAATCATTGGGTACCTTACCATGTAAAAGTATTAGATTAATTATATGCAACAGAGGATCAATTAAGAATTCATGATACATTTTATCAATTGTACCGAATACCATCATGGCCAGGTGCAGCGTCATTTTTAACGACTTAATGTGACCAATAAGTTCATTTTTTTACTGGGAAAAGAAACATTGAGTCTTTAACGCTAGGATATACATTTTTATATCACTTAGTGGTTCAGATATTCTGGATGCCATATCAGTACCGATATTGGTAAAATAATTATTGCAAAAATTGCAGCATCATGATCAGATGTAAAATGAATTCCATCCTCATCCGTAATAGAAATAGTTGACCTTGTCATAGCTGCAGGACTGGTTACATCTTGTATAATTTTATATAATTTCTTCATATCTCCAGCACTATTATTAATTTGACTAACATAATATAATCTTTTTGCTTCCTTAATAACTTTATTAAGTTGATTTCTATAAACTTTATAATTTTCTAAAAGCCTGGAATTATTTTTATGAGCTACGACCTGCTTCTTCATTTGATCCCTTCTTTTTATTGATACGATAATTGCATAGGATATCCAGGGCTTTAACTTTTTATATTTTACCTTTTAATCTCAGTGATTTGACTACTTTTATATACATTGTTGAAAATGTTGGTAAAAGCTGACCATGCATCACATGGGGAGTTGCTTTCAAAAACAGCTTTCCAATTTACTTGACATATTTGACGAGAAAAACTAGCAATATCTATTTTATGTTTTACTTCAGTGATCAATTTAGGTGAAACAGGATTTTCATTCATAATTTGCAAATATACAGGATAGTGATCAGTTATATTATGATTTATTACTGACAATTTATTTTAAATTGGTTTTTGTTAATATTAGTCTTTACAAAGATATGATCAATACAGCTGCTTGATGTGTTAGTTACTCTAGTACATGTGTTTATATAGGATTTGTAACCCATAGACATTAATATTGATATATAACTATTAGATAAATCTGATATACCGCTAATATCTATATTGAAATCCCCTATAAGGATATTTACATTTTTGTCAGAAGCATTTGTTAAGTAATTTTCTAAATCAATCAAAAAATCATTATCAGAAGTTGAGGGTGACCTATAACATGCCATAATGTTGCATGATACCTTGCCACATTCAAATAGTACTCTGGATATAGTTATCATAGAGAGCGGCAGAACTGTATGCGTTATTTCACAGACAATTTTTCTATTAATCAATAATACTAGTCCATCATTTTTGTTTATGGTGCTGTTATTGTATATTGTACTAAACCCAGGTATTGCAATTTGTTCCAGACTGAAATTTTCTCTGGTTTCACCAAGCACAATAATGTCTACCGACTTCAAGTTACAGGATTCTAAAAAAACTAAGAGCTCATCAAAATGACAGTAAACTCCCCTAATGTTAAGATGAAGTATTTGAAACATAGGTTCTAAGGTTAACATCTTATTTTTAAAATCATCAATGTCATCCACCTGCATAGAAATTGAAATATCAGACTGTATATTCCTGTCTATTTCATCTAATATTGATAACTCTAAATTAGCCATGAAATTTTATAATTATTAATAAGAAGTTTTAAGTGTACTAAAATAAAATTAATTGGATGACTACTCTATTCTGACAGTATAATTAACCAATACAAAAAGATAGTAATATAAAAGTGAACATAAACTTTATATATACATATTACTTACAGGATTACTTACAGGAATAATTAATTCTACTTCTCATTTTCATAATATGGTATTTGTATGTAGGGCACTCACTGCTATTTGCTTCATGATGAATATCGTATTTTAAATTATACTTGGATACTGCATTTACACAGTTGCGGCATTTTTTAAAATCCTTAGGACATTCGTTGAGTTTATGACATTCACCACAGTAAATACACGTTAGTTTGTTCTTACAGTTGGCTACCTTATGACCATAATCACAGCAGTTCATGCATCTGAGAACAGACATGTCTTCAAAGATTGCGCAACGTTCCCACTGTATGTAAACTTTTTTTATGGCCATAAATTTACTAAATAGTTCACCTGAGCACTCGGCAAATATGATGTGCTTTTTGTTATTGATAGATTTAATATAAGTTATGTTAAGATTATCATCAGGGGTTATGAACTCATTTTGATTTCTTATACAATTCATATACTCTTCTCGAGTTAAATTTTCGCTATTATTAACAATTATTTTTACACGAGGCCTTTTTAGTTGAGACAGTCGAACATCATATTTAACTGAAAAGTTTTTAGATTCCACCTCTCTCTTAAGCTTATACTAATAAATCATAGCAATTGTTCAAAATGTTGAACGTTATTATTTAAACACAATCGGCAACATTTTAGAACACTTTTTGTTACGCGTCGTAATGTATTCCCATTAAGACTGTTTGTTGCCTGCATAACCGCTTCCCGTAGTTCATCTACATTATTGTACTGGAAATTACTTCCATATACATTATCTTTTAAAGTGCCCCATAAATAAAAATCCAGGAGTGTTAAGTCTGCTGATCTAGGCGGCCATTTTACAGGTGTGTGGGTCGTGATTACCCTGCCATCAAAACGGTTACTTAAGTAGGTGATAACATCTCTAGCGTTGTGTGGAGGTGCGCCATCTTGTTGATACCAAATTTGATTATTTTGTGCCAAAGGTAGGTCGTCTAATAAATCTTCTAAAGATGTTTGAAGCATTTCCAAATAACGTTGAGAGGTTAAGGTTCCATCGAATATTATAGGACCAAGTAAACGGTTTCCCAATATACCACAAAAAACATTACATCCAAATCGAATTTGATTGCGGCGTGGAACTGTTATGCGTGGGTTTTCCTGTGCCCAATAGTGTTCATTATGACGATTAAATATTCCACAGTTAGAAAAATAAGACTCATCGGTCCACAAAACGCGATTGATAAAATCATCATTCTCCCTAACTTGATTGATAAACCATCTGCAAAATGTTGATCTGCGGAGATAGTCGTTTGGTTGTAAGTTTTGAGCAATGTGAAATCTGTAAGGGTGATATTTATGCTTTTTAAAATTCTTGATGCTTGAGACTTGGATACGTTTACTTGGGTTTCTATTTCCCATGTTGAAATGTTTGGATTAGCTTCCACACAGGCCAGTGTCAACACTTCATCTGCAATGTCTCCATTTATGTTTCGAGTAGGTTTTTTTAAACATCCATACTGCTGCATATTTGTGTCCAATCTTTGAAAGATTTGTAACGTGCAATTTTTGTAAGTTTAAACTTTTCCGCTATCCTCTACTCATAAATAAATCTCTACAAATCACTTGTTATATTCTATATTATATTACGCTCCTGTCGGCTAGCGTACTTGAAATACATCAGTTTGCATAGCTGGTTGCATAAAGGTTGGATTTACATTAATAAGTAAATAATTATTCGTCGTATAAATTTCGTCCTTATGCTATTTATCGAGGTCGAGATAAGACGCTCAGATGTTATGGGGATAGCAACGAGGTGAAGAAACGGATAGTCGAGTTTAGTTTTTGCTCTTCGCTCTTATATATTATTTACGTTGATAATACGGTGTCCTGTTTGCTTTACTAATTGTAGTTTTTTTTGTGCTTGGTTCCGATGTACTTACGTTAAAAAAGACTGTGTGCTTTCTGTTGTTGCTTTGAAGATAGTGATTTTATATTTAATAATTATGAACTCGTTGGCAATTGTGTCGTATTATAGAAAAATAGATTGCATCGTTCTGGTCTTGCCGTAAATGTAAATTTCGTTCCTTATGAGAATTATTCGTAACTTGTTTTCCAACTTAGTTAAAATTATAAACCGCTTATAATTGATTATAAAGTGCATCGGATTATAATTTGTACCTTATGTGGATATACGAGTCTAAATATAAACAGATAAGAAGGGTAGTTCTGATTACCTTTGAAAGAGGTACGTTTTTTTGTCTGTAACTTGTTGGATTGACAAGAAGTGCGCTTGTAATAACCACGAGCGGTTATGACCAGATGCATGGTCGGTTTTTTGTTCTTGGTTTCCGGTATATTAAGTACTTTGAGTGAGACGCGTTGCTTGGCTGATTGTATCTTTAGTTGTTTTTCGTGTACAATAAAAACTTTACTGTTTGCTTTTGCTTTGAAGAGAGTGTGGAAAAACGCGATGTTGTTTGTTGGAGCCAAGCTCGTTTTTCACTAAATAAACTGTGATAAAATACGAAGAACAGTTGACGGACTTGCTTAGTGTTTGCACGTGTTAGACTAATTTTGTTTTTGTTGATTTATCTTTTTATAATGGAACTGTTGGTGCAAACTTCGTTATTCAGAGGCATTGGATCTTTCTTTGTTGCTATAGGTAGCAAATGAAACATCTCACGTTGCTGTTAGTATAATGCAAGAACTTATCAGAGGACATGCATTACATCGTGCCTTGCAAGCCCGTGATTCTAAATGCTAAATTTTTACTACAATTTTTGTGATTAGTGTAAAGTGTAAGAAATTCCATCAACACCCTCACAGGCAAGGGTGAAGTGCTTCGCTAGTGCAGAACATCGTACATCCCACACTTCCATTGCAAGGAAGCGTTACTGCAGGACTCTCTGTAAGTGCACTATTTCATACTTGTTGTTATTTTAAATATCTATCCGTGGTTTTACAATATCCTTTGTTGTTCTGAGACCTTTTACAATAGACTTGCATGCTATTAAGAAACAAAAAAAAACAAACTAATACTACTGAATTACACCTTAATTGTGCTTATCTATTTATCTTTTGTTAAAAATATTTTTGTCTAATTGATGTTAAATTGGTGTGTGAGGAAACGTTTCTGCTACTCCCCAATATTACCTCACTTTGTATTAAAAGTTTTTGTACTGCTATTACCGTTGTCATATTATATAGATTATTCAAACGTTTTTATTCTTTTACATTCTTTTACATGCTTTTACATTCTTTTTTTTTCAGGTTTACTTAACTATTTTTATTGCAGGTTGGCTATTCTAATTCTTTTTTTTTTAGGTATTGTTACTAACTCCTTATAGCCCCGTACGTTATATGTTGGTCTGCTTTCTACAAACCCCCCCACTCTCCGATTGAGCCCGGTCACTTCTTTTTTCCTCTTTGATTTACTTTTCGTTACGCACGGCTACGAGCCAACGTAACATAACTTTGGCGCCCAACGCGCCTGCCACTAGATTTACGTAACAGATTTTAATGTTTGGCTGTCTTTTTTCGGGAAAGTTTGTTAAGTATGTTTCGGCAGCAAGGCGACTGTTCTTATTACATTGTATGTATGTACAAAACATATGATATTGTTCGCTTGTTGAAAAATTCGCCATTTGAATATTTTATAGAATAAGTATATCACAACTTATAACTGGGAAAGAGAATACACAAATGCCAATTATTAGTACAACAGATACACTAATTCAACACAGTTTGTTATAATTTCATTTGTTTAAGAGAAATCTGATGATGCCTACTTGATAAAAAATTTAAATTATTATTTTCAGTAAATTTTTTCATTTAAACATATGTTGTGATACATCGTTGAAAAGAGAAAAAAATATGCTATCTAACCATCTAAAAATCCAATATGGCGTCCATTTAAAATATGAAAGTTGATGCTAATATCTCGATAACCGCCATCTTGAATTTAATTTTAATATCACTTTTAAGTGCACACAGTTGAACTAAGTAACTTTTATAAAAAACATTTTTCGTATCTTTTATTATAACAAAAATATTCGACTTCGAAGAAATGGGCAGTTTTCAGTTTTTTTTAAAATAATTTCTAAACCGTTTGGAATGTAGAATGTATCTATGCGGAATTTAAATTAGCTATCCAAATGACACAACTTTGCCCATTTAAGCAGATCTCTATCGTTAATAATAAGAAAGATACCCATGCTATCCTACTCAATTTGGTACACCCTGTATATTAAGCAAATTCAATATTCAAATAAAAAATATAGAAAAAAATAATGTTTTACAACTAAAAATCTAACCTGGTCTATTTCTTTGCTATTTCCTTCTCGCAATTGACGCATCAGCTAATATTTCCCATTTATTAAGCCATCCATTTGAATAAAAATTATTTTCCCCCAATTCAGGATTATTACATGCCCATTCGAAATATTGTTTATCCACACGCTTGAACCATTGCATTTAAATTGTTGCCATCACCCTCTGGACTACCATTATTAACTTATACTTATGCACCCCAATTTATTGTCATCTCATTCAGACTCATTACTTCTTATCAATTTCCCCATACTTAGAATACCATTTATTCTCAGAATATTGTATTATTATCCCCGGCTTCAGAACTTGGATTTTTCTCCCCGGCTTTAGAAGCCCTATTATTATTATGCTTTAGTTTAAATAAATTCCCCAAAATCTACTTACGTTTAATCGGCAATCGTAATTTTCATTTTCGCACTTATACAATTTTTCACTTTAAATTATTACGTATCACTTTATTTCATAGTGGCGCACCTCGGCCTTTGTTGAGTTGAAAACTGAGTTCGTTATCACTGTACCTGCTAATGTATCATTGATCTCCCACTCCGTCAGTGGGTATGGTCTACAAACTCGTCGCTCATTTTAACCAATCAAATCTTTGCATTTAAAGTAGTTTCTGATGTAATTTTCTATGCTCTCAAATAATTGTGACCTGCTTGCAGCTGTCTTCGTTATCAAACATGCGGTGTTTTGACGAATCTAATCGCTTTTCCATAAACAACTGATGCAATTCGACTTTTAATTTTCATATCTGCATGTTATTTACGCAATTTTTAATCTCCTTTCTTATTAAAATGGTTAACTATTTTGTACGCATTTATACTATGCTTCCTGAATCTCTATTTCTTATCTCCGTATTAACCTAATTGCTTGGAACTCTTTTGAATGCATGTTTAATTACACTTTATTATGTTTACTTACAAAATACGCGTGCTTCCACTGAAAAATATCATTATTTGCCTTACCTAAGTTAACTAAAACTTTATCTACATGGTGTTAAATATTTACTATCTACTTAATGCATGTCTTCCTTATTCCTACGCTAACTATGCGTCTTCCTATGTCTATATGCGTTGCTTAAAACTATTTATACTGTATATACAGGGTGTTGACTGCTTACTATTTACAAACTATCTCCATTTCTCAATTTTCTCTTAAATAACTGCAGTTTTCTGCTTCCTATGATGATTTCCAATTCCTAAACGACCTTTACTATAAAGTACACCCTTAAACAACCCCTTTTCACAGCAATATATACATATATATATATATATATATATATATATATATATATGCTATGCTACTGACGGATTATCGAGCCCCTACGTTGGGCCGTTATATTTATTTGCTATGGTATTCGAAGAATTATCATGCCCCTACGTTGAGCTGTTATATTTATTTTGCTATGAATTCTAAATTATTGGACCACCATTTTAATATTCACGATTAAGTGTAATTATCTCCTCCTCCAGCTGTTTTCTTAATATTACTATCAACTGGACTTTATCTTTAAACAACTCTATCTACCAATGGCAAAATTCGATACGTTACCGCCTTGCGGGTTATCACTTTCCTATTCAACTTGTGGCTCCGCCTTTGTACTATTTAAATCTTATGACCTCGGCTAGCATTTATTTGCAATTATAAAATTCAGTAAATTTAGATTTTATATAATGAAACCAATATGTTATGTACAGCTTTTGAAATTATTTGTAATACATTTCTTATAAATTTCATTTATTAACAACCATCTAGTATGTACTCAAAAACCCAAAGTCACCAAAGAAAATTTATTATCTTTACCAACAAAGTGTAGAATATTTTAAACCTGTTTTCTTATTACTCATTCAATACGTATGCAACCTCTTTTGTTGACTTCTTCACAAGCATATCATATTTAGCAAATTCAATATTAAAAATAAAATAAAAATTCATGTAGAAAAACAAATGTCTTATAACTAAAAATCTGACCTGGTTTTATCTTTTTCACATCGACGCTTCCAATAAAAATGATCTTCCCCAATTCTGGATTCCATTCAAATTATTACACTCTGGACCACCACCATTAAATTATATACCCCAATTTATTTCAATTCTTCAAACTTAGACTTTTATCATTCTTGCCCCAGACTTAAAATTGTAGTTTGTTTCATCCCTGTACTTCAAGATTGTATTATTCTTCCTTTCCCCTTGACATTTAAATTGTATTACTGTATTTTTTTCTTAACATCAGAATCCTAGTCTATTTCCCTTAGACCTCGAAACCCTATTATTTTTATGTCTTAGTTTACAATAAATTCATTAAAAACGTACTTACGTTTAAACGGTAATTGCAATCTTCATATTCGCACTCATTTTATTTTTCACTTTTATACTTATTACGTAATACTTTGTTTACTGGCAATGCACTTCGGCCTTCATTGAGTTCAAAACTGACTTTCTTATCAAGGTGCTTGCTAATATAATCTCGAATTCCCACTCCATCCGTGGGTTTGGTCTAGAACTCGTCTCTTGTTTCTGACCAATCAAATAATTGCTTTTAGAGCAGTTTCTGATGCAATGCTCCACGCTTTCCCATAATCACAACCTGCCCGCAGCTGTCTTTCATTATCAACATGCTGTATTTTGATAGATTACTTGCTTTTCTATAAACAACTGATGCAACCCGACTTTAAATTTCCATGTTTACATGCGATTCACGCAATTTTAAATCATTTCTCTTATCAAAATGGTTAGATCTTTGTACGCATTTATATTAACTACCTGAAACTCTATTTCTATATCCGTATTAATTTAATCGTCTGAAACTCTTCTTCTTAATGCGTGTCTAATTACACTTTATCATTCATTTCCCAATATACGCGTGCCTCCACTGAAAAATATCCTTATTTGTTTTACCTAAATTAACTAAACTTTATCTACAGGGTATTTAATATTTACTATCTACTTAATACATGTACTTCTCATTCCTACGCCAACCATGCGTCTTCCTATGTTTACCTGCGTCGCCCAAAAACTATTTCTACTTTATATACAGGGTGTTGACTACTTACTATCTACAAACTATGTCTATTTCTTAATTATTTTCTTAAATAAGTGTGGTTTTCTGCTGCCTATTCTAATTACTCCTTCCCGAACGACCTTTACTATAACGTGCACCCTTAAGCAACCCCTTATCACAGCATATATATATATATATATATATATAAATATATATTGCTATGATATCGCTGTACTCCGATGTATTTAACACTCAGTTGCCTGCTGCTCACCACTGCTCTGTTTCTAAACAATCTAGAATAAATTTTAAATTTCACACAATTAGATTTATGCCTCGACTAGCTCAGTTTAACCCCACACAGAGTGCACGACGATACGATAACAGAAATTTTTACCCCCTTTTTCTCTAACACTTCATACCTGAATAAGATAAACTAAATAACCAAAATTTGTATAACAAACCAAGAAATGTACAATTTGCAACTCTACAACTTCGTAATATTATTTGCTATTTAAAACCCTTGTTTTTGAAAGATTTTAGACATGTGTTACACTGTGACATTACTTATAAATTCCATTTGTAATTCACATTGTCATCGGTTGCAAATGTGAAATTAATATTAAACTTCTGAAGGGATTCTCTTTACTCTTTTCTTGGAGTCTTCTTTTCGCAGAAAAATTGATATATACTTTTGCTCTAAAATTTTATTAGTGATGTATTAAATAAATTAAATACTAGAAAAACTGGACATTAAATCAAATCTGTCCTCTACATTATAAATGAAACGAGTGGAAACACTAAAATGTCAGGATGATATTGCTGGATCTTACGCCATTTTGTTCAAAACGATGTCAAAATCTTTCAACGCCCAAGTTTAACCACACTAAAATAATATATACACTATATGGTATTTTGCAACATACCAGTTCAATACACGGTGGACACTATGACGCATATGTAAAAATAAGATCTCCCTTAGAAAATAATAGTTATCATTGGTAATTTTTATCTAAAAATCAAAATCATTTCTTATCTTCACCATGTACAGGTGCCGAAACTTATGTTGAAATTCCATCAGGAAAATGGTATTATGTTAGTGAATCTTGTGTTGTAGAAGTGTTTGAAGAGAAGGTCCTTGACGCACAGGTGTACTTAATATTTTATGAACGCATTTGACACCATGTTATTTAGTAAATGTATACTCACTTAATGCTTCAAACCCTAAATATATACAATTTATATGCTACAATTTTTAAATATTAATAAGAAGCACATGTACTTACATAGTGTCCACAAGCACTAAATAAATACCAAAAAAAAAATTAATGTAATAGCAACAGCAATAAGGGAAAAAAATCATTTTACTGGCTGAAATGCATTTCACAGTTACTGTAACAACTATTATTAGGTAATAACGTCACACCTAAATAATGGTGTAAGTCTAAATTTTTTTATATAGAACATTTTAAGGACAGTAATTGTTAATCTTATTTTCTAATTCATACTCAACCAATAACAGCTGTTGCATTAGCATATTCCAACAATTTGAGTGAAGTAAGTTCAATTCCCACACTGGAACATCTTTAGTTATGCGATGGATAACCTTAAAAAAACTTAAAAAAGAAAATGCAGACCCAATTTTTCCTGAGGGAAATCATTAGAAGGCTGTAGAGAAGAAACTGCAAGCCATACAACTTGCCATGGCATTCCTGTTTTAAGCTTATCAAAGTGTGGTCTTGAAGATTCTGATAATTTACAGTTGGGGCATAATAACTTTTTGTAGTCTACATCTGCTGGACCACATTTTGCATTAGTAGTAACTCCAATTGAGCAAAATTCATTTTAGTACTTCTTGACTGAATATGAAAATATCATCACACGAATTTATTTACCTTCAACCAAAATGTATTAAGTGTATACTTCTACGTACTAGAATTTCCACCGTATTAAAGGTGGTAGCATATTTGTAATTTTACACAAACAAAATTAACTGTTTCTTAACAAGGAATCATCCGAGATATTTGCATACAACCAACTTATAGTTTTATTCTAACGAGTGAAACTACCATCGATAAATGCAAAACCCGGTTAACATCTGATTCTGTACAACATCTGGTCATAGCATTTCAAAACTTCACGTATCCAAAGTACGTAGTAAGGAATATACTTCAAATTCAAGAAGATATTCAGTAGGATGTGTTGCTTAACTTCTACATAAAATTATAGAAATGTAACAAACCAGATATAACCTTGTATAAAACACGTACATAAATCCACTGTAAAATTTTTGCAAATAAATGTTATAATTGAATACCATATTTAAACGCTATGTCAAAATAAAATACATTGAGAACCATAAATTATAACTGCATATCCTGCTAAATTCCTACAGGGTGATGAATAAGTAGTCGTTTAACTTGAGACGGCAGTCGATATTGTTAATGAATACTCAAATGACCGTGAAAAGATAGTAAGAAGAAGGAAAATGTTAGCCTGCAGAAATTGCACGTAACAAACTATAAAGTCATCCATCAGATTAAAAGCTCCAAAATCTTTATAGTCTAGTTTGGTAGCAAGTTTGCTTGAATATAATTCTGTGATTGATCATCTTTTTGTTCATGTCATGTAGATCCTATTAAAAGCGTGCAGTCAAGATTTGTTAAATTCACTGTGTAGTAAATATATTTTACATGTGATTATATTAGTCCAAGTGTTAAGCTGCAACTATGGATCCACAAACTCGAGAAGCTCAAAGGAAACATGCCATGTTTATATTCGTGTTTAAAATTGTCAACAGTTTAATAGATTGTGACATCTTACTTACCATACTGAATTTTCGTGTAACTCCTCATGTGACCCTATGCAGTAATTTATTTGTAGTAAATTTTCCGGGGATACCTTTGCCGGATACAATTTTTAGAATAGCATAATATATTGCTGCACCATAACGGGAAATTGCAGGTAAATAAACCTAATGTCAAACAATATCATCATACATCAATTACCCGAGTATAGCTATTGTTTCTTATTCTCCGTTTCAGCACCTCAAACTTTGAAGTAATGCATCTAAAGAATACTTGAGCAAACACAATAAGATTCTATATGGCACTTATGAAAATAAAGTATTTGTTGAAACATTGCTAGTTGTTTTAAAAAATTAATGAGGTTTTTGAATAGCAAGACATTTCATTTGTATTATTATCATCTTCATATTTTTATTAAATGACTATTAGTATTTATAAAGGTTTGTGTTTATTTTTAGCTACATGCGCAATGCTTCTACTACGCAGTTATCAGAAGCATGGAGTTCACTACTAACACTAATACGTGAAGGTTGTTCACTAGGTCCACCATCTTTGTTTTTGTTAGGTGCTATTTTACATGAACTGATGATTAAATGCTGTCCATTGGAGGAGCGTAAAGATCAAAAAGACTTGCAAGATATTACTGCCAAGGTATAACATATTAACATCAATAATTTAATATTATTCATTTAATCTTCAGCTGATTGAGTGTATTTCACAAGTATGTGGTTCGTGTTTAGAACAGACGACGTGGTTACGCAGGAATTTAGCAGTAAAAGAACAAGAAGAAGATCCAAACAATAGTTTAGTCAGTGCAACAGATATAGTAATTTCATCCAATCATAGCGTCCAAGCACAATTGGTAACAGCACAGAATATTGATTTATCTTATATACTAAATCAATGCACTTAGGTATTATCAGAAATTTTGGCGCCGATCTTGGATATTTGCTTTGGTTCATCTGAAAAAGATAAAGTCAATACAATTTTAGGCTCATTAATGTGTAATATTGTTCCTTATTTAAAAACACATACTCTGCGAAACATGCCTAGTTTTCTTGCTTGTTCAAAACTTTTAGCAAGCCTTAGTAGTTATCAATATACACGAAAAGCATGGAAAAAAGATGTCTTTGATTTACTTCTTGATAATTCTCTATTTCAAATAGATCTGGTATGTTTAAAATATTGGAAAATAATCGTGGATAATTTAATGACACATGATATAACTACATTCCGTGATCTTATGAGTAAGTATCTATTAGGTAACATGTAAGTTCTAAAGAATATTTGTAGATAGGGTTTCTATGGTACAAAGTGGCAGTTTAAGTATTTTTTCATCACGTGAGCAGGAATATGAACAAAAGGCTCAACTACTGAAACGATTAGCTTTTGTGATATTTTGTAGTGAAACAGATCAATATGCTAAATATATGCCAGATATTCAAGGTATGTTTTTCAATTTATCTTATATACTATAACTTTCCTGTATTTTATTAAAAGCTATACCTCCTTCATTTTAATAGTTTAGTTTGATGAAATATTTTGTCGAAGTGTACGTGGAGACTTTAATGTTCATTTGGGCACAGAATGATAATGAGTGCTTATTATTTAACTGATATCTTTGAACGTCTATGCAACATGCTTTAAATGTTACATTGACAATATTTTTAGAAATTTATCTCAATCAACGTGGGATGTTATAAATAAATACAAAGCTGTTGGATCATCTCGAATTGTTTATGCAAGTTGAATATTCTTTTAAACATAAGTTTACTAAACAGCTTAACCTTTATAAACTTATTACTAGCTATGGAAATTATAAATTTTATAATTATGTGAAAACAAATTAGAATTTTGTTGATGACAGTAATCTAAATGGGGATGAAAAGTTAAAAATCTTTTAAATAAAATAGTGAGTGTTGTATTTTTTGCATTTTGAAAATATATAAATTATGACAGGTTCACGTCATTACTAAGGATATATAGTTTAATAATAATCTGTTTGTAATGCATAATAATTATTTGTTTCTCATTGAAATGCATAAGCCACAACTTGGTGATAACTTAAAAACTTATGTAAGGATATTAAGATATAAATATAAAGGTACTCTCAAATAAGCTGAAATTCAAGCTTCTGATAAGTTTTTATAGAAAGCAGGAAGTAATGTTTAACACAAGAAAGAAATTTCTGTGAACAAAATCGTACAAACTTTAATAAGTAATTTGGTAGTCTAGCTTAATCTGCTGCATATGGTACTAAGCATAAGAATACATTTCAAGTTAGAACTTCTTTATAACTTGAATAATACTCTTATAAAAAAAAACAAGTGCCACAGTTATATCACTGGCTGTACTCGCTAACTATTTCTGAAACGTGAATAGAAGATTTCAGTCCACAAAAAGGGACCACTCAGTATTATTTAAAATTATCGATCTATTTCAGTGTTGCTTGCCTATTATTCCAAAAATTGTTGAAACTGTTTTAAAAGATGAACGATATCATTTTGAAGGAACATTAACTGCTAATCATTCAGCAACTTAGATTTTTAAAAACTCATTAACTATAGTCATGCAATTATTAATCTGCCTTTTGAGAAATGTAAATATTTAGTAGCTAATTTATTGATTTGAGCAAAGCTTTTGATTACATTGACCATATTTTTGTGATGAAACTGTAACATGTTTATTGGGCCATATTTAAACTGTGGATTTCAAATAGTATTCTACAAAGATGAATTTCTTTTTCAGTTAATGTCCTAACAGGTGTACCTCAAGGTTAAATCTTAGAACCTTTTCTAATCTTGTTTCATTAATGATTACCCCCGTTTTCTGTATATCAATAATACTACCTTGTATCGCCAAGACAAAATTTTCACAGCTGTTACAAGACGATTATAAATTTTTAAGTTTAGCACTAATCTGGTTTGGTCATAATAAATTTTGTCTATGCAGTGATAAGGTGGAAAAAATAATTCGTTCACTGAAAACCAATGTGTACATTCCATTGAATTTTTAAGGGCAATTCTTGATAGAACTTTGTCCCCTTTCTTTCACTTCGTTCAATTGATCTTTCTCAAACCATTCGAAAATGAACCTAAATACCTGGATACAAATTAGATTATAGTGTGAGGCTTTCACACAGTTGATGTTTAGTGATCCACATGTCATGAAAAGAAGGAAAACAACAACATTTTGTTTTTCATGCATCCATCTACAACACCATTCAATGCAGAAGTAGCAGAGGAAGAAATAATCTAGAAAGCCGACAATGTTTACAGCAAAAATTTAATTATCTCTGCCAAACACAAACATGAAAGATAATATAATTTTCCATTTAGCTAAATGAAAACTAACATCTCTTGAAGTAACCTAAACATTTTCAATTGAATATTTAATATTTATTTTTGTTACATTTGTCTTTAGTTAAAATTCAATTACAAGATAGGGCATCAATAATATATTTTTCTCTCAAACATAAAAAAATTTGACATTTAATGTTTCTTGACAGGTAACAAAATGTCACTTTTTATGAATTTACTTTTTTCCCTGTGAAAAAAATGAGTACTTTTTCCCGGGTATGTGCAAATAAATAACCACTCGCAGAATTAAATTGACAGATATTTGATTACTTTAAAGGTTTCCTTAGCAACGCAAGTCTAACTGTCCCTATAAGTACAACACTCTACTTGTTTGATACTTCAAATTTGACATCGATTGATTTTTTGACTTTAATATATTGTAATATTTTTTTCAATATTAAATCATTGTTTTGTCTGTTACGGAAAAAAAATAGTGTATTATACACGGGTAAAAATGTAAGATTTTAACTGTCGGGAGACAAACACACCTCGAGCTAAATTCTAGTACATTTTCCCTTGTATAATAAATAACTATTAATATGGACAAATGCAAAAAATAAAATAGTAATTGTAACACAAGAACAAAATGGAATGAAATACATTTCAATTGTTTAACACAACTCACTTCATGCCATATCCCGAAGTATAGAAAATCTTTGAATAATTTTTAAAAATTAAATCCATTGGAGAAAATTGTAACATCTTTTTGAGGAATAATTGTATGAAATGTATGGGGTTATAAGACAAGTTACAGAGAAGACTATTTGATGAAGTAAGGCGTAGTGATTAAAAATATACAAGGTGTGTTTTAAAGTAAACAGGACTTTTAAAATGAGAACATTGACTTATTTTTGACAAAACTCATTTATTTCATATTAAATAGTCTCCTTGAGTCTATTCAGCGATTTTCACGATAAAGAAGCATGCCGAACGAGTGTTGTAGGTTGTTTGTAGAAATGTCCTTGAGTATGTTGGTGCAAGCTTTTTGGATGGCCTCCACATCGATACTTTCTTTCCGTGCAACTGCATTTTACGTTCTTCATGATATTCGGATAGAATGTGACAAATATGCCACTTCAAACCCTACAAAACACCAAAATAAAATGCAGTATTAACTCTCTGGTAAGGTAGAACGAATTTATTATGAATTATTCTCTTGGAATCGTAAAAACAAATAACATTCTCTTCACTTGTGAAATCTTCAAATGGCTGTTTTTTTATGTTAAGTTGATCTGGGTTGCTCCCATTCTGCACTTTGCCATTTGCTTTCTGGGTGTTACTGAATGTACTACGTTTCATCAGCAGTCACAATGTTGTTCAAGAAATTTTTGTTCTTTTTTTTTTGATTCCTTGATGATGCCCATCAAATATTGAAATCTGCTTAGTTTTTGGTCATCGATCAATGTGTGTAGAACAAAGCATGGACACACTATTCGAATGCTCCAAATATGCGATAAATTGCTATTTTAAAAATATTCAATTGCATTTCTATTCATGAGAATTTTGGCCGATCTTTAATGAATTCACTCAGTTTTGATGGCATCTTCGGTTATTACATATTTTGATTGACCAACATGTTGGTCATCATTTATTTCTTGACGACCATTCTAAAGCACATGTACTCCTGAACTGCTATGGGATAACCATCATCACCGTAAACTTATTTCAACAATTGAAGCGTTTTGGTAACAGTTTTACCAAGTTTAAGACATTTTTCTTAATCTTCTTTGGGAATTAAACCACTCGGAGTTGTTAAAATCATCTTTATTTAGACTCGATCCATGACCCAGGTCGTTGTCAAATAAGAAAAATTTCAATTACTTATTTACTTAATTATTATTCATATCACCCAGTAAGTATGAAAATTAATTTTATTTTAGGACTAAAAAGTAGAATAAAAACCATAAGCCATCCTTGTCTATACCAAAAAAATTTAAACAAACTTTATAATATCCTAAAAGATAACAGTTATCCTGCTCCTTTAATAAAAAGACTGATATTTAACCACACTACTAAAATAAACTACAAAAATTATATTGATACTACAACCAGTACAATTCCTCATTACACGGTATTTCCATATTTTGATAAATTAATTTCTCAACTAGATCATATTTTTATAATTTTTAATATAAAACTTGCAAAAAACCCGACCTAACAATAACTTTTTTTCTCAAATTAAAGACAAAACCATTCCTTTAGATCAAAGGAACATCATATATCAAGTAAATTGTTCAAATTGTGCCATAAGGGCAAAGTTCACAAAACCTCAAACAACGGTTAACACAGCACCAAAGTGACATGCGCTCTAAACCAAATGCAACTGCCCTAACAGCACACGTAAATACCACCAACCACAAAATTGATTTTAACCATCTAAAAATTGTATATATAGAAAATGATAAATTAAAATGTGAATTCCTTGAAATGTGCTACATCTATCAAAATTCTAATCCATCATTCTTTTAAACTTTAAAAATTTTTGCTTAGTGTACTCAAACCAAATATTTGGAACATCAATAAATCAAAGTCACCTTCAATTTATATCATAAATGTCAAACTTGAAGTTTTTATTATTTTGACAACGTTCCTAGGTCATGGATTGAAACATAAATAAAAATAATTTTAAAAACTATGAGTGGTTTAATTCCCAAAGAAGATTAACAAGAATGCTAAACAAACCACAACAAACATACAGAGAAAATACCTTGCTCGTGCAAGCATAAGTTCAACAATTAGTTGCAAGCCCCATTTGTTATTCTCGCACTAACATTATATTTATTATTTAGTCTTGAAGCTGTTTAATTCACTTTCAACGTTTTGACTCATGCCAACCCCTTGCAGCATGGGCCACTGCCGTATTGTGCGCTCGATTGACATTTTGACCAGTTCTTGTTACTGGCTTGCAAATAATTAATTCATTTCTTCATTGGATCTAGTTATTGTCATTTAATTACCCCTCTCTATTATGCGTTCAGTTGGGAGCATTGTCAGGTACAGTCTTCCCATTGGGTTTATGGAATTAATTCCAGGAAAGTATTTTTGGAATCATGTGATTTACTTGATTAACGCTCCGTATTTTCTTTTTTCGGCAATATAAAATACACTGTATTGTATTGAAATGATTAAATTATATCTGCAATTCGAAATTCACGAATTTCACTATTTAACGTCTGGGTTTTTACATTGCACTACAACTATATAACATTGATTTTAATTTAACTAAAAGTTGTAATCAAAGCTCTATATTCGAGATGCATATTAATGAATTCACTGTTATTTATTTCATAATTCTAAAGCTTTCTTAAAATGACATGATTCTGCCATGAAATTATGATGCTTTTGTTATTTCTAACTTTTAATGGCTAAATTTCTTTTATATATATATATATATATATATATATATATATATATATATATTATTGAATACAACTATACATTAAATCAGAATTACAGGATATATCAATATTAAGTTTGTTCATTTGAGATTAATTTTCCTCATTTTGCATTCACTTTTTATGTACCATAGGGCTCATACCTTAGTGCTTGTTTTCTGCATTCCTGAGTGGTTTGCATTAAACAAGTTTGAACTTTGAAGATTGCTTATTAGTATGCCAATTCGGAAGTTATAAGTATAACTTTTTGTTGCTAGAAATTGCTTTTATTATTTGTTTCTAATCACAATTAGTTGTAACCCATTTATTACTTATACCTTTCTCAAAGAATATATTTCTTTTACAAAGACTTGTTGGAAGGTTATTTTAATATGAAATATTTTTGTTTTACTCAGGATTATAGTTGCGTATAAAATGATGGGATTGTTGACTGTTGCACAATATTATGAAATGTATCCCATGACTGCATAGTTCTCAAAATTTATTGCAGATTTTAATGAAAATTTTAATTTAATATTAAATAGAACCTAGATTTTTAACTGCATGCCAGTTTTCATGCCCCACACAGTTAAATGATATTAATTTACTTATTGAATGACATTGTGTTGCTTTAGTAAACTATTAATGGTAAAAATAATAAATGTAAAATTAACAACCACTTATAATCGAACTATTTCCATGTTAGAACTATCAAGATGTAATGCAATTTCTCTTGAATTACTGTACTATAGTAAAAAATTGATTTCATTCGTGTTATTATAAGCTGTAATTGATCAAATTAATGTTATAAATTTTGAGCAAAAATACTTGTATGCTAATTTAGTACAAATAGTTCAAACAATTTATTATAATGGTAAATTTTCAGAAAAGACTGCCGTTCCCTTCGGTGTACCGCAGGGATCCGTACTAGGCCCGTTCTTTTTCTATGTTTCATTAATGATCTTTCTGATTATTTAGTTAGAAATTCTGGTTCTTTAGATCTAAAAGTTATAAAGTATGCTGACTATACAACTCTGTATCGTAACAATTTTTGCATTAAAAATCTTATAACAATTAGCAATTAAGTTTTTAAAGCTTGCTCAGCAATGGTTTAATTGTAACAAACTCTGTCACAATTTAACTAAAACGATTCTTTACTTTTTACACTTAGAACATTTTCTCCAAGCATAGAACATACAGTGAAATACCTTGGGATTACTTTTGATGCTACGTTGAAGTGGGAAAATCACTGTGATTGCTTAAGTAATACCCTGTGTTCCACCATATATTTTATAAATATAACAAAAGGATGTGTCTCTTAATGTATTAAAATCTATATATTTTGCAACATTCAACAGCTATCTTACTTATGCTATTGAAATATGGGGTCATAGCAGTGCCACTGAACATATTTTTAAACTACAAATTGGATACCGAGACGATTGTCGGAATTCTTTTATTAAACTTAGAATATTAACTTTTCCATGTCTATATGTTTTACATTATTTACGTTATGTAAAAAAACATCTCAACTTTTCCTTTGCATTCTGATATCCATAATTTTGATACGCATGGTAAAGGGGAACTTGCTGTTCCCTATGACAGACTGGTTAAATCAAGTGGTACTAATTATTTTGGACACTTGTTCTATAATGCTCTTAATGATAAGATCATGCATATGCCCACAAGAAAATTTAAGTTAAAGAAGTTCTTCTAGACAATGCATTTTACTCTATACATAAGTTCTTATTAAATAGTGAGAAATTAATTTGAAATGGATTGAATATTAAATAGTAAGATGGTTGATGGCACTCCCTCGAATTCATTCTCACTGCAAATCATTGTCAATATTATTAATCTTAATTTTATCTGTATACATCTATTTCTGTTTAACAAATTGCAATCCACTAATGGTGGCCTATACATGTTTTATACATAAATAAATAAAAAAATAAACATTAGTTTAGGTTTGTTACTTTTATAAAGTATGTTATTTCTGACATTGATGTAACTTTTTGTACTTGATAAGGAAATTTATATTTATTTTGTTTCTTTAGAGCAACTGAACAGCAGTTTGCGACTCAATGTACCTGGTATCCAAGCACAAGTATTTCTATGTTTCCGTGTGCTTTTGATACGAATGACGCATATGCACGTAACATCATTATGGCCAATTGTTATTAGTGAAATGTTGCAAGTATTTCTGCAAATTGAGCAAGAGCTTACTACAGACACGGAAGAATTCAGGTATCATTCTTTTTAATTTAACAGGCTAGTGAATTTAACTAGTTTTTATGCATATTGTAGCAGTAAATATTTTTGTTTGTTGTTTTTTACTAACATTTTTTGTATGCGTTTGGGTTTTGCTGAATTGGTTTATGGACATTCAGGACACATAGCAGGTAATTAGATAGCTTACTAAAATATGTTAATTGCTAAATGTTGGCCTGCTATTTTGGTATTGGTTATAATTTCTTTTAATGCTTAAAATTTAAAAATTTTGATTATAATTTGAAAGTGATGTTTGCACGTGTATTTATAGTAGAGTTGTCATGGTGCATTTATAGCTTCTTACTCTATAGAGTTGTCTTCAATTATCTTCAAATTGTGCATAGAGAACATATTTTTTCAGTGCAAACACTGTAATTTTGTAGATGTGATCGGGAAATAATGGATTTCAAAAAAGTTTTTAGATGTGTTCAAAAACTGTGACGTAGAAAGTTTGAAAAGTGATTCTTTACAATACAATGCAATTCGTTGCCATATAACACTACCTCAAGTAGTATTTCAACCACCTTCAGTGTTATTCATCTATTCTAAGAAGGAAGGTTATATCTGCAAAATTTGTGAGTTCACATTCTTAATATTTCGAATTGTGCTTTTTATTTTAGTAAGGAATAGTATCTGCACAATGTTACAAACTACAACATTAAAAAGGTTGCCCAACTACCGAAACATCTTCTGTTGCAATGTAAAAATAAGTGCTAACTAACAATATCGGGATGGCATTAGTTCTATGTCATTAAATTTAGGAGATGAGACATGGACTAATTAAATAAAAACCTATAAGGCATTTTACTCTTGGCCGCTTTAAATTCTAGACCTAGGTCAACTTAAATAAAAATTTTAGGACTGCTGTTTTATCATATGTTTTATAAGAAACAACTTACGTGTGCAAGTGCTATCTTGAATCACATAACGCACTCAAATGATTTCACAATAAGTGTTTGAAATTGCCAACGCATTTGCAAGTTCGTTGTTGTATAATTCTTAGGTTTTCGTATTTTCAAAAATCAGCTCATTAAGCTACTAACACCACCAAAAGTCTACAACTACCTAGATCCAATTACAATTAAGTTCCAACACCGCATTTAAGTGCATTACCTAAGTGTGTAGGTGAAACACACAACACCAACACACACTTACATCTAACCCTAGTTACAAGCTATGTAATGAAAAAGTACATTTAACTTAAAATAGGATGTTGTATTTTGCATAAACGCTGAATTGTAACAACGCAAAATTACATCAGATACCCAATACAGTGGACCACATCAGCATTATGGAATATTTTTTGTTGTGATTATTATCTAAACATGCGCATTTTAGAAAATAATTTAAACTTATTTTTAAGGTGCCTTGAGTTATTTCGTTTGGCAGCAAAAATGCATTCCATTTCACTAATTTAAGTTTGATGAAGGTCACAACTTAATTGGTCGACTTTAAAGCATGATGTAATTGTATATTATATACTTTTGTTGTGTGTCCATTTGTAGTTAAACTGTTTGTTTTAGGCACCAGGTTTATTAACAATTTTTGTTTGTCTTATCTGTCTCCACACCCTCTTTAAATTAATGACATAAAACTAATATCACCCTGTATATGGGTATATATTTTTAAAAACAAAAGTAGGTTTAATGAGTCTTAAATTAATAAAAAGTGAAAAAGAATTAAAGGCAAGTGACTCAAATTCAACCACGAGGGCATCCTGTCGACACGTTTTGTCCTGATTGGGGCTCATCAGGACAGGAATAGGTAATATTTAATACAGGCACATAATGGGAAGTACAGCATTATTATTAATACAAATATAATGTTTCTCACAAACAACATTTTAAATACACAGTTCACAATTATTCTCTTCATGACTACTCTAATAAACAAATTTTAAACTCCTTAGAATTATTCATCAATAAATCCTTAATTAAATATTTTCATTAAAATTACTTACACAAGTTCTTTTCTATTTACATTTTTTTAAATGGAAAGCCATCTAATTTAATATCCCTTCCCTTAACATCGTATTAAACCTGTTGAATTTAGTATGTTTATTTCACAAATTCTTTGCATAAATGTGCAACCCCCAACTTCATACTAGTCAACTTCATACCAAAAATCTACTATGAAAATTTAAATTCTTAATCTAATAAATAGTCTTTTTGAAATCACTCCATTGAAACAAAATTAAGATTAAAAATAGGTGTTTTAAATACACAAAATTAATTTTATGCACGGAAAGGACATTTTTATTACAAACAAATGGCTTTGTATTTATTTTAAAGTGATTCTTTAAAAACACGGAATTGTGTTTTTGCTACTGCACATTAATTGCTATGTATTTACAATATGCTTAAATTATACAGGGTATAATCATGAATTTTTGGAAATTTCTATTTTTTCTGATTCTTTTATATCTCGATGGGATTTGTTTGTAGAATTTGGGTTTCAATAACATCTCATTACCTCTTATCACGTCAATATATTGCTACGTTGTGAAGCGTACGGTTCAGACATAAATAGAAGGGATACTTAAAGTGAGGACCCGCACGAATCACGATTACAACACAGAACACAAGAAACATAGAAATATCAGGTTAACTACCAATGCGGAGAGGGGTGATTCTCATCAATACAAAAAAATACATCGTCATCGATTTTCTATTTACAAAAAAAATTAAAAAAAGAACTCGGTTTAAATAAAAAAATAAATAAATAAGTAGTTATATTACAAAGAATAAATTTTAAGAATTAGTAAAAGAAAGAAGGAACAAAAATTACTGTTTATACTTTCTTATACCACCAGGTTGTTAAAGTAAAAATATTAACCGTAGAACAAATCCTAGTAATCATTTAATAAAGTACTGCGGAGCACCAGTGACGCACTAACAACAAAAGTAGAAAAAAAGAAGTGCTCCTGATATATGGGAAGACTATCACAACATACTTCCATGTGCCAAGATACTATCATTTGCCCATTGCATCCACGGAGGTGACTCAGCTAAGCATCAGGGTGCTTGCGTCCAGATGCAGCGTCACCATGGTCAACAGATGTTGAGCGCTGCGACAATCACTGCAACAGCGGAACACATACCAGCGCAGTTGGTTCTACATAAAAAGAATTTTCGGACCTACATAAAACAATTTGGCCTCCAGCTTAGAGCTAAAAAGAGAGCCTTACTAGTATTAATAATGCAGGAGAACTTACCGATACACCCAAGATCTACACTTCTTATATAAAAAAAAAAGTGCATCGCTCTTGAAGTTTATAGGTCGAGTAATATAGAAAATACATATAAGAACGAACTGCAGAATTAAATTGAAATTGTTTAAATCTATAGTTCGCCTTTCTAGCTCATTGAAACGTGCAAATCATTCTACCTGTTCTAGTATTCTATAACTGCTTCAGGGTTCAGGTTCATTCAGAACTGACCACTTATAATAAACAAATATTACCTGTTTGCATAAAACCAATGAGAAACCTAACCAAATCTACAGAAGCGAAATGCCAAGGAACGTAATCACATAAAATGAGTAAAATAGTATACAAACGGAGTGTTAATTAGGTTATAATCATCAACTTATTAATTACACTAATATTTAAATCGTGATTAGTAATTTAATATTAGCATATGGAAATTATATTGTTATAATGCAATACATATTCAGACAAAAATATCATCGAGCTTTTCACATTCAGGATTCAGAGCAAAATGTTCTTCTATCTGTTCCTTTTTATTGACATCGTACAAAATCCAATTTATTCAAAATTTCGTATGCTTTTCGGCAATCACTAATAATTGTGGTGTCGGGTAAAATACACTTTTTGATTAACGACACCTAAGTGTGCCAGTCTCTGTCTTTTACTGGTACAAGAAAAAGTTAACCAGATTTTCTTGCCACCCATCCAAATACCTAGTGCCCTTCTACATGATAGACCCCAATAATATTTGTCACGACCAAATTTGCTCTTATCTATCTCGACAATAGTTCCCATACTCTAAACTTGTTAGAAAAATATTTAATTAGATTTTATGAAACATTCATAATTGAATTCAAAACTTTCTAAAAGTATGACATAACTCTCACCAATGGGTTCACTTCGATTAAAGCATATCTTCGCGACCACTTCCCGACAGAAACTGTTCTAATCTGTGGCTGTTTTGCTGTTTTCAAAGTCACCTTCCTCAGTAACGGTCCCAATTTCTACATTTTTCATCCATGACCTGACAAAAGTAATTATATGAGCAATGGAAAGGTGAGATTTTGAAAAAAATTTCTATACAAATTGATACGCGTTTGTAGCATGTCATGTATTTTCTGTGTGGATTATTATAGGTGTGATTGCATCGCCACATATTCATCAGTATAATCTGAATGGTGGGTTGATACTAGATTGAGAATTTCTTGGCATTTGTTTACTTTACAACGATATTTTTGTCGAATCTGGTTTATTCAAACAGATCTCGAAGAATAAATGGTTTTTGAACCACTTCATAAAAGTTATTATTTAAAAAGGTATTAAAAACAGCTTAAAACTACATGATCTATGATGATAAAATTCTCACTTTTACATAAATTCAACTGTCAAAATTTTATGATCACACTGCACACTCATCTGTTGTTCATTTCAGAATATTCCGTTTACAACTTTTATTAATTCACCGATTTAATTTTAAATATGTTTTTGACAATTTACTGTAAATTTGTTATTTCAAACTTTAAAACTCATAATTTTTTATTTTACTCACTAGATGTAGTAAAAAAGTTTTTTCTAATGCATGTATATGCGTCTAACCATATCAATATATAGTGACCTTCGATAGGTTCGCCATTTTGACAGATGAGTACAGCGACGGATAATTCTTTTTTATTGTTGCTGTAGCCACTCTAAGGATCATTTTACTATATACTTTTTGTGAATTGTATGTCTGGCAGTAAGGTGAAGTTATACCTATTTTATATATCAATCATTTCATTAATCAGACACATAAATTGTTAGAAAGGTATACAATATGCATGTTTAAATAGATCACATAAAATAAACGTTTAAAAGAATATTTGAATGGATATACACAAACATTTAGATGACTAGAACGTACTTGAAATTTATTGGAAAAATTGTATTATTGGTGCTCACTTGAACCATTGTTGTTAAAAAAAAGTTAAAAACTTTCCTGAAAAGTATACCTACAAAGGTGCATCGACAATGACATTTCCATTTTTTCTATGATGCACTTTTGTTTTATATACAGGGTTATTCACATTATATGCCACAAAGCATTATGGCTAAATTACTTGATTTGAAAGAAGTTAGCATTTTGGGATGGATCGGCACCTAGTGGAGTTACATTTTAAAATTATTTTCATAATTTACAAGGTGTCCAAGAAACACAAAACGTATCAAAGTTTTATTTGTTAAATGGAACACCCTGTATATTATTTTATTTACGGTTTCTACTATTAAAATAAAAGCGAGTTTTGTTAGGTTTCCACAACCTGAACCTTATGGTTTTTGAAATATTTTGTATTTTGTGAAATGTAGTAATAATTTTAACATCATTTTTGGTTTTTTTAAACCAAATTCGAATTGGGGGTTAGTAATCGATCAAGTTTTGTCTAGCATTTGTGAAACATTGACTAATGTACACAGGGTGTACGAAAATCATTAGCAAATAATTGCAAGCCTTGAGCAGTAACAACTTGTTTAATTTAAATAGAACACCCTGTATTTTATGCCAACGGCAGATGCAAAATTTAATTCTCTATGGAGTACTATTATACTTTCCCCTAGCTAACTGTTTATGTTTTCATTGAAAACGCACATTTTCAAAATGCAAACTGATTATAATAAATGTATTTATCAAAAATTTCGTAGTCACCTATGGAATTTTGTTATTTTGACAAGTCTGAATAATTATAATAGTTGTCAGTTATTCATTTACAACAGCGATTTTTTTTTTGTAAATCGTCCTATATTGATAGTTTGTAGTATCAATTCTTTTTATCATTCAAAATGAAGTTTTTTTCGACAAGAAGAACGGATCGACATGATTTTTATTCTTGAAAAATGTCAGTAAAACTGTTTACTGATATCACGAGTTTATGCTGAAAGATTCCCTAACAGAAATCATCCAGGTAAGCGTGTTTTTATGACTGTTGATCCAATTTAAACAAACAGGGAGTGTTTGATAAGAAAAACTCAACAAAATAAAACCTGTGATAGAAAACTAAGACACCGAATTCGCGGTTAGTGCCTCATATAGGTCAAAACCAAATATCAAAAAACAACAACATAGCCAAACAAGCGTCTCAAGAATTCTTAATAAACATTCTTTCCATGATTATAAAATCTAATTTTACCAAGAACTTTTCGAAAACGATTTTGAGAAACTAGTTGAGAGTTTTGTATGTGAGTGTTAGACAAAGTGGCAGAAAATAAAAACTTTAATTTTGTTTTATTTAGTGACGAATTTACCTTTCACAGCAATGGATCCGTTAATAGGTGGAATTTTCATTATTATTCTGATTCCAACTCGCATCAATTTAGAATAATTAATAATCAGCACAGATGGTGAGTGTTCATGTGGGAAAGAATAATGGGGCCATATGTAATTGGTTCTTTTTTTAAGAACACTTGAACGGAACATTGTTTTTGGGTTTTTTTGATAAATCAGTTTCCAATCGTATTACAAGACATTCCAATAGACGTAAGAGCAAGGATGTGGCTTCAAACGGATGGAGCTCCCGCATATTTCCATCGTGATGTTCGCGAATATGTAAATGTTCAGCTCCAAAATTGGTGGATTGGAAGAAATAGTTTTCAGAATTGGCCTTGAAGATTACTCGAATTGACTTCACCGGATTTCTTTTTATGGGGATATGTAAAAGGAATCGATATGAGTAATTTTGCCTGACATTGGGAAAGTAATTTGAGCATAGAACGAAAATTAATGTAAAATTGTTGGTTATTTTGCAAAAAGAAAGTTTACATTAATTTTCGTTCTTTTATGCTCGAATTACTTACCCATTGTCTGGTAAAAGTACTTATATCTATTTCGCTGGAAACGCACTGGTTTCCGTTGACCAACCTCCTCGTTTTGCATTGGGTGTAGTACTTTCTTAGAAGATCCGCCAGTGCAGAAGTAGGTAATCGGTCATTTATTTACTTTCATTTGTAAAGGGAATCATTTATAATACACCTGCAACAACATCAGATGATATGAAGGTGCATCAGAGAAGCTTTTGGAAGCATAAGCCCCAGAAAGGGAAAATGTTGCTGAAGGTTTTAAAAAGAGGGTACGTTTGTGTTTAGAGTTAGACAGTCGTCATTTTGAACACTTATAAACCATTATTGTTTATGTTTGTTGTGGTTTGTTTAGTATTTTTCTTGCTCTTCTTTGGGAATTAAACCACTAATAGTTGTTAAAATCGTCTTTATTTACGTTTCAATCCATGACCTAGCATCGTTGTCAAAATAATAAAAAGTCACCTTTCAATTTATGTAATAAATGTCAAACTTGAAGTTTTTATTATTTTGACAACGATTCTAGGTCATGGATCGAAACGTAAATAAAGATGATTTTAAAAACTAGGAGTGGTTTAATTCCCAAAGAAGATTAAGAAAAAAACATTATTGTTTGTTGTACCCCTTTTCACCATTCGTTTATATTCATTCATTATTATTTGTTTTTTCACCATACTTTTATATGTATTCTTCCTTATTTGTTTAAACTATTACTTCATCATCATCATTAGGTCTTCAGTTCTGGAATTGGTTAGACGCGTACCCTCATTGTTTCCTATTCTGTGCTAACCTGCACCTTTCCCTGAAATTTCCACAGTCTGCATATTTCATCATCTGCATGCAATAGTCTTATCTATGTCTACCTCTACCTCTTTTTTCTTATCTCTCCTTGTAATATATCCCCCACTAGTCCCCAAAAATGCCTTAGAACGTATCCTGCCCTTATATTTCTCCTATTTTTTTTTTTGTTTTCCACATATATCTTTATTCCCCTACTATTTCTATAACCTCTTTGTTCTTAAGTTGTCTGCCCATGTTATCATCCTCATACATTTGAAGCACAACATTCCAAAAGGCTTCTACCGTTTTTGTCTGCTTCTCCTACTGCCCCTATTTCATAGACATACTGTGCTGTGCTCCACACATATGCTTTCAACAATTTTCTCATTGTTTCTGTTTGTTGTCTTCGAACATAGCCGCTGCTCTTTCTTGTAAGATACAGTTAGGTTCCACTTCTATTCTTTACAAATATATAACCTATTTCCCGATAGTGTGAAGGAGGTTAAGCAGCCTGTGGCTACCAAGATCTCCCAACACTTGAACATTTGCCGAATTAATAGTTTCCAATATATCCTTTCGCACAATCAACTTTAGTTGAAAATATTTCAAAACCAGCACCTGTAGTTTATAATAATCATCCGATTTTCTTTTGTCATTAGGTTTTCCGTCTTGAAACTGGTTGGATGTGTACCTTCACCTATTTCTATTCTGAGCCAGCTTACAACATTACCTGAAATTCCCCCATTCGAAATGGAAACTATTACTTATTATTTAAAAAATTGTCAATCTTATCTTTTTGCTATCAATATTCCATAGGTGACTAGACTATGGAATTTTTAATATCTAATAAATTTGTAAAAATCAGTTTGCATTCCGAAAATGTACGTGTTTAATGGAAACGTGAACAGTTAGCTATAGGAAAGTATAATGATATTTGATAGAGAATTAAATTTTACATCTGTCATTGGCATAAAATACAGGGTGTTCTATTTAAATTAAACAAGTTGTTGAAAGCTTGTGATTATTTACTAATGATTTTCATACACGCTTTTATTTTGATAGTATAAAATGAAATTTGGAACGAAAATGATTCATATGCAAAATTATATTGATGCAGGAAACGAAGAAGTTTCTTCTTTGCTGGTACAAATCAACGTTTCAGTAAGATAATATAATATGTTAGATAGAGACTAGTAACAAAAGTAATTTCAATTCGTAGTCTTAATTCTACTGAAGGGGCATGATTAATATGCAGGTACTTTAGCATTTGATTTTGGAAATCTTTTTAGACTAACAGTTTTTAAATAGTTATATGTGTCCTTATTATTATCCTTTATTTAAGGTTGAGGTTAGCATTAGTGTAGTCAATTATTCCTCATCTGAATTGTAGGTCAGCATCACTTTCTGAGGTTTTGGCTCTTGTTATTCTTCTGAGGGTTTTCCCTAGAATCCCCATATTTCGAGATTAGGTGGCATTCAAGATGATATCCTATTAAGACTATGCGATAGTATTTTGAGACTTTTATCAAACACTTACACGACCCTTCTTACTGAGTTAGTCGACAACCATTCTTGTATATACAGTCAAGGTTTTCGATACTTTATCGAGACACCGAATTTTTAGTAAGGTAGCTTCTCTGTGGATTACCAGCTAGATTTTCTGGGACCAAAACTGTGCATAACAAATATTCCCAATATATCCAGAATTCCAAAGAACGGTATCTTTGTAGAAAGAATGTAAGTCCAGTTTGTTTTCATATTATTTAATCTAGCCTGAAAACTGTATTAACTCCATGCTATATATTTTTATTATTATATTTGACTTTGTTATGTATTGTTACTACTTACCATACTTGTTTGTTAATAAATTAAATGATTTTCGAAATCTTTGAGTGTACTCATACCATAAGTATAGATTAAGTATACAATAAGCTTTTCATAATCTGCAGTTAATTATGACCTCAAGCCGCAGTGCCATTTGGAGCAACCCCGAGTCTAGCTGATAATCTATCAAGCGACACTAAACCATAGTTCTATACATAAATAAAATCATAAACAATATCATTCCAACTGAATATTTGAAAGTGAGAATAAGCAGTTATTTATATATTTCAATAAATAAATTATTAATATTAAATTGTACTTAACTGTTCCTATTACAATAGCTAACAAGTTATGAATAAGCTTTGTCGTGTTCATTTTATAATGGTAAACTTAGATTATCGAGTAATTGTATTTTTGCAAGGAAATTTGACACTTTTGTAAATTAGAACTATTATGGGAATAATGCGTAGTTGGTAATAATCACTTATTTTTGCTTGTCTATGCTTTATGCAATAACCATATTATTCCTTTATTAGAAAAGCTTTTAATATTTAGTTCGCATATAAAACTTCTTTCTGCCTTGGATGCAAGCTGGGCTACAAATAGCAACAATGGACTGCATGCATTAGGACATCCACATTGGTTACGTCTACAGTTAGCGACAGCAAAATTATTGGACCTGGTTTTACTACTACCGGCAACATTATTACCACAATTTCAAATGTAAGTTAGCAATCAGCATAACAAATTTAGAAATATTTTTTCCAGGTACCGTTGGGCTTTTGTTGGTGATGATCTAGCTCACATATTAGTACAAAGTATGCATGAAGTATCTGCCTTTACGCCACATGTTACTAGAATAGCTAATCTTATGGATCAAAAGTTTACTGATACACAAATAGAAACATTACCAACAAAACAAAATGAACTATTATTGGCAATGAATAGTATAAGCCAATTGAAAGATTTACATAGTTTTTTTAAAACGCTAAGTTTATGTTCAAATCGTCATCGGACCGAGTGTAGCGGATCAATTTCAAATGATTACACCTTGCAAGATAAACAAACAGATAAAAAATTAAATGCGATTTTGGAAAAGATCGACAAAGTTATTGAATCAGATTTTTTGGATAAAATTTCAAGATAAGTAAATCCATCAGTATTATAATGTGTAATGTTGTTGTGGTCTCTAAAGCTATTAAAATTGTTTTTGTAAATAGCACACTATTGTTACACTGTTGGTATGCAATATTTATATGTACATATATAAGAATTAAAAATGTTTTAGCATTTAATTATAAATAAGTCGTGATTTCTCAAATGTGATTTTAACTTGTAACTGGCGATTAGCTTTTTATTGCTAACGTCTTCTTGTTATATTTAATGTAATACAAATAAATTGGTATATATTTACAATTGTATATTATTTACTAAAATATAGTTTCAAAATAATGTGTTTAATTTAAATTGAAACATTCTTTATAGCATTTTTTAAATGGAAATAACTGTTGCCGATTTCTGGGTAATGTTATTTGCCAAGTATGTTTCATTTGATATTAGCAAATAGTATATTATTTTGCAAATAACCGTTTAGGATATACTAGTTTAAAAATCTACTTCAAGTGGAATCTGTATATAATGGCAGCGGAGACTGCATATAAATTTTATTAAACAAACTAAATTGTTAGGGATAAAATGAGCTGTAAGTTACTAAATTTTGATTTGTCCTGAAGGAGTGGCCTATAATAATATAAGAGTGCATCGACTAACTGTAGTGTTGTGGGAGTGAATTCCAATAGAAAAACTTATAAAAGAAAATGGAAAAAATTTGAAATAAAAATAATAAATAAAATGACATACAAAAGAAATAAGTTACATTGATCACACTGAAAGGCTTTTTCTCTTAAAATTCAAGGACGCTAAACTATCTCGGTAATCTCTTTGATAATAATTATACATGAAAGACGGTTATTCCGCATAAATCTCTCTTGCCTCAGTATATTAAACGTTGTCATGTTATACTTTATATTCCTCTAAGATATATTAAAAACATTTATTAAACTTTTGTCAAATTACATAAATTCTCATAAACAAGGTCTCTTCCAAATACGATTCCATCACTGGGGTAGCTGGATATCCATTACAAATGTGTCTGTTTACCTAGTTTCCAAACAAAAATTCAACATAAACTTAAGCCTCTCTTCATCATTAGGTCTTCAGTCCTGGAACTAGTTGGACGTGTACACTCATTGTTTCCTATTCTGAGCTAACCTACATATTTTCCTCAAATCTCCATGTCTACATATTTCACTACCTGTGTACAATAATCTAATCTGGGTATACCTCTACCTCTGTTTTTCATCCGTTTCCTGCTTCTAATATATGCCACACTACTCCCTCATGCCTTAGAACACATCCCTATCTCTGCTTTTTTTTACCGTTTTCCACAGATATTTTTCTTCTACTATTTCTGTAACCTGTTTGTTCTCAACTTTGTCTGTCCATGATATCTTCATCATACACCTATAGCACCACATTTCAATCTTTTTCCTGTCCATTTTTTCTACTGTTCACATTTCACAGCCGTACAGTGCTGTGCTCTACACATGCTTATAACAATTTTTTCATTGTTTCTATGTTTGTTGTCTTCGAACATGGTAACTGCTTTTTCTTGTTAAATGCTGCACGACCTTGTGCTAATCTTTTTATATTTTTGCACTTTTACTCTTCTATTGTTTTCTAAAATTATATCCTATTTCACCGATAGTCAGTGGTATGCAGAAGGGGTTAAGCTACTTGACAGCCAAGACCAAGACCCCCCACCACTTAGACATTTGCTGAATCTATAGTTTTCTAATTACTTACTCCTTTCACACAATCAACATTTCGACACCTCCTACGTATAGTATCGTAAGCCACAAATAAGCAATTTTTAGGTTTTGGTAGATTTGATTTTTACATTTCAGCTGCCTTAATCCTGTCTAAGTAAAATTTTGAATTTATAAATTTTAACTATACATTTGAGACGTAAAGTATCGGATGTTAAATATAATACCAACGTATATTGTTGTAACTGCTTTATACAACAGCCTACGTAGTCAGCAGTGTTATTTACATCTCTGTGAATGCATCGCATCGGCAAAATACAACACATTACGCTGATGAACAAAAACATTGCATGCGATCGTCAGTTATAATAATGATTTTTAACTTTTATGCTGTTTTATAAATTCTAATATAATAATGAGGCGTTCTGATTCGGGTAATATTCAAAAACAATTAACAAGAACCCAAAAAATTCTAGAATTAGTGCAAAGTTCTAGTGTTGGCGCCAAAACTAGTAACGAACATAACAGTAATATTTTACCAGAATACTGGGTATGTATAGTTTCAAAATTTTTTAATGGAATTTTATAACTTTATGATTCACCCCAATCTATACTATCGTTAGTATTACTTAATACACTATACTTTGTTTCAAGCGAGACAATTGTTATCGTAAGTGATACATACCATATTTTACATTGTAAGACAAGTGCAAAATTGGTATCGTAAGTTGATATACCATAGTCTACGAAGATATTCTTTAAAATGTATTTACCGTATGTAGCACTTACGTTTGTTTCTATTGCATTTACTCATACTTACGATTGTTTACCACTAAAATTTTATTCTAAATAATAGTTTTCAATTTTTATATTTGGTTTTTAGAATCTCCTCTCCCTGACGATGCAAATTCAGAAAATCTTTATCAATTAGTTAACATTCTTGATGATGTTTTTGCAGAAGACGTGCCTTCTACACACACAAACTACTTAAGCAGTCTAAATGGTAATTAATTCTATCAAATCAAGCATACTACTTATGTTTTTTAGATGTAAAAATAGAAGCGACTAATAACTTCGTTGAAAAGACTCACAACATTTCGCCAATTGAGGTTTATTCCGAAGTGCATAGTAGCTTTGATTTAGAAGGTAAATTCAATTATTTCAACAAACTTGAAATGTTCACAACTGAATTGTATAATTGTATAATTTATGCGCCATGTCAATGTATCACATTTCAAATTTTTGTTCCAGATGTATTTGTGGTTGAGGAGAATACTCATACAAAAAGAACACCATTTCCATCGCCAGAGTGCAGTTTAAACCATTTAGATTTTGACTGCACAGATATCTTTTGTCCATATTTTGTAGAACATCTGATAGTTACGGAGCCTCTATCACAACAACCTTGCACATCAGGCTTATCAACACCGCAAGCAAATAGTCCATTATCAAATATTTCAACGCCTCGATCAGCTATTTCAAGGAGGGATAAAGGTAATATTAGACGGCGTCATACACATGAATGGATCGACGTCAAACGGAAAAGATTGAGGAATTTAGGTATGGAATACAAATCCCGTAATAACATTACACGACTGCGGAAAAAGCTTGGACCACCATGTAAATGTCGAATGAAATGCTACGAAAAAATAAGCTGCGAAGAGAGACAAAACATTTTTGAAAATTTTTGGAAATTAGGTGATTGTAATCAGCGGTGGACTTACGTAGCATAATTCATAAAATAAAAGTATTTCGAGGATTTGTTTCCTGCAAACGGTTCTGCCCATGTTCAATGACCATCCTGAATACTGAGTTTACGCGGTTCTACTACGTCATTCATACTAAAGTATATCATGAATAGAAAATGTGCATTTATTCCTTCTTTCGTGATTTTAACGATACCTACTACTTAGAGATGTAGCTGAAGGTGCATCTCATTGGTTTTAGATCACATGCATACGTATAATGCAGACTAAAAACAAACACTTATAAGAAATTTCCTAAAAGTTTAAACACACCAGGCGACTAAATAATAGACTATCTGTCAAATTGTCGTGTTTGACTGGTAAATTGTTCACATCAGAGCACGTAATGTAAATAGATACCTCTTTACTTACCTGCCTACTACCTATATAGCTCTATTGTAACACGCATCACAATCATCACGCAATTTGTATTGACGATTACAATATTCATGCCGTGTTCATGTTCACATGCTGCAATGCTTCCGAGAGGTGTTCAGGCCATTTAACAGCCAATTAGAAAACAATGCGTTCATTCTGCATTCGGGTCACATTAAATAGTGCATTTTATAACATGCAAGCAATGTGCACAGCACTGCATACTCTAACGTATGTATGGCGTACTTTATCGTAGTTATATTTAAAGAAAAATAATTGATGTTCGACACGGTTTATAGATTATGCAAATTGTTGTAGTTAACTATTATATGGGTAACTTACATATCAAATATTACAACAAATTATGCTAATAATAAATTTAAACATAGTTAAACATTGAAAATCTCCTTAAACGCTACGTTCCATGAATAATTTTATATACCATTACGAATAATAAATGACCAGGTATAAAATTGCATGCGAATCGTACTGACAGGAGAGATTTTCTCGTTATTTAACAGGTCGTTGTAGGCTGAGATGAAATTATCGTAAACTTTGGATGCTTTTTATCGCCCTTCTATGAGCAAAAGATCATTACGTGTAGTAACTATATTTTCAAGAGCGCAAAAACTATTTCTTCTTTACGATTTGGTTTTTCTGTAGGTTGTCTCATAAGTTCAAGTGCATAACGATTGATTTAATAAAGTAAAAGAAAAACAATAAAGTAAAATTTTTTATTTTTCGGACCGTCTTGGCGGCATCTGATGTCAGCTTCGGGTGGAGGATTGGAAAATCACATGTAAAGCATCTAATGTCAGGCGGTTCCGTGGGGTAGTGATATGTGTGTGATTAGTAGGTCCAAGGTCCCGGGTTCGAATCCTGACACGGTCCGCTTGAAAAATGTTAGGCGAGCATTTTGTTACGGTTCAATTTTACATAACGCCTTTCCAAATTTTTATACGTACTTCGTTCCCAAATACGACGCCTATGGTTTATTTCCTTATTGTAATTTATCAAGTTTCGTTCATAAATTCAAGTTTTAATTCTTGTATGTTGATAACGTGCATAAAACTAATCCTTATCACTTCAATACGAGTCGTGATTATTTGTTCTATTCTGAATTTGATCCTCGACGCTTGGTAACGTGCATCTTATTGTGAACTAATTTGTAGTTCCGCCCTTATTATTTTAATTTTGGGGAATTGATGATCCGTTAATTAAGAGCGAATTATTAGTGAAAATTTTATATTTGCTCTGCTCTTTTGAGAATTTTATAAAAGTTCGAGGTAAGGTTATTTATAATTTTTATGCACGTAAACTTCATACAATTGTTATCTTTGTAGGGCACACATTTGAAAACTCGTTGATAACGTCGAGTTTTGTTCTTATGATTTAAGCCCGTTTTGTAAAGGAACCGCAAAACGGTAAAGTAAATAGTAGGTGTGTTCATATCTAATTATAAGATTTTAGGGTTGCAGTTTTACAGCTTTGTAGTTTGCAATCTTGTAGTTTGTAGTTCTGTTGAAGATACTGTTAGTATTGAATTCAAGGTGCTTGGTATTTCAGTCTGGTACATTATGTACGTATTTTATTGAAACAAACTCAGGCGTACCTGCAAGATACGATATCTGCGCTCAGGACCTGTTCTGGTAAGATCTTTCTATATTACTTATATTTTGATTGTACGTGCCGCTAATCTGGTATCCATGCTAGCTTTCCACCTGCAGATAACATTATAGAGCCATCTCACATTATAACTGATATTGTAATTTATTTTAATATCTTTTTTGTAACAGTTGTGCGTCGGAATTAATTTAACCAACGAATTATTGTACACATTGGTTTGATAGGTATTTTTATCTGCATAATCGTACGCACAAGCGTTGGTACCACCGCGAGCAGCGTTTGACTGATTTTAAATTTATACAAAGTGAACCTAATGAAAATATACTGCAGCCATTTAATTTCTAATAAGTGTAAGGTACATATTGAAAAGTACGTTGGTTTCATTAACCCAATCGCTTACATTTAAGCTTGTTATGATGTAAAGTTGATGTTTATGTTCAACCCTATGAATATTAGAAACCATAACTGTGTCAGTAAACGATTATATGTTATTTGTATTTTCTTGTTGTCGAGTTTTATGTCCGTTAAGCATCTACAGATTGCGTGAGAAATTTCCTAGATTGATTTTGCAGGAGGCGTACAGTTCCGATTTAGGTGGCGCTCTCCAAGACTCTTGTTCACCGTGTCGACCTTAGGTTATTTGTATCTTGGTGCAAATTCCCACTCCCCCTCACCGACCAGAGTCTAGTCGTGGTAAAATACGGTTACTCCTGCGGCTAACGGTGTGTATGTTTCTTTGTGTTAGGAAACCGTGTTATTACTTTCAAATACTTACCGCTAAGGGAAGAAATTTTAGCACTAATCACGCTTCAAACACAATTAGATGAAATTTGTGCACTAGATAAATACAAACAAAAAAATTTAAATATAAGTTGATACACTAAAATCTGCAATGTTTATTTATTTTTATTACATAACATTCAAGAGCCAACAATGGTGTGTGTTACTGCAACACATTGTTACACCTCCATGTTCAAATACAAAATTCGATAGTTTTTAATAAGCAGTTTGGAATTTATATTAAATTAAACATAAAGCTTATATAGATAAAATCCAGGCTGATATTAAATTACAACCAAATTCATTCTGGAAGTTTGTGAATAACAAACGAAAAGTATTTAATCTGCCATCACAACTTGTCTATAACAACATGAAAAGTAGTAGTAATGAGGAGATAGTAAATTTGTTTGGGTCATATTTTTCAACAGTATACAGTAATACAAAGGTTAATAGAGTATCAGCATTTTTTTATACAGACACAATAGAAGTTAGCAATTATTACATTGAAGCATCAGAAATAATAGATCGTGTTATGAAGCTGCCAAATAAAGTAACACATGGACCAGATGGAATTCCACTGGTTGTTCTAAAACGCTGCTTGTATACTTTAATACACCCAATAAAATACTTGTTCAATAAATCCCTAGATGCGGGAGTTTTTCCAGATTATTGGAAAAATAGTTATTTGAAACCAATCTACAAAACAGGTTCTCGTGAGGATGTAACAAATTATAGAGCTGTGTGTAATCAGTCGGAACTTCCTAAATTATTGGATTACTTGGTTAATAAGAAGCTTACATGGGTTGTAGAAATGTAATTATTGAAGAGCAACATGGTTTTTCACATGGCAAATCTACTTGTACTAATCTTTTATTGTACACACGTTATATCTTTATGGCTTTGGAGAATCGAGTACAATTGGACTCCATATATACAGATTTTGCTAAAGTCTTTGATAGGGTTAATCACTCAATATTATTAGCTAAATTGCAAGCACTGGGAATGCAAGGCAATATTTTGAAATGGATAAACAGCTACCTTATTGGAAGAACCCAATATGTGAAATGTGGTAATTCAATTTCGAATCCAATAACAGTGACCTCGGGAGTACCGCAGGGTTCTCATATTGATCCTCTATTATTTAACCTTTTTGTCAATGACATAAAAGAAGTGATTAAATGTAGTGAAATATTACTTTTTGCGGATGATTTAAAAATGTTTAGAACTATTACTAACATCAAAGATGCAGAAACATTACAAATGGACATACAATATTTAGCTCAATGGTGCAACAAAAATTCTTTAAGCCTGAATATTAACAAATGTAGCGAAATCACTTTTTCGAGAAACTATAATGTTATTATTTTCCCATATAAAATTAATGATGTATCTTTAGTAAGGAAACCTAGTGTTAAGGATTTAGGTGTAGTACTAGATTCAAAACTAACATTTAATACTCATATTAATGAAATTACTTCAAAATCTTTAAAAACTTTGGGTTTTATTAGAACTGCCAAATTATTTTCTGTATTCTCAGTTAAACTGCTATATTGCTCGCTAGTTAAATCTACTTTAGAATACAATTCTATTATCTGGTGCCCTAGATATAGTTTATATATAGAATTGATAGAATCTGTTCAACGTAAATTTGTACGACATTGTGGATATCAGCTAGGTTTTAATTACGATACATATAATTATTGTGAGACTTTAAAAATTCTTGACTTCTTTAGAAAGTCGTAGAGTGAATGCAGATTTGTGTTTTTTACATAAGATTTTGAATGGTAGAATCAATGATTCCACATAAGTGCAGTTAGTTAAACTAAATGTTGCAGGGAAAAGAACTAGGAACTCTGAAGTTATTAGTATAACTTTTCATTGAACAAATTATGGTCAAAATGAACCTATCACTCGTATTATGAAGTTAGCAAACACCTACGAATTTAGGTTAGAGTTGTTTGATTCTTCCGTTCAATCTGTTAAAAAGTCAGTAAAAAATTTATAAAATAATAAATTTAGTTATTCTTATAGGAAATTTCACATTTTTTAACTAATCTTTGTAAAATGGCATTGCCGTAAATGAATAAAATAAATAAAGAAAACCACGACTAACTGCATATAAAATAAATAGGACTAACAAACAAATGCAGTAGTCATTTACAGAAATTAAACCATAGCGTAAGTAGTAGAAGTACTCGAACATTTACAATAGCATATGAATGATAAGAAAATGTATATAATTTAATCACATCATTAGGTCTTCAGTCCTGGAACTGGTAAGATGTGTACCCTCTTTGTTTTCTATTCTGAGCTAACCTACACATTTCCCTGAAATTTCCACAGTCTGCATCTTTCACTATCTGCGTGCGAAAGTCTGATCTAAGTCTACCTCTACCTTTTTTTTCATATCATCTCTGCTTGTAATATATCCTGTACTATTCCCTAAACAATTTACACTAATACACAACTAAAAACGAAACTGAAATTTAAATTCGAAAAATACGTCTGTAATAAAATGTAACTATACACCCATGTATACGACTTTATCATAAGAAGAACGAAAAGCGACTCTCCATTACGAATGCCAAAAGACAATTAAAAATGTATATCACAACAGCTGTGAGCATAACTGGAAATACAATAATAGCTGTTTTTAATGTTTCTTACATCAACATACCAGCCACCGAAAACACACTGTTTTCCCTACCTCTATAGCACGGTACATTAAAAACGGAAAACAAAAATAATTTGAATGAGAAGATAAAGGGAAAATAAAAGGAACTATGAATTGTGTAAGGGGCACAGTTTAACGACTGGCCGCCGAAAAGTACCCATAGTGGTTTTTATGGTAACCACATGAATATGTCCATTGTCGCCAGGTTGTATTTCTGTCACACGTTCAAGCGGCTAACGAAAGGAGGAAGCGATATCGTAGCACTAACGACCCCAACTCTATTGCGGGAACAGACATCCCATTTTTGCCGTTGCTGCAGAGAATTTAAATACTGTAAAGAATGTCTTCCAGATAGAATATCGGAGTCACTGGATAAGCTGCCATCTGGTAAGGCGATTGATAGGAATCTCAGATCCATTAGGCACCAGAATTGATGAATTTAAGAGCACCAGGTTCAAAAAATGTCCTGGAGTAAGCGAAACAAGGTCGTTGGGATCTATACTTAAAGCACACAAAGGTTTAGATTTGAGAATAGCCTCAATCTGACAAAGTAATGTATTCAATTCTTCTAGGGTATGGCGTTACTCCCCAACAACTAAAAGAAAAAGTGATTTGAAGGATTATATGCCCACCTCCGCTAGATCATTAAAGTGAGGTGCAAGGAGGCACCGAAATGCCAATGTACGAAAAGTTTCTCGAACGCTTCTTTAGCAAGATTTGTAAATTGATTATTAGCACCAACAAAGTTTGACTCATTGTCAGAGTAACAAACTGACATCAAGCCACGTCGGGACTCTAGCCTGCGAAATGCAGAAATAAAATTGTCTGTTAAAAGATCCATTGTGAGCTCAAGATGAATTGTCTAATGCAAGTACATACGAAAACGCACACGTAGGTCTTGGTAGCTTTAGAGCCACGTGAGGGAAGTGGAGTTAAAAAAAGGAACCACAAAAATCAATGGCGATATGAGAAAAAGGTTTAAGTGCACGGAGGCGGAAATATGGTAAATCACTCATTAGGGGCGGTAAATACGTTTTAGAAGACATTTGAAACAACTAGAAAGTGTCTTTTTAATAACCCTTCTAGCTGATAATATCCAAAACTGTTGTCTTAATCATAATGAAAAGTTTTGAATTCTGGATGTAAATATTTGATATGCATAAATTCTATAATTAAAGTTGTAAGCCTATGCAAGCTAGGAAATAGTAATGGATGTTTTGCCTTATAAGGCAAGTCTGAATTTCGCAGTCAACCTCCTACGTTTAAAAATCCGTCGGAATCATGGAATAAGCAAAGATATCTGAACAGTTTAGGCAACAATTGATTAATTTTAATCTTCGTAATAATTTCTAAAAAAACAAATGTTTGAACATGCTTATTGAGACACATTAAAGCTCACTGTAATTCGGTGGCAGTAATAGTTCCTTGTATCTTTTGAGAATTTTTGCAGAAATTGGTAGAGGTTTATTTTTTCGTCATTGCATTTTACTATTCTTCTTAATCTTCTTTGGGGATTAAACCACTTATAGTTTTTAAAATTATCTTTATTAACGTTTCGATCCATAACGTAGGATCGTTTTCAAAATAATAAAAACTTCAAGTTTGACATTTATGACATAAATTGAAGGTGACTTTGATTTATTGATGTTTGAAATATTTGGTTTGAGTATACTAAGCAAAAATTTTAAAGTTTAAAGAATGATTGCCTTCAATTTGTGTTACGGACCTGGGACCGACTTTTTAGGTATGTCGCTTAACGTGAAATCAGCTGATTAATTTTTATTGTAAAAATTCAATAACTTGGGAATTGGAAAACATTTGTTAACATGTTTCTATTTATACAATTTAGAGGATGGTTATTAAAGAAGTGTGCAATTACATTATTAAAAGGCTTAAGTAGTCGTTTTTATATTTATTTTGAAGGAAATCATTATAATTTAGGCTACCTCTTTGGTAGATTTTAACATTGTTCTGAGGTAACCTTATGGTGGGTTTACACTTGTCAGATACCAATGTTGTTCTATGAAGGTTGTATATGGATCTGAGGCGATCCTATGTGATCCTATGTGTAAACCCGCCATAGGGTCGCCTATTGGTATCTGACAAGTATCTGACAAGTGTAAACCCACCATAAGGTTACCTCAGAACAATGTTAAAATCTACCAAAGAGGTAGCCTAAATTATAATGATTTCCCTTTCAAAATAAATATAAAAAAACGACTACTTAAACCTTTTAATAATGTAATTGCACACTTCTTTAATAACCATCCTCTAAATTGTATAAATAGAAACATGTTAACAAATGTTTTCTAATTCCCAAGTTATTGAATTTTACAATAAAATTAATCAGCTGATTTCACGTTAAGCGATTTGGCTACCTAAAAAGTCGGTCCCAGGTCAGAACACAAATTGAAGGCAATTATTCATTTAAACTTTAAAATTTTGCTTAGTGTACTCAAACCAAATATTTCAAACATCAATAAATCAAAGTCACCTTCAATTTATGTCATAAATGTCAAACTTGAAGTTTTTATTATTTTGAAAACGATCCTAGGTTATGGATCGAAACGTTAATAAAGATAATTTTAAAAACTATGAGTGGTTTAATCCCCAAAGAAGATTAAGAAGAATACTAAACAAACCACAACAAACATACAGGGAGTATTGCATTTTACGTCTTGAAACTGGTCGGACTAGTACCTCAGCTTATTCATGTTCTGACCTAGCCTACACAGTTCCCTGCAATTCTCCCAACAGCCTATATACATTACATGTGATTTTCCAATGCTCCACCCGAAGGTACTACATTGGCCAGGAGGCGAGTTTTTTTTACCTGGAAAATTTGGAATTTTGCCGAACCCTTGCTGTTCCAAGCAAGGTAGGGATCTTTAACGTGCGTGACAACACTCACACACGGGACCTCCATTTTACCTCTCATCCGAACGAGGGTGTATTTTTGTGAAAAATGCTCGCCTAACATTTTTCAAGCGGACCGTGTCGGGATTCGAACCCGGGACCTTGGGCGTAGTAGTCACACACATACCACTACGCCACGGAGCCGCCTACAGCCTATATACAACTCGATTCCCTTATATTGTTTTCTAATTATATGCCCTATTTCACCGAGATTCAGTGGTATGTGAAAAAGTGCGGCTCTGTGGCGTAGTGGTATGTGTGTGACTACTACGCTTGAAAAATATTAGGCGAGCATTTTTCACAAAAATACACCCTCGTACGAATGAGACGTAAAATGGAGGTCCTGTGTGTCAGTGTTGTCACGCACGTTAAACATCCCTATCTTGCTTGGAACAGCAAGGGTTCGGCAAAATTACAAATTTTCCAGATAAAAAACTCGCTTCTTGTCCAATGTAGTACCTTCGGGTGGAGCATTGGAAAATCACATATAAGGTATGTGAAAAGGATTAAGCAGCCTGTGGCTGCCAAGGATCCGTCAACACTTAGACATTTGCCGTATTCATAGTTTTCCAGTAAATCCTTTCGCACCATTAACATTAGCTGAGAATATTGCAAAACCAATATCTGTAGTTGTTTAAAATAATCACCATGTTTAATTACAGTAATTATTATTGTCATTAGTTTTTCCATCTTACGACTGGCTGCAAGCGTACCTCCATTGATTTCTATTTTGAGCTAGCCTACACATTTCCCTGAAATTCTCACAGCCTACATCTTTCACTATCAGTGTGCAGTAGTCTAACCTAGGTCTACCTCTACTTCTCTTTTTTCCTATCTCTACTTCTAATATACTCCGCACTATCCCCTCATGTCTTAGTATGTGGCCTATCATCCTATCTCTCCAATATTTTACTGTTTTCCACATATTTTTTTCTTCCCCTACCATTTCTAGTACCTCTTTGTTCTTAACTTTGTCTGTCCACAATATCTTCATCATACGTCTGTAGCACCACATTTCAAAGGCTTCTACCTCTTTCTTGTCTGCCTCTCCTACTGTCTAGGCTTCACGGCCATACAGTGCACACATATGTTTTAAGCAATCTTTTCCTTGTTTCTAGTTTGTGGTCTTTGAGCACAGTAGTTGCTTTTTATTGTTAAATGTAGCAAGACCTTGTGCTAATCTTTGTTTTATATCTTTTGCGCTTTTCTCATCCTGCGTTATTTGACTTCCTAGGTAGCAGAAATTCTTAACCTCTTGTAAGTTCTCGTTACCTATTTGTATTTTTGTTTTTGATTAATTTTCCCCTCTTTTGCATACTAGAACTTTAGTTTTATTTTTGTTAATTTTCATACCATATCTCTCCGTTAGAACTGTTTCCATTTCATTAAGAGCAGTTTCTAATTCTTCTTTGCTAGATGCTAATACCGCTATAACATCTGCAAATCTAAGCATATCAAACTTTTGTCCCTGCATATTAATTCCAAATGTCTTCCTGCATTTGACAGTATTCATTGCCTCTTCTATGTACAAGTTAAAAATTAATGGTGATAAGGCACATCCCTGTCTCACCCCTTTCCTAATATTACTTCTCTACTTTCTTGCTCTAATTCTATTACCACTGTTTGCTCCTTGTATAAGCAATGTACTATCCCTCTATCCCTCAAACTCATTCCAATCTTTTGAGTATGTCGAACATTTTTTTCCATTTCACATTGTCGAATACTTTTTCCAAATCTACAAACCCTATATATACGCTTTCCCCCTTCTCTATTGTTTACTCCAATATCACCCTCAAAGCTAAAATAGCTTCCCGTATTCCCCTGTTTCGCCTAAATCCAAAATGATTTTATCCTAGTATTTCTTCTGCTCGTTTTTCCATTCGTCTTTGTACAATTCTAGTTAATATTTTTGAAACGTGTGCGATCAAACTTATAGTTCGAAAATTTTCACATCTATCCTCGCCTCTTTTTTTGGTATAGTTACTATGATGTTACGTTTGAAATCTTTAGGTATCTCGCCTGTCTCATATATATATATATATATATATATATATATATATATATATAGCTTACAAGTTGGAAGAGATGTTCTGTTACTGCTTGTCCAACGGCTTTTTAGAGTTTCTGCTTGCATCTTGTACGTACCCGGCGCCTTTATTTACACGTTTCATAAATCAATAACGTTCCGTTCGCTTTGAAAGCTTTCGTCCATTGATATCTGCATCCACTTTTCAAAACTTTTTTAATCATTTATGAAGGAACGGTGACGCAGACTCGTAATGTCCGTCCTTTTAATTTTTGATGAAACGTCTTACGCGCATTATCCTCCAAGGTTCTCAATAATCAATTACACAAATCTACCGAATTTATACAACTTCTATTGCTTTTAAACAAAACAAACGTATACGCAGCCATACTTTTCCAGGCTTCTTATTCATTTGCTTAAGGATCGAACATTAGCTAAATTACTGGCTTTAAAAAACTACACCTCCAACGGATGGGCATCCAAATATAATTTATTGCTGATCCCTTCCATTAACGAATTTCCTATAAAAATGCTAATTTAATGAACTATTTAAGATGTCTTAACAGCTGCGTAATAGTGTAGTTTGCGGGCGTTGTACTTTAGATATGCGTTCATAAATAACACTCGCTCTGGCGCGTATTTTACCAGGCTGTTAAAGCGTTCATGAACAACATTTTACGCTTTAGTTATGTATTCAAAGACTTTTATAAATTGTTGGGAAGGCGTACTCCGAGCGCGCTTTATTTAACTCTGTTTGAAGCTGGGATAAATTTTGCCCAACATGCGCAGTACACTACTTATTTTCACACCACACTTTAAATGTAATCCCGAATACGACGCAGAGCATTTATACTTCTAGTGCTTTGTGTTGACGTTACCACCATTAAAACAGTTTAAGGTTCATCATCAACATCTTCCATATTATCATATTCATAAAGGAATTGTAATAATTGAAGAAAAATTACAATGAAGGGATCTAGCACTAGGAATTCGTCTGCATCCATTTAAATATTTATAATTTCTACTATTTTTTTTTAAATGTTTTACAGTATTAAGGTCCTAAAGACAAACAAACAACTGAAAATTTTTTGCTTTCAGAAAATTCTCGTAATTGAAAAAGTAAGGTACAAACACATAACCAAATAAAATAGAGCACACTAATGTGTTCCCTAATCGTTCATCATTTAATCGGGCATTGTATGCACTCCAGAGTCACCATATCCTAGCCGTATACTATAACCAAAGTATTTTTTATGAACACACCCCTGGGGTGCGTTCATAAATATCATAAACTCGAGCGAGCGTTATACCGGGGCGTTGTTAACGTGTTCATGAACAACATTTCATGCTCTAGTAATGTATTAGAAGACGTCCCTAAACTGCTGGGAAGGCGCACTGCGAGCGCGCCTTATGTCTGAAGCTGGTATACATTTTTACGCGACTAGCGCATGCACTGTTTATTTTATTTCCACACAACATCTTCAATGTAATCTTGATTACGACACGGAGCATTTATATTTCTACTGCTTTGCGTTGATGTCACCACCATTAAACAGTCTGTATTGTAGTGATCTGTACTATTTATTTAGTCAATTCTCATTGGTTGATAATTATTGCAAATATTGTAGTGTATATTTCGATATTTGAGAGTATTTTTGAACAACACATTAACCACTTCCAGGTTTCAGAATGCATTCGGTAATGTCAAAACTTACCCGTTGTAGGGGCGATCGATACGGTTTTTTACAAGTCTTAACCTGTGTTTTCACTTTTGCTTTAGATTTCAAACATGGAAGGTCGAAGAGGCTTCACTGGCGCTATTATTAAAGGCAATGTTTTTAATTATATGCTATTTTAAGTTATCTGATTGCATCGAACCTTAAGTAATTATTTAGCGTTTTTTGTTTATGTTTTAAGATATGAAATGAATTAATGATCCAGTCGTTATGCAGATTTTTGTTTGTAAATTTAATGCCACGATGTATTTAATTTTTAAAAGCACGTTTTAACCTGATGCAATCATAATGAATAATTCTTAACTTGTGCTTACTAGATCGAATGTATATTTTAACAAACATTTATATAAAGTTTCTGTTTCTATAGAATTTTGGTATGTATTTGTTACAAGCATATTTTATTATTTGTTTTCAATGTTTTAATAATTTGTTATGATTATGTAAATGCTTATTTCAGTTTTAGCTGCACGTTTATAACCGCATAAATATTTATCTCGTTTGTAATACCTAGCCATGTTAGTTTGAAGGGTCTGACTTATTGTAACCTGCAATTCTATCGGTAACTAATATTGATATTTATTGTTCTTGTTATGATGTGATTATAGCGAACCTCTGCTATGACCCCGTATTAACACGTTTGCATTATGACTATGTATGAGATGGTCGATTTAATTTGTACCCTTTGTTTGGTACTATCATAGCATATGTTCATGTTTAACTTTATGTTTGTTTATAAATATTTGTTTTGTTGATGTATTTGTAGTAACGTTTATGCAACGACAGAATGTATGTTATTCATTGTGAACCATGTTGCTAAACGAGCTGGAGACTGTTAATGGTATGAACGATAAATGTGTATGTTTGAGCCTTTGTTGAATTTACTAACATTTTATGGCCGTGCGGGGTGGAACATTAATAGTTAAGGTCCTTATCTTCCCGGTGTTCTTCCTCTTTAATTTTAGGCAGGTAGTAATGGCACAGCTGTCCCTATTACATTCTAGAAAAGATTAGCTAGGCTACACTAGCGTTTCTTCAGTCTCATATGCAGAATATCTGAGTAACAGTTGCCATCCCGTAATATTAAAAGTACACAGGGTGCTTGTTCGCCATCCCATCCTTGGAGAAGTGTATTTATGCAGTTAGAAGCGCAGGGTTGTTGAGGTTTTATCTGCCGATACTCTTTCCTCAGCGTTAACCCAGGGAGTCCGGCACTGTTTGCTCTTGTAATTCATGTTTAATTGATGAAAACCTAATTTTGAGGTTATCATGTAATAATTAAAAGAGGGTCGTTAACTATTGTAGTTTTATTTCAAACCTTCCCGCCTTAACGTCATCTCAGTGTATATTTGGGTTAAGTTACGGTCACACATCGTAGGTGTCACTATCCACAGTCACTAGGCGACTAGATCACGAGGTCAGGTAGTGTCAAGGAGGACGTTTGTTCGTCCGAAGGTAAGTTACATTACAGTGTCGATTTAATTACTTATAATTTCTACTTCTTTTAAAAACGTTACTCACTGCTAAGGTCTTAAGGACAAACAAACAACTGAAACAACGTTTTGCTTGGAAAATCCCTTTAAATTCAAAGAGTGAGGTTAAGAAAATATAAATAAATAATTCATAAATACGCCGGGGTGTTGCTAAACTGTTCATCAATCAATCGGGTATTGTATGAATTCCAGATACACCTTATTTCAGGCGTACGATTTACCTGGAGTATTCTTTATGAACGCACCCCTGGACCAACGTTCTGATGAGTTCTTGAACGAATAATGCAATCATGGGGAGACTCTTAGATGTTCTCGAACCGCATTCAGGTTAAATTTTGTTCTAGAGTGTTGGTATCGAACGTAACCCTGCATATGTCATTAATATAAATTAGGAAAAGCAGTGGATCGAAAACGCAACCTATTATTATTTAAAGTACGTGAAAGGTACGTGCAAATGGCACCTTAGGCTGTGGCTGGAGGAATTAAAATATTTATTTAACTAATCTTTTAGAATGCTAAAACTGGTATGGTTTTCTTAAAGTCTGTAGATTTACAAGTTATTTCAGAGCATTTCTATATTGACCAAACCTTGAGTAATGAGTATGTTGTTCTTCTCAACAGATAATAATGAACAAGTTATTACAATTCTTCTTAACAGATGCTGTTAATTGAAATTAAATTGAAACAAATTTAAAATAATTTGTTTTGGTTAAATCACGAAATAAATAACGATAAACTAATATTTGGAATCTCCTCAATTCAAATGTTATAGAAAAACCTAATTGATTTTATGTCTTCACATTAACTCAACCACGGACAATTTAAATAGTTCTTCAACGGAATCGGTAATAGCGAATATGTAGATGTTATTTACCACAACCAACTAAGATAGTTGAGTCGGTTCAAAGTTTTAAAACAGCTCTTTAAGCTGTTAGTTGAATTAAAAATATTTCCTAGAAAGAAAAGATTTATAAATTTTCTGATTTACATCAGTTATGGGCAGAGACCAATTATTAGTTAACTGGTCTCTGGTTATGGGAGTTCTGCGTTTTTGACTCATCGATCTAGTCACGTAATATTCGTAAACCGAAATTAAAAAAGTGAGGTGAATTCATATTTAGCTATTTAATGCCATCAACCAATTTAAATTAACACTTAAGTTATTCTCATGACACAGAAGACAATTGTGTACATTTTGAATGTTACTCAGAAATAGATATTTCCAAAAGTAGGAATTCTAAACAAACAAAATTGGAAATTGTGTTTGAGAAACGCCTTACGTGTATAAATGATAATACAACACTATTTTAGTAATGTTGAGAACTCGCTTAGAATTTATGTTGAAGACTTACTAACAACGCAACGTTTCAAAAGTGTTAACGACAATAGCTTCAAGTAATGTCAACCCTTAGCATTTATTTTCTCCTTTCATGTACTCAAGGATGCAACTCTATTGCCTTTTCATTGCCATAATAACACAAAATCTCTAAGTATTTTCATTTTTATATAATCTATATATATGCTGCTCAAATAAATTTGCATACCATTTATGCATGAATTTAAAGATTAATTCAATCGTAGCGAAACCACTGAAATACACCTGCTATTTTAATAATGGCGTTTTTGATTCATTTTGGATGTTTTCTATTTAATTGAAAAACAATACAATTTAATTATTTTAGTTTGCATAAGTACGTGTATTCATACACAAAGATTGCAAATGCGTAAAAATGCAATGTATAGTTCAATGCAATTGCATACTGTTGTTATTTTAGTGTATACTCCTACAACCTGCGTCCTTGGAAAATGAACTAAGGTGGTAAAGTAGTTCATTTTTTATTACAACATACTCTGTATGTCATTTAAGATAGTTCCAACATGTCAGTTTCAGTTTTTTAGGTTATGTTGAAATATGTGTCCTATTTCTGATTTCCCCATTTCTTGACAAGTTTATTCCTTTTTAAAACTTAATTATTTTGCATTTTTATTTTAACTTACATGGTTGCAATACTTTGTGTTATGTGTAGTAAATTAAACCGCAGTGTTTAGTTATTCAAAATTAACAGGTCTGCTTGTTAACAGCTGTGTACCTGGGGTTATCCAGTATTTGTTTATGTAGCAGTAAGACCTAAAAGTATACAAAATGGTTTTAGCAGATTTGGGTCGTAAAATTACGACCGCTTTGCATTCGTTGAGCAAAGCAACAATTATTAATGAAGAGGTAATTGTTTATAGTGTGATTTATTAGTGAAAGTTTGATGTGCTATGGCAGATAATATGAAATTTATAACACAAGCAGAATATAATGTTTATATTTTTACGAATAATCGAAATTATTTTAATGCTAGAATGAAGTATGAAAAAGCTTTCATGAGGCTTTATCAACATTATTATATTTAGCTTTATTTGAAAGCTTTTACCATATATTATTATGTCATAGCCATTCGGGGCACCTTTTTTAATTTTCTATTATTTAATTATATATAAAAATCATATTTGCAATTTAGTAAAATTAGTTTTGTGTAATTTGTTGTTCATATACTTAGTTGTTTACTATTTAAGTTGTGTCAGTGGGTGTTATTCGAAACTATTTATATTTAGGATATCAAAGCTTCTGTAAACTTTAAATATAATGGTTTAATATTTATTAATTATAGGTATTGAATGGTATGCTCAAAGAAATATGTGCGGCGTTACTTGAAGCTGATGTAAATATTCGCTTAGTAAAAAAACTAAGAGAAAATGTACGGGCTGTTATTGATTTTGATGAAATGGCAGGAGGTTTAAATAAACGACGCATGATACAGAGTGCTGTTTTCAAGGAACTTGTTAAGGTAGGTTTTATCACTATAATTACATGTTAAGTAGATGTTGTTCATTTTATTAAAGAGATGCTAAATTATAGTCGAAATCAGGAAAGAAGTTGCATGTGGCATTAATAACTGATGTAAGAATACACATAGTTTGAGATATGCAAATTCTGTCGATACATAAAATAATGATAGTCAATTTATGTCCTTATCATGATGTTATTTAAAATTAACATTTCTTAACACGTTTGCTACTTCTATAGGAAAAAATGTCTTATGCCAAACTAAATAATGATTTAGATTATTGTTGTTACCTTTAAAACTACTGCAGCTAGATTAAAATACCACAGTTAACATCACACATATAATCTCAAATTTATGGGGGGTTAAATTCTTCGAGGTAACAAAATGCATTGCAAGTTTTTAGAGATATCACTTACCCCGGTATTCTGCTCCGCTTGCAGCTATTCCTTGGTTCTCAGGTGTGGTTCAGGGTAGCTTCCTGTTTTCTGTGTTGCCTCGCTGTAGCCCTCACTGATGACATGTTGAAACGATAGGGAACAGGAAGTGGAAATTACTTGATTGATAGTACTAACCACATGTCAATACTAAACAGAAGTCGGCAAACAAGTCACGAGTTTCAATACATTGCTTCCACGAAAATATCTATCCTCCAGAAGAGGTTAAGTTCTCTGGATGCACATTAGTGGGTACAACGTCCTTCAAACCGTGAGAAAGTGCAATGTTAGCATTCTCTCAGATCACAAAGACAAGCCAATGTCTGGACTTTCCGTGTGAACCACAACTACATGTGGTTTTCAGGTTCGTTGGCATTATAATATTAATCTGTTGAGAACTTCCCAATGCAGGGTTTTAAAAGCCCCTTGAACCTAATTAATACAATAAATGTTAAAGCTTAATAAAAAAAAAAGCATAACAGTCTAACATATATAGTACAAAATCACACAATGAAAGCTAATAGGAAATAATAAGGTATGACATTTATTTATTTCTATATTCCTTCTTACTTCTCAAACCGGTGTCACAAATGTGGCAGTTTCAAATTATAGATGAATTAATTCCTGACTGTGTACAGGAAATTTGCAATACAATCCAAAAGAGAGTATTCTCGTGCAGAAATAATATAATATTAAAAATTTTTTTACAAAATTATAGCTGAACGCTTTCGGCATTAGCCATCTTCGGTGCCATGCAAAAGTTATATAAATAAAAATTTACGATAGTTACTTACTGCCAACTTAAAAATTAATATTCCATCAGACTATTACATTAAATATAGGACATTTTAAGTGTAAAACTAATATCACATCAATAAAGACTAGTTAAATAATTGATTGTTCCAATAAATATGGATTACATCTTGTCTACGTCGTTGATGAAGTCGAAAAGGACAAATTGTTAGATTTTTGTAAAGTGACAAGTAAGGAGTGCGATCCAAAAAGTGGATCACTGCAGTAAAATTAATAAAAATAAATCAAGTCTATTTGATATTTTTTAAGCCGATGGAGTTCAATCAATTTAGACGTTTGTATATTGGAATAAAATTTCTATTAAGATTAATTTGGGTGTTTAAACAAGTGTCATTTCTTAGTAATTCTTTTTCAATTTCGAGATCTTTAAAAAGGTCAAGTCTATTAAAGTTTTTTGAGGTAAATTAGGTTCGAAAGTGTGTTTATTGTAAGATATGTGGTGACCAAAAGCTGATTTATCCGATTTATTCAAATGTTCTTTTATTCTTACCTTAGTGTAGTCATAATGACCATTGCTGCTGTAAGAGATATATTTATTGCAATTACATTAAGCACTATATATGAGATCGAAAACAAGACAGATAATTATGCATGGGGGCATACTCCATGCCAAAATCTAACCTACTACTTGTCAATCCTTATAATCTAAAATCCCCCAAAAGCTGGATTGCCTAAAACACTACAGCACAACAACATGAACACAACATTTCCTCCCCCCCTAAGGAGGATTCGATGCAAGAAATACAATATTCCACAGTGGTTCATAAATCGAATTTCTTTGGGGCACAAATCACTCGACGTCCTCTTCGCAGCGTTAAGGGCAGTGATTCTACTTGTAGTTCTGTATCTGGGGTTGACCCTAGTTTGGGTGTGATTGTCGTATAGCCAGTCGCTTCGTTTTTCCGTTCCTTTGTCGACTCATTTGTCTAGGTGCACTGATATTTTTCAATATATGGCGTTGCGTTAGTCTTTCAGACACTGGTTTTAGAGCTTCCGTGCACTTCGTTGTTGAGGTATCTTGTCAGCAGGACTTGTAGGATGTAGTCTGCTGCTGTTCGCCAATTAATTAATGGCCAGTGCTTTGCCTCTGGTACTGTGATGGTGTAATAGCCGAATAATTTATAGTTATTACATTGTATTAAGTTTAAGCATTTAAAAGGTGAGTGACTTGTATAGGAAGTGAAAAGTGCGGAAGTTGTACAGGAAGACAATCAGGAAGTACACGTGCAACGAACTCTAGGCTAGGTGTAATTTGAATTAGTAAATAAGCATAGTTGCAAAATCATTGTTAGCAGTTAAGTATTAATATAGAATAAGATTGATTATAAGTCTAACCTTCCGATGTAATAGTTGTACAGCACCTTAAAGTGACAAGTAAATTAAACATGTGAAATGGTCTTCGACTTTGATTTAATCACCTCGAATAAAGACCCCAAGAGAACACTACATGGCGACCCTGCCAGCCCTGCTAATCCTGCCAGCCCTGCTAATCCTGCCAGCCCTGCCAATTCTGCGAGTCATGCTAGTTCTACAAATTAAATGATATAATAACCGAAATTTGAAATGGGCACCAGCAATTCCAAGGAAGAAGTGGTTATTGCACAAACTGGAATGAATAATGGTTCGATAAATGGCTATTCAAATTCTGAGGTAATAGGTATTACGTCAGGTACAATTTTAGCGTTGTTGGGTATTTTATTACTTTTTAAAATGTTCAAGAAAATGTTGGACAAGAAGATTAGGAGAGAGGTCAGTAGAAGCCAGCAGATTGTATAGTAAGAATTATTTTATTTTAAGCTATAAAAATTAAGTACGAGTTAAAATTAATGACGGAAAAATTGAAGCAAATTTTAGAGGAATTTAAGATTTTATTAAAATTTAAATAAAGATGGTCAAGAAAGACGAAACGATTTAGATGTTACTAATAGGAAATTTGATTATTTGAATAGGTTATGCGAGGAGTATAGGTTAGGAAAGATAAGATTAAAGTCGCAAAATTTGATAGTTCTGAAATTATCGATAAAGTTAAGCAGCACATAGCCCTAATAGATAAGTGTATAGGAGATATTACTGAAGTTTTAACAAGTAGGAAGTTAAGTATTTTAAGTAGGAAAAATCAAGACACCATGGGTGAAAAATTTGAATTAAAAGTAGCAGCCTCTATGATTCCAGCCATGGACGGATCAGAAAATACCACCAAGCAAATGGTCGACGCAATTGAACTATATGATAGCTTGTTAGATGATGAAGGTAAGAGATTATTAATAAATTTTGTCATAAAAATTAAGTTAAGCCAAAATGCTAAAATGAGATTAGACAGTAAGTATGAGAATGTAGAAGCGCTTGTGAACGATATCAAACATCACCTTTTAACTAAAAAATCAGCATCAGGATTGTCTGCCGAATTACATAACTCCAGACAAAATAATAAATCAATTGAAAATTTTGGTAAAACGATCGAGGAATTAATGGTCAATTTAACAATAGCTCAAGCAGAGGGTAACAAACAATCATTAAAAATTTTGACAGCCGTTAACGAAAAAATTGCATTAAACGTATTTACAAACGGAATAAGGGACGAAAATTTAAAAACAATTATGAAAGCTCGAAATTACGATAAATTAAAAGACGCCATAATAGCCGCGAAGGAAGAGGAAACTGCAAATAAACCTCAGCAAATGTTTTACACAACCGGAAAAGGTCGTCAATTTACTAGACGCGTAAAATATCATAACAATAATACGAATAGAAGTCAACGTACCTCACACACCAGGTATCAAGGTCGAGGAAATAATCCATGCACGTTCATGAACACTAGAGATCGAGGAAATGCACACGTAGGTAAAACTGTAAGAGGTCATCAGTCTTATAATAGGGGAAACTATCGCAATTTTTATATCAACTCGTCAGAGAGAAACGCCACAGAAAATACATTAGACCAAACTAGGGAACCGAAAACATTTTTTCGAGACCCCCCGGAATAATTTGAAGAATGTTCACAAAATTTTAAATATTAATAGTGTAAATTTCATAGAAGTCGGATACAATAACAATACAATTAAATTAATTTTAGATACAGGAGCATCAGTAAGCGTTATTTTTATTTCTAGTTTAACAACTAAGATAAATATTGATACAGATAAGCAAATTTTTATTCAAGGAGTATCGGGTAAAACAAAAGCAATTGGAACAGTAAATCTACCAATTACAATAGGGAATATCTCAATTAATCATACTTTTGTTGTAATGAACGATTTCGAATCAGACGTAAACGGAGTAATAGGATCAGATTTTTTTAATAAGTACAGATCAAATATCGATTATAAAAATTATAAATTTACTTTCGTAAGTAATGATGTATCAACGTCAATTCCATTATTAGCAAACGAAGATTTATATACAATAATCCCACCACGATGCGAGATTATCAAATATTTTACAATAAATTGCAAAGAGGAATGCGTAATAAGATCACAAGAATTGTGCGAAGGTGTATTTTAGCAAACGTAGTTGTAAAGCCAGTTAAAATTTTATACCAGTAAAATTATTGAATACGAACGACACTGAAGTTAAGTTACGAAATTTTAAACCTACCATCGAACGACTTTCAGATTACAAGATAGTTAAATTTGAAGAGTCAAAATTTTCAGCTGAACGTATTGATAAATTATTAAAAGACATTAACGTCGAAGGTTTAAATAGCGAAGAACAAACCAGCATTCATAAGATTTCTGCTAAGTTTGCAGACGTATTTTATGTCGACAATGACCTACTAACCGAGTCAAACATAAGTAAGCAGCATATTCAGTTACAAACAGATGCTACAGCAACGTACGTTAAACCATATAGGTTACCATATTCACAGAAAAATGATATAGGAAAGCAAGTAGATAAAATGTTACATGACGGGATAATAGAACCCGCACAGAGTGCGTGGTCGTCACCACTACTAATAGTACCGAAAAAACCGGATAGTTTAGGAAACAAAAAATGGCGCGTAGTTATTGATTATAGACAATTAAACACTAAATTGCAAGATGACAAATTTCCGCTACCAAGTATCGAGTCAATTTTAGATTCGTTAGGAGGTGCGATATATTTTCACGTTTAGATTTATATCAAAGTTATTATCAGATAGGATTACAAGAACAGTCCAGACCGTGTACGGCATTTAGTACAGACAAAGGACAATTTCAAATGACTAGGTTACCGATGGGGTTAAAAGTAAGCCCGAGTATTTTTGCACGAGCGATGACAGTAGCCTTATCAGGATTAAATTACGAGAATTGTTTTACATATTTGGATGATTTAATTGTATACGGAGATAGTTTAGAAAAGCACAATACAAATTTAGTAAAAGTACTCAATAGGTTAAGAAAAGTCAATTTAAAATTAAATCCAAAAAAGTGTGAATTTTTAAAGAAGGAAATTTTATATTTAGGACACGTTATAACGGCACAAGGTGTACAACCAGATCCAGAAAAATTTGCAGTCATGCAAAATTATCCAACGCCACTTAACGCAAACGACGTTAAAAGGTTTGTAGCATTTGCCAATTATTATAGAAAATTTATTCCAAAATTCGCTGAAATAACAGCACCGTTAAACAAATTGTCTAGGAAAGGTGTAACTTTCCAATGGACCAATGAATGTCAAGCAGCATTCGAACTGTTAAAAACAACTTTAACAAATCCGCCAGTATTACAATACCCAAATTTTTCAGATAATAGTAAGTTCATCTTACGCACGGACGCATCAGGTTACGCGTTAGGAGCAGTTTTGTCGAATAGCGACGACAAGCCAGTAGCTTATGCAAGTAGAGCACTTAACAAAGCCGAAATAAATTATTGTACAATAGAAAAAGAGTTATTAGCTATAGTTTGGGCAGTGAAAAAATTTAGGCCATACTTATTTGGCAAAAAATTTCAAATTTTAACGGATCATAGACCGTTAGTATACTTATTTGGTATGAGTAACCCATCTAGTCGATTAACAAAATTTAGGTTAACATTAGAAGAATATGATTTTACAATAACGTATATTAGGGGTACAGAAAACGTGACAGCGGACGCTTTATCTAGAATTATTATAGATTCAGATTATTTAAAGAATATGGAGCGAGCGGTTCACGAAAAAGTATATGTAACAACAAGAGCCCAAAGTAGAAAATTAGGCGACTTTCAAGTCGAATCAAAAGCATCAAATGATGATGGGACTGATCACCCCAACATTGTTGAACTTTTAAAGCATCCGAAGGATGCAACAGAATTACGATTTGTAGCAGAGGAGGAGTTTAACAGAATCATTAAATCCAATAAAGGAAATAATTTTGTTTACATGCATGCATTATCAATTTATGATAGGAGTAAAATATAATTTATTTGAAGCAAGGATCTCGATCAGCGTCAGCCTTGAAGCGTCGTTGAGAGACCTGCAATTTCTTCGTAGAGAATTTACAATTCCGGAATTTATTATTATAAAAACGAAGAATCGAAGTCATTTTAAATAACTGTAAAGCCGGCCGCAATTTACTTAAAAAAATGACATACGAATTAGTGTGATTAGGAAGTCACTAATATTAAAAACTCAGAAACGCAAAGATTAATCATTAATGATTTTCATTTATTGCCTACGGAGGTCACGCGGGCATCAATAGAACATACAATAACATAAAGCGATACTATTTTTGGTCAAGTATGCGAAAGGATGTAGAAACATTTATTAAAAATGTGACGAATGTCAAAGACATAAACATTCAAATATTAGCAAACAGCCGATGATAATTACAACCACAGCTTCCAAGCTTTCGAAAAGTTTTTAGACTTAGTTGGACCATTGCAACCAGATGCAAATGGAAACAGGTATATTTTGACACTACAGTGTGATTTAAGTAAATTTGTAGAAGCATATCCATTACCAAACAAAGAGACTGAAAGTGTAACTAGAGCGTTTGTCGAGAATTTTATTTTACGATACGGCATCCCACGCGAAATTTTAACGGATAAAGGTTCAGAGTTCATGTCGGAGATTTTTAAGGAAATGTGCAAATTATTAAATATAAAACAATTAAATTCTACAGCGTATCATCACGAAACTATCGGTGCGCTCGAAAACTCACATAAAAATTTAGCAGCATATTTAAGGATCCAATGTCCGCAGTATTCAAATAATTGGAGCAGTTGGATACCTTATTGGTGTTTTGCATACAATAATTCAGTGCATACTGAAACTAAATATACCCGACAATTAGTGTTTGGGAAAATTAATCAAATACCGTCAAACGTAGTAAACTCAGTAGACCCACTTTATAATTTTGATAATTATGCAGCAGAACTAAAGTATAGATTGCAAGTCGCTGCAAATGAAGCGAGATATAATTTATTACAATCCAAAAGTAAAAGAAAGCATAAGTTTGATATCAAAACTAAGCATGTTAATTATAAATTAGGAGATAAGTTGTTGATTAAGAATACATCTCTTAATAAAAGAGATCCAATATTTGTAGGCCCATATGAAGTAGTTTTAGATAAGAATCCTAATGTTATAGTTAAGATAGATAATAAGTTAGTAGAAATCCATAAGAATAGGACAAAATTATATAACGTATTGTAATTTAGAAAATTTTTATTTTGAAAACAAAAATTTTTTAGTGCACCCGTGGAGGTGTGATGGTGTAATAGCCGAATAATTTATAGTTATTACATTGTATTAAGTTTAAGCATTTAAAAGGTGAGTGACTTGTATAGGAAGTGAAAAGTGCGGAAGTTGTACAGGAAGACAATCAGGAAGTACACGTGCAACGAACTCTAGGCTAGGTGTAATTTGAATTAGTAAATAAGCATAGTTGCAAAATCATTGTTAGCAGTTAAGTATTAATATAGAATAAGATTGATTATAAGTCTAACCTTCCGATGTAATAGTTGTACAGCACCTTAAAGTGACAAGTAAATTAAACATGTGAAATGGTCTTCGACTTTGATTTAATCACCTCGAATAAAGACCCCAAGAGAGGAATTTCCATCCCAATTACTTGAATTTGAGGTACATGACGTCGCCATAATTCATTCTGCACTTGTACCTACCGTGTATTGTAATGTGCCATCTTGCGAAATGATGTAGCCAAAAACCCATTTCTTAGGATTGTTATAATTCCTTACTGCAACTTTTTGTCCTGGATTAAATATAGGATCTTGAAACATGTAATGTTGTTTCCTGACCCTTTGTGTAATTTTTGCCTGTATATTTGATATTATCATTGCCAATGGTGAATGCAATTCACTTTTTAAGAACATTCCTGCAGGGCTCTCACCTGTCGTAGAATTTGGGGCACGACGATATGAAAATAAGAATGTTTGAAGATACCTATGTAAATTTCCCTCATTTGATAGGCATTGGAGTGCTTGCTTAAGAGTAAATACATATCGCTCAGCTTTCCCATTTGATGCAGCATTTTAGGGTGGATCAGTAATATGTTTGATCGCTTTTGATTTGACATAATTTTGAAATTCAATCCCAATGAAGGCAGATTGGTTGTCCAAAACAAGCACATAGGATACCCATACCTTGCGAATAAAGCTTTTAACGCAGCGATGACAGTAAATGCTGTCATTGAAGATGTTGGTACAATTTCTGGCCATTTTGAATGAGCGTCTACCACTAATAAAAAGGTTTTCTCTATGTACTCAGCAAAGTCTATATGTATGTGTTCCCATGGCATTGAAGGATATTCCCAAAAGTGTGTTTTAATAGGTGTAGGACGTGCTTTGTATTTTGAACATTGTATACAATTTTTGCATAAGTGTTCGATATTGGCATTGATGCCTGGCCAATACACATAAGAGCGAGCCCCATTTTTCATTTTAATCATGCCGAAATTTTTCTGGAATGTACACACGTAATCCCATCAGTATGCATCCAGATTGTAAACAATAAGCATCCTCATTTGTACCTAACGATTGCCCAGTTCGTAACTTTTGTAACAACGGTAATAATTCAGGATCCTTTGCAGTGGCGTCAGCAATATTTTTGACTGAAATTGGTAATGTTTCCATGTGTTTTAATTGAAATATTTCAATTTCGTCCTTGAATAAATCTTTGGATGTTAATGGCAGTCTAGGTAGTACATCTGCGTTTAGGTGATCACTAGATGGTCTGTATCGTACATCAAATGTAAAATGTTGTAAAAATAAAGTGTAATGGAGCAATCTCGTTGCGCTTAATGTTGGAAGTTTATTTTGGCTAAGATGGTCAGTAACAGTTTATGGTCTGTGTACAGCAAATGTTTGTGAGTAATCTGCACAGCTGCGTACTGATTGATCCGCTTTTACTACAGGTACGATAGAAGTAGCATAATACCAATACACAATACACCATCTTTAACTAGCCGATCAAGTTCTGCTTCAACCCTGCCTTGTAATGCATAAGGTATGGGTCTACATTTCCGAAAAATAAGCATTGTCCCTTGCTCTAGTTCTAAGGAGCATTCGAAATTTTTAGCTAATCCTGTAGTTGGTTCAAAAATCGTTTTATATTGATTTAACAGCACTGCTAGATCAATATGATTATTACACGATACATGTCGTATGGATTCCCAATCTAAACGTAATGATTGTAGCCATTCACGACCTACTAAAGGTGGCAAGTCCTTTTCTACAATATAAAGTAATTTTGCAGATTGATTTTTGTAATTTACATCAGCTTCCGCAACTCCCAATAGTGATATTGTTCCTCCTCCATAATTCTTAAAATTTTTTGGCATGGATTTAACACATGCATTTGAAATTGTTTTGAAGGTTTTGTAATTTATAACCGAAACGGCACTCCGTATCAATTTTCATTTTAATGGATTTATCATTAATTTGCACAGTAACCATATAAGGGTCATTTGAATCCTGGTTCTTAAGCGAGTACAGTGGTAAATCTCCCCCTCTGTATCCATAATATTCTCATCAACTACTAAATCATGAATTGTGTTTCGATATTTACATGCATCTTTAACATGTCTCTTTCTATTACATTTGCTACAGTGAAGATTTGTTTTATGACAATCCGGTGCTTTATACTCATAAATACCACAACGATAACAACGTGTAATGGTAGACTTTGTACTGCCTTTAATGTGTGTAGTTTGATTTGACTTACTGGAAAATGTATTGTTATCGTTACTTTTATTTTTTTTTAAATTTCTAGCCCTTTTTGATGTATTCGATATTTTGTGTACTGTAGTAACAGATGTATTTAATATAACGCTAGTACTTAAAGCTGCTCTTTCAATACTTTCAGAGATTTCTACTAGACGAAGGCTACTAACAAACACATTTCTTATTATTTCCTTTAATACATTTGCACTATAATTGCACGGAACTGAGAGCTTACGTAAGGCAGCTAAATAATAGGAAATCTTCTCACCCTCTTGCTGTTTACGATTTGAAATTTATGCCTGCTAGGTATTTCTAACATTTTAGGTTTCAGCAATGAACATGATAAATCAGATGGTTCTTTAAATGGAACTTCTGTGAATACCTTAGGGTGTAAGTAGTCCTTTAGTGCACTAAAAATATGAGCTGGTAATAGGTTACAAAAGTAGCACATTTCTTTTCTGCATTGAAATTGTACACTGTTGATAGCGCTTCATATTTGGATAAAAAATCTTCAAAGTCTTCACCTTTGAAGGGTTGCATAGAAGGAGTTCCCTTACCAGCTGATGTAGTAGCAGATGGCAATCCTAAATTGCGTATTGCAGTAGCAAGATCAGCTTGTACTTGTAAACTTTGTTGAACTAAATTCACCAATATGGTAGAAGTAGCCTCTTCCATTTTTAGGTTAAATTATTTGATGTAATATTGAATGAAAATTTAAGTCTCACTGGTAACACGTGGTTGATCGAGATTGACCTTCTAGGTCGTTGAACTTGATATCCTCCTTGGTTCTGTTACTAACTGCAGTCAGCTTGTAGTTGTAATTTGTTGTAGTAATAATAACCACTGGTATGCTTTATAGAGATAATATTTATTGCAATGTACAGTAAGCACTGATATATTGTCCATCGAAAACACGTGGTGATCGTAATTGACCTGCTAGGTCGTTGAACTTGATATCTCCTTGGTTCAAAATACTAACTGCGTCAGCTGTAGTCGTCAATCCTGTAGTAATAATAACCACTCCTCTTTAAGAGCTATATTTATTGCAATTACAGTAAGCCCTATATATGAGATCGAACAACAATGAGAGATTACACTCACCCTGCAGTGATCCATGCCAAAATCTAACCTACTAATCGTCAAGTCCTTATAATATAAAATCCTCCAAAAGCTGCACTGTCTGACAATAGTTGCAATAGGGTCTTTAGAGTGAACTAAATGTTGTTTCAACACATTACATGATTTGAATGACACAGATTGAGTTGCTATACTTTTCATTGCTTTTTGATTATTTTGTTAGTTAGATTCAATAAAGGGAATTGAATGAAATGCGGATGTATTTTCAATAGGGGTGATATAAACTTGTTGAATAAGTTTTTTATTTTTTATATTATTGATCAATTTAGAAACAACATTGGGGTTATATCCATTGTTAATTGCTATTTTTTTTAATAACTAAATTGCTATTTGTTTTATTATATTAACTTCTTTATTATCTAAATCGAACTATTATCAAGAAGTTATTATAATAAAACAAATAGCAATTAACAATGGATATAATCCCCATCTTGTTTCTAAATTGATTAATAGTAAAAAGAATAAAAAACTCATTCAACAAGTTTATATCACCCCCATTGAAAATACATCCGAAAAACATTTCATTTCAATTCCCTTTATAGAATCTAACCTTAATAACAAAATCAAAAAGCAATAGAAAAGTATAGCAACTCAATCTCTGTGTCATTCAAATCATGTAACGTGTTGAAACAACATTTAGTTCACTCTAAAGACCCTATCGAACTATTGTCAAAAAGTGGTGTATATAGACTAAATTGTGGAGATTGTCAGGCCACCTATATTGGTAGAACTTGCAGACCACTGAGGGTGAGAATAAAAGAACATTTGAATAAATCGGATAAATCAGCTTTTGGTCACCACATATCTTACAATAAACACACTTTCGAACCTAATTTGCATTCGAAATTAATATATAATATTACCTCAAAAAACTTTAAAAGACTTGACTTTTTTGAAGATCTCGAAATTGAAAGAGAATTACTAAGAAATAACACTTGTTTAAACACCCAAATTAATCGTAATAGAAATTTTATTCCAATATACGAACGTCTAAATTGATTGAACTCCATTGGCTTAAAAAATATCAAATACACTTGATTTATTTTCATGAATTTTACTGCGGTGATTCACTTTTTGGATCGCACTCCTTACTTGTCATTACAGAAATTTAACAATTTGTCCTTTTCGACTTCATTAACGATGTAGACAAGATGTAATCCATATTTATGGAATAATCAATTATTTAACTAGTCTTGATTGATGTGATATTAGTTTAATACTTAAAATGTCCTATATTTAATGTAAGAATCTGATGGAATATTAATTTTTAAGTCGACAGTAAGTAACTATCGTAAATTTTGATTTATATAACTTCCGCATGCTTACTTGTAGTGGCACCGAAGATGGCTAATGCCAAAAGCGCTCTGTTGTAATTTTATAAAAATTTTAAATATTATATTATTTTTACACAAGAATATTCTCTTTTGGATTTTATTCAAAGTATAGAGACACTACATTTGATTTTCCAATGCTCCACCTGAAGGTACTACATTGGCCAGGAAGCGAGTTTTTCTTTTACCTGAAAAATTTCGAATTTTTTCCTAACCCTAGCTGTTCCTAGCAAGTTAGGAATCTTTAACGTGCGTAACAACACACATACGGGACCTACATTTTACCTCTCATCCAAACGAGGGCGTATTTTTGTGGAAGATGCATGCCTACTATTTTTCAAGTGGACCGTGTGGGGATTCAAACCTGAGACCTTGAGCATACATGTCACATGCATACCAACTATGCTACAGAACCGCCAAGTGTATAGACAAGTTGATCTTGAGTCTGGCGCCTTGGACCGCTCGGCCATGCTGACTATACATTTGATTTTTTTTCCAATGCTCTACCTGAAGGTACTACATTGCATGCTGACTATACAGCTAGCCATGCATGAAACATTCATTTTCAATAAATAATGAATTGAATGTAAAAGTAAAAGTTCATTCAGCTTGTAAAGCTTTAATGGGGTTTTAATATATTCTAACCAAAGTTCCATATTACTAGGGTCTTTGCATTAACAGGAGTAAAATATATACTGTGTACACTTTGTGAAACAGAGTATCTGATGATTTGTTAACATCTAGAATCATTTTGGAAGACAATGATCGAGTTTGCTTTAGGCATACAACTGCTGATTGTATGAAGATTGAATAGTTAGTTAGTGTGCCAAACGGTGTTGTTAAGCTTTTTTGAATGCAATTTAATGTAATCGTTGAATATCACTGAATCGTACATAAGCTCGAGTACGGTCCCTGGTGTGAAGTCGGTTTAGCTAGTGCTGGAAACTCTGAAGAGCGAAATTCATGATGTGGCAGATCTATATGAACTCTATTGTTGTAGGATTAATGTGTATTGATAAGTGAATGCCTGCTGTTCGCTCGATGATCAATCTAATAGTGCAGGATTGTTAAAAGTTACGGTCAAAAATTTGTAATTCATTCAGGCTCCTTTATTAAATTTTAAATATGCACTTCTTGTAAACAATCACACGAAAAGTGAAAAGCCTTTAACATAGGAAGCAGGCATAAGAAAAATGAAAGAACTTCTGCATTTGTAATATTTTAATTAAGAAAAAGGAAAAAACTTACCAGCAACGTAAAATTTATAGTACTTATTCCAAATGGAACACTGTACCTACTTAGATTAAAATATCTTACACATTGTTTCGGTTTCCTCAACCTCTTACTTGATGAATGATTAAAGTTTTATTATGCACATTTCAATTTAGAAGTTATAAAAGCAGTATCACTTACAGTTCATGGGCTTTCTTAAGCGAACTAACTTCTCAGGATCCTGATGGTTCGGTTTTCAGCAGATTTAATGGTGTTGTTGCTTGACGATAATAGCTGTAGTACCCCAAACGAAAAAGGTAAGAAAATGTAGGAATGAGAAACTTTAAAACACGCGATAACGACCTCCCCGAAAACACAGTCGCTTCTATGAATTCCGGTACTGGAGTGTTCAATTAAAGTTCATGTAATTACCCCATCGTTCTGGTACTCATTCGTTCGTCACGAGATTAGTTTATTCAAACTAGCTGATATCTTACTTCCACTTAGAAGAGATAACTCTGTCACTGCAATAGTGCATTGACATTACATTCCTCGAGAGCAATAAAACCCACGAAGGTATTGCATACATAGTTGTTTTCTGTAACAATTCCTGCCAGTAACACGGACAGCAAGAGACTTTCCTTAACATAATATCTTACAGCTCTAAGTTGAATTTTAAAGCTTAAGATATAACCTAGTTTAACTGTCTACTTTTAAATTTTCTTAAATATAAACATTTTAATATATAAAATATTCTGCTCAAGATATTTACAAAAATCAGGTAATTTTCCAAATCTTATTATGCCTCTTTGGCATCTAAATCAAACAAATTTTTTCTATAATCAGTCGGACTTACTACGATATTACCAACACATATTTTCCTAACTGTCCTACAAATTGTAAAGGTAAAGCCAGTTAGGTTCTTTCTTTCAACTTTTACTGTTCACCGAGATTGTCTTTGTTTCAAAATATGTTAATTAATATTCCCAAAAGAATTTTGCCTAATTATAAGAACAGAAAGTTAATTTTTCAAGAGAAGCTTAAGATAGAGGTAAAATCTTGAGATAATGCTCAAAGATAACCCTGAGATAAACGTGAAATTTCAAGATAATTCCCATGAAAACCCCAAGATAAAGATAAAATTCTAAGATAAAGACATCGATATACTTAAAACTACATTCAGAGAGTGGATGCCGCCACGAGAAGTAATGTTGCTTATTGCATTAAATATGCATATACATTATTAAAATCCCAAAGGCAGAATATATTTGTTATAGCCATCTATAAAACACAGTATAGTTTTGAAACAACTTCTGTATAGTTTCAGTCTTAGTGCTGGTTTTAGCAACTGATGGTGCTCTTTTTCTTTTGCCAATCTACAGAGATTTCTTTGTGCATATACATTGAGGTTGCTTGCTGTTTTGTTAGGGTTAAAACTAGTATATTCTGATGAGACCCAATGATGTCGAAACCGGGTCAGTGGATGTTTTTCCCCCTACAAGACGATCAAGTAATTGTTTTGAATTGGCTATGCTATATATATATATATATATATATATATATATATATATATATACAGTGTGTACAGTATAAAATGCAGTACATGGGGATCTTGGAAACTGCAGGAGATACTATCTTGGTTAAATGAGACAAAAGTTGCATAATCATGAGGGTATCTCAGATCGGTTTTCAAATTTCAAAAAATTTGCATAGGTTACTAGATAGAGACCAAAAACACAAAATTGACGATTTCTTTATTTGCTCGTAGTTCGTCTACTAATTGAAATAGAATGTTTAAATTTGGTACATCATGGTAATTCCCCATTGCGCTTCAGATTTTCAACTTAGATTTTGTCTAGGGCATCTAGATTTTCGTGACGATGTTCAACTTTTATTTTAAATAGCCGCCTTATTGGATTTTACATTTTGAAATGCTGACCAAAAACCCTTTCCAAAGAGGTATATAACATGGATATGTTTGATTGAATCAAAACACTAAAAATCACATAATTATGTTTTGGTCGTAGTAGGCTTTAATTTCCATTATGACAAAGAGAAACAATTGCTCTAAAAATTTTAAACTCAATTTTCAGTGGTAATAAAAACAGTAAAAAACGTAGAAAATTGAAAATAAATCTGTATTAATCAGAACTTACATAACTATGCATTAACAAAGAATAAGTACAAACTAGCATCTATTCAATACAAAATATTATTTAAGCTGTTTTTAGTTGTCATTCATGTTCAGACAATTGCAAATTAACAATCAAGGAAAAAAATATAACAATAGTCGGCCACATGAATTCATTATTTCTTTTAAATGTTCAAATAACCCCCCATTTTGTTGAACACACAACCGACACCTTTTATAAACATCTTTACAAGATCGTCTTATCATAGTTGGATTTATTTTATTTACGGCCTCTTGGACTGCTTGTTGTAATTGGCATACATTATCATACGTTTTTGAGTACACACGACTTTTTAAATGGCCCCATATAAAGAAATCTGGAGGAGTTAAATCCGGTGATCTCGCCGGCCACTTAATTGGTCCCCGATTTCCAATCCAGTTTTCATTATACTCAGAATTAAAAAAAATTCTAATAATCAGAGCATTGTGGGGTCGAGCGCCATCATTTTGAAAAATCATATTTTGCAAAGTAGCGAGTGGAAGCTCCATTAGTCTATCTGCCACATTTCCCTGCAATAAATCTAAGTATCTCGCAGAGTTTAAATTTGCATAATAAAAAAACGGACCTATAATGTACCTTCCAATAATACCAATCCAGACGTTGAATCCCCATTTAACTTGATTTCTAACTTGGCGGTTCAAATGTGGATTTTCATCTGACCAAAAAATTGTATTTTTGCGGTTGAACATACCACAATTCGTAAATCGACTTTCGTCAGACCACAAAATTGTATATGCAAAATTTGAATTTTTGTTACACTTTCTGATGTACCAAGTACAAAATTCCATTCTTCGAATTTGATCTTCAGTACGCAATCCCTGACATGGTCGTTCATGATATGGATGGTACTTGAAACGTTTTAAAATAGCTCTTGCCGTAGAATGAGCAACACCTGTTATATTCTGAATTTGTCTAAGAGAAGTAAGAGGATTTTTGACAACTGTTTGTAAAACGCTGTTTTCATTATCTTTTTTAATTTGCCTATTTCTCTTAGACAAGCCAAAACTACCATAATTTATTAAATTATTTTGTAATCTCCAAAACATACATCTGTTTGGTTGATGTTGTTCTGGGTATTTATTTAAATACAATTCAGCGACTTTAACATCATTCCTTCCAGAAAGAATAAATCATTCTAACATTTGATATTTATCACGGTTAGTAAAGCGATCCATTTCAAGCGCAAATGCTTTGCTTAAATTTCTATGTAAATTAATTAACTGTTTTTTTTAAACTGCACTACTTGAAACATAAAATAAAGGACAAACTTTGACGTTTCTCAGATGTTGAGCAATTGTTTCTCTTTGTCATAATGGAAATTAAAGCCTACTACGACCAAAACATAATTATGTGATTTTTAGTACATTAACAAAAGAATAATTGGTTATTTTTACGAAACGTCAAATGTAGATAATTCTACGCAGATTGCAATTCTCGTACTGTAGTTATTTGAGGGTTAATCGAAACTTTACAAATCAAGATTATCTCGAAATGATAATTATTTATGGCGAATGTAATAGATTTCTTCGAAGAATTGGCGATATTTTTCATCAAATATTTTGTTATATTAATCAATTCTATGGAATTAATATCTTAGTACTTAGAAAGCAGGAAATGCTTTTGCACATTTTAGTTGCCAAAAATGGCAGCGCAAGAACATTTTTTGAAAAATAATGTATAAAAGCTACACAAACATGTAACAATGTATTTCATCTAACAATATTTTACCTAAAGAAAAATAAATAAAAACATAAGAGGTTGTTTATAAATGTTCTATTTGGCCATTTTGATCCAAGCATTTTAAAATGCATCTTTTAAACTCTTCATTTGTTGCCTTTTGTATTTGCTCTGGAGTTAAAGAATTTAGAGCATTTAATACTGTCTTTTGCAATCTTCCTCAGTAGTAGGAGCGTAGGAGAAGACCGTATCTTTTACATACCCCATAGAAAAAATCCAATTTCTAAATATCGTTCCCTGTAAAAGTGTTCATCGAGAAGAAAAGAATTACTAAAACAATATGTACTTTACCGTTTAAATTTTCCTGGTAAAACACTACACATACAATTCGCGAATCTCTAATAGCACAATAAACGTTAAAAGACCATCTTTCCTGAAAATTTGTTATGTATGCTTGGTGAGGATTTTCTGTGGAACAATGGTGTGAATTATGTTGGTTTAACACTCTGTTTTTCGTAAACTTTGCTTCATCGCTCCAAATAATATTTTTCAAAAACTGTTTATCCTCTTGCGTTCAAAGTAATACAAATTCGCAAAACAACATCCTTCTTTCGAAATCGGTTTCCTTAAGGTGCTGAACAGGATAAAGTGACCAACTTTTAAAATTATTTGCTTTCAAAATATTTATATGGAACTACGGCTCATTCCTATATCCTGTACAGCATTATTTAGTTAAGCTCTGCTGCATGAAAATATGCCAATACATTAGTAACTCCAATTACTTCCTCCGTCACGGTGCTGGTCATGTTCTTCTTTGTAATAAATGATCCATTATTCGCACAGTTTTCAAGAAGCCTAACATTCGGCGCTGGCTTTTCAGGAAATTTTTGATGAAAGACATCGCAAGTTCTTTGAAGAATTCTGTTGCATTCGCCATAAATAATTATCATTTCGAGATAATCTTGATTTGTAAAGTTTCGATTAACCCTCATAAATAACTACAGTACGGAATTGCAATCTGTAGAATTATCTACATTTGACGTTTCGTAAAAATAACCAATTATTCTTTTGTTAATGTATCGGACAAAAGCTACTTGATAGTAGCAAATGTTATTATGTTACTGAACTAGTGCATTTTCTCTTTTAATGCAAATAACTCAAAAAAGGCTTACAATAAATGGATTGTTGTAATTACATACCTAAGGTATTTTTTTCCATAGAATCGATTAATATAACAAAATATGGTAGGTTCCATTTAAAAAAAACGGAATATTTGACATTTTATTAGTCAAATTATAAAATGAATTTTCTAGCACCCTGTACATTGCAATCAAATTTTCTTTGCACGTAGAAATAATATCATGTAACATGCCAATTTACTATTCTATTACCATGTTACATTGTGGTCCAATTTCCCCCAATATGAAAGCATTATTTGTCTTAAGTTTATACTAATACCGTTTATAATCACAAAAGTTTTGATTTGTGTAACGTTTCCTTTAGTATTATTAAATAATACACTAAATACATCTATCTTTACTTTTAATTTAATATTCTTTCCTTTGTATAAACAATATAAATAATTAAGATCAGATGTAATTTTCCTATTGGTTAACCTTTGAATAACATTCATAAATACACAACTGGTGTATATATGAACCTAGCCTCTAGGATAGTTTTCTTGTTTTGCCCTCTCTCAAAAGTGTGGTTATCTGAAAACGAGAATTAAAATTTGGTTTGTCATGATATCTAACTGCCTTTTGAGCACATGCGGTCTTCTGATAAAGATGTCCTTTCGAAAGCCACGCTGTTGTACCTGGTATGTAAAGGTGTCTTTGCTTATTCTTCCTAACATACAAAAATATCGTTTTAGAATATAAGCAAAACGCTTATGAAGAGGGCCTACCTAGATAACCCGTTCATAATGTTAAAGGATGGTAAGAATTTTTTTAGATTTAATTTTAGTTAGTTCCTCGTGACAATTGCAATATTTCGTTAGTGTAACACGCTTATTTTCTAGGGTCCTCCTATGGTGGCATATCTTACCGTAGCATTTCCTTCTATGATGGCATGTTCTCCTATGGTGGCATATCTTACCGTAGCATATACTTCTGTGATTGCATGTCCTCCTATGGTGGCATATCTTACCGTAACATTTCCTACGATGGCATGTTTTCCTCTGATGGCGTGTCCTACCTTATAGAATATCTTCTGATGACAGGCTTTCTCGTGGCATATTCCTTCCTGAAGTATTTTCAGGTGATGTATTCTCTGATTGAGAATTTGATTATCTAAGCTGAGCTTAAGCTCATGCTTTAACTTTATTATCTACAAATATTACCGTTTATCGCTTTAAGAAAGTTATGTTGACGTTCTTAAGTACCTTCTAAAATAAATCAAGTTTTGCTGATAAAACATGGCTGTGGAACAAACAAGGATTCGCCCTTACAAATTGGAAGTTTGAGGTGTTCGTCTCAACAACAGTAGGCAAATCCGATGGTTATGAACAAGCCGTAAAGCTCAACATTTAAGTATATGTTTCTTATAATTTATATATCTGGAATACAGGTATGAATATATCGTATTTATTTTTGTGATGGAACAAGTGCATGCGTTCTGTTTTAAATATCAGTTGTCTGAAAATCATGCATGTAAAGTTTAATCATTACCTTATTTATCGATTACCTTAACTATTACCGATTACCGTGGTTAATTTAAATATTATCTTTGCCTTGTTATATAACCCACTGAGTTGTAAACAAGAAAGCTTTCATGAAACCTTTAATGTAAATTTTGGGTTAATATTCAATTTAAACGTTCTTTTAAATTATCTTTACTAATGTTAAACACTACAAAGTGTACTTATGATTTCCTTTATTAAGAGTTTAATTGAAATTGTGCCTAAGCACAATAATTATTTTAGATTTTTCTTATATCGTATCTAGTAGAGTTTTAAACAAAATTTTGAAATAAGGAGTGTAGATATATATATATACTTCATTTGGTGATTATATCGTATACAAATTTGGTTGTAAGAAAATAACGATACATATTTAATTTCTTATTAATGTTGTTAAACGAACGTCAATATATAAGTTGTATTAAGATATTTTCTTTTGTCAAGTTCTAAATTGCATCCCTTTAACTTGCCTGGGTAAAATTTAACTTAGTCCTCTAAACCCCTGAGATACAGTCTCTTGCAATCTACCGCAGCCACAAACGGTCGACGCTAGTCCCGCCAGAGTTTTATTTAGACTCTGTTGTACACCCTTTCCTATCAGTATAAAGGAAGGGTGCAATCAAGTATTATGAATGTGATTGCAAAAAAAACAATTTTGTAAGTTCGCTCAATTTCTAGTTATTCCAATTTATGTGACAGCGTGCAAATGTCAAAAATCTACTAAAAATCAAAATATCTCGAAAACGGCATTAGATAGAGGTATAGTTGTGTTATAAAAGTTCACATAAAATTCGACAAGGAATTCAAAAATGCATAAATATACAGGGTGTTCTATTTAAAATAACGATAGTAATACCGACTTCCGGTATAACCGGAAGTGCTGACGTATCGAAACTATTTTAGACGTGTAGGGCACATTCGATAACCTCCTAGTGCAAATTGTCAGCTTCCTTCTACCATTGGTCTTCTATTTACATGTGACCTCCCACTTAAAAAAACACCCTGTATATATATATATATATATATATATATATATATGCATAGCCAATTCAAAACAATTACTTCTGAAGTTTTCTCTAGTGTGCCTCACTAACTAATTCAAGCCCCACAAATTGGGTGCCATTTTTTGCATACTTAGGCTCCACGATTTGGGTGCCATAAATGCTGGGAAGTTACCTGTGTAATAACTCCAACGATGTAGTTTACCACGGCTGCTCTGCTGCTTATACCTAAAAATACTACCCTGCTATTATACCAAAGAAAACTCGACTACAGAAATTCACCACGATTTATTCAGACGAAAATTCAACACCAAAAAATCTTTATCAATTGTTTTTTACAAATCAGTAAATTACATCCATCCTCGGTTTTGAAATAGTTCGTTTTCATTCAAATATTTTCAAAATAACATTTTGTCCATAAAAAACCAATTAAAGTAATAGGACTTAACCATAAACCTTACGTTATCCTGGTTTAATACGAGCTCTTAGTAAAACCTTTTAAACACTTGTGCTAATTTTTGCACTGCAAATTATCCAAAAGTCCCTCTTACCTTGTACATAACCAAATATTATAAAAATTATTTTATGAATATTAGTTCCTACATACATTTGTCAAATAATAAATCATCAACATTCAATAGGAAACTCTTTAGTCCACAGAGTTTATAAAAATATACCCATATTACGAAAATATTCGTTTAGCTTCTCAACGGATGTGTTTGCACAATTCCAATTTCCACTAAAATAAGTTTAGCGTCTAAAGCACGCCTCCATAATACACGTATTAATGGCGTTTCACTCTAACCTACATATGAACATTTCCCTTTCTTACTTTGACTCACGCCTTATTTCATATCCCGACCAAGAGTTATCTCTATCCCAGTCTGCCATGTCTTTTACATCTTCTATCCTTTTTACACCATGTTTGCAAGTTCGTTTATTCCTAAAATAACATTTATCCCCTCTAAACTATCGCCTGTCCTCCTTCTATATATGACATCCAAAAATCTATTTCCGTTCCTCATATGCAAGCTTGTCTATAACCTCGATATCTATTCCCTACTCAACACATTTCAAACGATGTCTATACAAACATGCGGCATCTCACTCGTACCTATAAACTTTACTCGTTCCTTGTCCCACAGTTTCTTTCAAAGTCAAACCCATAACATATGATATCTTGTATCCCACTCTAAGACATGCTAAAAATAATCTCTCCTTATCTTATATTGATCTCTGCCTGTTTATCTGCTAACTACCATTCGTAGAATAGACTTGTTATTTGAGCACCTTCTCTGTCTGCCTACCGAAAAATTTAGCAACGGTTATCTTGTTTACAACACTATTCAGAAAACTTTCAATACCACCATGCTATCGAGAAAATCTTGAAATAAACTACTAGTAGGAACTTGTTTTCAACAATATCCGTTATAACTACTTCTCTTCTGCTATAACTTTGAAAGGTTACGCAAATGTTAAAGCTTCCTACTAAACTGTGGTAAAAGATGCACGCAAAGAATATTTACATTTATAACTCCTGTTAATTCACGAACATTAATATTTCACCCTCCTTGATTATGACCTTAGAATTATTGATTTTTACGCTAAATGAATCTGAATAGCTTTTGCTTACTATACATCCAATCTCCTATAATTTAAGATGCTCGCTTCTCCACACGCACTTCTTAAAAGCAACTCTTGACCAGCAAAGACCAAGAAAATAATGTAATAGTGGACAACAGTAATAAAGGAACAAAACCACCAACCAGACAAAATGCATTTTGCAACAGCGGTAAAGAATTATGTAATGATGTCACACCTAAACAATAATATAACTCTAAATTTTTTTATATCGCAGAACTTATGGACAGTTAATGCTAATCTTATTTTATAATTAATACCCAAACAAAAATTGCTGTCATTAGCATATTCATAACTTTAAACCAAAGCAATTAAAATGTAACACATTGTTTCTATACAAATTTGTTTTATTTCAGTGTGACTTGAAAACAATCACGTAACCACATTTTATTCCTAAACTTACTTTATAATTAGAACTTGATTATGCAAAAATTCTCACACAATCAAACCAAATGTAAACAACATATTTTTACCTAATTTTCTCTTAAAACCCATGGTTACAAATTATTTTTTATCCCAAAAAATTAAATATTTTTGTCCTGTAAATTCTAACGTGATCTAAATAGATAAAGTCAATACACAGAAAGAAAATATGTACATACATTGGTGGGATTCGCACCTTCAAAAATTGCAATATCAAACTGCGCTACAAATAACGCTTGCTTTGAAGGGCTTTCAACCTGTCTTAAATTTGTCAACTTGCCTAGTCTAGTCTAGTCTAGTGAGAATCCTTTGGATGACAAATATTCCTGGGGATTTTAATTATGTTGACCTGCAGTTTACAATTAATGTTGCCCTTATTCATCTAGTTATAGCCTGTTTATGTCATCTCAACTTATAGCTAGTCGATCCTGGAGTGAAACCATACCAACCAATTAAAGGCAAACCAAATGTTATAATGTTTGTTGGTTTACAAGGTTCTGGAAAAACCACTACTTGCACAAAATTAGCATATCATTATCAAAAGAAGAACTGGAAAGCATGTCTAGTTTGTGCGGATACATTTAGAGCAGGTGCATACGATCAAGTTAAACAGAATTGTACTAAGGCTCGAATACCATTCTATGGAAGGTACAATTTGTATTCAGTGTATTTAGTCACTATACGTTGTCATTGTAGCTATACAGAAGTTGATCCAGTTGTAATTGCACAAGACGGTGTTGAAATGTTTAAAAAAGAAGGCTTTGAAATAATAATTGTTGATACTAGTGGTCGACATAAACAAGAGGAATCGCTATTTGAAGAAATGTTAGCAGTCTCTAATGCGGTGGTAAGTGTTTTATAAAATAAGTTCAAGTTTTTTAATCTGGCAGTATTGTTAGAACAAATTTTTAAGTACCAGTATGTTCACATCACCAAATAGAAATGCCGTTTTAATTATTTTTATATTGTATTGTGGCGATGTTTACAAAATCTTTTATAATATTTTACAATATTTCATCGAAAATTGGCACTCAAAAAACCTGAAAATAAATAATTGGCAAAAGCAGAAGTTTTTAAATCAATATGGATCGATTTTGAAATATTTAAGCTCTAGCGCTGTACTGTAGAGAGGTAATCCCCTAAAAATATTAAGTTGTACAGATGGACAAGCGAGTCCTCATTTGAAAGGGGTTTCGTTTGGAACACAACCGTAATTGTTTGTTTAAATCTTGGAAATTTGAAAGTAAAAAAAATAAACATAAAAACACTTTTAAACTCCTTGAATGGTTTCCACCAATTATCATACAAAAATTCAGATGCTAGTATTAGTAGTTACGATTTAGTGATAATTATTTTGTATCGTTCTCGTGCAGTTTTGTTTTGCGCAATTGCAATTTTTGACCGAAGTTGTTCTCACTGGAAAATATTTAAGCATTGAAGTTCTGCAATTGGTTGGTATTCAATTGTAGCTCTTTAACCTTTTCATCATTCTGTAAAATGTTCATTTAAAAACTCAAACCTGAATACTATAATATGGGATAAACTATTTTATTGAAAAGTTTTCAAGTTTTCTGGAATGTTGTCCTTTCTTAAACTTTTTTATCATAGGATCAATGAAATTATGTAACGGTTCTATAAATGTTGATTTGTTCATATTAAAACGTTGACCTGGACATTTACTCTTTAAGGTCGTGTGTAAGCTTTCCTCCTTGTGCATTTGCTTCACTCGGTGATGATAATTATGCATGTTTACTTAATCGCTCAACATAAAGAAGCTGTCGTCACACAAGTCTGGTGACCTATTTGTTGTGTTAGATGAATATGATGATTAGGTTATCGAACTTGTATAGTTTGATACATATTTGCCATTTTCGATGTAAGTAATAGTAGTAGCATTAAAAACAACAATTGATTACCAATTGTAATGCTATTTTGCGTGTATATAATAATAATATAACATACTCAAATCCCCATGGGGCGCCTAAACCTCTCAAATTATAATGCAAAAATGAGCCCCATGCAGGTCATGGGCCCGGTTCATCTTGCCTATCAGGGGTTGTCCAGGTGTTCTTTGTTTGGTTGTCATTCTTTGTTAATGAAGCGCCGGATTTTTATATTAGTAACGGAATAGGTAATGAAAGGAAGATGGATCACTTCACAAATTCTTGCAACTCTACACTAACACGTCTGTGGTCGATGAAGGCCGGTAGTAATGTGCTGTTTGTTTCAAAGCGTGGTTCACACGAATTATCGTTCTCTCCAAGATATTGTAATGTTCTCACGCTAAACTGTTAGATGCAGTTGCACTTGAAAGGCATGAGAAATGCAAGTGGTTTTTTACACCTTACGAAAGGTGAGAATCAAATCTTTGTGTGGTTTTCACATGAAGTTCAAATTAAACATAACAACAATGGAGAACTTTCCCATATGGGGTTTAAAAATCCCCTGCATTTAAATTGTAAAATGAAAAGGTGAAGCCTTATTAAAAAAAAAAGCAACAATCGTCTTAAAGCTTTAAAAAGAAAAACAAAAAGAAAAGTCTCTTCGTACGAGAGTTCACATTCAAGGAAAACTTAAATTAAATTTGTCTACAAACACCATCTAGTTTTTAAACCGTAGCGATTTGTGATACCAGGAAACAGATATTAGTAACCATGCCTTTTTGAAGGCTTACTCAACTAAGCGCACATAGGTCTTGTTTGCCGCCACACTGACCACACAAAATTGGCTGGGAGCATGAGATTCACACTTACAGCTAACATTTAACTTTACTATAAATCTAAATACAAAAGTGATTTTCACATTTACATATGAATGCTACAAATTTTAATTAATATCTTTGAAGATATTCTCTTAAGCTAAACAAATTTTTTGCTGACTTTTAACAGCATAAGATAAAATATGATGCTGCAACTGCAGCGAAAACGTCAAGTTAACAAATTATCCAGTGCTACTGCATTTACAATACATAATTCTCTTAATTCTATGATATCAAATTCAATGCTACCAAAAGTTAGCTCTTTCATTTTTCAATAATAATTCCTACCTTTTGACATGAATACCAAACGTTGGGAATAACAAATAGATAAAGTAGTTTTTTATAAGACACTTCACAACGAGAAAGATATAGTTAATTTATTTACTTTTAACGTAAAGGCCAAATATGATAACATCTCAGAAATAATTGCCAAGAGAAGGTAAATACCTAACCATCTATGGGATAGAGTATTATTTAAGGTACGATAAGATACCTAAGATATTTTCATAAAAAGATACTTAACTGTTTATGGTTATATATTAATTAGATAAAATAAAGTCCCCAAGATAACTTTGAAGACAAAGATAAATACTAAATATTAATTCTTTAACTTAAAATGTATTTCTTTTTGTTCAGAGGTCTTATAAGGCACACTACCCCTTCTATAAATGTAATAACAGAAAAAGGACTTCCGAGGGAATAGAGTGATCCAGTAGGACCTATCAAGGCACGCTGCCCCTCCTATAAATGTAATAATAGAAAAAGGACTCCCGAGGGAATAGAGTGATTCAATAGGAACTTGAAATGGGGTTTTTACTCATGTCCTCCAAAAAGGAGAAGTTTTGTGAAGCAACACTCGCTCATACGAACAGCATATGGGACCAAATAGAAAGGGGAATGCAATCCCTGCATCGATTGAAGAAGAATCGGCACAGGTTAAATCAAATAAATTCAGTGTCGACGGTTATAACGTATATAAGCAGAAGACAGTGGTGATACACAGCTAGGCGGAGGTTTCCCATGTCCACAGCTCGAAGTCATGAAATAACAATCCTTCAACTATGCGACTAAAGTAAATGAAAAAGTAGAAAATGAAGAAAATATAAAAGAAGGAGGTGGGAGGTTTGTAGTTTTATAGCAACCAGGTGGTAAAGCAAAGAGGGAGAGTTCACATTGAGCAATAGCGATAGAAAAACGGCAGATAGCGAACCACTACTCGACCAGCTAGAGCGTAGTCAATAGCTCGGACTAGAGTAACATCACTCTTATGTGATGGACAGTTGTCTCGGGACTAAAACAGGTCCACCAGAGGAAAAAATAAGGTTGAAAAAGGAGATAGAGGGATAAGAAAAGAGTAGAGTTTTAGGATAATCATTCTTGAGAAAGAGTAGAGAATAGAGAATGTTCCTATTAAGACAGATTGGTCTAAAGGGCCACCTGCAATGTTAACGATAAGATAAGCCCCAAACTAGCACGTAGATACTTAAAAACCATTAGGCTCCAAAGGAGACCCAGACAAATAATCTTTCTACCAGGTGCATCCACTGTGATAAGAAAATGATTAAAGATAGTGTAATTAACTTATATATACCTACATAACAATTTTAAAGACATAATTACCATGAACATAGCAATAATGGTATGATAGACAGTTAATTGAAGATAAAAATAGGAAAGTTTTCAATACAACTACAACATAAGGAATAATATTTGAAACGACAAAGGCGAAACTCCTCACCAACACGTTCAGGAAGAACAGAAAAAATGCATTAACGTTCTTATGAAAAACGATTGATAATGGAAATTATAAAAAATGCTTGAAATTTATGCATAAGAAAGCATGTCGAATAGAAATTACTTGATTTTGTAACTGTGGAAATCGACTTTTTACTACAAAGGCATAGCTTGCGCTTGCTATGCGTATCGAAAGAGTAAAGCATCAACCCGACATCAGCTAGTACAAGTCTTAAAGATTTGCTGAGTTATTTAGACGAAAAATATGTGGTGTGGAATGATAACAGGGTAGAAGATATAAATTTAAAAGAAATTGGATTTATTTGCATCTCATAACCATTAGAAAAAAATTATAGTTAGGAATGAGAAGTCTATCCTTTAAAACTAAAAACTATGTATGACATGAAAAGGTTTGGAACACTTGTAGATTAAGGGGTAATATCCATTTAGATGTACTATAGGATACATCAAAGGTTATAAACTAGATCCATATAGAAATAAACGATATTTAGGTGCGGAAGATAATTTTACAGTAAAAATTTTTATCCATGAACAATAGAAAACGCAATGTGTATTTATGTAATTAAAAGTAAGAGGACTGGTAGAAGTTTCAAGTTAATTGTTAAAGGTAAAATTTACAATTAAAAACATGTAATCTATGAGTTAAAAATGTAACCATATGGTATAATATACATAAGATATTACTAGAAATTAGTTTTTGAGAAAAATTGCTAGTTGTGTTGAACAGGAAATGATTTGGTTTCATGTTCAGTTTGTAAGATAGCAAAAGTCATTTTTATGTAAGGTTATGTACACACAAACCACATTGATATTCTAAATAAGTAAGAAATTAAATTAAAAAACGTACTTTACAATTAACAAAGATAGCCGACCATGTTTATTTAGTAATTAAAAGAACTTAAAACCGTTGGTTATGTTGATTTAGCAATATAAACGAAAACAAAGTTATTGTTTTATATTTTTAAACGACATTTTTGAAATATGGATAATTAACGTAAAACGACATCATAAGTAGAAAAACTGAAATACGTGCTACAAAAAAATAACCTTAGGCTTTTACTAAATCATTCAAAAATATAAAAAATGAAAATAAAATACGAAATTTACGTTAATGTATGCGTGTGTAAGCAGGGTATTTAATCGTCAATTTAGTCACTAATTTGAGAATGAAATCTCGCAAGGGAGACGTTTTTTTGTCGAACTCGTTTATAAGTTAGGTTTTTTTAATTGGAAGTTTTTCATGAAAGAATGAATAAAAAATACGATAGATAGGTATTTTGGAAAGTGATCAATAATAATGAACTCACTTACCTCAGACATTTAAAGCCGATTTAACGTAACTAACATTTTTCGCTAATTTGATGTAACTAAACGTACTTTAACGTAAGATATTTAGGTACAGTTATTTAACACAGGAAAAAATGGTACTTTAAGATTAATAAGAAAATGTGTTTATAATTTAAAAAAAGTGGATTTAAGACAAAGAAATAACGTATCAACCATATTTAATATTATTTTTGAGTGTTGCCAATCATGGAAGTGTTTAGATACATTCGTCCGGCGATGTTTTAAAGTATAAGAAATTTTTAGTCGCAAAAATAAAGAATGTACATAAATGTTTTCAGGTTTGACCATACAATTTTTATTTTTTAATTAGATATTCGATAAAGGACGCGAAATCATATGGATAACATTTTCTTTTCTGAGTTTAAGATTGATAAACTTAATGATATGATAAAAAAGTTGCAACTATAAATGTATTGTAGCGGGCTACTACTACTGCGTTTCTCTAATTTAAAACAAGTAATAACAAGAGTTTTTATTACTCACTGTTCACAAGTCTAATTAACAGTATATGCCTTATTTATAGATGTTTTCAGTCCAATTAACAATGAAGCACTATCACACTAATGAATTTACAAGCACTAATATCTTCTTAAACTAACTCCTCTACCATAGGTCCATTAATAACACTAACACAACTATTATTTATTACACGTCTATCTATTTATGTATACTACAAGCTGCATGTACATTAGACACGTGCACATCATATACCATTTATGTTTACTGTTGGACTTCCAAAAGCTGAACTATATAACTTTACACGTAATAATTTATGTTCGACATTCTGATATAGACTAACTTTGTACTTCATCATCGGTCTTATTTATACCGTGAATTAAAAAGGATGACTCATCCTCCAGTAATTGCCAGAAGCTTCTCGGTTGCTGTAGAATATGCAGTACTTGCGGTGCTTGTATATGTTTGACGGGTTGCCTAATAGTAGCTCGCAACAGTATTATTAAACATGATCTCCTCGAAATGCTTACAATAATATTGGGATGTAAATATAGATTAGGATGGATAGTGGTCATTTGAAGTAAGCACATAACAAATTCTAACACTGTTAACATGTGTTCGGGATTGATTAATTTCATTATTCAATTTCAAATATATTTTTTTTATTTTTATTAATTACAATTTATTTCATTCTTATATACCTATATTTTCGTGTTTATAAAATTGGTGTGTTGGGACGTTATCACTCCCGCCAACATATTTTGTCAAAACAAGTGCATCTTATCACTTGTTATTTCGGTGTACAACGTGGTGGACATAACAGGTGTTGCCTTGCAAACTTCAGGAAATACGGCCGGCAATTTTCAATCTATGTGGTGCCTAATTGCAGAAAGTCGCTTGTGCGGAAAGTGAACCGTTTTTTAGGTGAGTGTATTTTCGTTTTAACTACACCAATTTCGTAATATTAGGTTAAACATTTTGTACTCACATTTCGTGCGGTTTTCAAACAATTTCTAAAGTTATTCATTAACATTTTGGTTCCTTCGATCCAAATTTTGAATTAGTTCTTAAAATATACAGTTCACACTTCATTAAAATTGACGCGTTTTTTCAAGTGATAAAATTTTTATGCTTTGCACATGTTTGAAAATCAGTTTAACCTAAACATTAAACTCTCCAAATAGCTTATTTTTATTATTAATTGTGAATGCTTTGGGTAATTTGAACAAATTAATGCTATTTATGTGATAAGATTACACATTTTAAGGGATTGGTATAAATTTGACATTTTCATATTTCCTTATGGTGAGCGGTGCAGTGTTGCCAACTCTTTTAGGTGCTGTGTTGCCAGATTGTGGTATTCTTCCAAAGAGTATAGGAATTTCTTGCTAAAAGGTGATTGGTTGTTTAAGGAAATTGATGGGATTATTTTTTTTGTGAAAGAATAAATTAATATTTATATATATTTTTGATTTAATTGCTATTTAAAGCATTTATTGGAACATTTTTGTGAATAATTCGTGATTTTCTTGTTTGTGTATTTGCATTGTGCACATACAATTTTCATTAGAGTGTTTTGTGTTTACCATGGTGAAAATGGAAATTGAAAAATTAGCAAATAAACGCAAGGTGTTACTTTACAAGGTTCGAGGTTTGTTAAAAATTGCGCAAGTAGCTCAACAAGATCCTGTTTCGAAGTTAAAGGATTTTGAGGTTCGTTTTGAAGATTTGTCTTTATTAGTTAGTCAATTTGAAGAGGTTCATTTTGAAATAGTATCTCAAGTGGAAGATAAGGATATTGAAGAACAGGAAGCTATTCAAATAGAATTTGATGATTGTCAATATTCTATAAAAGTGATTTATAGGGATTTACCTCTACAGAGACTTGTAGATGTTCCATCTAGTGCTAAAGGTTCACGTGCAAGTTCAAATCATTCTCATCCAAATTGTGAAAATGCTAATTTGCACAAAAGTGGTGTTAATGCAAGTTGTAATAAAATTAAATTACCGAAAATTGTGATTCCAAAATTTGATGGCAATTTCAAAGACTGGCCTACATTCTATGCTTTGTTTCGTACTTTAATTCATGAAAATAATAGTCTTTCAGATATCGAGAAGTACCAGTATATGGTGTCCTCTTTATCCAAAGAAGCCCTTGTGATGGTTCAGGGACTCCCTTTGACTTCAGATAATTATAAAATTTCTTTTCAACAATTGGTGGACAGGTATCAGAACAAACGTTTTCTGCTTACTAGTTATTGGCAGTCCATATATAATGCTCCAAAAGCTAATATGGATTCTGCAACTTCTTTGCGTTCATTGCTAGCAATTTTCTCGGAAAATTCATTGGCACTTGAGCAATTTAATTATGATATGTGGAATTTTACTCGATTAAATCTGTTGTTACAAAAATTAGATAGTGTTACTAGAAAGCGTTTTGAAGTTGAACTTCATGATGTGGAGCTACCAACGTATGAAGATTTATATGCCTTTTTGTTAAAACATTGTAAGGCATTAGAGACTAATTTAGTGATTACAGGACAGCCTACATCATCTCTTAAATCAAAACCAGAACAAAAACAATCAGTGAAATGTGGTCAAAATGCAAATCGTGCTAATCAATCTTTTACATTTGTGACCAGGGCAAAGAATTCTAATAGCAATACTTTGTACAATTTTAAGTGCGTGTGTTGTAAAGAAGATCATTCACTTCTAAAGTGTGATCGCTTCTTGCAATTAGAACCTTTTGATCGCCACAAATTGGCGAAGGATTCTAATCTGTGTTTCAATTGCTTAACTCGTGGACATGCTTTGGCGAAGTGTTTGTCAAAGTTTCGATGTCGTATATGTAAACAGCGACATCATACATACTTACATTTTACAAAACCGGAATCTTCCCATCCTAGCAGTTCTACTGATAAGGAAGTTTCTCAACAATCTAGTGCATCTGAACAATTGTCGGTTCTAACCAATACAGTGTTCAAACATTCCGTGGTCTTATTGTCCACAGTTCTTTTGCATATTCGTGATAGTGCTGGGAATTTTCAAACTTGTAGAGCGTTACTGGATAATGGAAGTCAAGCAAGTTTTATGACTCGAACATGTGTGAAAAGATTAGGTCTAAAAGCAGTTCCATCCTCAATAGATGTTCATGGTCTAAATACAATGACTATGTCTAGTTGTGGTGTGGCTTCATGTTTTATAAAACCTATACAAAATTCTAATATTCAATTTGAAATTGACGTGATTGTTGTGCCTTCAATCGCTAATTCCGTACCGTCTGCCCCAGTTTCGAAACGTTGGGATCATCTTAAGGATTTATCTTTGGCCGATTCTTATTATGGTCGCCCCCGTGAAGTAGATTTGTTATTAGGAGCAGATATTTATTCTTCTGTGTTGCTACCTGGTTTACGGCATGGACATGTTGGTGAACCTACTGCAGTGAATACAGTTTTTGGTTGGGTAATTGGTGGAAAAACTGGTTGCTCTTCTAATGCAAAAGTGAAATCATTGTGTACAACTGTGTGTTCCATTGGATGCAGTTCTTCGACAATTCTGGGAAACCGAACAAGTTCCAGAAACAGTGTTACTTTCTCCCGAGGATAGTCAATGTGAGGCTATTTTCAAAGAAACTTATAAACGTAATAAAGAAGGTAGATTTGTTTTGCATTTACCTTTTCGTGAAACCAGTGTGGAATTAGGTGATTCCTATTCTATGGCGCTAAGACGTTTCGAATTCTTAGAAAGACGTTTAGCTAGAGATTGTGATCTTGCGGATAACTATAAAGCCTTTATGAAAGATTATCTAGATTCAGGTCATATGTCGTTAGTGACTAAATTTAGTGGTAAACCATTGACACGTTTTTACATTCCTCATCATTGTGTCATCAAACCTGATAGTGCTACATCAAAGTTGAGAGTCGTGTTTGATGCTTCTGCGAAATCTTCAAATGGTACATCCTTAAATGATATATTATTAGTCGGTCCTAAGTTACAGAGAGATTTAACAGGTATTCTTTTTAACTTTAGGTTACATCAATTTGTTCTGACCGCAGACATAAAACAAATGTATCGTCAAATTGAAATATGTGAACAACATCGTGCTTTTCAGCGCATTCTGTGGAGATTTTCTAAAAATGATTCTATTGGAGAATACCAATTGAATACTGTAACCTACGGTGTTTCTTCGTCACCCTTTTTTAGCAATTCGTGTTCTTTTGCAACTTGCTGAAGATAATTTGAGAAATTATCCTTTAGCTGCTAAGGTGCTTATGTCTGACACCTACATCGAGGATGTAGTGACTGGATGTAATTCTATAGATAGTGCTTTAAACTTACAACAACAACTTATATCTTTGTTATCCAGTGCTGGATTTATGCTCCGTAAGTGGGCTAGTAATCATTGTGAATTATTATCGTCGCTTCCTGTGGAAGATCTTCAACCGGTATGTTTTGATGATTCAGATTCATTATCAGTGAAGGTATTGGGCCTTCAGTGGGATCCTCGAACAGACTGTTTTCAATATAAGGTAGAACCTTCAGCTCAAATTTGTACCAAACGAGGTATTTTATCAGATATTGCTAGAGTGTTCGATCCGATTGGTTTATTAACTCCTGTGACTTTTCTTACTAAACATTTGATGCAACAACTTTGGAGTTTAGGTTTAGATTGGGATGATAAACCCCCTTCAGAAGTAGTTGATCGTTGGTTATCTTATAACCTACAATTACCATGTTTAGCCAATCTTACCATTCCTCGACATATTCAAATAGATAATGCACAATCGGTGCAGCTTCATGGGTTTGTGATGCCTCTGAAGCAGGTTATGCTGTTGTCATATATATTCGTTGTGTTACACTCGAAGGAAACATTTCCGTAAAATTAGTATACGCTAAATCTAAGGTTGCTCCTCTTAAGAGAATTTCTTTACCGCGTTTAGAGTTATGTGCAGCCGTGCTTTTATCCAATTTAGTGGAATACGTGTCTTGTGTTTACAAAAACCTGATTACTCCTGATCAGATATATGCTTGGTCAGACTCGACAGTGGTGTTATCATGGATCAAATCGTCTCCTCATCGTTGGAAAACATTTGTCAGTAATCGCATCAGTCATATTCAGGATAAGATTGTCCCTCATCAGTGGCATCATGTCAGTGGAGTGGACAATCCCGCAGATTGTGCTTCGCGTGGACTAATGCCTTCCGATCTTGTAAATCATTCAATGTGGTGGTTCCGTCCAACTTTTCTTTACAACTCGAATGAATATTCTTCATTTGATGCACTGGAAATAGACCCAGTAGTAGAAAGTGAACAAAGAAAATTAAATTTGTTAAATGTTGTCCCCTTTGATGAGATAAATGTCTTATTGAATAGATTTTCATCTTTGCGTTAAATACAAGGTGTTGTGGCTTATTGCTTACGCTTTGGTAATAATTTCAGTGAAGTTCATCAAAGAAAAACAGGTTTGCTTATTATGACCGAGTTACATAAAGCATTACTAGTGATTGTGAAAATAGTACAGCATGAAGTTTTTCTCAATGAAATAGATTGCATTGAGAAAGGGAAAGTGTGTGCAAAATCAATTCAAAAATTGGCTCCGTTTATCGATTCTGATAACCTTGTGCGTGTTGGTGGTCGTTTACGACATTCTGAATTATTATATGATGCTAAGCATCCTCTACTACTTCCTCGAGATCATAGACTCAGTGAGTTGATTGTAGAATATACACACCGTAAATATCTACATCCAGGTCCTCAAACTTTAGGTTATTTGATTTCTCAACAATTTTGGGTGTTGGGTTTAAAACGTGTTATTAATCGTGTTCTTTCAAAGTGTGTTCAGTGTTTTAAAGTCAAGCCTACTTCATTGTCTCCGTTAATGGGTGACTTACCTGCTCCTCGAATTTCTCAAATAAAACCATTTAGTCATGCTGGACTAGATTTTGCTGGTCCTCTTGCTATGACTTCAAGGCGTGGTAGAGGTGCAAAACATACCAAAGTCTACATTTGCATTTTTGTGTGTATGGCCACAAAGGCTTTACATATTGAACTGGTTTCTGAGCTTTCATCTGATGCTTTTCTTGCTGCCTTGCGGCGCTTTATAGCACGACGAGGTCGTTGTTCCGATTTGTATAGCGACCAGGGTACCAATTTCGTCGGAGCATCAAGGTTGCTCAGTGCTTATGCTCAAGAGGTATCGGGATCTTTAGCCATCAACTGGCATTTTAATCCTCCCGCCTCACCCCATTTTGGTGGTATCTGGGAAGGAGGTGTTCGGTCCATCAAGACTCACTTATATAGAGTTATTGGCGATCAAGTGTTGACGAAGAACTTTTAACAGTGCTTGTTCAAATTGAGGCTGTTTTAAATTCTCGTCCTTTGTACAGTCCCAGTTGTAATCCAAATGATCTATCGGTCCTTACACCTGGACATTTTCTTACTTTGGAACCGTTGACGTGTCCTCCGGATCCTGACGTTACAAATCTGAAACTTAATAGACTTTCTCGGTGGCAACTGTTGCAGAGAATGCACCAAGATTTCTGGAAGCGTTGGTCTTCAGAGTATCTCCATTCTTTACAACAGCGTGAGAAATGGATAAAATCCTCTTCCCATGTTAATATTCATGATTTGGTGTTAATCAAAGATTCCAATTCGCCCCACTACAGTGGAAACTTGGTCGAGTAGTTGCTCTTTTCCAGGTCGTGACGGGTAGTTAGGGTTGCTCGTGCGCACTCAAAATGGCGAATTAGATCGTCCATTAGTTAAGTTGTGCCCACTACCACTGTGTAATTAGTCATATGTACAATTATAATTATTTATGTGTGTAGAATCAAATTTTGTTCAAGTTACATTTTGTATTCATGTGTTCAAGTATATTGATGTACATTCATTTATTTATTTTCAATTAATTAAAATAACATTGCTTATTTTGGTGAGCGGTATGTTCGGGATTGATTAATTTCATTATTCAAATTCAAATATATTTTTTTTATTTTTATTAATTACAATTTATTTCATTCTTATATACCTATATTTTCGTGTTTATAAAATTGGTGTGTTGGGACGTTATCACTCCCGCCAACATATTTTGTCAAAACAAGTGCATCTTATCACTTGTTATTTTGGTGTACAACGTGGTGGACATAACAGGTGTTGCCTTGCAAACTTCAGGAAATGCGGCCGGCAATTTTCAATCTATGTGGTGCCTAATTGCAGAAAGTCGCTTGTGCTGAAAGTGAACCGTTTTTCAGGTGAGTGTATTTTCGTTTTAACTACACCAATTTCGTAATATTAGGTTAAACATTTTGTACTCACATTTCGTGCGGTTTTCAAACAATTTCTAAAGTTATTCATTAACAACATGTATTCCAATATACTTTCACCTTGTACTATATTTCCTTCATTTTTACGATGCCCGTGATTAATTTCATAACTTCTGCAATAAAGCGAATTGCATTTTACTTCATTATTCCAAATGCTGTATTTGGGGAACCACTACCTTGGATATGTCACAGTATGACCATCAACCATTGGTATATGAGGACAGCCGTGCGTTTGAGCCCCCATAAACATCATTACTGCCTGAAAATTCACATACTCTTCCTTTTATATCCTTTATTAAAATTATATCGAGATTAAGTTTCCTGGCATGCAGTATAAAACTAATATAAAATTTATCAATAACTTGATTCAGTTTGTGACCCTTGCTTAATTAACTATTAGAGTTAATCGTGCAAATTTTTTTCTATCAGTTATAAAAGCTTGCTCACTTACGGTTTATGACTTTCTGCAGTGTAACTAATTCTCACGTTTTGGTGGTTAGGTTTGCAGCAGATTTAATGACATTGTAGCTTGGCGATAATAGTTGTAGTGCCTTAAAGGAAAAAAGGTAAGAAAGGTAGGGATAAGAAACTCCAGCACTACATCAACTTTATTGTCACAAAAATACGTGACAACACAAACTGCGCCTTAAAACGGTACAACACAAGACAAGACAAATATGCCAATGAAGCAGCAGGAGCCATGCAGCATAATCCATAGCTAACGCAATCATGAGGGTGGGATGGGTTCTCCAGTTCGCTCCGCTGCCAAGATGATAATCTGAAACTCGATAATAATAATAACCCTTAAATATGGCACCACCTAAGTTTATACAAATCCACAGCTGGGCTACTTCAAAACCAACCTAGGAAGTGCTTCAATTGTGGGAAGATACTCCAATCTACATATCTTAACACTTACATACAGTAACACTAGAAAAATAAACAATGCTATACATAAATCAAATCAACTTGTTATAATAGTCTAGGGTATAACTGTTATAGTCCCGCGCAACTGTTATGAACCACCACTACAGTTGGCAACACATACTAATCACGTACATAATATTGCACAATAAAGCTATTACGTCATAATTGCGTCTCAAATTGTATCACATACCAAAAATGTTTACAGTGATATAAGATGCACTTTAAAGAAAAAGATAAAATGTACTCACTTAAAAACGTGGAACGCTTCACGACCTTGCGGTTATCCTTGCGTAGGGCCCATACTCTTCTTTGTCTGGGTGTTGTTGGGCATGGAAGGGGCTATGCCCTCGTTGAAACCAGATTGCCTTGTCTCCCTTCTTCTTCGTTTGTAGCGGTACGATAAGGATAGATAGGGCACGATAAAAGGCAAAGGTAAGGAGGAAATCTACATTCTAAAAGAGAAAAGACAAAAGGGACGACACAGATAAACCTCACTGTTCGACGTCTCGTTGGCTAATCCCCGTCGTGTCGGAAACCGCGCACTTACTTCGTCACTCCACGTCTGCACATTCTCTTGCGTTGACGCAACTGTCCGAAGTGACGGAAATGCACAAGTTTATTTTTTAAAATATTGGCGCAAATTCAGTCACATATTTAAACTTAAACCAAAAATGATACATAGCCGATTTTCGGCATGTAACAAACTTTACCAAAAAAATTAAAAGCAACATCATATGATTGTGTTGATTTTACTTTCACTTGAGTTTGCAATCATGCACGTGTAAATAATTTCTATTTCTTTACTAACATAAACGTAAACGGTTAAATCAGATTATTAATTAAATAAAAAAAAAATATCACGAGGAGCTTGATATACCTTCAACCTCAGTTTTAATATGTCAACATTAATACAACTTGCAATTTATATTTCTGATAAGGAAAATTCAGATTAGTTGGCTCAAGCTTACAACTTTATATTTTTATACGCTTTAAAATTATCATCACAATAAATTGTACCAAGGTTAGGTTTAGTCACTTGTAGCAATTGTCGCAAACCAAACAGTAATGCAAAAGATAGGTTGCTTACCAGATGTCCAATTTTCGGTGATATACTTAACTAGCATCTGACAACCATAGTTTTTACTGAATATAGTACTGATGATAATAATACAACTATATAAACACGATAAAGACACGAAGGGAATAACAAATAAAACCAAATATGCCTATCAATAAATGTTCAGTTAGAACTTCACATATAGAAATTAACAACACTTACCGATGTAAACCGGGTTATTTAATCAAAACAAAAGCAATCTATTGCTGTTGAGATCACTAATTGATAATGACAACAACTTTCCAAAATACAAGTATAAGTTCGTGTTTCGTTGAAAACATACTTACACTTTGATTGCAAAATCCCTGTACGGATTATGAGAAGAATAATTACTTAAATTTATATTCACCAAAACATTTATTTCAATTGAAATCCAAGTTAAACAAAATACTTAACATCTAGAGTAGACAATAATACGTCTATGCAATTTAACTGGATCTATCGAAAAGCGAAATATTAATAAGGTCGCCTTACTTGTGACCAACATTCTATTATTACACTAAAGATAACAGAACCAGAATTCCACTTGATTAGCATAGTAGAAGGATACTGTCATAACGACTATTGGTTTTCCTCAATCATATGAATTGTACGGATTAATTTTGAAAGACTATTAACAACGCAATCATTAAATCAGAGGCATCGAAAAAGGTGGTTAATAGAATCGAAATGAATAAGAATAACTTAGCTAAAATTTAAATTGTGACAACTTTTTCAAAAACACAGTCATTTTCGTACATTTTGGTACTGAAGTGGTTCACATAATTACCCCCATTGTCACAGTACTTATTCATCATTATCGCGATTGGTTTACTCAAATCGACTGATGTCTTATAATCAAATGGAATAGAGAACTTTGTCATTTCAATAGCACATGTTCACATTACGTTCCGCAGGAACGATAAAAATCTCCAGGAGTATCTCAAGGTATTTAATTCTATTAAAATTATTCAATTCTTACGATTGATATTAATAATTTATAAAATAAACAGGGGCCGGATTTAAGAAACCAAAGGAATTCCTTTACTTTTATACAAAATACCATAAATTTAATAAATATAAGAAATGGAACTTGGATATCCAATAAATGAAAGGCATGTTACAGGTTAATTCATGTAGCACCTAACAATTGTGGCAAAACTAGAAAAAGAGAAAAAAGTCTTCTTGTTCCCTCAAGTTCGGGAAACTACTTATAACCTAATGCTCTTAATGACTACATAAAGTTTTTTTGATGCCATCTGATTTTTCTTAAAACAAACCACACTATATCAGGAAATGGAAAAATGGAAGTATCCCTCAGTATTGCGTGCACAGCTATTTTTTCCCCACAATTACTGCTAGTAACACATTTTGTCAGAAAGTACACCTTTCTTAAACTAATATCCTACAGCTTTAAGTTGAATTCTAAATCTTAAGATATAACTTAAGTTATTTTTGTCTAGTTATTGATAGAAATGTTTAACTGTACTATATTTTTGCAATTTTCTTAAATATAAATATTTTAATATATAAAATATTCTGCACAAGATATTTACAAAAATACAGGTAAGTATTCAAATCTTACCCTGTCTATTTGGCATCTTCATCGAACAAATTGTTTTAATATTTTTTCCTAACTGCCCCAACAAATTACAAAGCTAAAGCTAGTTAGGTTGTTTCTTTAAACTTATTCCTTTCGCCCAGATTATACAAATTTTTGGTTTAAAATATGTTTATTAAAATTCAGAAAATTTTTTTACCCAATAATAAGAAAAAGATAATTCCCCAAGACAAGTTCAATATAGAGATAAAAACCGTAGATTATTCCCAAAGATATTCCCAAGATAAACGTAAAATTTCCAAATAATTCCAAAAGTAACCCTGAAATAAAGATAAAATTCTATTGATATACGTAAAATTAAATTCAGAGAGTGGTTCCATAGAACCGTTAAAAGGAAATTTTCTTGGTCCCAAAAAGGAGGTTCAAGAAGTTGTAACGAATTTTTTTTGAAGCACCAGCCCCACATTGGGTGGCAGTGCAACGGTTTTTCCTTAGAGGCTCCTGCCCCATTCATGGGCGCTAGTGAGACGAAGTCTTCCGACATAACTAGGGGTCTATTCCTTGGGTAGAGCTATGAGAAATGGGGGGGTAAGTCGAAATCTGTTTGTAGGTCAAACTTAAATCTAAAACAAATAGGCGCCACCAAGTCCGGACTTATTCAGGATAATGGCATGGCATATTTCTAAGGGCGGACGTGGAGACTCAAAGAAAAAAAAGATCGCCTTTGATGACAAAAACCTGTCTTAATAAAATAAGACGCTGTTCCTGTAAGAAATTATAATAGTTAGGTTAATAAAAAAGGTGGAACACTATTTGTGTCCCAAATATACATAAAGAAGTAAAAAGATATTTTCAATATAAAGTTGGCATCAAAATTCTACTCTTAAGGATGTTAGCTTTCTATGGTTAGGTTTGATCATATTTGATCAAAATAAAAAACTTTAATCTTGAACCAATTATTTACTAAAAAGAATCTCTTTTAAAATAAAATGAATTGCAACAAAAATTTAATTAATAACTGAATTACTTCGTGAATTTTAATTTCAGGTTTATCTAAATTATTCATAATCAAACATTTTACAGTATATTGTAAACTTGTTACACAAAAAAAACTCCGACCCGTGCAGATCTGTTCAGGCAGTTACATCTAAAAATGTTACTACTCAAGTTAAATTTACTTCACCATAATGAAAATAGTATAAAAGAAAGCTACAGCCTCTTGCCAATATGGTAGATAAAAAATAAATAATGCAATGAGATTTCCAGGTTATAAATAAAGGAAAGGGGGATAGGATAATGAGTGAAAATTTCAGAATGAAAAACACAAGAAATACAAATTTCCTGTTTTTGCAACTGCGAATATTGACTTTATCCAATATACGTATGGTTCTCGAGCACCCTGTTTACCCTATTTGAAAAGCACCAACTCAACAATAGCTCCGACCAGTAATAGTGATTGTGCTATTCATAAATAGAAGGAGGGGGAAGGTGTAGGGAAAAATAGTAATCGAGAAAATATTAGAAAAATTACTAATGATACTTTGAATATACAACGCCAAAATAATAAAAATAAAATTGAAGGCATATTATACAAATGAAAAATTAAAGCCATAAAAATGAAAACAGTTTAAAAGCAAATTATCAAAAGAATAAATATATTTACAAAAGCTATAGTGTTGTATTCATTTAAATATTAAAGGTAGAATAGGTTTTCAATATAAGATAAGGAGAAAAAAACAAGCAAAGGGAAACGACAGCAGACATTATGAGGCATAACATATTCTATAATACAAGATATATTTAAAAAGGTAGATTCAAAGTATTAATTCTCATGGAGGATGTTACGGGCCAATTCAGCACTACGACACCAAGGGACGGATCGGAACCCGTGAGCGGCCTAGCTCTAGCCGGTGAGGGGTAGCTCAGACAAAAGTCGTAGATTGGGATTGCTAAATGCCCTAAGATGACAATTATAATGAGATGTGAATTCGGTAAAACGTCAAAAATCGGGTGGGCACCACCAGTAATGTCACAATGCTAGATGACAAAAGGAGAATCTCGTCACTGGTCGGTAGACTCCTTGCAGCTCAATATTTAACAAAATCCTCGGAAAATCTCGCAGAGTGGAGAGGTTGAATTCACCCTACTAACATAAACTTCTTACTAAAATAATGCACGTAGACAACTTTACTTAATTCTATTAACAAATCCTAACGACTGAAATAAATACATAGGTTGGTCACATAAACAAATATGGCACATACATATACGAACAAGTAGATGTAAACATTACCACAAGTAATATTGCCGATAAAGTAAATGGCATACAATTATTATTACTATAAGGTGTACTGGCCAGTAAAGCAATGTGTAATAAAATTAAGGTGGAGTTGAGTGCACAATAACTAATAAAATATTTAAAACGTAATGCGTAGGACGCCGTGTGCATACAACCCTACGCTAGTAACTTAGCGGCAACAATAACTTTCAATTCAAAATGTAAATTGTGATTTTAATTCAGCAAATATGTAATCATCATAATTTTGAATAAATGGAAGTATCAGTACAACTGTCTTAAATATTACGTTAATTGGAAATAATATGGTTTAACTATTTATACTGATTAAATGGGTTTGTTGCTTGCGACAACGGTAAAGTATCAATAAAGCGCACACACTTTAGGACTCGATGATAAGGGATTAACACAACTTCATGTACGGGTTGTGCTTAATTTAATTGCACAAACGTTCAATATTATAATCGACGTATTTGGGGCTTCACTGTAAAATCTACGAATACAGTCGCCTACCTTGTAAGGTGGATGGTACCAGTCAACACTGTGAGATGTCGAGTTTTCTACTTTTAATCACGTGACAATTAATCTATTACTTTATCCCCAACAACTGGGTTATATTACGGGCCTACCGCAACCGTAACGAGATTTCCATTCATCCTCTAGACAGTAACTCCCAAATTCATTGGCATTAATTAATACTTCTAAAACGAAACAACCAAAGAGGATGCCTCAACCTACAACAGAATGATTAACCACGTGTAGCACATGACGCTATCAGCGAAGATCAACAATCAAAACTCGGCACTTGTATTATAACTTCCCCTGAACCACCAAAATAAACGATTGATTAATTATAATATTGTAACTACATATTTCATGTAAAAACTGAATAAATCCGCTCTAAGCGATTTGTTTTATGTCACCAAACTCAACTTGACAAAAACTTCCTAAACGTCACAGACCACGGCCCTCTTGATTTTCTCCAAAAACAAACTGTCAAAATTATGAAGGGATGTGCGGGCAATGCGCTCTTTGTTATATTTTAAACTGATGAATTATTTACACAAACTAATTGTCTCTATATACATATTTCTCTAATATAAGGTAACAAAATAAACGGAACGTTACAAGGAGTATTATCAGCAAAAGGTTTTAAGTCTTTGGTATGCCACTTTCCTTGTGGTTTACTATCAAGATTTTAAAGTTCGTAGATAAGTGGACTAACAACCCTTATAACTTTACATAAGACATTTTGGAACTAATTTATTCAATTTTTTTTTGTTGTATCTAATAAAACATTATTCTTTTCAAAACATGTTCTCCTAAGGCAATGATTGAAAAATGCGTGCTACGGGTTAATTCGCTTATCACAAGAAGAAAACAATAATTTATGTTCGTAAACAAACCAAGCAAGATTTGTTATTGTTTGTTTCTTTTGACTTTTTAAGTAGTAAAATAATATCACATAATGGTCAATCAACTTCATTTATTAACCAAAATATATAATATTCATTAAGATATAAGATAAGGTTTTTGACTAATAAATAATCTGAACGGTATAATCAGTTTTTAATCTTACAGTGTTGCCAGTTTGATGTTTTTACTTTTCTTTATTACTAATAGTTGTATTAGAGTCCCGATAATATTATATTCGTTATGGATGCTACCATTGGGCAAGCTTGTGAAAGTCAAGCAAAAGCGTTTAAGGATAAGGTTGACGTAGGTTCTGTAATTATTACTAAATTAGATGGCCATGCCAAAGGAGGAGGTGCACTCAGTGCGTAAGTATTACAAATTCTTTGATTTGTATTTAGAATGTATTGTGTATTGCTTTTTTGAAAGATGTTGAACTTTTAAGTTGATGGTTTATTTTACAGGGTTGCAGCAACATGTAGTCCAATAATATTTATAGGTACAGGTGAACATATAGATGACTTAGAATCCTTTAAAACAAAACCTTTTGTTAGTAAATTACTGGGCATGGGTGATATAGAAGGGTTAATTGATAAAGTGAATGAACTTAAGTTAGATGATAATGAAGAGTTATTAGAGAAAATTAAACATGGTCAATTTACATTAAGAGATATGTATGAACAATTTCAAAATATAATGAAAATGGGTCCATTTTCACAAATTATGGTTTGTTACTGCAGTATGAAGATTTAATAATTGTTTTAATTATACAGGGAATGATTCCTGGCTTTAGCCAAGATTTTATGTCCAAAGGTAGTGAGCAAGAATCTATGTTTAGACTTAAACGACTTATGACCATAATGGATAGTATGAATGATGGAGAATTAGACAGCCGGGACGGTGCAAAAATATTTTCGAAACAACCAACCAGAGTTGTAAGAGTTGCACAAGGCTCAGGTGTAACAGGTAGAAACTTCTTAACTATTAACGATATTATATAGAATTTTGCAGAACGAGAAGTTAAAGATTTAATAACTCAATATACTAAATTTGCGGCAGTTGTTAAAAAAATGGGCGGGATTAAAGGATTATTTAAAGGTGGTGATATGGCTAAAAATGTGAACCCAACCCAAATGGCTAAACTCAATCAACAAATGGCAAAAATGATGGATCCACGGGTATTACACCAAATGGGTGGTATGGCTGGTTTGCAGAATATGATGAGACAATTACAAGCAGGTGCTGCTGGTGGGTTAGGTGGTCTTGGGAATTTAATGAACAGTTTTGGTGGGAAATAGTGTTTATTTGAGGTATTATTGATTGTTTTTTATTGTTACAAGTGTTACCAATCGTGTTTTTTTAATTATTGAAATCTTTTATATCAAATTTATTTTTATTTTCATTGTATATTAAAAGAAAATTTAATAAATGCATGGTGATACTAAATATATTATTGTGTATAATACACCATAAAATAGGATAATTGTAAATGTGATACTTTCTATACCACAAAAAGTGTTATTTTCTTGTGATAATGTAACAATTTAAAATATCATTGTTCGTTTTCGTTATTTTTCGTAATTTGGTTCAGTAGTATTTACCCTAATATTCGTGTAATTTGAGTAATTAACGTTTAATCATTTTAAGGTAATATTAGAGTGATGTGTGTTGTATACTTTTAGGTGCTAGTATTATATCTATTCGAAATTTATTTACTCTTCTTTGGCATTTGATCTTAGGTTGGCTGTCCTGCACTTCATTTTAACTAGAGAGCCTTGTGCAGTGACGTATCTTGGTACCATATAACAGGTGTGCTGTATGCTAACCACTTTTGTCGATAACTTTTTATTTTAATAATAATATACGGGATAACCCCATTATATAAAAGTATTACAATCTTATTGAACTTAAAAGTACTAACAACCTACAAATAATTTACGAAGTTACATGTAAGCACAATGACCTCTTGAAACTTGTAGTGGAAGATGTAAAAAGTGTAGCTGCTCATTGAACATATTTCCGCGAATTAAAATTCTTGACAGAGCGGCGCATTTCCCATAATTTGTACGATGAAAGTCCATTGCAAATAGAGGTTTATGACGTGTATTAAAATTTCTACAATGAAGTTTTACCCCTGATATAAGCTGATGTAAATATATTAAGTCTATGTGTAAACACCTAGTTTCAAGAGTTTCGAGGTTTAAAAGTGATAGAATATCGGAGTAACTATAATCCTTTCTGTTTATATGCATTTTCTGAGTACAGCATCTCACAAATTTCCTTAATGTTCCTAATATGTATAATAATAATATTTATTTAAAGTAGGTAATCCTAATATTACAATACATTAGAATATAAAATAAAAAGAACATGCTTTCTTAATTTAAGTAAATATAAATAAAAATGCAATAAAAAAAAATAAACACTAAAAAGTGTGAAAATTATAATTACTCCTACCAAGTTTAGGTCATTTGGTTTATTTTATAAAGTACTTACATTTTAGTTAGGTTTTAGTTTTTTCATTAATTCTTGTTTAAAAGATGTCAGTGTATTACAGTCTCGAATATCTTTTGGTAAAGTATTGTATTTAATCAGACCTTTGAAGAATATTGAATTCATAGTCTTTTTCAATTTGGTCCTTGCAACATATAAATTGCCTTGTGACCTAGTCTCATGGTTGTGTATTTGGTGGGCATAAATAATAAACTCATCAAAATAACTTGACATTAGTCCATTGATAATTTTAAAAATAAATATCATTGTTAAATATTCAATTTTTTCAATAACCGATAACCATTCTAGGGTGCTTAACATTTTTTGAATATTGGTCCTTTTGCTACATTCCAGTATAATTCTTAAACCTCTGTTCTGTAGTTTTTGAAGAGTACTTAATTTATTTTGGTCAAATAAATATAGTATTGTTGCGCAGTAGTCAAAATGTGGTTGAATGATTGTTTTGTAGACTGTAATTTTAGTTCTTAAAGACAATTTAGGTGCTAATCTTGGGAAGAAATATAGTTTTTTTGTAATTTTATTTTTAACATAATCAAAGTGATTTTTAAATGTTAAAGTACTATCCAACATAATACCTAAATACTTAGTTTGTTCAACAATTTATAATATTTCATCCCCAATCTTCAATGTAATAGCATTTCTATCAAGTTTATTTAATTTATTAGTATTTCCAACAACCATTGCCACAGTTTTGCTTGTATTAAGTTTCAACTTGTTTATTTGAAAGTATCTATAAATTTTATCCAAGCTATTATTCATTTTATTTGTTGCTGTTTGTATATCAGGCTCTTTGATTGCAAGTAGGGTATCATCAGCATATAGATTAACAAATTCGCATTCGTGGTCAATACTCTGAAAATCATTTAAATACAAAATAAATAACAACGGTCCTATAACACTTCCTTGAGGGACACCATTTCTTACTAGCACTGAACTAGATATTGAATTTCCTACTTTTGTTCTTTGTCTTCTATTTGGACGTGTTTGCGTGCCGTGTGAAAAATTTCTTAGATTTTCAACTGGCGCGTGTGCAAATTTTGTAGAATAGCGTGCCCGACTGTCGAAAAGGGAAACGAGAATGCGAAATTCTAAAAACTGGCCGTTATGGGGACAAAACCGACGGACAGGCTAACCATTATATATACCCGGACTTTAAACAGTTTCGCTCTTAGATTTTTGATTATTCGATGCTTTAAACAGTGCTCTTAGATGTTCGATTTTGATTTAATACTTTAAAATAGTTTGCTCTTTACGTGCTACGATACAAGTTGTTATGCATTAGTGCACTTAGAAAAGAAGATACAAGGTAATAAAGTTTAGTTATATTTGTGAGTATTACTGTACCAAGTATCCAAAGTTGTAACGATAAATGAATAAACAAAACTAGGCAGTTTTGGGGTATAGCGTGAAAGAATTAGGAATTTCTTTGCTATTTTTCGGGGGTGTTAATAATCAAATGTTATTCGTAATCGTGATTGGATCCACAAAACAAGATTTTGATATACTTAGATGAGTTCCTGAGAGGCCCTGAAACAACTTTAGATGAATGGTGGTGTAGAAAATTTTAAAAGGCGACCAGGAATCTGAGTACGGAAACATAACCCAGTTGGAATGGTAAAATTAGCAAGGACGATGTACATTGAAGCCACGAGTGCACTAACCTTCAGGTAAATTATACAATTTTGTTCGAACTTTGATGTTTTTGTGTGTGTTGAATAACTTTATAATTTGTTTGCTAAAAAAAATGGACAGTAGTGAATTTGTACAAACAACAAAATTTTAATTTTAAGGTGAAATTTTCTTGTTTAAGTAAAAAGGAGTATTTAGCAGTTTAAGTTCTTGATTATGATGAAAATTTGGGTCTGTCTTTGAGCTCAATTAGACTAACCTGTTTGATTAACGTAAAGGGGTGGGAGATGCTCTCTTTGTACTCAGACTCAGGTCTGCAAATATTGTTAAATTAATTAGTAGGCATCCTACAAGGACTTTAATTCTGGATGCAAATTAAAATGATGACAAATTTAATCTTGAAATTTTATGATACTGAAACTTATGCTACAATTTAATTTTGAAATTTTAATGTATTATGAATATTGATGTAAATAGAGTTAACGTTGATGTTTGTGGTAGGAATGTGTCTGTTTTTTTTTATGAATGAGGATGAGAGTTTTAAATAGGTGAGCAGCCGAGGCGGAAAGAGTAAAGAGGCGATTATCTGAAGAGAATCACAGCAAATCGTAGCGCCCAAAAGTGAGGCTCGAGTTCAAAAATAAAATTTTTTGTGATTTTATTCCAGGATACTGACGAGGCTTTTTGTACATTTCGCAGCATTTTATGACGCCCAATCTGTGGGGCTCGATTTGAAAACCTTAGTTTAAGATTAATGGTGAGGTTTCACAGCAGTTATCACTGTTATCACTGTTCCACCAATGCCGTAGTGTTGTAACTTAGTCAATAATAATTGTCTGTTTATTGTCTCAAATGCTCTTTTAAGGTCTAAGAAAACAGCAAGTATATACTCATCTTGATCAATGTACTGCTTCCGCTTACTAAAAGTTAACTGAATAGCAGTTTCACAAGAGTGCTTAGATCTAAAACCTGATTGATTACAATCCAATAACTGGTTACTGTCCACGTAGTTTATTAATTGGTTATATACAGCAATTTCTAATATTTTTTTAATACAAGGAAGTGTGTTTATTGACCTGTATTCGCTTGCTAATGTGGCGTTTTGAACTTTAGGAATAGGAATTACTGTACTACATTTGAGCTTGCTTGGAAAACTGCCAGTTCTTAAGGAGGAGTTGACCAGATGAAGAAGAACATGCCCAATTGTATCAAAGGTTGCCTTAATTACTTTTGTGTTTACTGTATCTGACCAGTTACACTTGTTAGGTAGATTATGCACAATTTTTTTTTTATATCATGTAAGGCTAACAATTTAAATTCAGTAAATTTGACATCGTGGCTACGTAATGGGTTTAGTCGATATAGATTACTAGCGTCTGGGATACTCCTTACAATATCTTCAATGCTGTTCACAAAGTAGTCATTTAAATGTTCAGCTATATCCTTTTGTTCTCTCATAATGATTTTATGGTGATTATTTTCAAATTGTACTCTTTGTATGTCACAATTATTTTCTTTATTACTAACCAACATTTTTAATATTTTCCACATTTTAGTGCTATCTCTTCTGTTATTGTCAATTTGTCTTTTATAAAATTCTTTTTCTTTCCTCTTCAATAAATTAACAAATTGATTTCTATAAGTTTTATAATCTTTCCAGTTTACAGCACATTTATTGATTTTGAATTTTTTATAAGCAAAGTCCCTTTCTTTAGCTTTGGCACGCACTTCATTGTCATACCACTTTAAACAGTTGTGTGATTGAAATTTGCTTTGAATAGGAGCTTCATGGTCTAACGCATGTGTAACATTATTTATTATATCATTCAGAATTATATCAACATTTGTGTTGTCAAATTTCCATGTACATTTTAAAAGTCTTAGGTTTATTCGGTGAATGGCTGCATCGTTTAGGTTTCTGAATTGACTTATTTGGTTATTACTATTATAATGTTTATTTTCTTTAGTAATTGCTACTGATATTATTATTGGTGTCGGATGGACAATAGCTCTGACTTGTTTAGCATTAGTTAAGATATAGTCAATTAATGTTGAACTATTTTGTACAATTCTAGTTGGCTCTGTAATTAATTGCTGTATACCATTTACCCTAATGAAATTACTTAACTTTTTTACATAGTAATTACCCTTATTTTCATAATTTAAATTGAAATCTCCCGCTATAATACATCGTAGGTTTGTATTAAATAGGTTTTCACTCCATTCTTCAAAGTTATTCAGAAACACTGCATCACTTGCACTTAGGGAGTGGTATAACACTCCTATGATCCATAGTGACCCAAATAATAGCACTTTCACAGCTATACACCAATAATTTGGCTCCAATACATATTCTTTGTATGTTTTAAAATCAATGTCCTTACGAATATAAATTAACACACACTCCCCGTATGCCTGCTAATAGAGTCACATCTTACTAAGATATAATTATCAATTGCAATTTCTTTGTCTTCCACATTATTAGTTACTCTACTTTCCGATAACAACACTATCATAGGTGATACTTATTAGACATTATACTTTGAACATTTAAGTAGATTATGTGAGAATTGAGTATTAATGACGAATTGCCATTTAGTTTTTTGAATTTCTATCTTTATTTACAATTGTTGGTTTGTTATTAATATATTTAATCGTTTTTGAGGTATCTCCATTTTCAGTTATTTCTTTAAGTTTCTTTTTAACATCCAAATAATATTGCCGTTGTTTCTGTGTTTGATCTCCAAATATCCGAACATTTTGATTTGGTAATTTTGTTCTATTTCTTAAAATAGACATTGCTTCATCCCGAGATCCCGTTAAAACCTTAATTGTCCGATTTTTGTTTTCCATGCGCTTACCCAGTCTAAAGGTTTTAACATTATCTAAATCAATATCAAAATTCCCAAGTAATTTACCAACCATGGTTTTATCTTCTGCGTTTCTTTCAGTGTACGAATTACCATTTGTTTCTTGAACATTCAGTATTATAATATTTCGTGATCTATTTTGCCTATCAATCATTTCTGCTATTGTTTCTTCACAACCTATTGCACTTTTTTGTTTTTCAAGATCTTCATTTTGCTTTTGTAAATCTTCTATTTTTTGTTCAAGAATACTTAATTTATTTAAGAATTCTGGAATTTTAAATAAACCCTTCTCACATCCATCACATAGAAATATTAGTTTGCGCTTACTAAGCTTCAGACATCTAATTTCTGTCTCAGTTAACTGAGCACAGTCTTTACACAAATGATTACTGCAGTGATCGCAATCAAATAAGTTATCTGATTTTTCTGAACACTTATTACAGTTTTGCATCTTAAACAATAAATCTACTGTAATCAGAAAAAGAAATTATTTAAAATACAGTCCTGGTTTATTTATTTTAATTATCCACACAGCTGGTGAGATAACAAACAATCACTAATTGCATTTAAGATAACTTAATCACTGTTTATACCAAGTAAATGTCTTTGTTTTATTACACAAAATGCTTCAAAAATTGTAATTTTTGGTTGTTTAAGAATTCAATACTGAGTTAATTGTATGTCCAATTTCTCCACCTTATTGAAAATCAAATTATACTCTAAACTGCCTTGAAAATTGTTATACATTTGTTTTATACACTGTGTAAAAATAATAAAATATAGCAGAGCACTTTAAAACATGTTCACTCTTCAACAATCTTCATACATATATATAATAAATCAAATATATCAAATAAAATTGCATAAAATGCATAGATACTAGTGTTTTTCATACTTGCCACATACAAGTTTTTGACTAGTAAATTCTTTAATTTAATAGTATATTATGATACAAGTTTATAAGCAGCCTTTAAAGCACGCGTAACGTTTGAGGGCACAACGTGAAGCGGAGTGCTATTAAACGTTGCAAGTGCTTTAAAGACACATAAATGAGTATCATACGCTATTTTTAATATACCTGCATTTTAACTTGATATATAGATTTACATATTACTGAATTTATCCGTATTGAAGTGCAATACTACAGATTTAGACTATCAGTCGTTTTGATTTATAGTAGTTGCCGTGGAAACAATTGTGGTTTTCAATTAGTTTGACAGTTCATTTAATTTATGTTTTAAGTGCAATTAAAAATGTTGCATGATAATGAAGCACAACTTTCAAGTGAAATTGAAAAGTTAGCAGCGGAAGCCGAATCGAAAATAATTCCTGAAAAGTCCAGGGATGCTTATTATAAAGAATATAATAAGTTATTACTTTGGATCGAGAAGAACGGTGCTCAGACTGTTAATGAGTCGGTGATGTTAGCGTATATGATGGAAAAGTCCAAACCATATAAATCTTTCACACTTTGCTTCAAGCAATTTTAAGAGTAAAAACTGGTATTGATTTAGCATCTTACCATAAATTGCATGAATTCATGAAAAGCACGAACACTAGTGCGATAAAGATACATTTCTGCATGCTAATTAGTTCTTTATACTAGTATTATGTTGCAGGTATATTAAAAAAGAACTTGCAATAAGTTGTAATAATTTTTTATTTTTGATTGAAAAAACGCTAAATAAAAATGGACAAAGACAATAATAGCCAAGAAACTATTACTATAATCTTTTTCAGTTTCTGTAGTGCATTAAATTATTGTTGTAGGTTGATCGTACATAATGAATGGGAGTAATTTAAAATTTATAGGGAAGGACCAATTGCAATAAAAAGCAATAAAGAAAATTATTTAATAATGTGGGCAGTTGGTATACAAGTACATGTACTTATTTTAAAAAGAATATCAATAATGGTATGAATGATATAAATACCTTGAATTTTCGTATCCCACTCTAGATAACTCCAGAGTGTACTGATATCACAAATAGATGATGCACTAAAACAAACCGGGTCTGCTAATATCGTCGCTAACTAGACTCTTCTTCAGCCAACTGCTGCCAACTTACAAGAAATATTATGCACTTGCTCACACACAAGACAGCGTTACGCTGTTGCAGAATATGAATAACCCGCACTATTGTTGTTACATGTTATCCTTGAATTGTTCGAATATGACGGAAGAAATATAAATTAATGAATTATTCCACATATCAGTCAAACAATTTTTTCTAAATAGTCCGAAACATTTTTTAATTTATTTATAAATTAACTAGAGTCTTCTTGCTTTAGTCAAAAACTTTTCGATCACTAAACCATAAAAACAGTCTTTCAATTTTAAGCGGTGCAGCAGTTCCTTCTCAATTGAAATTAAACCTAAACCACTCAAACAGTTTTAACCTTGGGTACATCTGCAGTAAGAATTAATTCACTTTAAAGCTGAAATGAACGTTCCACGGAGCTTATGGTACTGGGAATTGTCAAAATAAGCTCTGCCAACTTATACACTTCTTTCAGTCCAAATATTAAATCGTTATTTTTCGTAAACCAAATAAATTCAAAAATAGGCATACCTTGAAATTCGGGGCTTGTATAAACAACACTTAGTTCACTTTTAAGAAGAATTTAATTAAACTAGGGCTGGCAAAATTCGAAAAAGTTGTATTCGATTACTCGAATTTTGCAGTATTCGCAAACCGATTAATCGATTTTCTATCGAATATTCGGTTAATCGAATATTCGAATATTTGATTAATCGATTATTCGATTAACTGATAAATGGAATAATCCGTAAATCGAATATTCGATTAATCGGTTAACCGATTATTCGATTGTTAACAAATTTTTTAGTTATCTAATTGGCTAGTTCATTAATCGGTTAGTCAATCAATCGTATGATTTTCTAGATAATCTATTAATGGACTAACCGTTTAATCGACTAATCAACTAGGCAAACAAATTATTTCTAACCCAATAATCGTTTGTCTGATTAAATCACTATCGTGCGGGGTAGTCAATCACAAAATCCATCAAGTCGTGTTTCATTTCATTTTCAAGTCTCCTCCATCTCATAGCAAGATCTTGTCCTGAAATTGTACTATGTGTGGTTGTATTTTTGTCGTGCCTCACGTTATAGCTTGCACACATAGGAAAAAGAAAAAACATAGGAAAAGAAAAGAAATAATACGGCTATAATTTAGTTAGGTATTATAAGTTCAAGTTAGAAACAACTTGCAAAATAATTTTAAAATTATCAATTTGCAGTTTAATAAGCAAGAACTAAATTATAAACTATAATAGTGGACCCACTCAGGTAATCAGAAATCGAACAGCTATTAATACAGGCGTTTCCTTACTATATTATTGTACACTCACGTAGGTAGTTGATTTTAATCTATTAGGTAATCAAACTGAATTATATATACGTCACGGATCATGTTAGTCAATTAACACAATAAAAAATTATTCTTCCAATTGATTCAAGTCAGTTAATCAAATAACAGTAATTATAGGTGTTGGTGGATGTATTTCTAATTTATTTGACAAAAATATATCGTTTGTAATTTTGTGTACAGTTTTATTAGTTCTTGGAAGGTTTAGTTTAAAGTGGAATCGAGGGTCTTCCTTTGTATTATAAAACGGACGTTGCTCCTTTTAGGATAAATCTTTTACAACATGTTTGTACTGTTATATTTTTAATTTTACTAGAGCTTTCGTTCTGTAAGGACTTGCCTCTTAATAGAAATAAAAGTAAACCATTTTTCTTTTAACTGTATTTTATTTACCCATTATTTTTAATAGGTGTGTCCTATTGGTCGACTAATCGAATATTCGATTATTCGATTATTCGAATATTCGATTATTCGATTAATCGAATAATCGATTTGTTAATTTTTAAAAACCACGATTTTCGATTAATCGAATAATCGATTAATCGAATTTTATTGCCAGCACTAAATCAATCGTGCTTCCGTAAGTTAAGTTTAAAGTATTTATAGGTTTATTAGGAAAATTTTATTGATATAGTCCATTTGCTTTAACTTTAGAAAGACGTTTATAATATACTTAATGAAAGATATAGGAATATTTCCATTGACAAGAAGAATTGGTGACAACACCGTACAGAACTGCCAACCTTTACTGTGTTAAATGACAGTAACCTTTAAGCGCAATTCTAGGTATTCATTTGCATGTAGTCGGCTACACTTTATTACTAAATTTGACGTCATCCTAAAGTTAAATCGAATGAACTAGAGTGCTCAAGTTTTTGATGGGCAAGGAGATGAAAAATGCCAGTTTGAAAAACGAGCTACACTTTGTTTTTATCTGCTCTACAATGTTGTCAATAATTTCATAGTATAGTAAACAATAAGTCAAGTTACCATAATCACTTCTATGCCTTTAGTTCTTGCTTCTGAATCGTTGTCTTCTTTTTGAAATGTTGCCGATTTCCAAAGTGCTTCAAAATTCACATCATCTTTGTTCTTTTCTAGTTGAGAAACGATATCATTTATTTTTGTACTGCAATAAAGAATGTCCACTGTTGTTGTCTGCAAAACATTATACAATACATCTGTGTAGGAAAACAATTTGGAAAGATTTTTAACAAAAAAATTTCAAAATCGGTCAAAAATGATAAAAATATCCTTGCTTTTACAATAGCATCCACATCCCATTCACTTGAGTTATTAATTGGCCACACAAGAAACTTAACGAATTGCTTATGATACTCGTTGACTGTATGAACTAACCGAGATGTAAAGTTCCATCTTGTAGTTTCATTTTCAGTTTTGTCTGGGCTGATTCTTTAAACCCCACAAAACATTCACATGAAATACCATCTCTGATGAACCTTATCACAGTTGACAGTTGAGATTTGCACACTACATCTGATGTTTCATCCAGCATAATAGATACAAAAGTAGCCATATGAATGTCTTTTTTTATTTCATCTAATCTATCATTTAGTGCTGTTACAATGTCATTCTGCACAGTTGGAGAAGTACCTCGAAACACAGTTGCACTTTTTAAATATGAATCAAGAAGAGGATAATTTCCATTATTAAAGGACTTCCTTGATTTATCATGGCCTCTCAAAGGAAGCTCCTGCTTGGATAAAAAGCAAATTGCATCTATAAGTGTTTTAAGAATATATCTATTTTTTAACCTGCTCGTTGTGTTGGTTTATGCTCGATTTGAAGTCTGAATCAATCATAACGTTAATTTGCTGCTTACCAAACAATTTACATTTTTCAAAGGAATCAACATGCATTTGAGACTGTTTGTGTTGTGACGAAGACAGATGGCTTAGATCAGAAAACACATTTGTAGTCCACACGCCATTATCATTCGAAAATAATAAACAGGGCCAACAGAACAGTTTGTTTAATTTCCAGCAGCGCATAATCCGTGGAATCTATATGTATTGTGATACCGAAATATGCCGTGAGTATTCTTTTTTTTTACCTATATGTTTGGTAATTAACTCTGGTAAATCAGGACAAGGTCTTCCATTTTTAGAAATTTCCATTTTTTCTTGAAAACCTTTTGTTAAAAGTTCATCAATTACACATTTATGGTTCTCCATATTACAAAAAACACTTGTTATATTTAAAGAGACTTCACAAATTTATAATTTCAGTTCTTGAGCACAAAAAGATGATGCGGTGCGGTTATCTTGCAGCAAACGCTAAAACGTAGGCCGAATTAATCTTACGTATTCTGTTATATATTTTTTATTTAAATCTAATCCACAATAAGAATCGTGGTAGATTTAATATTACCTATCGAGAATTCTTATGCAACTGTAACAAGCCCAGGGTAAGGTTAGGATGGAAATTGGCTTTTAGTAAAAGAAAACTCTTAAGACTTTTAGCTAACTGAGTTTTTGGCCCACGGTCGCATGAGATTGGGTCAGTGTGTATATTTAAGTTAAAAGAAAACAAGCTAATGGACGCCACCTAAATTTTTTATAATGCAACTGACTAAATCAATTTGCTTAAAGGAAAAATTTGGAAACCTATGTTATCGCTAACCACTTTAAATATAAAGTTTGAGTAGCGCGACTCTGAAACATAATTACTACCAACATAGACACCCTATATATTTTACGGACCAGTATGAGTATGTAATTTTTGATTTCGTTTCACTTAGTTTCCCACTATATCGTGGTACACATTCGCACAAGTTTAACCTTTTAAATACCTAACAAAATTTGGAAAAATTTAATGATTACTGAGTAATGAACTGTAGGCAAAAATATCTCTATATTCTCTTTTAAGACAAGCAATGAATATTATAAATTATAAGTGTACTTGATAAAAAATTAAATTCTTATAAATGTAATTTCTTGAATCAGATATTTAAATATGGACATTATTTTTCATAATAAATAGTCTGGGTAGCGCTACTTCAACTTTACAGTTTTTTATAAAATTTACTTAACTTCTGGCAAATATTAGTTGATTAATTAATCTAAGTTCAAATTTCATTATACAGGACTTAGCTCCTATAAATTAACATGTTGGTATTTCAATTTATGGTAAACAAGATAACTATGGCGATTGTATGTCAGCATATGTACAACCGGTGAGGTATGATTTCTAAAGTTGAACACGCTATTAATTACAAAAAATTGTTGTACTCATTGTACTTTACACTTTAACAGAACGAGCTTTTAGTAAATTAACAACAAAATTATTCGTATTAGCCTTAATGAATTGTATACAGCAACCTGAGGTTATTACAAGCTTTAAAAAGGAATTCATTACATGCAAAGATTACGTAATGAACTTTGCTACGGTAGCCTTATGTTAGAAACTAATACATTCTTACCCATAGCAGCAATGACCTCTAACCTTTAAATGACATGTACATCAACTAAACACGTCAGGTGCAGCTGTGCATCGCGAAGGTAAATAGGAAGGTAAATAACGCAAGATGGGAAAAGCGCAAAAGATATAAAACAAACATTAGCACAAGGACTTGCTACATATTATATATATATTATATACTTATATATATATATATATATATATATATATATATACTTGCTACATACTATATTTATGAGAGTTTTCGACTATAGTCGTAATTGCTCGCAAATCTATATATAACTTACATTATGGATATTATTTAGGGCCTCAGCAATTACTGAAATGAGTTATTCTTCATAACCTTGGATTTATATAAATTTTTGTTGGGCTTTCTATTTAATGAAGTAAAAAATTGGTATTCCCCCAGTTTTGAGATAAATAATAATGAAAGACTGCATTGCAATTGTGTTCTATATTTTTTAAAAAAATTTGTAAAAATATACTATATAGTTGATGAAAAACTGGCTTGTAATATGGTGAAAGAATGGGCGTAGTGTAAGACTTGTAAAAAAGAATAAACACAGAATTGTTTAATTTTTATGCCGAAGTTCAATTAATGTTTTGGGCTAAATTTAAAAACGACCGTCTCATGCCAGTAGGTTAGGTTACTGTTAGAAATAGATATTATTATGAAAAAACACAAATCACTTAACACGCATATCAGAACAGTTGTTCTAAAACTATTGCATACTGTTCTGATATGCGTGTTAAGTGATTTGTGTTTTTTAATAAAAATATCTAATTTGTGTTTTTTAATAATAATATTTATTTTTAACAGTAATCTAACATGTAATTGCAGTCATGGCATTACTGGCGTGTGACGGTCGTATTTAAAAAGCCACCAGTAATATTTCGCTCATATTTTAGGCTTGTGTAGTAATACGGAATAATGTGATAAAAATTCTTAGGGTTAATTAGAATTTACAAACCATGTTTAGTAAAGTTTTTTTACCCTGAAACTTCTATAATACACGTAAAAGACTTTTGTTCATTATGGTACAAATTCACCATTTACAAACTCCCATATGCAATTGTGATGGAACAAAATTTGACAAGCTGCATGCAAAACGTAAATAAATAAAAGCAAAACAAACTTTGGACTACTTAAAAATGCAAGACATGCATTTTTATTCTACTAGAGGAATGTTTACTGTGTCCGATTCAGTACACTTTGTTTATTATTTCGTTGTTAGAAAATGATAAAGGAAACGAAGATGTGATAAGAAAAGAAACCAAACCAATATTTGTAGCTTTTCACAAACTGTAATCAAAACCCAATTGACACTTTACCTAATCATTTTTTATTAGAGATACGTTTAAACCATTATTCTGTTTTTTCCATTTATTCGCCAACTAATTAATATAACAGCTTTGTCAATACGTATTAGAAATTGTAAAATAACTGTGCGATGCAAATGTAGGAATGTTAAATCTTGTAATTTCTTGTTCCCTAATAATTTTTTTTTACATTAGATATCGGAATTTCAAAGGTTTTCACTGGTTATAAATGTTAGAGAATATGTATAATTAAAATATCCGTGAGGTTTATAACTGGACTAATACGTTCCACAGCACTGCCATATATGTGCTCCCTGGCACTTCATAAACCAAGTAGTCGGAGTATTAAATTTCATATCCTTTTCTAATGAATATCTGCATCTCGACATTTTGTCCCGCCCCTATGCTACCTCGTCCCAAACCGCGCTTTTACAGCAGATGGTAGGTAACCTGCTGTGATGAGCTCTTAACAAAAAAAAGCAACTTGAGAAAGAACCCATCTTGACATGAAATTTGCTTACAATCTTGACAATGTAGTGTGCTAAGACACCTCCTCGAAATACTTGTTCAGTGGGTAATACTAACTCAGGTATTTGTTGTTTATAAAATTTTATAATTTCCATTTTCTTTTTCAGCAGATAGCAGGTCTATTTTACAGTCTCAACTTTTATAGAATTACTGTTTGATACTTTCTCAAATTCTCATCATTTATTGCTTCTAGTAAATGTCGTAATAGTTCATGTGTATCACGTTGTTGGCTTCCGCCAAACTGTGGCATTCTTTGCGTAAGTTTTGAAAACAGGATTATATACTTTCAGTCTATCACTTTGTGATTCTTTTAAGGTTTGCATAAGGTTGCCATTTTTTAAAATGCTTATGCTAGGTAATTGCAAATATTCTCCAGACCGTTATGTTTTAAGAAGTAATTGTAATAAATACGGTGTTTGGCCAAGGCATTGTATAACTGAATTGAAAAAACAAGAATTACCTAAATATGTTAAACCACGTATTTTGGAAAAATTAGTATTTTCTATACTTTCAGGTATACAAATAATATGATTGATATCTATTGTTTTAGCATCCATGACTGTAAGAACTTCGTTATTATTTACCGTACAATCTGTTTCAAACATATGTTCGTTTTCTTTTGACTTCCAACCAAATTTAGACAATATAAATCAGATACATATTTATTAACTATACAGTGCTTTTGTTTAGTAGTTATAAAAATTTTATTCTGTTTCATATTATCTGAAGATTTAGAGGGGAAAATAAACAATTCACTCAAATTATTATATGGTGGGATTAACAGAAATAGCATTTCCTCCTTGAATTGCTGAGGCAACTCTCTGTATAAGAAATTTAGGGGCTCTGTTATCATATGTGTTATCTGCGATGTATTTACCAATTTCTTTTAAAAATTTTAATTCTTGTTTCCCAAAGACTCCGAAGGTTTCGACTGAAACAGGATAAAACAGATAGAGATCTGATAAAGAATATTTTTTAATTTTATTTTTCCACCAGCTATTCCTGTCGAACCTGGTTTATTTGAACAAGTAATTACACGTGAAGGTGCAGCGTGTCACAACAAGTAAAATCCCACATCGCTGCTTTTCCAAACTTCCACGGTATTAAACTAATTCCAGCTGGCCTTTTGCCGTCTTCACTAAATAAATAATTAGGATCGAGAAGTGAAGGAGCATCAGTTAAGGCCATCACACGTTTTATTATGTCGTTTACATTTTTATGATGTGTCTGGTGACCTGCACTGAAACAACAACTAAGTCCGTGATTTGCTGATTTGTTTACTTCAATTCCACAAATACATGTATGTAGTGTACAGAATTTTGTGCCTCATCTAAGTCTTACAGCTATCCTAAAAGAATTGTTGTCTAATAAAGTTCCCAAAGAAGCAGAGGGGAGGGCTTCCAGCCAAATATCTGAATATGTTGAAGAAGTTGCAAGAATACATGCCTTATGTATATGATTTGTAGCAGATTCAAGCATATTTCTTGAAGTTATATCTAACAAAAGGTTATCCCATTCCTTCTGGACAAATTTGTTTAGTGTGATATTAATTAATTTTGTTTTTGATTTCTATAAGTCCTTTGTCACTAATTGTAAATTTTCATTTGGAATATGTTTAGACATTATAACCACATCTTTGACTTGATACACAACTGCAACAAACCAATGGGTATACTACTAGCAGGCGATTTAAATCAACCAAAAGTAATATGGAATATTACTCCATCATGCTCAAGTGATCAAGTAAGGGTGAACAGTTTACTATCAAATGGATTAGTTCAAATTGTACCAGACCCTACAAGAAACAACTGTCTATTAGATATAATCTTAATTAATCCGCGGACTATTTTGGCGATCACCGACTAGTACATGTAGTTATAGAAGGGGTTACTCCAAATAAATCCACAAAGAAAACGATTTTTTGCTATAAAAAGGCTGACAAATGCTGCATGCAGGAGAATATGTACACACAATATAATGAATGAGCCTCTCGGACAGGTACTACTAATCAGTTTAAAAGTGATGCTGCATAGTTGCTTACAATTCATACTTACACGATCTCTACCTACTAATCCCGATCCAATTTACTACTTGCATGAAGTTCGTGTGCCGAAATAATAGTGTAGACGTAACTACAAGTTTCGTAACAAATCAACAGCCTATAAAGCAGAATTTAAAACACCAAAAAGAAATTGCTTGAAGCAAAAATGAAAGCCTTTCATGACTTTATGACCAATTTAATAGCCGTTAATGCATATTCCAACAAGTGGAATTTGTTTAATAAGTACATAAAATTGTGCAGAGCCACAAACACATCTATTCCCGAAATGAAAGATAGAGGATCTGAGACTTAACTATCTTAAGCAATACCTTTAAAGAAGTCTACAATACAGATCCCCAACAGCATGCCAGTAGAGTTGTTATAAGGAATAAGACCTCTATAAATGTATTTCATTTTAGCGCCAGAGATATTACCTGTTGGTAAAATGAATCAACACACTAAGGGACCAGACCGCTTCTCTAGTCAACTAATTTTACTATGCAGTAATACAATTGTACTATACCTGAACCTTCTTTTTAACATGTGTATTAATAATAATGATATACCAGATAATTGGCTAAGAGCTCATGTTATACCTATACATAAAAATGGATCAAAAACTAACCCTGCAAACTACAGGCCAATTAGCATTATGTGCGTCATTTGTCGTTGATTTTATTTTATCTTGAATAAATATATTATGAAAGTGTTAAATGATTCTAATTATCTACATCCATTACAATTTGGCTTTTGTCCAGGTTACTCATGTGATTATGCACTTGCCTGTTTCATTCAAGATATTGTCAAGAGGAGTTAAAGTTGATACCATTTATTTAGATATATCGAAGGCATTTGATAGAGTTCCCCATAAGTTATTGGTTGAAGCTCTTATGAGAATGGATTTAGACAGTCGCGTTGTGAAGTGGATAGCCACATACCCATCAAATAGAACACAGCAGGTATTGGTTAATCAACAACCCTCAGAACCTGTAGCAGTTCCCTCAGGAGTTCCCCAAGGGAGTGTGCTAGGCCCAACTCTGTTCCTTATCTTCATCTATCACTGCACAGTTGGAAAAAAGTAAACTTTTAAGCTATTTGCTGACATTGTTATATATAGACCCATTAAAAACCAAGTAGATGTGGTTCTACAAACTGACTTACATGAAATTGTCCATTGGGCTCATGTCAATAATATGGTTATCAACACAGCTAAAACCGTTTGGATTTCCTTTGGTTCAAATGTAGTCGATCATCAGTACCGCTTTGGAAATAATATAAATCCATCAGACAGCTGTGATCTTGGCATTATCATAAGTATGGACCTAAGATGGACCGAACACATTCTTGCAGTGGTATCCAAAGATCTAAAGCATTTACATCTAGTCATGTTTTGCCTGCGTAAATCTCCTACTTCAGCAAGAGGCCATGCACATTTGACGTTAATCTGTCTAATTTTAGAATACTGTACTATAATATGGAACCCCCAAATTCAGTATTTAACAGACAAATTAAACTCTGTTCAGCGTCATGCTGCATTATGTGTTCTGGCAATTTCGATAGTGAATCAGTGTGACTGAATTAGTCAACAAGTTAGAATGGGACACTTTTGCAAGTAGACGCAACAAACGTGCTCTTGTGGGTATGTATGAAACAATACCAGGCAAGCCTGCTCTGTCTGAACTTGACAAAAGACTATAACCGGCAAGCTACCTTTCCAGACACGATCATCCTTTTAAAATCCAGTACCCATCATATCGCACAGCGTTACCTATAATTCTTTCATTGGTGTGAGAATCAGGCTATGGAATGATCTTCCCTAACAAGCTTTTGATCCTTTTCTGCAAAATACTACCCAGTTTATTTCTGCTACAGTACAATAGTGTAAATATCTTTTTATTCTACCACCGCTTCTTGTAAGCAAAGTAGTTAAATAGATAATAATAATAATAAATTTAAAAAGATATTTTGTATTAAAAGCCAAGAAGCATAAGTAGCCGATAAAAATGTTTGTAATGCAAGTGAATTAGAGGTACGAATCCCTAAACCGCCTCTATTAATTAGTGAAAATTGTACCTTGCATGTTTAAATTTAGAATAATAGTGTTAACTGAATTTTGAAAATTTAATGATGAAATCCTAGCACATTGCCTAGATTGAAGTATTATCTAAAGTGTACAATGTGTAACTCTATAGTGTTGTTAAATAAAAATCAGACGCAAGAAAGGAAAAATTAATCTCAAACGGGCAAACTTATTATTAAAGCACCCTTTATAATTTTGATTTCGTGTACAATAGTGTAATTCTATTCAAATACCACAAAAATAATCATTGTATCTCTGTTAAATACATATTGGAAGGGAAATTAAATTATTTTACTCCACAAAAATGTAATCAAAACATGCACAACTGTACACTTTCATAGTGGAATCATGTCATTTTTTAAAGAAAGTTTTAGAATTATTAAGTACATAACAGTGAATTTATTAATATGCATCCCAAATATGAGTTTTTAGAAATTTTAGCTAAATAAATTAAATTCCGTGTTGCATACAAATAAAACTCCAGACATACTTTAATACAATGTGAAAGCACAGTCGCTGGGTGGTGAAATTCGTTGGATATCAGATTGCAGATGATTTATTCATTTCAATACACTACATTGTATTCATTTTATATTGTTGCTGAATTCAAGGAATCACGTATGTTAACCTAAGTAAATCATATGATAATACAAGTACTTCCCTGCGATTCATCCAAAAAACTTTGTAGGAAAACTATTATGACAGAAACTTCAGACAACAGAAGAAAGTAGAAGGGAAATTAAATGACAATAATTACATCTGACAGAGAAGTTAATTGATTATTTATGAGTTCGTAATAACAATACATCGAAATTGTAGTGATATGAAGACATGAGACCATGAGGTGGCCGTGCTGTTTGGGACAAGTTAAAAGTTAAGGTGAAAGTACAGAGCTCTAAGATGACAATATTGATTTCTCTCAGAGCGTTTGTTAAACTATGCAAAAGGACAAGGTAGATTTCAATTCATGGGTTAGTGGATATAATATCGTGACAATCAAGGCACTCAGGGGTTAGGAAGTTGAGTAGTTCATCCTTCTAATAATTGGAATTTGATAGTATGTTGGGTTCAGAGAATTATGTTGAGGGATAATCTAAGACATGGTTGCAAGAAAAACAGCATTATTGGATAACCTGAAATAAAACTGAGTAGAATGAGTTTTTCTGTTTAGAATTATTAATTATGTATTTATGGACTGAAAATGTATATTGGTTGTTATTTATGTAATAAGGAATTAATCAAGGTGAAAATATGGTTGGGCTAATTAGCAACGGAATTTTGTATATTTTAAAATAAAAGTGGTGAAATTTGGTATTAGTTAAAGTATGGAACTATATTTGGGGTGGAAAACCAAAGAAGAAAAGGAAAATTGGCATTTAACTGGTTTCTATGTTTGTTATTAAATGCATTTACAGAAATTGGGATTTATAAATGTCATGTAATTGACTATTGGATACAGTAAAAATGTGGAGTGATAGTATTGTTAATGGATTAGTTATAAGATCGCGATACCTGGTCAGAGCGAGGTTTAGAAATTGTTTTGAGGAAAATATATTTGTATTTCTACTTGAAATCATTTTATGTTAATAGAGCTTAAGTTTAAGTTGGATTTTTATTTGAATTTATTTTTAAAAACCCGGTAAACATATATTTGTAAAGGATATTGAGCTACTCCATTGATGGAATCGTATTTGGAAGAGGCATTTTATTTAATTATGACCGGAGAATTAATAACTGTTTTTAAGGTAGTTTCGAGAAAGGTAAATATAAGATGATAACATTTAGAATACCGAAGCAAATGAGGCCTATGTGGAATAACAGACTTCTTTGTAGAAATAATATCAAAACAATTGCTATGACATGGTTTGGCATCTGTTAATTATGACAAAAGAAGCGTTTCAGGGTAGGTAATTAGTGTAATATAGGGTTTTTTTTCTTTGTATATCAGTCCTTTTATTTATTTTTTCAAATTTTTCTATTTTCTTTTATGAATTTTCCATAGGAACTCACTCCTGCACTACTGCAGTTAGCTGATGCATCTTTATACTGTTATGGGTTTCCCGCCCCTTCAGAGCAAATCGAAATTTATTCACGTAATGCTCATTGAAATTTTTATACCGGCATACATAAAAAACATATTTAGAAAATATTTAATATTTGTATTTTACAATCCAGCCTTACTTCGGGGCAAGTGCTTAAACTTCACAAAGTCTGTGGTATTAGCTCATATGCTGTCATTCTAGTGATAAATGATGGCATTGAATGTAGTATGAGAGTGTCTTTAAATAGTGCATAAATCTGTAAGTACAAATGAAATATTCAAAATAAAGTTACTACAATTCAGTCACATCCAAATCATTTGTTTTTTCGAATTTTTACCCAAAATCAGTACTAAATTTACACAAATATATGAGACAAGTGTTAAAAGAAAAATTATTACAGCTAATTTTCTTTAATACGTAACTTAAGAGGCGTAAACCTTTTAGGGAGATAAAATCTCCATAAAGTGTATATTAGGCTACATGAATTTTCTTTAATAGTTCAGCAATGGCTACAGTACATGCATCTTGCCAGCACACTATAATTTTACAATATTCTAAATTTTTAGTGTATTTCTAGATTTTATTTTTTATAATGCATTTGATATTTTTGAATTTGTTTCAATAACTGAGTGAGGTGCTGTGCTGCCTTGGGTTCTTTAAATTCTGAAACAGAAGCATGGTTTGTTGCTACGACTGATGGTTGACTGGTTTTTGTTCTTAATTTTTTAACTTGATCTTTTAATGCAAGTACTTCTTTATAAAGTGACATAACCATATTAATCTCTTTCTCTTTTTTATTAAGCTCGGTTTCTATTGTCTCCAGCTCTTTTGAAGCTTCTTCCTTTGGATCTTCTGAATTTTCAAGCTCCTTTGCCAATTCTTCATATTTCCTAAAATATAACAATTAGACTTAAAAAGAACAACAATATGAATACTTTTACATATTCAACAATTCGAATTCATCATGGAGATTTTTCAAAACCATCTTAAGAGTCTTTTCTTTTCCATTAAAGTCTTGTGTTGTTTTTACGCTTTCTGCAGTTATGCTTCGTTGTATATCATTTTTAATCCAGTTTCGAATGCGCTGCTTTTTAGGTGTGAAGCCTTTATTTGATCGTGTTAATTTTGGAACTACTAGCCGAGGTCCATTGATGGGTTTACTCTGAATGCTGGTAATTTCTGAAGTTGCTTGAAGTTTACGTAACACCTGTTGGAGAGGTATCCCTCTCTGGGGAGCACAAGTGCAGCGTTTATCCACCTCAGGATCTATTGACCAAACTGCATGCGGGGGAATTTCCTAAGCACAAAGGAACCTTGAGCAAAACTGTTTTTATTTTTAGGAGCTAAATATGCACTAATGTTAAATAAATCATTGATAATTAGAGAATGTTAAGTAATAAGTTTTTATGTTAGCTATAATATGTAATATTAGTTTTTCAAATAAAAGCAAGTAAACTTGTTATTCTTTATTTTAAAGCTCAAACGTAATATTTTATTAATTTGGGTTTAGGGACTTTTTTAGAACTCTGCATGGGGAAATTCTCAGCAGATGAATGTTATAATACTAACGACCGTGAAAACCACATCAAGTTGTTCACATGGTTATTTAGATCATTGAATTATCTTTGTGATCTTCAAACATACTGACATAACAATTCTCACGTGGGAATGGTTTGGTTTCCACCAATGTGTGTGAGAGTGCAACCTCGGTTGGAGGAGGTAGATATTTACGTGGAAAATGTAGCATAGCTCCAGGACATTTCCTTCCACCTTCCACGGAGTGTTGACGTGATTGTTTTGAATATCGACAAGTGGTTCCCACCCTCCTACCTCTTCCTATACCGTATCGAAGAAGCACCGGCCAGGAGCAGAACAATAACAGCAGCAAGCAGCTATCCCCCTCGCCGAGATCCGACACCTCCGCATCTGAATAGGACTACTGGAGTAAATGTTTCACGAATTTCATTTACCGAGGGTGTTTGTCGAATGTGAGCTTGAGGTTGGTTGAATTTTATAATTTGACGCCCAACGTGGGCTGTTTTTTGTTAAAATTAGCTGTTGGATAATTAATCAAGTTTGCTGCTTCACATATATTATAGAGTTTATCTAAAAAAAACTTCGTTCCTCTATCTATTATCGAAATAAATAAATTTAGTCATATTTTTAAATTAAAAACGCATCTTCTTTTATAAAAATACCTTAAATATGTATAAATTATCTTAGAAACTCATTTAAAAAAGTTTAATTATCTGTAGTTTGGGTTTGTAGACTCTACCGAACTAAAAATGACAGGTGGCTTTCTCTTGTGTTGCAGTGAAATAATGTTTTAATATTTTTAATAAGTATTTTTGTCTAAAAGTTTTTGTAAATTAATGTCTTAAAAAATCATTTAAGTTTACTAAAAAAATTGTGATGCAATAAGACTTCTGTAAACTTACTACCTCACCTAAGTAAAATTAATTTTTTTTATTTTCTATTCCCGTTAAAATGCCGTAATTAAGTAATTTGTTTTCAAAGAAGAAAAAACCCTTTTTTTGGAAAACCTAATCTCAAAATTTGCACGTAGCGATTAGAATTTAGGCTACCTTTTTTGTTATGTTTAAGTCCTTTTTGGCACGGAATTTGCCATTTAATTTTAAATAACTAAAATCTTTCGAAAGCTTAAAAAGCAAATTTAAATAATTTAAGTTATTATTTAATTTGCAAACAAATAAAAAAAATATCTAACTTATTCTTTATTCATGTCAAGTAAATATAAATCGATTCTATTCGTTTCAACATCTAAAAATTCGGTAGTTGTAAAACTTTTCTAATTGTGAAAACTCTTTGATTTTAGTGATCTATTGATATCGATTTTCGTGTATTTATAACCTAACAAAGAATTACCTATTATATTTAGGTATTCAAACACCTAATCTCGTTGATTTCTTTGTTGTAATAATATCGACCTTCTATTGTGTCTGTTTAATTAAGTAGAGTAACAATATTTAAGCTAATGTATGTTTTAAAATTTATAAATATGAACTACCTCCACTTAAAGTCAAGGGAGCTTACTTGGAAACTTGTAATTCGCAATATAACTCCCGCTCTTACGCAAGATGAACAACGGCTACAGTTTTGAGCTGCGGTTTCACATCATTTAAGCATCCTTTTGATTTTAACATAAACATTATCGATCCCGAAAAAATAAATGACATTATCGACGATATAAAAGCTATTGTTAATCCTATGGACCCAACTCCTACAAAATTGGAATTAGTGCACATCCAAGCTAGATTAACCTATAAAAGCCTACTGTATGAAAATTCATACACATTTCAACCAATTTTTAAATGCTTGTTATTTACCTCCTTTAAAGTATTTCTAATATTCAGTAGCTGATTTGACTTCATGAATATATATATATATATATATATATATATATATATATATATATATATATATATATATATAGTTTCTATTAGTAGCAGTCACAACATTCAAAATGGTGTTTGCATCTTAACAAAATGTCTGTGCTCCGAAAAAGCTATCGGAATATGAAAGGAAGTAAGTAACTTTTAATATTATTTACTTATAACTACATATTTGAAAATGAGTTACGTCTAAAATGTTACTAACCTAAGTAAAATTTCATTATCATTTCAAATATGCAATTATTTTTAGACTAAAGTTGGGTGTATGAAAATTCATACGCTAAGTTTTAGTGATGTCACACTTGACTATTTGCATAAAACTCCTTATACACGTTATAATTTTGTTATTTTACCATTAAAATTACTTTTTAGGCGCCGTCTGACTTCCGAGGAATTGATTAGTACTATTGAAGAGTCAGATAACGAACAGTTAGCAGCCATAGAATCACTTCAGTTTACACTTTTCCCATCAGATGTTGACAATGATACTGATGTGGATGAGATTCCAGAGGAGGTGCAAGTAGTTGAAAGTAATAATATTCATCTGCTGGGAAAAGGATTATTAGGGAAGTCTGCAAAAATTGAAGGGATCGGAGATGAAGGTAAATTTGACATTATTGTACCATCATCCGCTACAACTCCCTTTTCTCAATTTTCTAACTACCAACCAAAACAGTTGCCAGCAAAGAAAAATAGCTTTTCTAAAAAACCGCCTTCCAAGAAAAAATGCATACGAAAATGGGAAAGTTTAGTTTTTCAGGAAGAAAACAAAGACAGTCACATCTAAAAATGAAAAATATAAAAGAACCACAACCAAAAATAATTGAGGAAATGATTGTTAATGAAGGTCATCCACTTGATTTTTTCAAGCTGTTTTGGCCAATCGATTTCATCGAATATATCTGTAGAGAAATAGAAAAATAGGCAAAATATAAGTATGGTGATAACACATTTTCAGTTTCTGTTGAGGAAATGTACAAGGCCATTGCAATTTTATTCGTTTCAGGCTACGTAGGTGTTACCAATAGACGTGTGTACTGGGAAACAAAACCAGATGTGAACAATGCTGCTATATCGAATGCTATGACGCGTGATAGATTTCTAAAGATTTTCAAATATATTCATCTTAGTGACAATAATGACGTTAAAATATACGATAAATGTCATAAAGTAAGACCTCTTCTCGAAGACATTTCAACAAAATTTGCTCAACATGCACAGCCATTGCCAAGTGTGTGGTCATTAGATGAAGCAATGGAACTTTATTACAGCCATCATCACATGAATCAGTTTATGCATGGAAAACCAATTAGATTTGGTTTTAAGTTTTAGTGTCTAAATAAGACCAATGGTTACTGCGTTAAATTTAAACTGTATGAGGGACATGAAGAGAAAGATCCTTTTATGACACTAGGTAGTGCTGTAAAGAAAAAATTGGTTATAGGATTTGTTGCGCCAGGAAGTCATGTTTTCATCGATAATTATTTTAATTCATTTTCTCTCTTGGAGGAAATGAAAAGGAACAGCGTTCAAATTACTGGAACCAATCGATCAGATCGAATTGCAAAAGCACCCTTAATGGATTTAAAAAAGGAAAAACGGGAATCAACACACGGCCTAGTTGACAAAGAGAATAATAAAACTTTGATTCGTTGGCACAATAACAGCCAGGTGACTCTGGCTACAAAGAGAACTGATGAACTTGAATCTTCAACATTAAACTGCAAACGTTATAGTGCATTATAGAAAAAGAAAATTGAAGTTCTACAACCATCACCGATATCAGAATATAACAGTGGCATGGGTGGTGTTGATCTATTCAATCAGTTTCGAGCTGCAAATAGAATCCACATTAGGAGCAAGAAATGGTGCTGGTCAGTTAGATTTTGTTTGAACGCATCAATTGTGAATGCATGGTTGTTGTTTTGCGCTATACTATATATATGCTTCTATCCCTATCACATGAAAATGTGATTTCATATTACTGTAGAAAGTTGTTCAGATTATATTACACATATATTTCAAAGTATTAAAAATAAATATGTTTTATAATAACCCTGATATCACCATAGTCTAACGTATGAATATTCATACACCTTCTGAATCAAAAACCAATTGTTTTATTTTGCGTTTAATAATAAAAAATGTTAAATTGAGTAATGATTACACATGGTTTTCAAGAAATAATGTTTTTTATCCAGCGAAAATGGTAGCAGGCTTTTATGGGTTAATACATGTAAAACAGAGTTTTGATTTATTTGCAACCTCTAATCCCGATAAATTTGATAAAATTAGAAATGAACTGATGTCCAATTTGTTCCTCATTGAAGGTCTTGTTTTGGAAAGATTAGATGTTATCTTAGAACTTCCTGCCATTACTTCTAAATTAAATAATCTATCGCTATCAATGAAAAAGGTAGACATGTCTAAATCGGTGCATTTGAGCAAAGAGTTAGCAATTCAGCTTTACAAAACTAAAAGTACTGAATAAAAGTTAAATGCTTAATGCATAACGTTAATTTTACCAATGGAGTTAAAAGTCCTTTGATTGAGTATATATACCTTAGGCCAGCATAAGCCCGTTTGTTACATAGTTTAACGTCTTCTTCAAATTTTAAACCGATACCATTAGTGCACCCAGGTTTTTAGTACATCTTCAAATGCAAGACGAGTGCTCCCTATTTGGATATTTATTAGCGATTTGATTTCTTTTCTTTTAGATCTGTTATTAGTAGCATTGAATAATAAAATCTTTGATTTATTTGCATTAATATTTAGTGAGTGATTTAAAACTGTGGAAATAAAATTGTGAAGATCTGTTTATATTGCAATTGGTGCCTTTTCTGTTTTCTTTGTTAAATGCGTAATTCAATGATGATAACGACAATATTTTAGAACCGTTATTAAGTTGAATGAAAGTATATATGTCATATAAAAGAGGTCCTATTATTGAGTCTTGCAGTACTTCATGCTTAACTTCCATGTGTTCCGAGTATCGTTAATGCTTATAATTTGAACTCTATTTTTTAGGTAACCGACAAGTAACTTACAACGTTATTTTCTTAGGTTGCAAGTTTATTCATTTCTTTCGTTAAAATATGTAGGCTATTGGTTCATCCACCTTTAAAGTAAAACTAAAATGTTACGAGAGACGCTATAAAGTAATTTAATAAAAAGATATTTCACAAATGTTAGTAAAGTAGCAGATTAAATGCAGATAGTAAGCAATAATAATTAAATCTTCCATGCATGTATTGTTATTATGTTTAAAGGCTAATTTGATAGGCGATGGCATTGAACTGAGGAACACGTTTGTTATTTTTGATAAATCACACATTTAATTTTATCCATAGAATTTCTTGTTCTTTTTGGTTTCGATTATTGGCAAGAAAAAGTCGTCACTGCTTTTGTTATGCGTTTGCGGATTTAGTATTTCGACTATTATTTTATAATACTATTGGGGTAGTGTATTTATGGTAGTGAGATTTGTTTATTCCCAATAGTATAAAGTATTTCACGTTGTGCGGATTTGTATAGATTTGCCAATACAGCAGGTAAGTCATTTCTGTCTGTACTTTGCCCGTCCTTAATTTCTACTTTATTTGAGCGATTTCTTTTGACTATGAATTGGTTCCGATTATAGTATATTTCCCTTTTTCAGCCCGTAGGAATCGTATTTCGCTACCTGTGGTACGTTTCATGATCCCGTTTTTCAACTCAATTAATATGTAATTTATTACAGGTTTTTTTTGTTTGTTAATGTTTACATTTTACAATGTTATTGCTGTTGTACTAAGCTGGTTCCTGCTTACTCCCTGTTTTATTCTATCGCTTGAGGGAAGTCATCCAGTGGTTTATTTAATATATCCCGTGTTCGAATCTCGACATGGTCCACTTGAAAAATGTTAGGCGAGCATTTTTCACAAAAATACACCCTCATTCGGATGAGAGGTAAAATGGAGGTCCCGTGTGTGAGTGTTGTCACGCATGTTAAAGATCCCTACCTTGCTTGAAACAGCAAGGGTTCGGCAAAATTCCAAATTTTTTAGGTAAAAAAAAACTCGCTTCCTGGTCAATGTAGTACCTTTGGGTGGAGCATTGGAAAATCACATGTAAGGTTTATTTAATATAGAATTCTGTTCGAAGTGAAGTGAACAGGTACACCTTAGAATTTACATTTGCCCGTTTTTTTTTTTAAATAGATGTAGATGATTAAATGTTAGCTTGTTATATATTAGTATTATCGAACCGATAGCTATAACACTTGTGTCACCGTACGCCAATCCCATCATTGAATTTTGGTTAAACTATTAACACCAATCTTATTTATTATTGTTCGGATAAGAATCGTTTTCGCGCTGGGATGGATCCACTTTGCGTGTTACGCGCCCTATCATTCTCTTCAACAAATCATTTTGCGCATCTTGTGTTGGCGAACTTTAGTATTAATAAATTGACACTTTCGTGCGCACGTGGTTTATTTACATTTAGTTAATAATTACTTGTATAAAGGCTTGGGGTGTTTGCTTTAATTTGTTCATTGGTTATTCGTGTGGGATTAGAACCAAGCCCCCTCTACTGATCAGGCACATATATGTTACTGGTTGCCATCCCATTATTTTGTCAATTTAAAGTTGGCAATAAATATCGTGTTATTATTTCTATTATTTTATTAGAAGCAGCAACTCTTATTATTTGCGCTGGGAGAACTATCGAGTCCGTTAGGTCATCGGGCTCATCAATATCTTTATTTTTATCATTTCCTTGGACTTTGGCGCCCTTCAAAGTTCTGGATTTTCTTAACTCCTTTGCAGAGCTTGTACTTCCCCAACATCGTTTAAATCTCGACTCATAGTACCATAGCCGTGGTTTGTTTATTTGCCATTGGTTTTCCCAAAGGAGATGATTAGTGTAATTGGCTTCAATCAGAATTTCAATTTGAACTGTGACAAACTGTAATGTTTGTAATCAATCAGATGTAATGTAAAATGGCTACTAAAATGTCATGATCCAACGCGTCAAATGCTTTTAAAAAATCTAAAAGCATAAGTACCACAAATAAACCTTGATCCAGAGCAGACAACATATCATCTGTGATTTTTAACAATGCTGTTTCACAACTATATCCATTACGAAATCTCGACTGCTTTTCAGGTAAAATTTTATTTTGTTCAAGATGACCTTTAATTTGTTTAAACATAACTTTTTTGAAAACTTTTGACAAAATATGCAATATGCTGATAGGTCTCAAATCAGTTATTGTTTCAGGAAGGTTTATTTTTGCAATTGGCCATATAATCGAATTTTTCAAGAAATAAGAAAATTCTGAAATTTTGATGGACTAGTTAATGATGTGAGTGAGCACAGAAAGAATAGCAGGACCGCAAAGCCGTATCATATTTAAAGAAATTTTGTCTATCCCACGAGCGTCAGATTTTAAGGAATAAATCTTGTGTAACTTGGTCCGTCTTCTATCATTGTAAAAGTAGACTTACTAGAATTGTTATCTACAATATTGTTTTTGTAATAATCCGTTAATTCTACATTAGAACGATTGTTATTTTGGGAAGTTTCAGGAAATATCGATTTATATCATTTGTGTTTGCTAAGTCGTATGGAATTTCGTTCTTCAGCGTTTTGTGTCCTATGTTCATTTTCTGAAGCTCTTCATAAATATTACTGGAGAATACTCCGTTGTTAACGTTAGATTTTCTGTATGTTCTTTTTTCTTTGAACACCAACCGATTTACCGTGTTTCGGAGTGTTTTTTAATACTTATAGTAAGCTGCATTTTTAGAAACTCGATAATGTTGAATTGCTGAATTCATTAATTTCATTATGTTTTTTAAATTATCCCTTAGCCAAGGTGCTTGCGGCTTAGTAACTATGCTCTTTAGAAGGCGCATGCTTGTCAAAAATCACAAGAACGGATTTGTTAAAGTTTTCAATTTTTTATTAAGATCAATGGTCCTATATACATTGTACCAGTTCAATCGTTCCAGGTCTATCAAAAAGTTGGTTAAATTTATCGCTTTGAAATCTATGTATTTTATAACTTTTTATCTTGGTGAAGGTTGCATAATATTAAGTTTAACAGAAATTACTGCGTGATCAGATAATTCATGGTTATTATTTACAGTGGGTGATGTTGTTATTTCTGGGTCAGATGTTAAAATATGATTTGGGCTATACTTAACGATTGGAGTAAGTCCGAGTATTGCTCAACACCTGACTTATCTACATTTGAAGTATCAAAGTTAAAATTGCCAATACAAATAATGAAATCAGAATACATTAGTAGCTCAGCATAAAATTCCTCAAAATCCAATATGAGTGTATTGAAGTCTTTTAATGATGGTGATCTATAAACTACTGCAATAACAACTATTTTTTTATTATTATCTCGTAATTTTAATTTATACACCAAATATTCAAAATTATTTATGTTGGTTTTAATAGTGATTCTATTTATAAGTAGATATTTTTTAAAATACAAAGCTACTCCCTTACTATATGTTGTGCGTTTGTCAGCTCTGAGTATAGCATAATCATACTCAAATCTGATGGTTTCATTTGCAATTACATCGATCCTGTCCAAATAAATATCACTTTTGTAAGAAATAAGACTTTTTTCTGAATTTGGTGAAAGGTTCCCAGCGGTTCTCGGCATCTATTTTTGTTACAGCTAACAAGGCACCACGAGGGACAGCAGATATTGGCCCCTGGTTAACTGACGATGGTAATAAAGTTCTCAAGAGATAAGGTCGGAGATTTATGTCAGTTTTTTTTTTGTTTTACTAAACCATGTTTGGTTTACTTTTTTGAACAAAAATGTCACAAGAAGTTTATTCTTAAATATTCGCAAATATTTCAGTGTTATCAAGTAAGCCCATTTAAATCATACAATTTTGCCGATGCTGTTGTTTTTTTTATTACCACATAATTATATTTTGTTTAGAAGTGTAACAGTAATTTTTGGTGAGCTCATTAAAAAAAGATATATTGAGGGCAACTAATTTTATTTTGATTTTGTTTTTTTTTAAGTTTTATGGATAATTTGTTTATTAACGTAGTAATACCTAATCATCAGCAGTTATAGTATTATTTATCTATTACTTGTTGAAAATTAAATTAAGTGTGCATACTAGATTTTTTAGTGCACACATAGATAGTGTTTATTTTTTGTTTGGCGATCCTAGCTACTGTGAACTTCTTCAGTTGCTCACTATTCTTACAACAGATTGTATAAAATTCTAGCCAGGTATAAGGATAGGTTGGTTTCCCTTAGAGAATGCCATAGTTTACACCCATACATGTTTTTTTTTGGTTTTCAATGAGTATTTCACAGTGGCTGAGAACTGCAAACACAGAGTTATTAAGAAATTTTGTTTTTAGCTACAGTGTTATAGTTGCAAAGAAAAATTCAATCTGCACCAAATGATTTTAAACATAAATTTCTGGTACTAGAGAGTAAATCATCATTGGGTCTTCCGTCGTGCAACTGGTTAGACGTGTACCTCCATCGCTTTTTATTCTGAGCTAACTTACACATTACCCTGAAATTTCCATAGTCTACATCTTGCAATGGTCTGATCTAGGTTTAATATTATGTTTTTTATTACTTAATTTTCAACACAAACGTCAAATAGCTTTTTTTTTAATTTGAAATATTTTATGATATATTTTAAGTACATCATCATTATCATTACGTCTTCCCTGGAGCTGGTTAGATGCGTACCTCCATTGTTTCCTATTCCGAGGTAACCTACACATTTCCCTGAAACTCTCACAGTCTGCATCTTTCACTATCTGTCCATGCTATCATCATATCATCATACATTCTAAAAGGCTTCTTCCTTTGTCTGCCTGCTTCTACTACTGTTCCTATTTCATAGGCGTACAGTGCTGTGCTCCCCACTGTAGCATTTTATTTTAAAGCATTTAGGAATTAAAATTTATTATTTTAGAAGTCTGGGACTTTATTTTAATATTTATAAAAATTCTCGTTTAATTAGTGCAATTCCGGCGACATGCTTATCAATGCAAATGTAAGCGCTGATCCAGGATTCCTGCATGAGAAAAGTTCATCTTTCCACGAAAACAAGTGAAAGTGCGTTGACCCGGCTGGTGAGGGAAGACGTATAAAGTCAGGATCGTCGATTATTCAAGAAGACTATTGTACCGCCATATCCACCACATCGATAACTTATCGTAAAGGGCAGTGCTGACACGAGTGTTGTTGTTCCTACCTGTCTTACCTTTCTTAACGTCTCGCCAGAGAAGCCCTACCGATAGAATCAACTGTAACCTAACATCAGGACCAAGCAGACTGGACTGCGTTCCCTGAGAAGTACAACTTAACAATATACCAGTACTTTAATAACTTTAATTTTGCCGGGGATTTATTGTTAGGGTTGAGCATTATAATCTAATTAATTTGAGCTTATAATTATGGTTATTATAACACATATTCTTCCAATATTTTTTTCCGTGTGTCTATGTTTATCTTTAAACATAGCTGCTGCTCTTTCTTGTTAGATACAGTTTGGTTCCCCTACAATTGTTTTGTAAATATATCCCATGTTTTACCGATATTCAATGGTATGTGAAGGGGGTTAAGGAGCCTGTGGCTACCAAGATTCCCAACACTTGAACATTTGCCGAATTAATAGTTTTCCAATAAATCTTTAGGCACAATCAAGATTGGTTGAAAATATTGCAAAACCAACACCCGTATTTGTTTATAGTGATCATCAGGTTTAAGTGCAATTATTTTGTAATTAAGTATTCCGTCTTGGAACTGGTTGGATGCGTACCTCTACTGATTTCGATTCTGAGGTAGTCTACAAAGTTTCCTGACATTCCTTCAGCCTAGATACAGCTCGATCCCCCTTCAATTGTTTTCTAAATATATGCCCTAATTCACCAATATTCAGTGGTATGTGATGTGGGTTAAGCAGTCTACTGCCACCAAGATCCCCCAACACAGACCTTTGTCAAATTGATAATTTTTCAGTAAATCCTTTCACACAATTAACATTAGCTGAGAGTATTGCAAAACCAACACTTGTAGTTGCTTATAATAATTATCAAATTTAAGTACAAATATTTTTTCGTCATAAAGTTTTCTCTCTTGGAACTGGTTGGACGCGTACCTCCATTGATTTCTATTCTGAAACTCCCATAGCCTACATCTTTGACTATCTGTGTGCAATAGTTCAATCTGGGTCTACCTCTACTTCTCTTTTTTCCTATCTCTGCTTCTAATATATTTTGCACTATTCCCTCATGCCTTAGTATGTGACCTATCATCCTATATCTTCTATTTTTATCGTATTCTACATGTCCGTAGCACCACATTTCAAAGGCTTCAATCTTTTGCCTTTCCACTTCTTCTACTGACCAAGTTTTACAGCAATACAGTGCTGTGCTTCACACATAAGTTTTCACCAATCTTTTCTTTGTTTCTATGTTTGTTATCTTTGAACACAGTAATTGCCTTTTCTTGTTAAATGCAGCAAGACCTTGTGTTAATCTTTGTTTTATATCTTTTGCGGTTTTTCCATCTTGTGTTATTTGGCTTCCTAGGTAGCAGAAACCTTTAACCTCTTGTAAGTTCTTTTTTCCTATCCGTATTATAGTTTTTGATGTATTTCCCCTCCTTTGCATACTAGTACTTTAGTTTTATTTTTGTTTATTATCATACTGTATGTTTCTGTTAGAACTGTTTCCATTTCATTAAGAGCTGCTTCTAACTCTTCCTTGCTAGATACTAATATCATCTGCAAATCTATACACATCAATCTTTTGTTCCTGCATAATAATTCCAAATGTTTTCTTGCATTTAACAGTATTCATTACCTCTTCGATGTAAAAATTAATGGAGATAGAGCACATCCCTATCTCACCCCTTTCCTAATATCTACTTATGTACGTTCCTGGTCTAATTCTATTACAGCTGTTTGCTTTTTGTATAAGCCAGGTACTATTCGTCTATCCCTAAAACTCGTTCCAATCTTTTTGAATATTTCGAACATTCTTTTCCATTTTATATTGTCGGATGCTTTTTCCAGATCTACAAACTCTATATACACTTGTTCTCTTTTTTCTTTTGTCTTCTACATTATCATCCTCTGAGCTAAAATAGTCTCTCTTGTTCCCATGTTTCGCCTAAATCTAAATTGATATTCTCCTATTACTTCTTCAGCCTGTTTTCCATCAGTCTTTGTACAATTCTAGTTAATATTCTTGACACGTGTGCTGTCAAACTTATTCTTCAAAAAATTTCACATCTATCTGTGCTTCTCTTTTTTGGTATTGTTGATGTCATCATCATCATCATCATCATCGTTGGGTCTTCAGTCCTGAAACTGGTTAGACGCGTACCATCATTGTTTCCTATTCTGAACTAACCTACAGATTTCCCTGAAATTTGCACAGTCTGCATCTATCACTATCTGATCTAGGTGTACATCCACCTCTTTTTTCCTATCTCTCCTTGTCATATATCCCATACTATTCCCCAAAAATGCCTTAGAACGTATTTTGCCCTTCTATTTCTCATATTTTTTTCCCAAAGATATCCTTGTTCCCTTACTGTTTCTATAACCTATTTGTTATTACCTTTGTCTGTCCATCCTCATACATCTGAAGCACGGCATTTCAAAGGCTGCTACTGTTCTTCTGTCTGCTTTTCAGACTGCTGGTATTTCGTAGGCATACTGTCTGTGCTGTGCTCCACACATACGCTTTCAACAACTTTTTGTTCTATGTTTGTTGTCTTTCATCATAGGCGCCGTTCTTTCTTGTTAGATGCAGTTCTGTCCCCTTCTATTGTTTTACAATTATATACCCTATTTCTCCGTCATTCAGTGGTTGCGAAGGGGGAAGCAGCCTGTGCTTGCCAAGTTCCCCCAGCACTTGAACATTTACTGATTTAATATTTTTTCCAATATATCTTTTTGCACAGTCAACATTAGTTGCAGATATTTCACAACAAACTAGTTGTGTATAATAATCATCAGATTTATCTGCGCTTATTTTTTCGTCATTGGGTTTCCCGTCTCAAAACTGGTTGGACATGTACCTGCACTTATTTATTTTCTAAACTAACCTACATAGTTCCCTGAAATTCTCACACAGTAATACAGCTCGGTTCCCCTTATATTGTTTTCTGACGCCATCAAGCTAATTTTATTTAAAATAGAAATTCTAACATTTGTTATATAGTTCATTTATCTAGTTGATAACTCGCAGATGTTTAAAGTTAAGTTGCTTTTAGTAGTTTGCTTTGAACGGTGTTGTTTCCAATATCATAATTAAAACTTGTGTTGTCGTTCCAATATCAGCAGCCACCTGTCGAACTCGTCCGCCGCCACCAATAGCTATCTTGATTAAGGATGCCCTTTTTGAATTTAATAGAAGAGTGGTTTCCTGTTAATCTTTTGCAGTCGATGCTGAATTGGTAAGTACTTTTGTCTTGCACTTGCTTTATTTATGTATTTGGAACTTCCGCTAAAATTGTTGATAAAATTAGTTGCACTACCGCTATCAAATTCCCCAGGTATAGTGACTATGATGTTACGTTTGAAATCTTTGGGTAGCTTGCCTGTCTCATACATATAGTTTACAAGTTGGAAGATACGTTCTGTTACTGCTTATCCAGGGGCTTTTAGAGTTTGTGCTTGCACCTTATCTATACCTGGTGCCTTACCATTTTTCAGGCCTTTTAATGCTAATTCAAACTCATCTCTAAGTATAGGATATCCCAAGTCATCATTTTCAATGTCTGATTCTTGTTCTTAAGATGTCAGTTTCTCCTGCATATAAACTCTATATATTCTTGTCATCTAACCACTTTCTTTACATTTTCTATAATGATGCCTCTTTCCACATCCCTTATAGTTTTGCTATACAGTTTTATATCCCTAAAATTTGTTCTAATTAGTTTGTTTACTTCGTCTGTCATTCCTATTCCATCTTAGTTTGTACCTCTTTGCACTTTTCATCTGTCCATTGCTCTTTAGCTTTCCTGCATTTGTGAATAATTTCCCATTTTAAGGCTTTATATCTCTGTTGTCCAGCTTCGTCCGGTCTGTTTTTGTCTTTCTTCTATTAAACTCAGGATTTTCTTTGTTATCCATGCTTTTTGATTTTCTTTTTGTGCGTATTGCAGAATATCTCTGGTCACCATGTCTACGCTGGATTTAATGTTTTTTCATTCTGTTTCTACTTCCTTAGTATCAGAAATTTTCCAGATATCTTTCAGCAATTCACTTGACTTTTTTTCAAATCTTTCGTGGATATCTTTATCTTTTAGTCTCTCAAAGTAATAGTGCATCTTTTTGTTCCCTTTTCTCAAATTTTTAAATTTAAGAGCGGCCTACGATATTGTGTCCAGTGTCTATACCTGTTGCTGGATAGCTTCTACAGTCTTTTACTTGATTCTTAGAAAGTTGTCTAACGAGAATGTAATCTATTTGATATCTTCCTATATCTCCTGGCATCTTCCATGTATATCTATCACCTTTTAGCATGATGTTGAAATAATGTGTTTGTTATGGTTAAATTGTGTTTGTTACAAAATTATATCAGCTTATTTTCCCCGTCGTTTCTCGTACCTAAACCAAATAAACCCATTACCGCTCCTTTCCTACCCTCAACTACCACTGCGTTAAAATCCCCCGTGATTATTAAATTTTCATGTCCTTTTACGTATCTTAGTATTTTTTCGATATCTTTGTAGATCACTTCTACCTCTTCCTTACTGTAGCTAGAGGTAGGCATGTATACTTGTATTATTACCGTATTTACCGGTATAGATTCTAACATAACCGTGAGTACTCTTTTGTTCTTTTGTAGGTAGTTTTCTCGTAACTACACTACACCCGAATTTCCTTCCTGTATGAATTATTCTAAAGTCTCCGTTCCAAAAATCTCCTGCCTTTGGCCACTGAACTTCGTTGATTCCTACTGTCTAATGTTAACCTATCCATTTCAAGTTTTCCAGCTTTCCTATTTGTTTCATACTTTTGATATTCCACTCTCTGACTCGCAGAATGTTCCAGACTCTTTTTCTAAACTTTCCGATCACATCATATGAAGTAGTCCCCTCCGTAATTTTTTACCCCAGAGGATGCTATCATCTTAAATGACAATTTAAGTACGCTGTGTATTTACTATAATATTATTGTATTCCCGTACAAGGTGCATAGTAGCGTGATTACTCATAGCAATTTTATCAGTATCCGTCAATCCTTCTACGAAAAGATTGATGACAGTTCGTATAAAACTAAGAGTAATTGAAGATGATTTTCCATATGAAATTCTTATTTTAAATATTTTAATGGGATTTGTCAGTACCTTCCATTCTTCTAAAGTACTACGTTTCGTGCAGATAAAAGATTTGTTATTGGCATAGTTTCTTGTGGAAAATAGGTTTTTAGAATTTTTTTTACTTTTGTTTCTGGTGGTTCTAAACACATCCTTATTGGTTGCATTATTTTCCATAATATTTTTGAGCACTAGATTGAATTTAAGTAGTTTAAATAAAGTTGTTCATTTTTGGATTTTTTTAAAGGAATTTAGTTACGCTATATATTTTAGTACAAAAAGAAACTATTCAAGCTTAAATAGTGTTACGTTTTGTGTTTTTGGAAACACTAAACTGACTTTAAATAATTTTGTTGAAGTTTATAAAAGTTATACATTCAGTAAAAATAATGTGGATAAACTATTTATCTAGTCAAGAATTGCCTGAGGAATTGACAGTATTAGGAAAAGAATGTATTTATAATCGAATATGATTAGCAGTCGTGAGGACTGTGACAGTGTCAATGAAGATAATACTGTAGGGTTTTTTGAATTGGCTCAGAACGTGGAAACAAAATGTAGTGTTGTTTACAAATGGAACTGAATTGATTAAACAAAAACGAGAAGAACTAGACTTAATGAAGCGGCAGTTAAGAAATATAACTTTTAAATTTGTAAGTAGCTAGAGTTTATTATTTTTAAATTGTAAAAAGTTAGGGTTAGTAGTTCTCTAATACATACAAAAATGGTTTCTATTGTTTCTTTATTCTTAAATAAGATTTTCTCTATACTAATCTTAGCCTCAAAATAAAAAACAAATATTGATCAATAAGCAATTTTATTTAAAGCATTTGTTGTATAATTGACATAATATTTTTCAATTATAAACAAGTTTTTTAAAAACAGGATTCTATTTTTAAAAACCATGTTACGTTAAATTTTACTCGACTGAATTTACAACCTTTTAAAAACCATGTTACGTTAAATTTCACCCGACTGAATTTACGACCTCAAATTTCTCCGACACTTTGTATAACTACCTGTTATGAGTGATGTTTCTGGTCAAGTACTACAATTTCGTAATTCACTTTGTGCATTTTATTTTAAGTCTACAAATGGATAGTCTAGAAGTTTTCTTTCACATTTGGTTGTTAATTTGATAATGCGCTCATTGCGTTATTAAACATTCTTTCCCGACAATTTGAAAGTGTAAGAACATATTACCCAATATTTCTTTACAAAGTTAAAAGTATTTGCACCAATTCTGTTCTATGCTTATCCTTTTGATTCTTCCTTTTTGAAATACAGCACCGAGTATACAAGGATTGGATTATACTTGTGCTTTGATTACCGCCTGCTATTTCTAGCGCCAACTGCTTGGTTTCCCTTCTGCTGTCTATATTAATGGTTTACTCCCGTGATTATTGGTTTCTATCCGCTGATTCCGAGGTACTGTTTGGGTTGCTGCCATAGTGTTTAATTACACACCACCTTGGCTGTTCCACCTTTGGCACGGATTAATTTTGGTGAGATTAGTATAAGGCGTTATGAAACTACATCTATACTGTAATTTATGATACCAGTAAAACGTCCGGGTACTTACGTAATTTAACTGGATGTGCTAAATTCCTATCCTATTTATTCTAATATATACACACATATTTGCAATAGCCTGGAGAGCAACATTTGATGTATTTGTTTAATTCTGACACACGTAAGCAATCCCTTCTTCGTCACGCAAACGATGTGGATAACTTTTTACTAAGTGAAATATCTTTAACTGTTTAATAGCAAGCAATTTTATTCTAAGAACAATATTTTACACCGGCGCTGATAGTACAAATATTTTATTTCTTACTTTAGTGTTGCAGTATACTTTGTAAAGCAATGCTCCTTGAAAACGTTTTCATTGGTGTATTAGGCTACAGGTATAGTCATTTGTTACGTTTATTTTCAGCATAAACTAATTACCCTATTTTTCTCCCTGGTTAATACCCGCTCGAATAAATTCCGTTTCTACGGTGAAATAAAATCGTTAATTCACAATTAATAGTAAATACGCGGTAGAACAGTTTTCAACCCAAATCCCTTTGGGCGTTAAAAACGAAAATTTATGCAGTAAATTTAAAATAACCCTGTCCGTTGCTAATTCATTATCCGGTTGTATAAATTCGATTTCTATTGTTACATCCTTCCCTAATTGATAATAAATACCCTTTCTAAGAATTCCTTAACGTAAAGTTGACGCTATATTTAGATAGTCAATAACGTGTTTTCCAGCGAAAACTTCGTCGAACTAACGCTTCGTATTATCCCAACAAGCCCAGGTTCTCAAGTTTAATCGTTCGATAACAACAATATTACTTCGAGCTCTGATCCTTAGTTAAACGAAATGAATATTCACTTTATTCTCGAATAGCAAGACGAAAACACCTATTCTGGTTTTCTCAGTGCCGTTTTTGCTATGAAAATTTCGCGCACACAATACGGCGTGGTAAGTATTTAGGGTTTTTAAAAAATTGTACTTTTTGACGAAATTAAATTAATTTTTACTTGTAATTGGTCTAGCTCCTTACTGTGGCCCTTAAAGCCACGATAAATGGTCACCCGGGTTGTGATGGCAGGACCACCACAAGGCGGGATCACGCGCACCTCTCCTCTGCCCTGTTATTGGAGATGGCAGCAACTCGAGGGTGAGTGTTTTCTTCACTACTTACGTTGAGAACATATCGGGTTGGATTTTACTGTTTAAGCTCAAATTATTGAACTATTTTGGGTATTTATTGCCATTATATTAAGGCATTACTATTTGTTTAAAATAACTAAAAAATGTACGACTTATTAATGTGAAAATGGCTTAAAGACTTGCTGGCACATTTGAAACTGTTTTTGCCATTATATTTACAGACTTAGGTTTAGATTTACCATGCTGATTTAGACCTGTTGCTTTTAGAGGGGTAATTTCGTGTCGCTTTTTTTTTGGTTGAAAATTAATCTAGGGTAGTAACCTAAAACCGGCAGCTCACCATGTAAAAAATGATTTGTTTTTTTAAATATTTTTTTGCTAAGTTTAGGGCGTAAGGATTGATTGTTTGTTTTGTTTTGGTACTACGATACCTTGTACATATTGTGTTTAATTATAGGCTTCCTTTTTTTGGTATGTCCTGTTTTGAGTATGAGTGAGTGTATATTTTTTTTCTGTTTTTTTCAGGCTTTCCTTTACTTGCTTATATGTATAATACCCCGCCCACTCGCCGATTGAGCCCAGTCATACTGTTTCGTTTTTTTTTAGACTACATCACTGCACATAGCAAATTAAACGTATGTATTAATAATACCTATGTGTTGTGATTCACTTGATTATCTGAAAGTTACGGAAAGTGTTTAGCGTTTTGATAAACTGTGAATATATAAGTTTATATTATTGAGTTTTTTTTATTACTTGGGTGGAGTTAATTAAATGTTTACTCGACAGACTAACACCCTGTCCTAATCATTTCTTTACTAATTATTAAATGGTTGTCTATATTTCAGCACAGCGATTTGTTATGTTTGGTTTATCGTATACTACCCACCCCAATTTCCGATTGGTCTAGCATGGCAAATCCTTTCGGTAGTGATACGGGAAACTACCGTAATATAATATGTAACAATAATTGTGAGAATTTTATGTTAATAGTAACGCTGAGTAATCTCTTAGTAGTTATGCATATATGTTTGTTAGAACCAATGCTTCCATTTAATTGTTTAACTTCATTTGTTTGAAGGTATTTAAAATATTGCAAAGATAAATACCGTAGCGCCATTAGGTCTACCTGTGACCAGAATAATTACATTCGACTGTAGAGGAAGCGTTTGTACACAAAAACTGATTGATAGGCCCTGCAGTGCAACTTTTTTCAGATAAACTTGATTGATAGGCGCAAGGGTTTTGCATTTAAGAGTTATTTAGATTACAATAGGAAATCTCGAGAACGTTATTTGCATATTCTCTGGTATGTTCTCAAATTAACTAGTACAGTTGAAATGTATATAAATTGCTGTCATGAATATTGGAAGTCAGTTCTAATTGAAGCTTGATTACAATTTGTTGTAGTTTAAAGCTTTGAAAGATGTGATAAAAATTACTGTGTACTGGCGATATAAATTACTCTGTGTTATGAATAACTGTACTGACTAAATAAATTAATAATTAGTGCTTGGATAGTTAATTGTCGTGCTTTGATATTAAGTTAATCAAGAAGATAGCATAGTAGTTTTAGAGGTTAATATTTGTACGGTTAGCAATTAGCTAGAGGTGAATTGTGAGATCGTTTAGCAAATTCCACTGCAACTACGAGTTGTTGAAAAGTCTTGCATAACCAGTTTTAAAATAAAGAACTGTTGTTTGTGCAAATAGAGTTTTTGTTACAATGCTATAAACTTCTGTGTTTTTACTACCACTCTTTCTGCATATTTTGTTTTAATAGTTTTTACTTTCTCAATCTCACACCAATTTCCAAGCTCTTTTGAATTTATATATGATGTTATTAAAAACATTGAAATTCATATCTTCCATAATTTTTTAATCTTATCTAACACATGAAACTAATGGCTGACTAAATTATGTTGACATATTTTTTAGTAGAAGATTTTATTTATACTAGATAGCTTATAAACTTGATTACCAGCACTACTTTTTTAGCATATTGGAAGTGTGAACGTGTTTTGAGTTGAAACTAGTCTTGATATTTTTGAAACTTTTAAACTTCTGCATCTACTGTGAGTTTAAAATGGCTGAACTTTTTTTGTAGCATACTACCTTTTCAGTTGAAATCAAATGCATCACAAGAGTTCACTGAGTGACTTTGATAGTTTGCTTGTAACTACTACGCTCAAGGTCCTGGGTTTGATTCCCGACACGGTCTGCTTGAAAAATGTTACGCGAGCATTTTCACAAAAATACATCCTCATTCAGATGAGAGGTAAAATGTAGGTCCCATGTGTGTGTTGTCACGCACATTAAAGATCCCTCCTTGATTGGAACAGCAAGGGTTTTCAGGTAAAAAGAAACTCGCTTCCTGGTCAATGTAGTACTTTCAAGTGGAGCATTGGAAAATCAAATATAGTGAATGCATCACAAGAGAAACAGTACTACTAACCATGGCCTAATCTACACTATTCTCTTTTTTAAATCAAAAGAATTAGATTAAAGATTAAACTACATGAATATTTCAACATACCTCACGATCACCAGAAGGGCCATTGGTGTTGAAATTGTTGACGTTATAGTCATTTATTAATTCAATCTGTTCCTCTGGAATTCCTTTATCTATACTTTGTTCAGGATGATAATTTATAGGAATTTTCAGTAAAGGACATTGTAATTTTCCATATCTAAGACACTTCATCAAACCGATAAAATATATAATAAATACTATAACTTACCCCAATCTTGAACTAAGGGTAGACACGAGGGTTGATAAATGGCGATTTTCAAATTTACCAGCGGCCAAACCTATATTATGGGCTAAGGTAGGAGATATTCCAGCAATAGGTTGTCGTGTCTTTAAGATATTCATAACTTGTTGAATGTTAAGACCTATGTTATGACTAGGTGAAATAGACTTTGCAGGACAAAATGGAATCGATCGAAAGCTAAAAGAACTTAAGAACTGTTTATTAACTTGTTTCATTCTAGATGCAATCGTTGGCAATTCATAGTTCTTTATTATGTTTAAACTGCATTCATTAACTAGTCCATCTATATCACTAAAACCGTTTTCCTTAATTGTGGTGAGTTGCTGTTGTTTACAAAGTGGTTTCATTGGAATTATTTCTGTAATAGTAGGATGAACACTAATGGAAGGAACATGATTTGGAGGTACTAGCAAATCACCACCTCCCTTCTGTCTTATAACCGATTTACTACAAAGAGCACTATCTGAATCGCTTGATTTAACTGCTATATTATGATATAATTCAACGAGGTTGCTTGAAGTAAGCTTATCAGGTTGAATACCAGTTAATGGTTCACTGATTTTTTGACTTAATGAGCTCTTTGAAACCTGTTTAAATTGTTTTAATGGACGTCTACGTTTTCGAGGTTGAAGTACTGACTGCAAATCATTTTCAGGCACTGTAGCAGCTCGCATTGCATGTATTTTTGATGTATTTTCCATATGTTTTAAAGTAGTTTTAATTTGCCTTGGTAGTGCTTGAAACTTGCTAGCTTGTGTTTTAGCACTGATATGCCTTGACCACTTTGGTTTTGCTTTCACATTACTATCTGTAAGCTTGTCTAGAATAACATTCTGTACACCTATCATCTGCGAAGAGGTATTGTGTTCCTGAAATTCAATGGCATTGTGCTTTTCTTGATGAACCAAATTAGGCTGGTTTCCTTCATAATCAAAACCTGCAATATTCGTGGTATATATAGAAAATACTAAAGAATTTTTTACCTGCTTCATTTTTAAGTGTGCCCTTATTAATAAATTTCTTATTCGTTTTATCTTCTTTTATCTCGTGAAATTTTGCTAGACGATTAACAGAGTGTGTTATTCCTGTCAGAATATTGTTAATTGTTCTAACAGCAGCTCCAGAATGATCGGTACCAATGCTTGTAGAATTCTGACGTTCCATGGGTGCTATAAACGTACCTTTTGTTTGTACATAGGCAGCATTAGATTGTACACATTCTGAAGAGGTTGATGACTTGCGGGGTACTGTAAGATTACTCTCACTAAAGTCTAGAAAGATAATATATGTTATTTTTTAAATAACTAAATAATAACTTTATAATATACTATACTATAATATACTTTATAATATGTATCATATATATAACCTTAATGTATACTTAAATCAACAGAATTGTTTGTTAAACAAAAATTTATTGCATCTATATATTGAAGCAAATATCGTCATCATTAGGTTTTCAGTCCTGGACCTGGTTGGACACGTACATTTATTGTTTCCTATTCTGAGCTAAACTACACTTTTTTCCTGAAACTCTTACAGCCTTACATATTCCACTATGTGTGTAGTCTATCTAGGTCTAACTCTACCTCTTCTTTTTCCTTTCTCCGCTTCTAATATATCCCACACTACTCCCTCATGCTTTATAACGTGTCCTATCATCCTATCTCTCCTATTTTTTTTAGTGTTTTCCACATATTTCTTTCTTCCCCTACTATTCCTGAACCACATTGTTCTTATCTTTATCAGTCCATGATATCTTCATCATGCATCTGTAGCACCACATTACAACCGCTTCTGTCTTTTTCCTGTCCGCTTCTCCTACTGTCCATGTTTCACATCCATGCAGTGTTGTGCATCATACATATGCTTTCAGCAGTTTTTTCTTTGTTTTTATGTTTGTTGTCTTTGAACGCAACAGCTTGTTAAATGCCGCAGGGCCTTGCGCTAGTATTTTTTACGCCTTTCCCATCATGCGTTATTTGACTTCTTAAGTAACATATATCCTTAATCTTTTGAAAATTCTCATTTCTTATTTTCAACGAACTTCGTTCGTTTATGAAATCGATTTGTCGTCCGTCTGTCTGTCCGTCTGTCCGTCCGAGGCCTTTCTAATGGTCGAACATCAATGTGTGATACATCAATCGATTCAGCTCGGTGTCCTGAGCTTAAGTTTTGATGTCAGTTGAAATCGGGCCACGGGACGCCGTGCCCGCGATATTCCGTCGGGAAAATTAAAATTTCAAATAGGTCCAAAATTAATGTGCGATACATATTTGGACTCCCCTAACATAGCTGAGTCGAAATATGGTACCCCCCCACAAAATCTGACCACGGATACCCGACCTCCCCCGGGGAATTAATTTTTATTTTATCTGAATACTTATAATTATTACAACATAATAATTTTAATTTCTTTAAATTGTTTTAAAGTAAGTCTACATTTGGAAGTTCGTTGCGACAATGCCTTGCATTTTCAACTTGTTTATTATGGTTGTGAATTTCCTCTCCTTTAGATATTAGTACTCTAGTTTTATTTTTGTTGATTTTGACGTATCTCTCTCTCTCTTAGTACTGTTTCCATTTAATTAAGAACTGCTTCTAACTCTTCCTTGCTAGATGCTAACACCGCTACATCAACCTAAGCATATCAATTGTTTGTCCCTGCATAATAGTTCCAAATGTCTTCAAGTGTTTCATAGTATTTGTTGCCTTTTCGATATATATAAGGATAGCGCACATCCCTGTCTTACAGCCTTTACTACTATTTACTTCTCTACGTTCCTGCTCTAATTTTATTATTGCTGTTTGCTCTTTGTATAAGCTATGTACTATCCATCAATCGTTATAACTCATTTCAATTTTTTTGAGTGTTTCAAACATTTTTCCCATTTTACATTGCCTCCCGCCATTCCCCTGTTTTGCCAGCACCTAAATTGATCTTCTGCTAATATTTCTTCAGTCCGTTTTTCCATCTCTCTTTGTACAATTTTAATTAATATTTTTTGACACGTATGCTGTCTAATTTATTGTTGGAACATTTTCACATCTATTCACACCTCTCTTTTTTGGTATAGTGACTATAGTTTTATGTTTGAAGTCTTTGGGTATCTCACATGTATCATACATACAGCTTACAAGTTGAAACAGACATTCTTTTACTGCTTGTCTGACAGCTTTTAGAGTTTCAGCTTGAACCTGGTGTGTTATTATTTTCAGACTCTTTAATGCTAGTTGAAACTCATCTCAAAGTATATGATATATTCTAGTTCCTGTCTTGCACATAAATGATCATGTCTCGTCCCGTGCTCCATATATCTTTGCTATGCAGTTTTATATTTTTAAAATTCATTCTAATAAGCAAGATGGCTGCCAATGAACAATCATGTAAAATTGGTCTGCCAATTTCTTGTATTTGCTGTCATAAAAATGTAGTTACAAAAGTTGTGGAGTGTTTCAAGTGTAATATTAAAATACACCCATCATGTGGTGCCAGAATAGGAGCTTTTTTTGCAACAGAGAGTGGAATAAAAGTATTTATTTGCAATAAATGCAACATGCTTCCACAAAATACTCATATTAATGACACAATTGGAGAATTACCTGAAGTTCAAGATAAGGTAACATGTGACTTGTTACGTGCCGAAATCGGCCGTAAACATTGATATAGTTTTAATATGCGGAAATTTCGCGCCATAAATTTAAAAGACTTGTTGCGCGTTTTTCCGTCACTTCAGAAGTGCGTTGCGCGAATTTCGCGCCGACGCGTGTGACGAAAGAGTAGTGGGAAATTTCCGAGAGACGCGTTAGAACTGGCTTTTGAAACGAAAATAAGAGTGGTTGGTCTGGTATCTTATTGTATCTTTTTATTATGTAGATTCTCTTTTACCTTTTTTGATTATCGTTCCCCAAAGAAGAAGACGACCGAATTTGGATGCAACCTGGCTTAGGAGATCCACGACCTGAGAACCATCATGAAGTAATCCGGATGCAAGCCGCCGCCATCATGAAATAATCCTGAAGGAAGCCACGAGCCGCCATCAGGAAGTAATTCTGAAGCAAGCTATACATGTTCACGTAAGTACCCCTTAGGGTCTTGTAAAATTTACATATATTAAAAATGTGTTGCAATAATTTGCATATTGTGTGACGTCATCGAAATTTGCGCGTCAATCTCCACATTATGTAATATCGTTACCAACTGTTATTTGTGTCGCATGTACCGCGTTTACGGGATTGTAATAGACTTCAATGAAGAAGAAAATGTTGTAGTTACCTTTTTGAAAAGTAATGAATTTGGTATAATTATAAAAGAGCTTATCAGAAAGGAATGATGGCATCTTCAAAATGAAATTATATCTCTAAGGGATGAAGTTAATATACTCAAGAGCAGTAATATTGATCTGATAAGGTTGCTGAGTAAGGAGAGTACTTACAAAGTATTATCCTCAAATAAGAGAAGTATATCACCTTTATTAACTCAAACTTATAACACTGCCAGTGTAAATCCTGTATATCAAGCATTCAACTCAAATGTTAGAACTGATAAAGAAGTACCTGAATCTAAACAAGCTGATAATCAAGCCACAAATAAAAATATTATGGTGATGAATAACAATACAGGAAAGATAATAAATACAGGTTTAAGTAATTTATTAACCAGTAAACTTGATAGTAAAATTCCCAAAAATAATCAGCCACACCAAGGTGAGAGTCTGTTAGTTGCAGAGAAAATTAAACTAATACAAAAACCACAAGAAGATTCAAAAATGGATAATGAAAATCAATGGGTAGAAGTTGATAGGAAAAATAATAAAAATTTAAACAAAGACCTAAAACTGCAATTATTGGATGTAATCTAGATAGTAACGAACAAGACATAAAAGCTGTACCAAAAAAAGCTTTTTTGTTTGTGAGTAGGCTGCAACCAAATACCACAAAAGAAGCTTTAGAGAGATATGTGCCATCTAGATTTCCAGAAGCAATATGCGAGCCGCTTAACTCGAAATTCCCGCAGTATTATGCATCGTTCAAGGTGATGATTGACTTACAGAATATTGAAAAGGCAATGCAACCACAAATGTGGTCTCCTGGTACCTATGTTACTCGTTATTTCCACCGGCGTCCCAATACCCAATTAGAAACTTAGCACCTGCTTCTAATTATTTAGACTCTGCAGTAAATAAATCTGAAGTTACTAATTCTTTTAATATATATTTCCAAAATGTCAGAGGATTAAATACAAAAACGAATCAATTTTATATTGTAAATATAATCGATAGATGTGAAAATTTTCGAACAATAAGTTTGACAGCACACGTGTCAAAAATATTAACTAGAATTGTTCAAAGACGAATGGAAAAACGAGCTGAAGAAATAATAGGAGAAGACCAATTTGGGTTTAGGCGAAACAGGGGAACACGGGAGGCTATTTTAGCTCTGAGAGTGATAATGGAGAAAACAATAGAAAAAGGGGAAAGCATGTATATAGGGTTTGTAGATCTGGAAAAAGCATTCGACAATGTAAATTGGAAAAAAATGTTTGAAATACTCAAAAAGATTGGAATGAGTTATAGGGATAGACGAATAGTACATAGCTTATACAAAGAGCAAACAGCAGTAATAGAATTAGAGCAGGAACGTAGAGAAGTAAACATTAGGAAAGGGGTGAGACAGGGATGTGCCCTATCCCCATTGATTTTTAACTTGTACATAGAGGAGGCAATGAATACTGTCAAATGCAGGAAGACATTTGGAATTACTATGCAGGGACAAAAAATTGATATGCTTAGATTTGCAGATGATATAGCGGTATTAGCATCTAGCAAGGAAGAGTTAGAAGCTGCTCTTAATGAAATGGAAATGGTTCTAACAGAGGGATACGGTATGAAAATTAACAAAACTAAAACTAAAGTTCTAGTTTGCAAAGGTGGGGAAAATAAATCAAAAACAAGAATACAAGTATTTAACACGAACTTACAAGAGGTTAAGGATTTCTGCTACCTAGGAAGCCAAATAACGCAAGATGGGAAAAGCACAAAAGATATAAAACAAAGATTAGCACAAGGTCGTGCTACATTTAACAAGAAAAAGCAACTACTGTGCTCAAAGACCACAAACATAGAAACAAGGAAAAGATTGCTTAAAACATATGTGTGGAGCACAGCACTGTACGGCTGTGAAGCCTGGACAGTAGGAGAAGCGGACAAGAAAAAGGTAGAAGCCTTTGAAATGTGGTGTTACAGGCGTATGATGAAGATATCATGGACAGATAAAGTTAAGAACGAAGAGGTACTAAAAATGGTAGGGGAAGAAAGAAACATGTGGAAAACGGTAAAAAATAGGAGAGATAGGATGATAGGCCACATACTACGGCATGAGGGAATAGTGCGGAATATTTTAGAAGCAGAGATAGGAAAAAAGAGAAGAAGAGGCAGACCTAGATTAGACTACTGCACACAGATAGTAAAAGATGTAGGTTGTAGAGGTTTCAGGGAGATGTGTAGGCTAGCCCAGAATAGAAATCAATGGAGGTACGCATCTAACCAATCCCAAGATGGATAAACTAATGACGAAAAGATAACTGTGCTTAAACATGATGATTATTATAAGTAACTACAAGAATTGGTTGGGCAATATTCTCGAATAATGTTAAGTGTGTTAAAGGATTTACTGGAAAACCATTATTTCGGCAAATGTCTAAGTGTTGGGGGATCTTGGTAGCCACAGGTTGCTTAACCTCCTTCACTGAATCTCGGTAAAATAGGGTATAAAATTAGAAAACAATAGAAAGGGAACGAGCTGAATACACATACTCCTGAAAAGAAGAAAAGAAGAAAACCACCAAAAACGCAAAATCAAAGAAGCTGCTTATATAACCCTACATAAAAATAACTGAGTTGCAAACGAATCCGTGACTTTCAGTAAACAATGGATTCCAGTACTAAAAGAAATAACAAAAGAAATAACAAATGAAAATCAAATGCCCACAATATTTAGGTAGCATTGCAAGTTTTTCCTGGGTTTTCCTTGCAATATTAACATGAAATACAGCCTACATACATGATTTCTATTTATACATAAAATAACTAATTACATAAAAATAAGCATATTAACAATCCTTGTAAAACAGCATTGGTATCTGACAAGTATAAATCCACAATAAGGTTACCTCAAAACCATATACAATCTCTGTTGAACAGTATTGGTATCTGACAAGTGTAAACCCGCCATAGGGTCGCCTCAGATCCATATACAATCTTCATAGAACAACATTGGTATCTGACAAGTGTAAACCCGCCATAGGGTCGCCTCAGATCCATATACAATTTTCATAGAACAACATTGGTATCTGACAAGTGTAAACCCGCCATAGAGTCGCCTCAGAACCATGTTAAAATCTACCAAAGAGGTAACTTAAATCATAATGAATTTTCCCCCTCAAAATAAATATAAAAAAACGACTACTTAAGCCTTTCAATAATGCAATCGTACACTTCTTTAATAACCATCCTCTCAATTGTATAAATAGAAACATGTTAAAAAATGTTTTCCAATTCCAAGTTATTCAATTTATATAAAATTCACCAATAAAAATTAATCAGCTGATTTCACGTTAAGCGTATTGGCTACCTAAAGAAAGCCGATCCCAGGTCGCAACACAAATTGAAGGAATCATTCTGTTAAACTTTAAAAATTTTTGCTTAGTGTACTCAAACCAAATATTTCAAACATCAATAAATCAAAGTCACCTTCAATTTATGTCATAAATGTCAAACTTGAAGTTTTTATTATTATTTTGACAACGATCCTAGGTCATGGATCGAAACGTAAATAAAGTTGATTTTAAAAACTATGAGTGGTTTAATTCCCAAAGAAGATTAACCTGAATACACATGCTGTGTGAGAATTTCAGGGAACTATGTAGGCTAGCTCAGAATATAAATAAGTGCAGGTACTTGTCCAACCACTTTTGAGACGGAAAACCTAATGGCTGCGAAATACCTGCAACTAATGTTGACTGTGCGAAAAGATAAATTGGAAAATATATTAAATCGCCAAATGGTTAAGTGTTGGGAGAACTTGCCAGCCACAGGCTGCTTACCTCCCTTCACAACCATTGAAGGTCGGAGAAATAGGGCATATAACTGTAAAACAATAGAAAGTGATCGAACTGCATCTAACAAGAAAGAACATCGCCTATGAGGAAAGACAACAAACAGAATAAGAAGAAAATAGTTGAAAGCATATGTGTGGAGCACAGCACAGTATGCCTATGAAATACAGGCAGTCTGAAACACAGACAGAAAAACGGTAGCAGCCTTTTGAAATGATGTGCTTCAGATGTATGAGGACGATAGCATGGACAGACAAAGATAATAACAAATAAGTTACAGAAATAGTAGGGGAACAAGGATATCTGGGGAAAAAGAGAAATAGTAGGGCGGAATACGTTCTAAGGCATTTTTTGGGAAATAGTATGTGATATATTACAAGCAGAGATAGGAAAAAAGAGGTAGATATAGACCTAGATCAGACAGTTATAGATGCAAACTGTGCATATTTCAGGAAATCTGTAGGTTAGTTCAGAATAGGGAACAATGATGGTACGCGTCTAACCAGTTCTAGGACTGAAGACCTAATGATGATGAAATATAATCGAAGCTTATGATTGTGTTATATGTGTGGAAACGTGGCTTACTAGCAAAATAGAGAACAATGAACTCTTTCCGGATCACTATACAGTTTATCGTAGGGATTGAAATAAAGCTGCCACGGGCAAAAGTAGAGGTGGAGGTGTCCTCATAGCTGTTGATTCCAAACATCCCACTGAAGAAATTAAATTTACATCAGTTCAGGCAAATATTGACATATTAGCTATTGTAATTAACTTTGGGCATGCAAAATGGTATATGCTCGCTAGCTACATACCACCAGCAATGGGATTAGAGGTTTATCAACACTTTTTTGACCATCTTGCATCACAATTAATAGATAATGACAATTTGGTATTAGTGGGTGACTTAAATATACCACAACTGATTAATTTATATGATGGCATACATGACGACTATTGCAACACTGTAATTTTCCATTACCAAAATTTTATGGCATTACTAGGTGTCAAACAATATAATAAAGTGAAGAATGCAAGTTTATGGATTTTGGATGTCGTGCTATGCAACCAACCATGTAATGTGACCAAGAGTGATGTTACCTTAGTTCCGGAAGATAGCTACCATCCGTCCTTAGAAATTAATTTTCGGCTTCAATCCCCCAGTAGACAAAATTTCACAATGTCTGGCATATAATTTCAAAAAGGCAGATTTCAAAAAATGTATTATTTGTTTTCGGAAGTGAACTGGGATCCAATTTTCAAGGCTACAAGTGTAGAGGAATGCGTTGAATCATTTTACACTATTATTGACCATATCTTCAGTCAGACAGTACCTCAAACCAAAACTGCTTTTAAGACATATCCTCCATGGTATAACTCTGATATTATTTATAATCTTAAATTGAAAGAAAAATATAGAAATAAGTGTAAATTTACAAACAACATTAATCACGAAACAATATACAAACAGCTTAGGGCACGACTTAATAAAGATGTTAGACTAGCACAAATTGCATACATGTTTCAAATAGAGCATGATGTAAAATGCAATCCTAAGGAGCTAGCTGTTCACTTACATTAATAAAAAAAGGAACACTTCTAGGATCCCGACATCTTTAGTTTATAAAGGAGTTACATACAGTGATGATAAAAGTATTGTTAATGCTTTTGCACATCACTTCTCCTGTGTATATGAAGATAAAGTATTACCTTATGATGGAGATGATTATTTCGATCGCAATATCTCTCAGTTTTTTGTAGATCTAAAATCTCTCTGAAAAAGACGTTTTAGAAGCTATTGGTAAACTTAAAACCAAAACTTCTATGGGAGACGATAACTTTCCAACATATATATTAAAAGGTTGTAAAGATTTTTTCACCAGCCGTTGCAGTATGTTTAATTTGTCATTATCAACCCACTGCTTTCCGAACAAGTTAAAAAAGGTCATAAAAATGAAATTGAAAACTACCGTCCAGTAGTTATTCTATCATGCTTTTCTAAGGTATTTGAAATCATTCTATACAAGGGTTTATGCCTACTCGTTCTGCGGTAACGAATCTTACAATCTATTGTACATATATTTTGAATGCCTTCGATAATTTTCATGAGGTTGATGCTTTCTACTTACATTTTTCTAAGGCATTTGACAGTTTCTCACTCTGTGCTACTCCATAAATTAAAGTTCCCATTCAATTTTTCTACTGGTCTAGTGCAATTTGTAAAGTCATATCTTGACTCGAGGAATTTATATGTTGTTAACAATAACATAAGGTCAAATTTATACATTCCAACAGCAGGTGTTCCGCAAGGAAGTAATTTAGGTCCTCTTCTCTTTTTAATATTTATTATACAATGATACAATCTCATCTGAGATTTTAATGTTTGCAGACGACATTAAACTGTATAAACAAATTAGATCAGTGGTGGATTGCGACATGCTGCAAAATGATCTGGATAGTTTACTAAGCTGGTCAATAAGAAATAAACTTCTTTTTAACTATGATAAATGCTTTCATATCAAATTTTCCCGTAAGATTAATAATACAAATTTTGAGTACTATATGAATGATAAACCAATATTGCCCATATTCAAAATAAAAGATTTATGAGTTACATTGGATGTTAAACTCAATTTTCAAGCACATATCTTGCAAATTATCAAGGAGTCATATATTAGAACAGGCTTCATCATAAGGAATTGTAAGGAATTTAGAGATCCTAATACACTCATCACACTTTTTAATAGTTTTGTTAGGTCAAAGTTGGAATATTGTTCCCCAGTTTGGTCTCCTAGCTATATCATTAATATTGTTATAATAGAAGTATTCAGAAAAGATTTCTAAAACACGTACTATTCAAGCAGGAAGGAAAGTACCCCCTGTTTCTATCATATGAACCATTACTTAATAATTTTAATAGTATCAGCCTCTGTAAAAGAAGATTCATAGCTGACATTTTATTTTTATATAAACTTTGTAATGCAGATATTGACTGTCCTGACTTGTTAAGTACAATCTCGTTAAAGGTGCCATCAGGAATGTCAATGAGAACCGCTCAGACCTTCATGTATGATTGTCCTAGAACTAACTACATAATGCATTCAACATTAGTTCGTTCAGCCAAAATGTTTAATTTATTTTGTGCTGATTTAGATTTGTGTAATTCCACTACATCTGAGATTAGAAAATATTTATTGGATAAAATATTAAATGACTATTATAATATCATACGATAAAAATTAATGGCATCAAATTATAACGAGGGACTTTTGTTATAACCTAATTGCAAGTTGATCAATACTAGTCTGCTTTGTTTAGATTTGGATATTTTTCACCACTTTTGCTGGAACTGCGATATATATTTACAATATCTTAAGATAAAACGATTATCAACATTACATCAAAATTTTGGATTGTAATATAGTCTTAAACTATTAAATTTATGTTATTGTTATATTAGCCATAAGTTATGTTATATTACCTTCCCTGCAATGGCTTTGTGCTGTTGAGAAGTTGCTTAATAAATAATTAGTTTGTAAGCTTTGCCTGTTTTTCCTATTTCTATCTTTGTCTGTACCTCTTTGCACTTTTCCTCAATCCATTGTCTTTTAGCTTTCATGCATTTGCAAATAATTTCCCATTTTATGGCTTTGTATCTTTGTTTTCCTGCTTCATCTAGTATGTTTTTGCCTTTCTTCTATTAAATTTCGAATATCTGTTGTGTCCCATGGTTTCATATTTTCTTTTTGTTTATAAATCCCAGAATATCTCTGGCCGCCATGTCGAGGCTGGATTTAATGTTATTCCATTCTGCTTCTATCTCTTTATTATCAGAAATTTTCCCTATGTCTTTCAGCAATTTATTTGACTTCTTCTCAAATCTTTTGTGGACATCTTTATCCTTTAATTTCTCAAAATCAAAATGTTTTTTTTCCATTTCTTATTTTTAAATTTAATTGTTGCCTTCATAATTACAATGTTGTGGTCAGTGTCTATATCTGCTTCTGGGTAGCTTGTACAGTCTCAATTCCTAAACTGTAGCCTAACAAGAATGTATTCTATTGATATCTTTGTATGTCTTCTCACATCTTCCATCTTTATCATCTTTTAGAATGATTTATTTATTTTCCAACAGGTAATAAACCCAGTTACAGGAAAATTTGACATTAGTTCAATTTAACAATGCATTTGTTGCAGTTTATTAAGCGCAACATCTACTAAAAAATGTATAATATTAAAATATACATCGCAGTTTCCACAAATAAAATTATAACTAGTAATCATCGTGTATATAGGCGACTTTATTAACGCGTTTGTTTTAGCGGATGGAGTAAAAAATAGTTTGTGTTGTCTAGAAGTAGTTCTTGGAACATGTAAGTAGATGTAGGAAACAAGTTCAGGTGAGTCTATGTCATTATGAAGGAGCCTATATAAAAAGATTAAACCCGCCATAATCCTAGGAGTCTCCAAGGAATGTAACATGAATGTGTTGGATAAGTAGTTTTGGCAACAACCTCTGTTGGGATATCGACCTTCAGCTTTAAAAAACAAAAATTTTAGAAATTTTTGTTGAACTCCCTCTAGTGCTAACTTATGGCGGTCATAAATAGGAGACCAGACAATACAGCAATATTCCAGCTTTGATCGAACAAGAGCTTGATATAGTATTTTCAAACACTCTACATTCAAAAAGTCCTTGCAATTTCTAATGATGAATCCTAGCGTTTTACATGCTGCACTTACAACTTTATTAATATGTAAAGTAAATGTGAGTGCAGAGTCAAAAGTAATGCCCAAATCTTTAATACTGCTAACTCTATTTAGTTTCTGTTGTCCAATACTATATGAATAATTTATGGGTTCCAGTTTCTTTGTGTATGAAACAATGTAACATTTAGCAACATTGATGGAGAGCTTATTAGTCTGGCACCAGCTAATAAGGTTATTAATTTCCATTTGCAAGTTATTACAGTCATTATATATATATGATTCAATATTAGGGTAGAGCTTGATATCATCAGCATATAAAAGTTTACAACAGGCTAAGGATTTGCAAATGTCGTTTATCAAAAGGGTAAATAGCAAGGGTCCTAAACTGGAACCCTGTGGCACACCCGAGGTGGCAGTAAAGGGAGCAGATTTATAACCATTGTAAGTAACAACTTGGATGCGCTCTTTTAGATAAGAGTCAAACCACTGCAGTAATACGCTGCTAAAGCCATATGCTCGTAGTTTATGTATTAAAATAGCATGATGTATATGATCAAACGCTTTGGAAATGTCTGCATATATAACATCGACTTGGCCATGTGCATCTAGGGTCTCAGAGATGAATTGTGTCATAAGGACTAAATTAGTGGTAGTTGATCTTTTGGAAAAGAACCCGTGCTGATTTGGCGATATAAGGTGTAAAACAAAAGGAAATATTTTGTTGTGCAAAGTCATTTCAAAAACTTTTGCACAATTAGATAAAATAGATATAGGTCTATAGTTGGCAACATTGTTCGGATCTCCATTTTTAGGATAGGGCAGATTATCAAAGTTTTCCAAATGGATGGAAATATAGCACTTTTAAGTGAAATATTAAATATACAGGACAGCGGGTAAGCTAAAGCACAAGCACAATCCTTAAGAAAAAATGAAGGAATCTGGTCCACGCCGCAAGTAGCTTTATTTTTGAGTTTACAAATGCTGTCTTCAACTTCAGACAGAGTGACTTTGTTTATATTCAAAATGCTGTCGACAAGAACTTTACCATTCTCATTATCACCAAAGTCATCAAAGTCATATTTAGAGTGTGTCGTGTAGACACTGCTAAAATGGTTTTTAAAGACCTCAACAATTGCTTGAGGTGACTCAAAGGTTTGATTTTGATAACAAATTTTACCTGGTATTCTAGTTTTGGGTAGCTTCAAATGGATGTAGGCCCAGAATGATTTTGGGTCCTCCCTAAGTGAACGCTCTACCTGCAACAGATATTGCTTATAAGACGATTGTATGAGGCACTTGGACAGTGCAGGAAGCCTTTTATATTCAACTAAAAAATAGCTTGAGCCATGGAGTTTATATTTGCGAAGAGTAGCATTTTTCTGCCTGATGGCATTAATAGCTTCTTTTGAGTACCACCTAGGGTATTGTCGTTTTGTGCCTCTATAAGTAGGAACATATTCATCCAAAACAGAGTAAAGCTTAAAAAAGCATCACAAGCCATATCAGGATTCGTATGATTTACTAAAAAAAAAGACAAATCCGTGGTTGAGAGGGCATTGTATAATTGTACATAGTTAGCTTTCTGAAAATTATAGGATTTAGTGAAACTTGTTGGAAAATTAGAGTAAAATGTTTTAATTCTAAGTTGTATATATAGAGGTGGGTGGTGTTCGTCCTTTGTTATAAGTGGAGTCTTGTCTTCAGTTATGATACATAAATGATTAGAATAAACCAAGTCAATCAACCTATTGTTTTGATTAAAGACATTGTTATATTGTGTGACGTCAATAAAGTGTTCAAAATTCAGTAGCATTGATGTCTTTATGTCCATTGCGTTACCTGTGCTGTAAAGTGGCACGTTAAAATCACCCATTATTAATATGTTGTGTGTGGCGAATTGTTCTAAGTATTCTAATAATATTTCTAAATAGGTGGTTGCAATTGCTGGCGGTATGTAGATAGCAAAGATATGTAGATTCTCGCCCTTCATATTGATCTTGCAGCCAACAATGTCTATTACAGGAGCAACCGAACACAATTCAGTTACTTCAATAGGTGTAAATGCGAGACAATTTCTAAGAGCCAGCAATGCTCCTCCACCACGTGTTAGTCCAACTTCCGCGTGTCTATGATCAGTTCTGATAACATTGTTAATAGTTTAAAAAAAGTTCAGTTGATGAAATATCATCAGTGAGCCACGTTTTCACAAGTGCAACAATATCATACTCACATTCGGAAACACCTGCACTAAAACCCGGTATTTTAGTTCTTAAGCCTCGAACGTTTTGGAAATAACACTTCAGATAGTTTTAGAACCAAATACGGCTTTATTACCCATTTTAGGGATACTCTGTGCACCATCTTTATAACGACTGCTTTTATTCACGTTAGTAAAGCAACCATATGAATTGGTTATTTTTATGTGATATTTGGTGTAGCTAGTGTTGCTTGAAAATTTGCACCATTTTTGTTAGGTATAAATCTTCTAACAGCTATGCCTTCAGGCCAAAACTCAGGATTCAATAATGAGCTAGACAATGATGAGGCAATTGTTATTTTATAGGAACTGTACAGATCTGGAAATTTGTATTTTAAGCGCGAAAGTTCGATTTCAGTTACATCAGTTGTTATTTCCTTTGGTTTGTTTTGTATATATGTTCGTATCTTGTTATCATCAGCTTTAGGATTAACTCGTGTTAAGTGAATATTAACATACCTTATGCGCTTTTGCACAGCCTTAAACCAATCAGACGAGTTTGTAATTCCATTTGCCGCGGTATCAACTATGGCTGTCCCAATAACTAAAGAGTTTCTGTTTCGTTGACTTTTATTGTATCGATTGTCTACTACACCCAGTTCAGTAGCAGAATCTTTTATCACATCAGAGTATTTTTTTTTGCTCTACCATTCACTTTATTAATTATTATAGGTTCTTGTATAATGTTATTAGCATCTTTAGTTATTTCTTTATTGATATGAGGATTAAGTTCATTCATTATTACACGTTTTTGTATCATGCCATTAACATCATTGTTTACATCTTTGTTATTGTTTTGCACATTAGAAGTCTGTTCTGATAGTGACTGGTTATCAACATTCTCAATTTGATGTACATGTGTAAATCCATTTTTGCTAATTCTATGATCTAGTTTGTTCTTAGTAAGAAGTTTAATTAAATCTATGTTGCTTTCCTTTAAAATTCTTACTTCTGTTTTCAAATCTAACAACTCCCTATTCAGTGTTAAGGTTTCTCTTTTTATTATGGATGATATTAAGGAACAGAACTCATCACTCTTTAAAAAGGTAGTGACCTCATTATTATAATTATAACTCACTTCATTAGCAGTTGTTACATAATTAAAAAGTTTCTTATTATCACAATTAATATCAGGTACACATGTTGCACTATTATCTATGCTTGACTTTGTTAGATTAACACAATTTCCACAATAATATCATTTTTGATCTTCATCACTGTTTATAAAAACACCATTTCTCTGACTACAAGATGTATGAGCTCTACTCTTGCAGCTATAGCAAAACACAAATTTATTTACTGCATTTTTATTACAATAATGACAATTATTAGACAGCTCTGCAGGAACATGATTTGCACCGGCGGCCATCTTTGATTAAAAAATTGTTGAAGTAATGTGATTGTGATGGTTGTCGCAAAATTATACCAACCTATTTTCCCTGCCGTTACTCGTGCTTAAACCAAATAAACCTACTACCGCTCCAGCCCTACTCTCACCTACCATTGCATTAAAATCTCCTGTAATTATTAAATTTTCGTGTATTTTTGTGTATCTTTCTATCTTCTATCTCATCCTCATGTAGCTATAGGTGGGCATGTGCACTTGCATTATTACTGTTTTACCAGCTTAGATTATAATCTAACCATGAGCACTCTTTTGTTCTTTTGTAAGTAGTTTTCTACATAGTATCATATCGTTTGTAGCAGGTACGCCTCTGAATATGATTTGAGTAGTGAGTGCGCCCCTGTGATGCGGATACGTTACAATATTAGTGCAGGGAAAAGGGAGTATTTGAAAGCAGTTGGTGAAGGGTTGGGGTGAAAGATGGATGTGCGTGAGCATCTGGTTTCTTGAGAGCGGTTGTGTGATCTTGTGAGTGGATTGCCACAGTTTTCAGTTCAATGCTCTATGTGTATATCTATTTATTTCAATTATATCCATTTTACAAAAAAATATAGTATCGGATGTGTCAATGAGAAAGAAACCGCTTAAAACAACACATGAGCAGACACTATTAAGTACAAAAATATAATGTTAGGTGTCAGTATCTGGAGTGAAACTCTTATCATTAATAAAATCTAAAGTATTATAAAAAGCTTTAGAAATAAGATAGGTTTTTAAGATTGTGTTGAACTGCTTCAGAGGCATTTTTAAAATGTTAGGTTGCAATGCATTGTAAAAAAGTATTCCATGGTTAGGTTAGGTTAGGTTAGGTTAGCTCTTACTTACGCTGGAGGTTAGTTCTTAGTGATTCTATGATATGGAACTGTCAGAAGATGTTTACCACGTGTGTTAAGGTCGTGAACATTACTATGTCCTTGAAGGTTCTGGCTATTTTTGTGTACATAGATTAAGCAAGCCAATATAAAAATACATGGGAAAGTAAGTATTTGAAGACTAATAAAGTTAGAGCGACAGTCCTCCCGATAACCAAGATTCGCAATGACTCTTAACACATTCACTGCTGATCACTGGAAGGTGGCAACCCCCCAGGCTAACAGTAATTTTTTTTATCAATATTGAAATTATTATTTCCCGGTATCGTTCATTGCATTTGTATGTGTGCATGCATACGTGTAAGGGTGCGTATGTGTCTGTACCCGTATGGATGCATACGTACGTGCATGTATACTTGTTATGTAGATGTTGACGTATGGCTTGCAGGCGGATTATAAATAAACATTGGTATAAAAGTATAATTTTATACAGTAGATAAAAAAAGTATATAGTAGACAAAAATTGGAATGAACCACTAATACATAAACAAACAATCCAGTATTGGTTTATAGATGCTAATAAAAAAAAAACTTAATGCTAATAAAAAAAATAAGGTGATAATCGAACTATAAATTATCATGGAAATTTCTAAAACAGTCACCCAAACACAGTGTCGGCATAGTTGGACATTTCGGGCAAAAGTAGATTGTGTCTTTTGTTATATTGTTTTTATAACAAGTTTGACATCGTCTGTTGGTGGAATCGGGATTTTTTCTGGAAGATGATCATCTACTAAACTTTGTTATTACTTCGTTGGGTGGAACAAGTTGTGCAATTACTTTCAATCGAAAGTCATACAAGGACATCTTGCTGTTTTCATATTTTTTTATACAGTTACTGTCCATTTTACTGAATCGTCAGGATGTATACTCGTGGGTATTATATTCTGAGTTTTACTAGCTGTTGGTAAAATCAAATAATCGGAAACGACTTCATCTTGTGTTGCGTCAACCTCGTCTTTATCTTGGGAATTTATAATTTCACTTTGTTCAATATCGGAATCACTGTATTCAAAATCATCGCTTTCAGAATCTACATCAGATAATTCATTACTTGAATCCAATAAATAACTTTCAATCTCCTTATCACTAAAAGGTCTAATGTCTTCCCACCGTCTTTTACGTTTTAGCGTTGTTCTTGCACTTGAAGGGCCTGCTTGAACAAAATCCATTCCGCACTTGATCGAATAAAGTTTTAAGTTTTCAGAAAACCTAATTTTCACGCTCACGACACAACAACTTCATTCCCCAACGACTGAGCTACTTAACGTACATTTAAATTTTAATATCACAAGACTCGAATTCGTGTCATGTGCTATGCAGGTTTAACAAGAATGACGCGTTTATGCATTATCAGCACTGGATGTGTTAATACACGTCTCTGAAGACTAAATACACGTGCACTTGCTGAAGCGTGGCCCCAGGTAACGACTGCATACTGCATGTAACAATGGAAATAAGCAAAATAAACGGATTTCAGGACATCTAAAGAGAGAAATTTTTTTAAAGATTTAATAAAATATATAGACAGGGCTTTATGCAAAGGTTATTGCAGTGAGCCTCCCACGAGAGTGTTGAATCTAAAGTTACCCCCAGAAACTGTATATTTCGTTCTTTATCGGGAGCACATGTTTTTAAGGAGGAAAAATTTGTTCAGTTTTGTTGTGATTTAGAGCTAATTTATTGCTTAAGAACCAAATATGGGCCAATTTCAACGATTGTTCACTGTTATACAGTATATGGTCAATATTGTCACCACTATGGTATAGTGTAGTATCATCCGCATATAAGATTGTGCTTGCATTGTTGATAAAGGATGGAAGGTCATTGATAAAGCAGAGGAACAATCTAGGGCCAATGGATTGACCCTTGTGGTACACCAGTTGGTACGTCAACCATATCAGAGTTTTTATTCATGAAGTAAACAAATTGTTTCTTGTTGCTTAGGTAAGATGATAGCAATTTAACAGCTTTTGGACTTAGGTTAAGAAGTTTTAGTTTTTCTTGCAAAGCACAATGGTCAATACAGTCAAATGCTTTGGAGAGATCGTAAAATTTTGCCAATAAAAACTCACATTTATCAAATGAATTAACTATGCCGTCAACAGTGTAATTATTGCATCGGCAGTTGACTTTTTTCCCTAAAACCAAATTGCATAGGGTGCAGTAAATTATTGACATCAAAATAACAAAGAAGTTGTTTAAGCAAAATTTTGTCAAAGTTTTTGATATAACTGGGACAAGCGATATAGGACGATAATTCTCGGCGTTGTTATAGGGCCCTTTTTTAAGCACAGGAATAACTTTAGTTAATTTCAGTGTATCCGTAAAAACAGAATGTTTAACAATAAGGTTAAAGAGTTTTGTTAAAGGTACAATAATAATGTCACATGCAGCTTTAAACAAGAAAATGTTAAGACCATAAGCATCCATAGCTTTAGTATTTTTCATGGACCGAATAATGTCCCTCATATAAGTAGAAGATATCTCATTAAAGTCAAAAGTAATAGCGATTTTATCATTAGTGACCAGGGAACTACCCGATGCAATAGGTACAAGTGGAGTGGGCATAGTCTTAACAATTTTATTAACAGAGTTAGAAAAGCAAACCTTAAAGTCATTGGCACTTATATCGGTTGTGTGGGGATCCTATGTTTTTGATCCTTTCCTATGATTAATAAGTTTCCATTTGATACTATTGTTGTTACCGAATTTTTTAATAAAATTATCATAAGCCTTTGTTTTTGCCAAGACTAAGGCTGATCTGTAATCATATTTTAGCTTGTTTACAAAAAGTTTTAGTTTATCATTATGTAAGTAATTTTAACGCATATTATTTAGTTTTGAGTTGAACCACTTTACCTCAAATTTAGATGAAACCAACTTAGTTTTGCATTTTTCAGGAAAATAAACCTTAACGGCTAGTTTAAGTATGTCCAGGAAGTGTGTACACTTGTCGTTAATACATAAATCGATGTTAATAAAGCTCCAATCACATTGTTGGAGGTACATATAGAAGTACAATTTGCCCAAAGATGAGAAAGGTTGTATAACTTGTAATGAAAATGTATTGTTTGTTTTATGATTAAACACAAACTGTGTCAGAAGCCCATAATGGTCAGAAAGGCCTGTATCGATAGAACGACATTTTAAGTTTGTAATATTTGTAAAGATGTTACCCAACCAGCTATGCTTACGTGTTGCCCTCGTATTTATAGGATGCAAACCATAAGTGGCGTAGAAATCAATTAATTTTCGAACATCATGTTCATTTGTTCTGAAATGTACATTAAAGTCGCCGCAAACAATCAAATTTGTGTAAATTAGATTACCAAGCGATTTGAAAACATTGTAAAAAATTTCACAGAAAAGTTTGATAGTTCCACTGTAAGACGTGATTACAGTGAGATTAAGATATTTAAAATGAACACCTGACATTCAGCATGTTTTTCCATAGAAAATTTAGCAACTTTATCCAAGTTAGTTGCTTTATTAATTAGATTTTCATTTACAAGAATTGCTGTTCCACATAAATAGTAAAATCGAAATAAATGCTAATCCGTATTAGTGTTGTGTTTCCTGCAGTGTTGATACCTTTCCAAATAATAAGCATCTTGCTTTTATTTGTGGTGAATTGATGGAGGATCGTCTGAACTATCCAATAATTTAATTGATAAACCGATCCACCCCTCTACACTTTTCCGCATAACTATCCCTCACACCCAAATTTCCTTTCTCTGATTCTGTATGAATTACTCTGAAGTCTCTGCTCCAAAAATCCCCTGCCTGTGGCCACCAAATGCTAGCTTATCCATTTCAATTTTTAAATTCTCTAGTTTGCCCACTTGGTTCATGCTTCTAACATTTCATGTTCTGACTTGCAAAATGTTCCCTGTTCTTGTTTTCTTCTTATTGAGCTAGCCCATCATATGGGAGATCTGAATGGAGGACTATTTTAACTCAGGAATTTTTTACCCCAGAGAATACCATTATTTTGAAAACGTGTTTGGTACGCTGTGTACTTGGCAAATAATGTAGTGGTTTCGCATTGCCTTCCACATCGCAGTAGTGTGTCTTAGAATGTGTATTGTCTCTAACACTCTAAGTACTGAAAGAGCTGATGCTTTCTTTTGGGAACCTGCTTTAGTCAGGTTCCTCAATAAAGACACCAGTAATTCAGTTAAATTTATAGTTCGGATTTTTAATTCACTGGAACACGCAAGCCATTCTACCCCTTCTAAAATTCTAAAACTTCTTCAAAGTGCAGATCCATTCAGAACAGGAAGCAAATGTATGGAAAGTATATAAATATTATGTTAATCATAATGTTACTTCAATTTTATACCATGCATTATTATTATTATTATTATTATTATTATTATTATTTTCTTTATTTCTCTCAAAACTACATAAACATAATAATTTACATAACTTTGGTAACTAATTAATGAGTTTTCATTTCAGATACGCTTATTAACTTAGGAACATACATACTAAATGACATGTTTGTAATATCACTGCTTTTGCACAAATACAGTATGACTTTTCAGATAATCCAAGTATTTTTAGGTTTTTTCTTATATTTTTCGTGAGGACTCCATTAGTTGATATCACCAAAGGTATTGTTTTTACTGATTGTAAATGCCAAATACGTTTAATTTCTATAGCCAAATCGTTATACTTTTCAATTTTGTGTTTTTCAGTTTTTATCAGGTTATGACTTAAAGGAACAGCAATATCAATAAGAAATCCTTTACTATTAATTTTGTCAATTAAAAATATGTCCGGTTTGTTGTACGGTATAGATCGGTCTGTTAGTATTTGTCGATCCCTATATAATAATACATTTTCATTCTCTAAGACGGATATAGGTTGATATTTATAATAAGGAGGGGGTTTGTTATTAATTTATATTTAACAGCGAGTCGTTGATGTATGATTTTAGCAAATTGGTTATGTCGACTTAAATACGCAGTAGGAGCGAGTTCAGAACAATTAGCAACAATATGTTCTATTGTTTCACCAATTTTGTCACATTTGCGGCATTGCTTTGTAATATGTGCTTTTCATAATTTCTTGTTCTGATAACACCATCTTGTATAGCAGAGAAAAACCCCTCTGTTTCTGGATACAAGTATCCAAAATTGATCCAATTTAAGGAATCCACTTTATTTATATTTTCAACGTCTAGTGATTGTGGGTATTTTCCGTGAAGAACTTTGTTTTTCCAATTTTCACATCGGTTATTTATGGTGGTAATAGGGGTTTCAAAGAATGTTTCAAGTTTCAGCGGTGTATAATTTTGATCATATTTTAAAATTGTGAATATTTCATTATTATTTAAACCATGAAAATATTGTCGAAGGATGTTTTCTTGTTTTTTGCATAAATCGCGAATATTAAGCAATCCCTTACCTCCGAATTTTCTTGGAATGTATAGTCTGTCTACTGATGAATTTGGATGTAAACATCGAAATTTTGTTAGTAAGTGTCTTGTTAGTCTATCTAAATTATTTAAGTCTGTTTCGCTCCATTTCAAAATACCAAAAGAATAAGTCAAGTAGTTAACAGCCCAGGAATTTATTGCTAAAAACATATTTTTTGCAGAAAGTTTTGTATTAAGTAATTTTGTAAGCCTTTTTTTATAAGTTAAAGTGTAAATGTCTTTCATTTCCTTATGATTTATAGTTCTATTTTGTTTAAAACCAAGGTATGTGTAAAACTGTCTGCCCGATAATGATGGGATTCCCCCAATATTTTGGTTTTCTTCTGTAATTTTACCTTTTATAATGCTAAATGTAGCACATAAATTTATCCCAAAAGTCATTTTTACAGTATCACTAAAAAATTTTGTGGTTTTTATCATTGAATGTAGCATCTTTTTAGTTTCTGCATAAAGTTTTATATCGTCTATAAAAAGTAAATGTGTTAACCTAAATTCATTTTGTTTATAATTCATTCTAAATCCTCCACCAGTATATTTTAGAAAATCTGATAGAGGATTTATAGCTAGACAAAACCATAAAGGGCTAAATGAGTCTCCTTGAAATATTCCACGTTTAATTTGTACGTCTCCTATGCATTCATTATTTAAAGTTAATTTGGTATTCCACGTGTTCATAAGGTTATGTAGAAGTCCGATTATTTTTGATGAAACCTTATATATTTCTAGAATTTTTAGTAACCAGTTATGAGGTACAGAATCGTATGCCTTTCTGAAGTCAATAAAACCGTGTAAATTTCGTTTTTTTGATTTTGCGTGATTCATAATAATTGAATCAATTGTTAACAGTTATTTACATCCTATTGCTTGTTTAATACAACCTTTTTGTTCGTTTGCAATGATCTTGTTTTCAACGCAATGAGTATAGATTTTATTACTTATAATTGAGGTTAATAATTTATAGATTACATTTAAACATGCAATGGGTCTGTAATTTTCAGCAGATTTTATATCGCCCTTTTTATGAATTAATATAGTTTTTCCTATGGCTATAAATTTTGGTACTGTTTCACTGCCCTTTAGAATGTTGTTGAAACAAATTGTTAAATATTTATGAATTTTATCGAATTTCTTTAGCCAAAAGTTATGAATTCCGTCAGGACCTGTAGCTTTCCAATTAGAAACGTTTTTTAGTGTATCAAAAAGATCTTGTTCCGAAATGTTTATATTATCGTCCATTGGTTCTATTTTTTCGTAAGAGTGTTTAATTGTTGTTACTGTAGGGGATGTCAGGTCTGATTCAGCATCATTTTGCCATAAGTTTTTCCAAAAATCTATAAATACGTTTTTATCTATTTGTTCTTTGGTACTGTTCACGTTATTTGGATTTTCAAGTGTTCTAAAAAATTTTGATGGAGATGTTACGAATAAGAAATTTTGTCGATTCCTTTTAGTTGTTAAATTGTATCGCCGTAATCGTGCTCCTTTTAACTTAACTTTCTGATTTAAAAAATCGGGATAATCGATAAGTTGTTCCTTTAAGTTTTTTGATGAGTATTGTAATTTTGCACCTAAAATTATATTATTAATTTTGTTTCGAACTTTAAGACTTGGATTATCTTTCAAGAATTCACTAATGATATCCATTTTGCTTCTCAAGGTATTAATGTTTTTTGTCAACCTAATTTTCCAAGATTGTTCACTTATGTAACTATTCCATTTAGCTGTTTCATTAATTGACGATTGTCCATTTATCTGTAAACATGTTAAAATAGCAGAGTATAGTAATTCATGTAGAGATGTCAAGTCAAGTTCAAAGGTTTTCAAAATTTTTTCCACGGCTTCATTTACGTTTGATAATATTTCTTCTGTTTCACTTTTGTATTTCAATTTTGGTAATTTTGGTCGATTGTTGGGGTTTGATCCTTCATAAAATTTTAAATTACTTAATATCAAATCGGTGATAGAGTTGTCTGTCAATGCTACATTACTATTTGAATTTTGGTTAGGTGTTGTTACGTCAGTTACGCATTCTTCGATGTTTTCATTATAAAATACGTTGCCTTTTCTTTTTTAATTTCTTGAATTTCTAGTTTGCTTAGGTATTTATTTTTAATTATTACGTTTCTTCTATCGACTACATTTTGTATTGATAAATTTAGTTCAGGATATTTTTTTGAAAAATCATTGTGTATTAAAAATCTCCAGCCCTGAAGCGGCATGCCTTCACATTTATTAACGTAATAAAATGAACGTATTATGTCAATATTCATTTCTCTTGTCCATTTAATACGTTTACCACTTTTATTGCTAACAGCAATGCTTGAAGCAATTTGTGTGCTAACAACATTTGTAGTTCTCGGTTGGGGGTTGACTAATATGTTTCCCGCTACAGTGTTTACTATTTTTGTTGCAGTATGTCCTATTTGAACATTTATATTGGAAGGTCCTGCTTCTTCTAAATCATTGCTACATAATTCCAGTTGTTTTTATTGATAAAATTATTTAAACGGTTATCTATCGGGTATAATCTTCTTGGTGTTTTCCATTTATTGATGTAATTATTTCCATTTTCGCTGTGAATGTCATCAAATGTGCTGTCAAATGATACATTATTATCCATTTTTATATGTGTGTTTATCCTTCGGGTTTTATCAATTGAACACTATAATGATGCAACAACAAGTCAATCAAATATATTACATATGTTATATGTATCTCTGAGTATATAAATATTAAATTTTTAGTCAGAGCTATTTGACATACGTCCTCGTATAAGCAGGACTTACTTATTATTATTATTATTATTATTATTATTATTATTATTATTATTATTATTATAGTACCATGAGTAGTCAATTTCAAACACAATAGAGTTATAGTGATATCTAGATCCACAGGCTTTGAATGCTGTATAATGTCTATCGTCATTATGAATAGGGATCTGGTGATATGCACTTTTCAACTCAATTGAACTGAATACGTAGTATTGTGATATTTTGTTTAAAATTTCTTCTATTCTAGGCAGCGGATAAACATGGAGGAAAGTGCATCTGTTAACAGTTCGCAAGTAATCTATTACCATTCACTTTTTATGGTTCTCACAACTACATACATTCAAGTAACAGTTTGCTAGTTTCTGTCTCAATAAATTCCAAATCTTTAGAATAGCACCTGTATTAAATCACAATTGGTCTACATCTCAGTAGCAAGTTGGAAAATAATGCCACGTGTAATGTTAGCTACAGTCAAACTACAAATTGAGAGTGTGTGTGCCTTCTCCCCCCTTCAATGAATTACGTTGCTACAAAGGTTTTGTAAGATTGATAATTTAACTTTTGCATAAATGTGTTCCATTGTTTCTAGTTCCACTTCACAATGAGCTGAAACGTTGAAAATCATAGCTAAAGAAGCAAGCATATTCTCCTCAAAATGGAGAAACTTCTAATACGATATTTCTGAACAAACTGTTCCCTTTTTGAGCTTCCAGTCTCAACTAGTGCTTTAACGCTTATTCCGTACATCGCTATTTCTAGCATAGACTTTATTAAACAAGCAGGGACCATCGCAGAAGCGTCAGTTGATGCCTCGCCAGAAAGCTTAGGTTTACTTCTACACATTTTCAAATAGTGCCCTATTTTACTGCATTTGAAACATTTGACATTTCTGACAGAGCAAGAACTCCTGATGTGCATACTTCCACCTTCCAGCTATCGTTTTCGACTTTATCTATGATCCTCATATTAGTAATAGTATTTACAAATTTCGAATCAGAAGTATGGGCCTCAGACTGTAGTTGAGCCATTTCTAGAGACCTCGCTCTATTATAAGAAACTTGCAATTCTAAAGTAATATTTTCTAATAACCATTGATGAATATTAGATGAGGATAATCTATTTATAAAAGAATTGGAGATGAGTAGTATAACTATGGAGAAGCTGGGACAGCCCTTTTTAAAGGGTCATAAATATCTTGTAAAGGGTGTGTGTATTATGGAAAAGAGAAGTATGTATGTGTGAAGGTCATGTATGTGTAGGTGTGTGTGTGTGTTGGTATTAGTTAGGTTTGAGGATAACGATGGTATGGCTATGGAGAAGCTGGCCGGCCCTTTTTAAAAGGATCATAAATATCTTGTAAAGGGTGTGCGTATTATGTAAAAGAGAGGTATGTATGTGCAGGTGTGTGCGTGTAGGGTGTAGGGTATGTATGGTTCGTCGGTGATGTTAACGTAGAAGTCGTGCCGTGTGTGTAGATATCGATCGGGGGCGGTGTTGTTGTCGTTTTATTTTCGAAAAGAAAGGTATGTATCGTTATGTGTATAGGTGTGTAGGGGGCGTGCGTGTTTTAGTCTAAGACGAAATATCGTAAGGGCGCGCAAGTGGTGCGAACGTGTTTTTGTTTTAAGAGTGTGTTTTCGGGATTATCTCATCGGACACGTGCAAGACGTTTCAAGTAGTCTTTTAATAATTTGAAAATGTTACGCTCGATGTGTCGTAGGCAATTATGATGAAGTATAAGAAGAATAAGGCTGGGGAAATAACCGCAAGGTTTTTATTACAGGTGTCGATAAGAAAAATTGCGTGCTGCGTTTGTATTTGAAAAAATTTTCTCCCCTACTACGAATAATAGTTTCGTCGTCTTGGTAAAAGAATATCCAAAATATTTTTCTATTTATTATTGTGTAATTATTCGAACGGTAAACATCGTGTGTCGAAAGTGCAAAAATGTCTCAAGCTTCGGACGAATTAAAATTCCAGACGCGCCTACCTCAACGCGTGCAATTTTAAAACAATTGAAAAGTGCTTGCAACGTAGGTCGAAAACGTCACTATGAATCGATGCTGCTAAATCTGAAATGTAATCAGATCGTGTCTAATGCAAAAGCAAGCGTGATAGGGCGATCAGAGGGCAGGTATTAGTAAAAAATGGATCCGGCGATAATACTAGTGCGAAGGACGACGACGAGGGTTATGCGAACGACGTCGAAGTCGACGATCCTGCTGAAAATTTCGATAGATTAACAACAAAGAAGAATGTCAAAAGACGTAGAACGTCGAACAATATCGTGTGGGTCGATTTGAAATCGGCTTTCGCCCGCAGGATACGTTCGAGTGCTGTGGTCAATTTATATCACATAGATCCCATGCAATTTTAGAAGATGCATTCGCCCTAATAGAGCGACGTTTGAGAAAATGTTTGAGAAAATTCGGATCTCTTAAAATTAATTTCGTGTTTAACGGTGAATACGTAAAGCCCAACGCATCAACATCATCGTCTTCAGAAGCCGTGGATACATCGTCATCATCATCGTCGTCGTCATCGCTCAGACATTTTACTACTAAAAATTATAAAATTTTAAAATTGAAGACTTTCAAACTCAAGTTAAACCCGAAGCCATTCAGGAATTGAACAATAAACTGGGCGAATATACCGAAAAGCAGAGCGGGTTAGCTCTTTCGAGAATATTAAATTTAGGCGTCAATATAAATCATGCAGGAACATATAGTATGCATTCTTAAGGAAGGGGATAAGAAAATTGTCTACGAGATGATATGTTTATTTTTAATCATATACGTTTGTAATATAGAAGAATGTTGACGGTCGAGGATCTTACGAAATTACCGCTCGAGTATATCGAGAGGCATGCAAGTAAAGACGTCGCCAGAAATTTCGATAAATTACCGGAGTATTTGCAAAAACAATTATGGACGCATCGCTATTGTTTAGCGCATGGCTTACAATCGTCGTCGCATGCAGATCAGATAGATGGACCTCCTCTGCAAATAAAATCGTGTCCTGAATGCGCATGTTCTACCCCATATGTACGTGCGCACAACAACACATCGCAGCCCTGCAATAAAAACCTATGAATGCAATTAAAAATGCTCATTGTTCGAAATGACTCCTAAAGGACCGCCCGCAGCCGTCGCAGCATATCTCGCCTACTCTTTAATATGTAATAATTACCTATACATATTTAAACCGAGCGTGCCCTCCTGGCAAAGAAATCCGGTTCCGTAGATCCTCCGAATGCATTCGTATGTTTCGAGGTTGTTGAAAATAAAGACGTTTTGGCATTGTCGAAGTCCGAGTCGTCACAACAACAACAAATAAGATGCTCTCGCTCTAAAGATTGGAAACGTATGGAATTAATTACCATGCAGCTGCAACAGCAATGGCAGCAGCAACAGAACCATTCGGAAGAGGTTCCCTTATCGCCATCATCATCAGAGACGTCGTCGTCGTCGTCGTCCGCGGTATCGAGAGACCTTTTAATTTATAAAAGTTATCTAGGAGAAGAAAGAGGACGCCTTCAACGACGACGAGAAATAGAAAACGTAGATGGATCCGGCGACGGCGAGGCCGGCAACGACGACGACGACGGTGCCGAACGGTTGAACAATGGATGCGCGGGCGATTGTGTCGGAGACGGAGTTGGCATCGATCCTTTTCTGATGTTTAAAATAAGATTTAAATACAATAGCAGTTTTACGGAGACCGAATGAATCATAAACGAATCGCCTTCGAAAGAGAAAGAGAGCGAGAAAAAAAAGATCGAGAATTTGATAGTTCAGATGGTGTATGGACGTATTTAGAACACATCGTACTTATGCAATTAATAGGAGCGTGGGCATACTACATCTATTACAAATATAAAAATAAACTATGCGCGCATGAGCAACATCGTTTGCGCTCGAACGAAAACCTACACATGCAAAATAATTTTCAGTTCTAACCGGGAGGTATCTTCGTTCAGGGTGTGTATGTGCGCGTGAAATTTTGCACTTAATTAAATAGCAATTATGGTGAAGTATATTCAAGACGAAAATAATCATACAAGTGGTGACGATGATGATGACGTAATTTCGTCATCATCATCATCATCATCTACGTGTGCAGTATCTGGATCGCCGCAAGTTTTGTCAGGTATTCATGTCTACGATAACGATCAGGCGATGGATCCCCTGATATGTAGCACCGAATACCGATTGAATTCCTCCAAGGAGAATGCGCAATGGTGCGCTCACGGTCATACGATCGAAGTGGGCTTAACCAAACGAAAGAGCAATATGGATTTTAGCCCTGTTATCAGACTTATATGCCCCAACAGATTTTGTAAAGAAGGCGAATTGCAAATGGACGAAAACGAGTGGAAAGATTTGTCGTCTATCAATATCGAACATAAATTTAGAAATTTTTTCCAACCGCTCGGATACTGCCAAGGTTGCATCTGCAGGCGCTACCGCCGCCTCCGTAGTCGCAGACGTATGGCACTGGAGGCGTGAAATGCATCAGACGATCGACGGATACTTGGAAGTGGAATTTAAAGACGAATACGAGTCCATTCATAGAGTCGAGGTGCAAAAACTGCTGCGGCTCTCGCCGCATTAGAATCAACAACAACAACAGGATCCGGATACAATGTTGCGCGAATTTCTCTCTCCGCGAAGAATTTGCAAAAGTGTTTACTCTAGCTCCTCTTATAATGCTCAAATTAGAAATATTGAAAGGACAAGATTTTCAAGAGTTCTACGATAGAAATATAGAGTGCGTCGCCACTTGCCTTCCCGAAGAGTTCGGAGCTTACGCGTATAACAGGTGCAAGAGCAGTAGCGGCGACGGCGACGACGATGGAGGTGAAGGCGGGCCCTCCTCGAGGATGCTGGACTTTATTCGAACCTGCAGGATCAAGTCTTATGTCGAGTCGAGATGATAAGCGAATACGTATTTGGAAATCCATCCCTAAGTACCCTAAACGTTCTTTACGACATCAACAGACTCGGCTTATTAGAAATCACGCGCCATTTCCCTCACAAAATTGTCGATGACGTATTATGTTTATATCAAAAGAATTTAAATGTCGAAATGAAACCTTTGTATTTTAAAGATAGTGTATGATCCTTTTTGTAAATAAAATTTATTCTGTATGCAGTTATTTTTATATATATATATATATATATATATATATATATATATTTAAATTGTTACGTTATTGCAGGAGAGATGTTAGTCAATGTTGGTACACGGGGTGAAGGGTTGTTCAACAACCTCTTAAATAAATTGCCCTTCGAACTGCACCTTCCTGGTCATAACTTCTGCGGTCCCGGAACCAGGCTACAAGAGCGTTTAAATCGCGGAGACAAAGGTATTAATCCTCTAGACGAAGCGTGCAAGCAGCACGACATCGCGTATTCGCATCACAAAGACGTGGAGCGCAGGCACGAGGCCGACAAGGTCTTGCAAGAAGCGGCTTGGCGGCGAGTCAAGGCCAAAGATTCTAAGTGGTCCGAGAAGCTCGCAGCGTTGGGCGTAACGGCTGCAATGAAAGCGAAACGCAAACTAGGAATGGGAATAGACAAGAAAATGGCCGTGAAACTGGATCGTCGACAGCGAGGACGACGACGACGACAAAAACGACGACGTCGAGTACGTCGATGCTCGGGTAAATTCAAAGACAATAACGGCAACGTCGGCAGAAAATGCTCCTTCAGAGGCGGTCTTATAAGTAAAATATCTAAAGAAATCAGAAAACAAAGCATCAAGAGTAAAGGACACGGAGATGCTTCGCATAATCGTCTCATTTCGAGCGCGATGAATGCCGCAAAAATTATAGTCAACAGGATGGGAGGTCGTTCGAAAATTAAAGTACCGCGCATAATACCGGTGCCCAAGCGAGGAGGCTTATTGCCCTTGATTCCGATATTTGCGGGTCTTTCGGCGCTCGGAGCACTGGCCGGCGGAGCGTCGAGCGTTGCAAACGCCATCAATTCGGCCAAAAATGCAAAGAGGTATTTCGACGAGAACGCGCGTCACAACAGAGCCATGGAAGAGAAAAAAGTCGGCAGCGGATTGTATTTAAAGCCTCACAAGAAAGGTAGCGCCTTGTACTTGAAACCTTATCCGGGGGATTCAAAAAACGGATGACTTCGACGGTGCCGAGGAATGCTAAGCTCGCCACCACCACCACCACCACCACCACCTTACACCTCCCATGCGCGCATTGACCGATCTCGATCTGCACAAATATGCTAAAGGTGTTCCGTATTTTAGAGGCGTGTACATGCGAGACGAGTTGCCGCTAAAAAGACGCGACGGAAGCTTAGCACCGCCGTGGCGAAACGAAAGTGGTATTATAAATTTAGACGATGGATCCGGTCCGGGCACGCATTGGGTCGGTTATAAAAAAAGGGCCAATACGGTGATATACTTCGATAGTTTCGGAGACCTGAGGCCTCCGAGGAAGTCTTAAGATATTTTCACGGTAGCGATATATATTATAACGTGGAAAGGAGCAAGACTTTAACACGATCGTGTGTGGTCATTTAGTGTTGAAATTTTTACATAAAGAACCATAATGCCCTCGGAGCGCTACAGTCATGTCTAGGACATTCACGATATTCGGGTATGGAAATACCATCAGCAGCGGTACGCTATACCCACCTGTGAGACTGAACGATGGCGGTACGTACACCTGCGGCTTGGTGGGTCTTTACACGTGCAACACCGTTCGAAATATTTACGAGGGAAATAATAAGTTCTATTACGATAAAGATAAAGAAATCACCATCGACGAGGGATGCTACGAAATAGACGAGCTAAACACGTTCCTGAGAAAAAAGATATTGGAGTCGGCTAAAGCCAACAAAGAAATTAATTCGTCCGTAACTTTGGACGACGACGGATTGGTCGACGGCTTGTTTTCTTTAAGAGCTAATAATAATACCCTAAAGTGCGAAATAAAATCGAAATACTCCGTAGACTTCACGAAGCGCGGCAACATCGGTCGAATGCTGGGATTTTATGATCGAATTTTAGAGGAAGGTCGTTCGCATACGTCCGATCGCGATGTGGAAATAATTTCGGTATCTAATATTTTCGTAGATACTAACATTACGACGGGAGCGTACCGCAATAACCAACTTTGTCATAGCATTTACGAATTTGGCCTAACCGTGCCCCCAGGCTACAGCATAGAACAACAACCCAGCAATATAATTCGTTTCCCTCTGTGCGTGGACGAATTCGATAACATTACGTTGAGACTGGTGGATCATACGGGTGAAGCGGTTAATTTTTCGAAGGATACGTACCTTTGCGTTCGCCTAGAGCTAAGACGCGAATAATAAAATTATTATTAAGTTAAAAATGGGCGTCGTTTACGATGACGAGCGTCAGCATCAGCAGCAGCAGCAACAGACGTTAGCCGCAGTCGTCAATATACCTAAGAAAAAATCCGCGCGTTGGGCATTGTTATCGTCGTTGCTGCCGAAGTCTTCTTCTTCTTCTTCTTCTTCCTCAAAACAAACCTATATAAAACGCAAAAACGTTCTCGAAATCTGCAGTCGCACGCAAATCATCGTTAGCCATAACGAAATAAAAAGCGGAAGAGGTGTGAAAAAGCGACATCATATTAAAAAGAAGAGGAAGAAGAACCTCGCTCTTAGTCGCGCAGACGCAAGTTTCTTAAAAGCGCTCGGCTACAAGCTTTTGAATACGAGAAAGAAAAAAAGTACTAGAAATGGCTAAACGTGGCGGTAAAATACGTGGTGATTTTGGTAGTAGCACGAAAATGGTCGCAGATCACATCTCGTCGGTGATTAGTTCTCCTTTGAAGAAATTACGTTTCGACGAGGTGGCCAAATTAGACGTATTCAAAAGGCCTCGCTACGAAGAGACAATTTCGAAAGAAGATTATTATTCGTATTTACCCTTCACGCGAAACACAGACCACAGCGATAGAGTGATTATAGAAATCCAAAATTCCGATGCTATAACCGCAACCTACGACAGTTACATTAATATTAAGGGAACGTTTTCGGTGAAAACCGAAGGTAAACCGTATACGATAACGAACAACGCAATATTATTCTTGTTCGATGAAATACAGTACAAAATGGGGAGCACGCATATGGTCGACGTTTGTAAGCAGCCTGGTATAACGTGCACGATGAAGGGTCTCGCTTCGTATCACAAAAAATTCAACGGTTTGAGCAATAGCACCTGGGACCCCCGAGGAGATACAAACGCCGACATCTTTAAGAACGGACGCTTCTCGTGCAATGTGCCTCTAAAGCATATTTTTGGATTTTGCGAGGATTATAAACGAGCCGTCGTAAACATGCCGCAAGAGCTTGTTTTAATTAGATCCAAGAGCGACGTCAATTGTTACAAGAGCGACGAAAACGAGCTAACATTTAAAATTACTAAAATATCGTGGGAGGTTCCGCATTTAAAGCTTAGCGATGAATCGAAATTAAATTTATTCCATCATTTGCATAAAAATCCCAGAATTGTGGTTTACTTTCGTCGCTGGGAGCTTCACGAGTTGCCGTCCTTTCCGTCTTCGAAAATTCACGTTTGGCGTATTAAGAATTCGAACGAATTAGAAAAACCTCGATGGATTCTATTTACTCTTCAGCATGGCAAGTATGATAATGCGAAGCAATCGGCATCCCAGTTCGATCACTGCAATCTGACAAATTTAAAACTATACCTTAATTCCCAAGAATTTCCACTTCAAGATATGAATTCGGACTTTGCCAATAACGATTATTCGACCCCGTTCATGCACTATTCGAAATTTCCGGAAAACTATTATGCAGGCGCGAGCAATTTGAGCTACGCTCTGTGTTGTTTGAACGACTATCAGCAATTTGGCAATTGTCCCGTGTTCGTGATCGATTGCAGTCGTCAAGAAGAATCTATTAAAAATTCGGCCGTCGATATACGTCTCGAAATCGAATCCAGCAACATTTTCGATCAAACCACTAAAGCATACTGCTTAATTTTGCACGACTCTATATTCGAATACGATCCGTTTACGGAAATCGTTACGCGTCATATTAGCGAATAATAGACATGAAGGTTATTAAACAGAAACAATCTCTACCGGTTGCAAATATGGATCTAACGCTCGAACAGGATGATCCTTATTCCTATTTTGGAACGCGCAAAAGCACGGAGATCTCTTACCGGCCAGCATAAGATGCATCGTATGCGGACCTTCTGCGTGCGGTAAAACAAACCTGATTTTGAGTTTGTTACTGGCACCCAACGGATTGGAATTTGAAAACGTTTACATTTACTCCAAGTCGCTATTTCAGCCCAAATACGATTTTTTGAGTCGAGTTTTGAGACCGATCAAGGGACTAGGCTATTACGAATTTAGCGAAAATTCCGAAATAATTTCACCGCAAGATGCTAAGAGTAATTCGATTTTCATTTTCGACGACATTCAATGTCACGAACAAAACGCGATTCGTCAATATTTTCAATGAGCCGTCATAAGAATATAGACGCGTTCTACCTCAGCCAATCGTATGCAAGAATACCGAAGCATCTTATTCGCGACAATACAAATTTAATTATAGTTTTTCGCAAGACGAAATGAACTTAAGACATATCTATTCGGAGCACATTAATACCGACATGAGCTTCGAAGATTTCAAAAGATGTGCCGTCTAGCGTGGGAAAAAAGACGGCGATGGCAATAAAGCCGGATACGGATTCTTAGTGGTAGACAAAGAAAAGCCATAAACGAGGGCCGCTACCGTAAAGGATTCGATCATTACATATGTATTTAAAATCACGACGTTCGAGCGAACTTTCATCAACGCAATGTCTGCGGCTGCGATGAGACGAGGACGACGACGACGTCACTCTACGAATTTAAATCGAGCCGTAGTGCAGGCCACTAAAACGATAAGAAAAAGTTTTAGATTTTAAACGAGATCAAAATCGAGCTCAATTAAAATACGGAATGAAGCATGCTCAATTACTAGAACCGTTAAAATCGCTATCAAAATTCTCTGCAAGTAAAAATCCTAATTATATTCGACGTCAGAATGCGGAGCACGAATCTGATAATGTCGGCGACGGTTCAGATGTCTTACTTAAAAGTATGCCGACATCCTGTCCAAAAGCGAGGATCCCAATATAGACGATACCGGAATCGGTATTCAATACGACGACCTTTCGAATAAATGGTCTATGGGCAATTCAGAGTTAGCTATTGCAGACGACGGATCTACGATTAATATTAGAAATAAAAATATCCTATTACGGAGGGCTTACTTCGATTGTTAACTTATAAGAAAATCCTTCGAATAAGAAAACGCCTGCTGGCAATCCTTCCGAGCTAGATGTAAAAATTACATCGATATTTTGAAGAAAACCAATGCATATAATAAACTGTTTCGCAAGGATCTGCCTAAAACGCCCAAATATAAAAATTATATCGTTCCGAATTTAACACCGTCGCCCGTGGCGACTACAATATCTACGCCTCCTCCTCGCCGCAGCATGCTTCGTCGCCGTCACCGTCGTCGTTGTCGTCAAGAGATGAATACAGCATCGGCGACTCCTACGATTCCCATGCAATTACGATCCAAAATAACGAAGAAAAGAAAGGTCTCGGTATGGATAATTTATCGAAAAAAGACAGCCATCGAGTAATATAAGCAGAATTTGGCGATACAAAAATTCGATAATTCTAATCATGAGATAGAATACGTTCATTGGGACTCGCCGGCCGAGCTGGTGAGCCGGCTTCGTTTGTTGATGGCCGAACGTTCGGCGGGCAACAATAGCTCTCAGAATCAAAACGAATTTCTTTCTATTATATCCGAATTAAAGGAGGCGAAATTAATCGCCTAATAAAATATACACGTCCTATAGAATAGTCTCAGAAATAAAATGGTCGTCGATAAATTTGGAAGAGCGTATGTTGCCAGAGACTCTGGAGGCGGAGGGTTTGGTAATACCGCTGCGCGCGGGCCTCCTGGTGTAGGCTTTAAACTAACTCCGGAAGGCGATTTCAACATAGAAAATAGAAAACTTTGCAACGTAGGCAATCCCGTGACCGGAACGGATGCGGTAAATAAACGAAGCGCCTTGGTATTGGACGAGGACGAGAAAATAGTTAACTTGAAGGATTTTAGAATAGTGAATTTGGCCGATCCTAAAAATCAAACGACGGCGTAAACTTAAAATTTTGCAGCGAAGAACTCAATCTGCGTATAGGCAAAGCATTGGAAATATGTTTGACCGCTTCATCTTCGGGAAAAACGCATGCTAATAAGAAACTTAAATTTGACGCCAAATCGCGATCCATTGTAAATTTGCACGACCCGCAGAGCTCGGCGATGCCGTTAACAAGAGATACGTGGACTCGACGTTGTCAGAAAAAGCGCAAAATTTTATGAAACTAACCACGATCGACGACGGTAAGGCCAAGAACTTCGACTCTCGAGGCTTGAGAATTGTCAACATAGGCGAGGCCGAAGATGAGCACGATGCCGTTTCTAAGTTCTATGTGAACGCGAGAATACAAAATCTTATCGAAGGTGTCGCCATTCACCGCGATAACGTGATCATTCGAGATGTATTGCAATCGGTCGTTCAAGTGTTGAACGAAGTTGTTTTAAACACGAACTTCCTGATTTTCAACCACTTGAAATTAGACGGAGTCAAGACGTCTGCTGGAGGCGATTTACAATTTCACAAAATTAATACCGACGTTATAAGACACCTGCACGTGTTATTGGAGCAAGATAAAGCCTCGTCGTCTAACTCTCATACTCGTGTCAAACCTTAAAAATGTCTAAGAAATATAACGATAAGGAAATACTAGTGGATGAACTGCACAGAGGGGTTAGAATAAATTTTCCACGTCGAAGAACGATCATCAAATCTTATCACGACTTATTCCAAGCCGATATTGCTGAATTTATTCCATATTCGAAATATAATAAAGGGCATAAGTATATTCTACTCGTGATCGATTGCTATTCGAAATATTTATGGACGAGACCGCTTAAATCCAAGAATGGTCATGAAGTCACATCTGCGATGCGCGAGATTCTAAATGAAATTAAAAGATCGCGGCCGCCTTTACCGAAAAATCTGCAAACAGATAATGGTACAGAATTTTATAACGGCCAATTTGCACGGCTGATGAAGGAATATGGCGATATTAATCATTACTCCACATATAGCTCAATCAAAGCCGCCATCGTAGAACGTGCAATCAGAACGATAAAAACAAACTGTATAAAGCTTTTAGTCTGAGAGGCAAATGGAAGTGGATTGATATAATCGATTCGATTGTATCGAAATACAACGATACGGTGCATTCGACCACTAAAGAAAACCCAAAATGTGACCGCGAAAACGCGTCTGAAAGTTTACGATAAATTAAAACTGGCGACTAGAAAACCTCGTTATGCCGTGGACGACTTAGTACGCATTTCAAAATATAGAAGTATTTTTCTAAGGGCTACAATGCAAACTGGAGCGAGGAGACGTTTAAAATATGTAAAGTGTTTCGAGCAAATCCGACTACTTATTTACTCGTCGACATGCATGGCGATCCAGTATTGGGACAGTTTTATGAAGCTGAGCTGCAGAAAACGAGAGTTCCAAATATTTACCTTATCGAGAAAATACTAAGGCGAAAAGGAACCAAAATTCTCGTCAAATGGTTGGGCTTCCAATAGCCTTCCTGGATTCAAAAAGCTGATCTTATACAGTGCTTTTCACGACGACCGTGCATTAGACATTTCTCAGAAAGTACAAGAGATAGAAGTATGAAATTTTATATGTAGTGATTGTTCGACATGCCGAGTTGATCTAAAATATTTTCGTTTTGATAGCACTTCCGGTTGTACCGGAAGTTGATATTATCTTTGTTATTTTAAATGGAACACCCTATATATTCTTGCATTTTTAGATTCTGCACAAAATTTTAAGTTAAATTCCTTTAATAAGTAATATCTTAATATTTTACCGTTTTTGAGATATTTAGCTTTTTATGTTTTTTTTGTAAAAAACTGATATACTTTCTTGACAATAATGTACATTTAAACTTACAGTTTAGAAACCAATTATTAGCAGATATACTATTCAAATGTTTGATACACATTTAAATGTATTTGTTTTTATTCAACACCATACGAGGTGGCCGGCATTTTTACTTAAAGTTTCTTACATAAAAAACCTGAAAAGTCAATTTTTCTAAATGGAACACCCTGTATATTTTTGCATTTTTAGATTCTACACAAAATTTTAAGTTAAATTTCTTTAATAAGTAATGTTTCAATATTTTACCGTTTTCGAGATATTTAGCTTTTTATGTTTTTTTTTTGTAAAAAACTGATATACTTTCTTGACAATAATGTACATTTAAATTTACAGTTTAGAAATCAATTATTAGCAGATATACTATTCAAATGTTTGATAAACATTGAAATCTATTTGTTTCCATTCAACACCATACGAGGTGTCCGACATTTTTACTTAAAGTTTCTTGCATAAAAAATCTGAAGTCAATTTTTCTAAATGGAACACCCCGTATATTTTGATATTTTCAAATTGTTCAATCATTTTTAAGGTAACTTTATGTAACAAGTCCTATTCTGAAGTTCAACTGTCTTTAAGTTATTTGATTTTAATGACATTAAGTGGATCTACTACGATAATAAAAATAAATCTCAGCATTATGTTCGTAGGAGACTTTAATGAAGCTTGAAAAAGAATAAAAGAATAATTAATCTTTATACTATAACATATGCCCGAAAATGTCACCATTTCTTTCCAAACATGCATTTATTCTTTTAATAAGGTTATCGTGTGTTACTTTTCTTATTGCTTGTGGTGTTAATGAATTTATAGCAGCTCTAACTCTATCTTTCATATTGGCTTTGGTTGTGATAGGATCTGAATAGACGATGTTCTTTAAGTGACCCCAAACGAAAAAATCTAGTGGATTACCATCTGGAGTTCTCGGGGGCCATCGAAATGGACCATTATTTGCAATCCATCGGTCTTCAAAAATTCCTGTGAAAAAATCGCCAACCAGTCGGTAATTGTGACATGGAGCACCATCCATTTGATACCATAAGTAATCTCTTTGTGGATGGTTTTGTATTATTGGCTGCACTCCATTTCTTAACATATGAACATACCCTTCTCCAGTTAAATTTTCATCGTAAAATTCGAGATAAAGGTTAAATCGCAATTAATTGCACAAAATACATTAAATTGCCATTTCTCTTGAAAATTTCTTTCACGAACTACGTGTGAATTTTGTGCAGCCCAATAATTGCTGTTGTGCCTATTAAAGACTCCATTTTTGGTAAACTTTGCTTCGTCTGTCCAAATGTTTTTAAAAAGTTTTTGTTTTCTTGACTTTTAGTTAGCAACCACTCAAAAACTGAATTCTCCGAGGCAAATCAGTGTCTTTTAAATGTTGGATGCAGTAAAATTTATATGGGCGCCATTTGTATTTATTAAGTATACGATAAATGGTCACATACGGTATACCTATTTCTCTTTCGGCTTCGTGTAATGAAGCAGTTGGGTAAGCAGAGAAAATCCTAAAACAGTGATTTCATTGTCTTCATTTTCAACTTGCGGCTTTCTGCGTTTAATGTGTGGAAGAAATGCTCCATTCGTTCTACAGTTTTGAAGTAGACGATTAACTGTATTCTTATTGGGTTTTGGAGATGCGGGTATCTATCTGCAAATAATCGACAAGTTCGACTAATTATTCTATTACATTCACCGTAAGTAATTATTAAATTTAAGAAATCTTCATTATTATAATCTAATCTTGACATTTTTATTATTTTATAACACACACAATCTAACACGTAATCTAATAAAGTAATAAGATAGTTTGTTTGTTAATTCTGTATCACCGTTCGATTATTTGCCAAAGCGTCGTACGAACATAATGCTGATATTTAATATATTTTTATTATCGTAGTAGAACCACTTAATGTCATTAAAATCAAATAACTTAAAGACAGTTGAACTTCAGAATAGGACTTGTTACATAAAGTTACCTTAAAAATGATTGAACAATTTGAAAATATCAAAATATACGGGGTGTTCCATTTAGAAAAATTGACTTTTCAGATTTTTTTTATGCAAGAAACTTTAAGTAAAAATGTCGGACACCTCGTATGGTGTTGAATGGAAACAAATACATTTCAATGTTTATCAAACATTTGGATAGTATATCTGCTAATAATTGGTTTCTAAACTGTAAATTTAATTGTACATTAGTGTCAAGAAGGTATATCAGTTTTTTACACAAAAAAAACATAAAAAGCTAAATATCTTGAAAACGGTAAAATATTGAGATATTACTTATTAAAGGAATTTAACTTAAAATTTTGTGTAGAATCTAAAAATGCAAAAATATACAGGGTGTTCCATTTAGAAAAATTGACTTTTCAGATTTTTTATGTAAGAAACTTTAAGTAAAAATGCCGGCCACCTCGTATGGTGTTGAATGAAAACAAATACATTTAAATGTGAATAGTATATCTGCTAATAATTGGTTTCTAAACTGTAAGTTTAAATGTACATTATTGTCAAGAAAGTATATCAGTTTTTTACAAAAAAAAAACATAAAAAGCTAAATATCTCGAAAACGGTAAAATATTAAGATATTACTTATTAAAGGAATTTAACTTAAAATTTTGTGCAGAATATAAAAATGCAAGAATATACAGGGTGTTCTATTTAAAATAACAAAGATAATATCAACTTCCGGTACAACCGGAAGTGCTATCAAAACGAAAATATTTTAGATCAACTCGGCATGTCGAACAATCACTACATATAAAATTTCATACTTCTATCACTTGTACTTTCTGAGAAATGTCTAATGCACGGTCGTCGTGAAAAGCCCTGTATAGATTGTTACATTTAAAAATAAAACATTTGTTTTTTATATTTTTTATTATATAAATATGTTACATTTCAAAAAATAAAAAATTTGTTTCTTTTTTGTTTGATTTTTTATTATACATTTTTTTTGATCTTGTAAAAAATAAGAAAGATAGAGACGCTACAACTGCGATACTTTGACATGCAGCAGCACTTAAAATGTATTATTTTAGTTTATTTTATACATAATATAAAAAATAAAAATACAATGCAGTTTTTTATCTTAGCTTGTTACAATATTTTAATTAATTTTTATAATAAATATAAAAATAACAAAATACAATGCTTTTTCTTGATTACAATATAACAAAGAGAGCCTCTACAACAGCGCTTAAAATATATTTTTAAATTAATTTTATACATAATATAAAAATTTAAAAAAATACAATGCGGTTTTTATAATATAAAAATACAAAAGACAATGCAATTTCTTTCTCGTTACAAGATTTTAATTATTTTTTATAATAAACATGCAATTCACAAAATAAAATATGGTTTTATTCAAAGGTCCTTTATTAGATAGTGCCCATGAGGCAAAGTATCTATTCCGTTAGATAAAATGTATCTTTTATCATCTTGATAACTTAAAGCAATTTTCGTCTGACGTATGGAATATACCTTATGCAAATATGATCGTATGCTATTTTGGTCTCGTTCTATAACTACTTTATTTCGTAACGTATCGAGATAGTGATCGAAACAGATTTGCTGATCGATAATGTACTTTTTAACACCCTTAACCTTCTTTATTATCTCACGGCCTTCTATTTTTAAAGAGTACATTTTCGATCGAAGGCCTACAAAGTGCGTTAAAATACGACCTCTAGTTTCGTCTTTCATAAGACCAATGACTTTTTTATTAATTAAAGGAATTTTATAGATGTTATCGGGATCATAAGCGCTCGTATCAAATTTTTCTAGATTCGTCTTTATACACTCTTCATAGAAATCATTGCACGTCACACTATACAAAAGGCTGTCGGTGTCCATGTAGCATAATTCGCAATTATTTGCAAATTTTGCCTTCATGAAATCGTAGTGAAAATTATATAATTCAATTTTGATAATTCTAAGATGGCCATACCTATGTAGATAGGTTTGTTGAACTCTATCTCTGTTTTGCTCAATTCGATCGCGACCAGATTTTTGTCAAAAATCGTTGCCGAATGGAAATTTGGTTTGGAAATTAAAGATAGAGCACCATACCGACCGCTCCAATGAGTCACTAATTTTATGACGCGTCTTTTCCTAACATTCTCCATTGTTTTACCAAAAATGGAATTGTTTGCAAATTTATATAGATTTTGTGCAAATTCCGTTTTAGCTTCCGTGCGCATTCTTGTATTTAATTCGACAAACGGTCTCAACCAAGGAGACTGACCGAATTCTAAAACCTTATGAACGCGCGTCATAACTACGCCCGCAGATAAATAAACCTGGAGATTTCTGTAATGCACAACGTAGTTGAACTTTTTCGTGAGAGTGCACATTAATTTTGAAAATTTCGAGCTTGGAGGCGTGTCCTGTTCTGGGCACATCGGCAACTCTTTCTGAGCGTCGTGAATGTCCGTAGGAAATTCCAAGTCGCATTCGATAATATAACCTTTATCGCTCGTAATGCTCACCGTTGTAACATTAAATTTTAATATTTCTTCAGGCGTTAGCCATTTGAAATCCCGTAAGGCAAATAGCAAGATTCGGCATGACCATAGAGATTATTAATATCTCCGTAAAATAAAAATTTATTCGGCTTGGATGGATCATACGTTTGGGGATAATATTTATTATTGGATTCTACATATCGTTTTACGACTTGAGTAAGGCCCCCCCGAATGCCTCTTTCGATCATTAAAAACACGTCGACGTCACAAATTAGTTCTAGCCTGATTTTAGTATATAATAACATGCTAGACCACGAGTAGCTCGCCAAAGTCACAAAATTTAAGGGATCCAATTTGTATGTTTCAAGACAATTTTTTCTAAAGTCTTGGAATATATCGCAAAGTAAAAGAATGTCGCATTTTAAATATAGGTCCGCGTAGTCGCCTAAATTTTGCATTTAAAAGTGCTCCATACGGTTTGCGCATGAATATATTCCGATTCTTCAATATGTGATTCATTAAGATTGCTATAAAACATTCTATAGGAGGAAGATTTTCTTCGCTTAATTTCAAAATGTCATCCAAATACTCGTAGGAAAAATACCCTTGCGCATTAGCAATTTAATGCGATCCGGGTTTAGCGAGCTAAATTCCTTTTTTAAAACTTTAAAGTCATCGAAAGACAACTCGCATGCTAATTTTTCCAATGACATTGCCATAAAGCGAAAGGAATCTATGAATCTGAACGTCACATTTGCGTCGTTGTATTTTTAGAAAATGTTATGTATTTTCATTATTCAAGGGTATTATATTCATGGGGCCTTCGAAAGCGTTAGCAAGCTCTTTAATAATAAAATGAGCATCATAATTGCTCAAATTATGATAGACTACGGGAATAATTGGAAATAACCTAAAATTTAAATTACAGCTGCTATGCGCAACACCTCTTACAGAACCATTCATGTGATCGTGATCGATAACCTTTTCGTCGTCCGGCAAGAAATCGACTTCGCAAATAAAGCACGTTTTTGCCGTCGAGGCATCTATAGAGGACGTAGCAGGCTCGTTTTTAAAAATGCGCTCCCATAACATATGGCAATATGTTTTAATTGTCGCACAAACCAAGAAATGCAGTCTGTGCCCGTGTATGAACTGTAATATGAAAGAGATTCGTCATATCCACAATAAAAATAATATCCTATTGAAAACGGAATATGTTCCTGGTATTTGAAAGTGCGTTCTGATTCGGAAGCTCTTTCGGTTTTTAATAAGGCATTCTATGTCAGAATAAACCACCATCGGCACAGGTATTTTATACTTAAAATCTTTAAATTGTAAATATTTGTTTTTTTCGGAGGGTAAAATAACACGACACTCGTTAAGTTTTTCGCATACTTGCTCGTGGGCATCGAGACGTTTGCGATCGTAAAAATAGGAGAGACATCTATCGCATACGTAAAAGTGACCCGTATGTTTAGTTAATTGACCTCTCACAAGTGAGGCTAAATTTTTTATAAGACAATAATGATATCTAACGCCCCGTTTATAATCTTTAATATTTTTTTTTAATTCTTCCAAACTTTTTCCAACTTCATCGGCCTCGTCGCCGTCGTCGTCGTCCTCGTCGCCGTTGACGTCTTCGCCGTCGTCAGAATTAAATTTTGACGACTCGTCGACATACGCATCTTCAACAATTAACAGATTAACGTGTTTATCTCGTTTTGGCTAGTTAATTGTACCGGTGTTACGATGTATCGAGCGCGTTTTAAAATAAGAGCAAAAACATTTACAGAAATATCATTCTGCTTTTCGAATTTCGATATATCCGATATAGGCATGGGGCTGACGAAATTTTCATATTAAAATTTCTGCAAAATGCGGATACGAAGTTGTGCGATTAGCATGCTTACCTGCTGTAGGCTTAATTATTCCGGCTAAAACGCTCCAATAAAAGCATGAAAAATCATTGTTTCTAATGTTTAAACAGGCCTTTTGTTTTGAATTGCGATAGGAAGAGGCATGAAACAACTCGCGTGAAACATATCATAGCATTTATTAATATTAACATTTAAAAATAATATTTCGGATAGCGTGAATCCTGACCCGTGCATTGCGTCGTTCTCTATTTTATCCAACAAGCGTGTTGCGATATTGCACGCAAACCACTCGTTAAACTTCTCTAAATTGCCGAAACAAATTAAAAGTTGGGCGTCGAAAAATACCTAGTTTGAAACTCATTTTCGTTGAGCGCGACGGAAAATTTGAAAAAATCGCACGCTAACACGACATTAATTTTAAGGTTTACCGAGTGATTTTTAAAAATCGTATACAATTTGGATAAAATTAGTTTTTTACAATCTTCGATAAATAAATTAAGATCTTTATGTGCAACATTAATAATTTGAGCTGTTTGAATTCTCGATTTAAATGCAGACACGATCGGCTTCCAAACCAATTCAGAATGTCGAGGCGTGCTCCGAGAATACATCAATTGTTTAGGAACATTCTGCCGCAGTAGTTTTTTTAATAGATTTTTAAATAGCATTTTATATCTTTTCATATGGCATAGAAGATTTTCGAATAGATTCAGATAACTAGCCGAGAGCGAAGAAGAAGTTTGTTTCACCGTTCTTAAAATCGATTCGGTGTTGTGAATGTGTGATTTTAATATTCGAACCCAATTGCGAAATACTTTAGTTTTACGACATTTCGTTAAAATTGCGTGCACTTTTCGATACAACTGTAGCATCTGATCACAACACATCGAAACGCCCGCGTCCGCTTCGATTTTTCTGTTAGTTAACATTTTTTTTTTCGTATTTCAATGCCAACTTTCTGTATTTTGAACCGTGCAATTTTACTAATACGTTCGGCGTATCGTCTTTGGGCAATAAATCGCAGGACCATAAAATGGCTTCTAATTCGGCATGCAGTTCCCGTTTTATTCTAACAATTTGTACGAGTTTAAAAATCTTATACAAAAGGATAAGTCTATAGCATATTTTTCTGAATCTGTAATTTTTAGATGATTTTATAGAAAATACATCTGTCGTTCTAACACATTTACTATAGACAAATAAATCGCCGATTTCATGCAAGCGCATGCGGAGGGTTTTCTGCAAATCAACAAAGAATTAATAAATTGAGTTGAAAACACGAATTCTCTATTTTTTAAGTCCACGTATAGGCAATCGGTTCTTAGAGTTGCATAAAAGAAAATGTCACTTTCACATTTATACTGAAAATTAAACACTGTTTTTAATGGCGATACGGCAGATTGATCTACAAATCTAAATAACCTAATACCGGCCGAGATGCTTTCGCTAATATTATAAAATGCCCTTCGGTCGTAATTACATAAATTAAAAGCTTTTCTTTCATACGAGACACGTCGGTGAAGCAAAACGCTATTGTGTTAGAATACGAATCTTCTAAGCACGTTAAATTGTCGAACAAATTAAATTGCATGCAAAATAGAAAAAGGGCTCGAGACCCAATCAAAAACCGTCCCGATATTTAAAGTCTTTTAAATAAGCAGGCAATTCCTTGCATGCGATTCTATAAAATTATGTGGATAATCCTCAATTAGCATATCACGATTGTAATGGGTTGCTGATCTAATTCTATATTCAATACTCATAACTTTAAAAATCAAGATGTAAAAATACTAAAATTATAAAATTAATTACCATGTATAGGTAGGTATTCTAGTGTGATGACGATACGGATGGCTTTTTGCTCTTGCCGTTCTTAATTTTCCTTGGGAGGATCCGTGAGGGCTGATGATGATGGATCCTTTTGTTTTTCGCCCATGCAGCAGAAGGAAATACTCGCTGCAGGATTAGGTTTACCTTTAAAATAAACGAATTTCGTATTAGTTTTTAAATAAAAATTAAAATATTAAATACTAACCAACTTCGAACGATCCTAGGTAGTGCAAACAAAGGCATTCCTGTTTATTCAGCTCCTCGATATCTTTGTCGCTAATTACGTCCGCGATTCTCTGCGGAAGGAACACAACGCATTCTTCTAATTCGACGAGAATGATGCGAGAATTCTTCTTTGACTGAAGAGATTTGATGCTTAAAACCGGATAAGGGCGCTGTAGCTCGAGATCTTTGACTTTTACGGTCTTCTTCCTATCGATGCAGCTTACTGAATTGATTTTTTTAATTAACTCCATATTTTAATTCTAATTACGAATATAATTACATAAAGTTAAAAAATATATTTACAATTATTACCTGTTTTTTAATGCAAGCTGCACGATGACAAAACACGTTGCACGACTCTCAACCTTATATTTTACAAGATAAAAAGCCTTACAAGGGATTCTCTATTTATATCGCTCCGAATGACGTACAATTTATTACGCATCTGAAAACCGCTCCCCACATACACGATTCAGACATTAACGATAGCAATTCATTAGAATTAAATAGCATTACCCTTGTTTTGGACAAAAAAAAGCGCTCATTCAAATTAAAACGCCATCTTTTATTATGCGGATATTGAAGTCGCATAAAATTAATGAGCATATTTTTATTCAAAATGTAAGTAACAAAAACATTTTCGCCGACTCGGCATCGATAAAGAATATAAAAATCCCAAACGTCTATATTTCGAGGATTTATGAGCCCATATTTGTTAAAAATAATGGGTTCCTATATAATTAATGATGCAAAACGATGTGTACTGAAATTAAAACTTACTCACGAATGATGTAATCATTAAACTACAGTATTTTCTTAACGCGTTCCAAGAAGCTATCTTTTATACATACAATGTTTTAACAAAAGCGATTCCCGACTTCGATAATAAAAAATAATTATACAAAACATACTCGATCATTTATATTTTTAACTTCCGCTTTATATAATTAATGTATACTATACAAAATTTACGACCACTTTTTATTTCTCGGCAAAAATACGATTCGTCATCGTATATGCTTTGGGTTCATATAATGCACACAAAATTAAGGAGAACTTTTTTACCATTTATACCGAAACAATTACATTTAAAACGTCTTGCACGTGTCCGATGAGATAATCGCGACCCCGTTTTTTTTTTCTCTGGCCCGACGATCTGAAATCTCTGCGTTATTTTAAATACTTCATCATAACTGCCTACGACTCATCGAGCGTAACATTTCCAAATTATTAAAAGTTTACTTGAAACGTCTTGCACGTGTGTCCGATGAGATAACCATGACCCCGTATTTGTATACGAATTAAATAGCGCACTTTCATCATCTTCTCTCGAAGGGCAAAAATACACGCACACGTCATCGATCGAACCATCTTGAGCAAAAATACGATTACGTCAGTAGTATAGCTATGGAGAAGCTGAGACAGCCCTTTTAAAAGGGCCATCGCAATTTTTTTTCTTATCGACACCTGTAATAAAAAAAACCCTTGCGGTTATTTACCCAGACTTATTCTCGAACGCGACCCCCGAAAACACACTCTTAAAACAAAAACACGTTCGCACCACTTGCGCGCCCTTACGATATTTCGTCTTAGACTAAAACACGCACGCCCCCTACACACCTATACACATAACGATACATACCTTTCTTTTCGAAAATAAAACGACAACAACACCGCCCCCCCGATCGATATCTACACACACACACGCTTTTATCACGAGGGCGGCACGACTTCCACGTTAACTTCACCGACAAACCATACATACCCTACACCCTACACGCACACACCTGCACATACATACCTCTCTTTTACATAATACGCACACCCTTTACAAGATATTTATGATCCTTTTAAAAAGGGCCGGCCAGCTTCTCCATAGCCATACCATCGTTATCCTCAAACCTAACTAATACCAACACACACACACACCTACACATACATGACCTTCACACATACATACTTCTCTTTTCCATAATACACACACCCTTTACAAGATATTTATGACCCTTTAAAAAGGGCTGTCCCAGCTTCTCCATAGTTATACTACTGAGATGAAATAGTTTTTATTCTGTTCTGTTCTATCTGCTTTTGAACTCGCATTATCTGCTCAGCACTTTTAAAGTCTGAAAGTACCAATCAATTGATTCAACTGATTCCTGCCGGCAAATAGCTAATGAATATCTGGCACAAATTTCATTTTTTGGCTTAAGCAATTTCAGTACTGGTACAGCATCTTCAAGACACTTACTAATATGTTAGTATACTGAGGGTGCAATATGGCTGATGAGTGGGTTCAGTTGTTGCATGTCATTAGTCTTTGCCGCTTCAACAAAATTAGTGAACGTCTTATACCAGTGGGTCTAGAACCGATGAGAGTCAAGAGCGTTGGTGTCTATCTCAAGTTTATATTAGCAGTTTGTCCGTACTAATTAATGGAAATCTTGTTTAATAAATTGAAGTATAAACCTTAACTGTAGAATTAGGTTTTATTCAGCTGCAAGATACCATATCAAGTTTACAGTCAACTTAAATCTATAGTAACAATGTAATAATTCGTTAGTACTAAAATAACAAGTCTAGTATGGTAATTAAATTTACAAGAAATATCTACAGAAACTGTTAGTCGAAAGAAGAACTATATAGGTGTAATTTCTTATTTCTTCGTTTCTCACTCAATAAATGTTATAAAAGTTACTGTATAAAATAATCTCATGTTTGCCTTAAACTCTTTTACTCATCGATCTTTACTAGTTTGAAGGTAGAGCTACATTAGACTTTACATTGTGGTGTATCAACTTTCAACGATATAGGCAGTAATCAAAAGATCATCTCTTTGTGGGGATAAAAATTGTACATATTGTTGTGAGCTACTAGTAGGCAACCCATCAAACACACAAAGCGCCGCAAGCACTGTTTATTCTCAAGGGTTCGAGAATGCTTCTAGTAATTACTGGAGGATTAGTCATATCTTTAATACAGGATATATATATATATATATATATATATATATATATATATAAATATATATAAAAGACCGCTTATGAATGTAAGAAGTTAGTCTATATCAGAATGTCGAATGTAAAATTATATCGTTGTAAAGTAAAAGTAGTTGAGCTTTTGAAAGTCCAAGAGTATACATAAATGTTATATGATGTGTCTAATGTACATGCAGCTTGTAGTATACATAAATAGACAAAGTATATAATAAATAAATAGTTGTGTTAGTGTTATTAATGGACCTATGGTAAAGAAGTTAGTTTAAGAAGATATTAGTGCTTGTAAATTCATTAGTGTGATAGTGCTTCATCGTTAATTGGACTGAAAACATCTATAAATAAGGCATATACTGTTAATTAGACTTGTGGACAGTGAGTAATAAAGACTTTTGTTATTACTTGTTTTAAATTAGAGAAACGCGGCAGCAGTAGCCCGCTTCAATATTCTAATTCGGATTTTAAAATGTAATGTTGGTTTAGTGGCATGCCGAAGTACATCTGTTGTGCTACTAGGTCTTTATAATTAATCGTATTAGTATCTCAACTTCTCAACAATTCGTGTTGCCTAGTGCGTTTTACAACGATAAGGTAAACGTAGGATTTTCCATTTGTCGATTATAGTTCGCTCAGTTGTTCTCTTATCAGCCGGTAGATGTTATAAAAAATACCTTTCATGTGGTTGTTTATCGACAGAAAATGTGTAGGAGAAAAGTTACACGTCAGATTGATGGATTATTATGTGCACCTTCCTCGTGAAGAACAAAATTGAATTGTTTTGAGTGATGGCCTACGGGTAGCGTGAATGAGTTCTTCACGTAGTTTCGTTTGCGTAAAATTTGAGATATTCTGTGTTTTTTAAGGAAGGAAATAATTTTGCAATGTTTAGTGTATAACGTATACGGTTTCGGTTGAATAAGTAACTTGAACTGGGAATGTAATCAGGTTTTGTTTTTCTTATACTCAGTTTGCTGTCTAGTTAAGAACAAATACGTCGACGAGTTACTTACGACACAAATATGAAGTGTATCAAAGATACAGTTTTTTTTTCTATAATACAATCATGACGTTTACTAATTAATTGTTCGTTTGAACTTTTATTTTAATGGACAGTGGCAACATATTGCAATGTTGATTGGAGATATATAAATTTGTGTAATCGTCGGTAAACAATTACTAGAAATGCAGTGAGCTCCTACAGTTAGTGGATTTGTAATGCGGGGTTCTGAAAATTGATTTGTACAAAGTTGTTCCTTTGAGAGATAGAATTTTTCCAACTAAATTATCTACTAATTTGGCGCTACGCTACTTTCAAAAGGATTGCTGTTTCTTCTATATGACGATTTGGTGGTTTCCCTGGGGAAGAATTGAGTCTGATTTTTTGGATTACTCATTGCACACCAACGATGTTCCGGTGTTGAGATTGAACTTGCTTCACCTTAATCGTCAAAGTGTGCTTATGACGATGACTTATGGTTTGGGTATTTATTGAGAACTGAATATTAATATGGACTGTCTATATAATTTTTTTTAGAGCGTGACGTTAGTTCATACTCAAGGAGCGCCTATGGTGGAAACGCATTTCAACCTTTTATTGCTGTAACTATGTAAGTACTTAATTCTTTTCTATTAATATGTAAAAATTTCACCAACTAATGGACTGAAAACAGTTCATTATATATTGTTTCTTAATTTTTGTTAATTACATATTAAGACTGTGCTTAATATTTAGTTATAGGCAAGTAGAGTAAAATTAGCAATCCCACCCCCACATTTCCTCCAGAATCCCACATTTCCTCCCAAATTTACATGTAAATCCCCATAAGGAGGAAATGTGGTGGAGTAACATTTCCTCCAGAATCCCACATTTCCTCACACATCTGGACCAAATAGTTTTCTTCGACTAACCATTTTTCATCTTTCGAGATAAATATATCTTAATTTTTCATCTTTCGAGATAAATGAGCATCCTCATTTGCTCCCACATCTAAACCAAATACTTTTCTTTGTCTAGCCAATGCATCTTTCGAGATAAACCTATCTTGTTTGGTATCAATCAATATTAGAATTTTCTCAGCTACCCGAATCTCTAGGAATTTTTCAGATAGCACCATCCCCCAGGGAGCTACCCTGATTTTAAGATTTCTTACCTGTAGCGACTTTTGAGCGTTCTTATAAACTTTTTTAGTCACGCGATACATCTTGTTAGTCTAAAATTTTACGTACAATCCGAATCTGCAAACAGATTTGAAATCGGACTACTCCTTGCAAAGTTACCCTTTTAAAGCTCCCAAACCTCTACATTTTGCTCGTCTATGACATATGCTTAAACCAAACAGCTCCAAAAATCTAAAACCGCAAGGATTTTAGAAACGACTCCTTTATAAGCCATAAGTGCTTAGTATTTAAAATCATTTTTTCAAACAGTAATGTGCTTTTCTCAGAATGTTGCAAAAACCCATGACTTAAAATTTTTTCTGGTTTTAACATAATTACATGTACAATGCTAAATAGTTGGAAAATACATAGACAAGGACAAACTAATCGCTTTACAATTATGTGACGTATAGTGAAGGTAGCGTAGAGGACAAACTAATTGCTTACAATTATGTTACGTAAAGTGAAAGTAGCCTTTCTTTTTATTAATTAGCAGCTATGTGATTTGAAAAATACAATAGATATGCTCAATGCCACCCATTAAAATCAACGCATCATTGCTGGAAGGTTTATTAATCATACAATGAGCGTTCTATTTTGGCCTCGATTGGGGAAAATACAAACCTCATTTAGTAGTATAATTAACGGTTTCAAAACGTATATAACGCGGTGTTATTAGAAAAAATTCTATTAGTTTCACACGCTTTGTGTAAAACCCGTCGAAATTTTAAACAATCGTTTCGTGTAGTTCTTTTGTGGAAAGTTTTGAAGGTTTAAGGGTAAGTATTATTAAAATATTATTAAAGTAGAACTGAATTTATTTGCAAACACTAATTATTATGTATTTTATTATTGGTTCTTATTTGTATTTTAAAACATTAATTTTTCCAAAGTAATGCGCTGTTTTACAGATATATTTTTCCAAATTTTAAAGGTATACTTCTAGCTAGGATAAAAAACAATTCTTACAAAATATTTTATTAAAAATTAAATACATTAACAAAAAGACCTCAATAACAATACGTTTTCTTTAGAACAGCTTAAATTATTCAAACAATGGTTTAAACAGTGATTGTACCTATTACCGAATCTTCTTAATTCTTTGAGCTTTGGAAGTGAGAAAACACTTTCCATGTTTAAAATGTTGTTTGATAAATATTTTGACAGTAACTGCCTTTTCTGTTCGCCTTTAACATAGATTGTAGCATCGGAGGTATGACTTCTTTCAGCAAATCGCCTACATTTGTATATCCACTTGTGGACTGTCCATCCCAGCTAAGCCCATGGATTCTTTGCTTTAACCACCGAACTTGCTTTTGAAATCATCACTTAGGGTGCTTATACTCCACAGCCATGTCCAGTATCTCATGCCATATTACATTATTCGTCACATCCAAAATGGCAATCTCCTTGCAATAGAAATCACTAGTTTTGTATTGATATCCTTGTAAATCGATTATGAAACACATGCTTCCTGCTTCAAATCATAGATGGAATGGGGTTCTAAGCAAAATCTCTCCTATATATCCAGTTAAGGGCTTTACTCCTCCTTTATGATTTTTTCATCCAGGTAATTAATTATCTGGATGATACTAAAGCAAGTCTGTTTTCTTAATCCAACTTTTACCATCCCCCAACCACAACACTAATAATTCGCGCCCGTGCTTCCGTTTCCGTAAAACTTTTTCCACTAAGTACGTGTCGGGTGCTGCTGTAAGCTGAATTTCATCACCGTAAAAAGCACCTAGAATTGGCCGACCTTCCAAATCTTGTAGCAGATAGGTTACCGGTCTCGTTTGTTGTACTTTAACAATTTTGAATAGTTCTGTACTCCAGTTTGGGTGAAATCCTCGATCGAATACTGCTTTATATTTTGATATACGCACAATGTCTCCAACCTTATACAACTTCTTGCGACTTTTAGAAACGCTGTTAGCGGTGTAAAGTTTTATTCTTTCCGGATGTTCTTCTGCCTCCATAGGTGTCATGTTAATAGCCCGATGCGGTGTATTATTGTATTCTTCCATAACCTTAGGCAAAATATTCACCCATTTATGACTGCCTTGCAAGTAAAATCTTCTGTACAATTTGTTTTTGATTGTTCTAATCAACCGCTCAACCATGCTAGCTTTGATTGCGGAATACGTGGAGTAATGGTTTATCTTATATTTTTGCATAAGATTTTTAAACCAGCGGTTGTAGTACTCTTTCCCAAAATCCGTTTGTAGATTGATTTTACATTATTTTCTCCTTGCAGCATTTTGTCCAATATTTTTTCATAGCATTTGTGACGTTCTGATCCAGTTTTATTTTTAAAGGGTTCAGCTAAAGCATATTTTGTGAAACAGTCCACCACTATTATAATATATCTGTACCCATTGTTCACACGCGAGTAAGGTTGCATTTCACACAAGTCCGATTGGATAAGATCACGTTTCACATGTTTCAGATTTGTATGACGACGCTGAAACTTTTTTCTTGCAGGTTTAAATAATTCCTTAACGATGATTAATTTACTCATTTTTACTTAACACTGTTGCTAAACTAATAGGGATATCTTTATCCAATTGCACCTTTGACATAAACTGAAGCTTTGGTTTGTAGTATTTGTTTTTTATAGCTGCTGGTGACGCCTCGTAAATTGATGCTATTGCAAGACCGAGCTCCTTCTCATTTGTCTCAGAAGTTGCAGTCAAATTAATAAAAAACTGTATAAACGTTTTAAAGTCAGATACAAGCTTATCCAATTTTTCATTTACATACTGTTTATTAACTGCATCAGATGGCTCAACTGGTTGAGCAAGCATTGCGATACGCTGGTTTCTTGCATTGAAGGCTTTATCTTTACGTTGTATATCATCAGAACTTTTTAGACAGTATGAAAAGGCTTGATTCACGAGCTTGATTACAGATTTCTTATTAACACAATCACTATCGTCTTTAGGATCCATTACATCCACTAGCCTTCTTTTACGAAAACTAATTGTTTCTTCTCCAGACTTGAATACTATAGTGCTTCTCTGATTAACACAATCACTATCTTCTTTCGGGTCCATTACATCAACTAACCTTCTTTGCTGCATATCGTACCCATCACCATCCAACGTTAGCACAAATCCTCGACCTGGAGGACCGCGCCGAATATCAGCATCTTTACGCTCTGAACTTCCGAAGCGGTCGATAGGCATTTTAAAACTGTGTAATTATTTACTGAGTTCACTGTATTATACCTTCTTCTCTCAACTCTTCTATTATGGACACCATCTCGTTAATGTTTTCCTCGCTTGTATTTCCAGCTCGGTTGGATGCGTTCAACAATCTCAGTCGATCCACAAGTTCATGTACATTATTCCAGTAGACATATTGCACCGGCTTTGAATTTAAACTTTTGTAAAACCGGTTAGAAAAGCCTAAACCCGCTCCCTTAGACTGTTTTCTTCTCTTTGGCTGTTTTCTTTCCGGATTCCTCCGAAATTCGGTGAGATATTTTTGCACATATTTGTTAAACTTTTTGTTATTTGTTGGAAATCCGCTTAAATCGTGCACCGCAAATGGGTTAAACTTTCTTCTCAAAATCGACGCAGATTTGATCATTTCCAAGTAATTCGGTAAATCTTCATGCAAATTAAAATCGTCATCTTCGGGGCTGATGTCTTTGTAAACCAGCAGATTGTATAAACCCCTCGTACCCGGATATATCACATTATTTAATGTTATATCACTAGTTTCAGGGTTAATTATCAATACACTTTTCCACAAACTCCATGAGTCGGTTTCCGCATTATACTTTACTCCATAAATTGATTTGTCAATATTTTCGTCTTCGTCTCTAGCTAACACATCCGCATAGTAAAGATGGAACGGTTCTTCTGGAACGAGTTGCTTAATTTTCTTTATAGCTACGTCCATGTCTTCGACTTTAACCTTTGTTGTAGGTAGGGGAATTTTTTTGGTGATCGATTGCAACTGGGAAGCGGTTATTTGCAGTGGATCGATCAATTGTTTGTGCACTTCTTTGAATTTTTGCTGAGATGTAGCATCTCCCTTTTTGTACGCTACAAACTTTTTTCGTACAGCATCCTGCATAAGATGAAGACTGCGTTTATTCGCAATAAAATTGTTAACGTCCGTCATCATGAAACTTTGGATGAGAACTAACTGTTTTTGAATAATGTCAAATATTTATATACTCGTCGAAATTCTTCCTATATCGACCTTTATCCAAATCAAAATCTTTCACAACAGTTATAAAATTATGTTTTGAGTCACCCCAACACTGTAAACACATTTCTTTAAATTTCGGATATGTCATGTCACCACTTATATGATCCGAAAAGATATGGCGAAGGTTTGTATCATCCTGTTTCCATAATGCGATTACATTGGCGTTATCTCTGAGTCTATGTTTTAAGGCACTAGCGTAAGTTTGACATAGATAGAACGAATCTATTGCTTTATGTCGGCCGAACGAGAAAAATTGAGTGATTTTACTTTGCTCGTTTACAGGTATATCATCGAAAACCATAATTGAATCTTCTTTGGTATCTCTGGGTTCGATCAAATCATCGTAATTTTCAAACTCATGGTACCCAATTTCTTCTTTTAATGGTGTAAAAACGTTTCTTAACAATTCGTATTTCGGTTGATGCAAACTCTTCGAAAATACATAGACATTTTGAAATCTAAGACCGTTCTCGTGCAAGATCAGAGATATTAAAGCGTTGGTCTTCCCACAACTCGATGGTCCCGCGAAGATAGCTCGTATGTTAGATGGGATCAATGAACCATGTTTACCATCCTCTCTTGCACTAGCAATAGCAAAGTTATCATAATTCTCTATAGGTATTTTAACTTCTTGTATAGCATCACCCGTGTCTCTCACATTTTCCGACCTAGGAGCACCATTCTTCTTTTGAGGTTTACGGAGATCCAAATGCCTGCTTAACGTTCTTCTGGGTATACCATATAACCTACTTGTAGAGTTAACACTTATACCCTTTTGTATTTCACTAATTGCTTTCTCTAAAGATTCCTTGGTGTACATCTTTCAAATAATAGTTTAAACTGATTGAAATTGAAAATAATATTCCTTATATACCAGCATGGGCAGGGGTGTGCACGCGCAGGGGTGCGCATGGGTAGGTGTGCACGCGCAGTGGGCGCGCATGGGCAGGGTGTGCACGCGCAGGGTGCGCATGGGCACAGGCGTGCTTAGGCGTACACCGGAGTACGTGAGACACTGCGTTGGATCACCAAAAAATCTTATTAATATTAAAACAACATAGATTTTATACAATTTTATTAAAAATATATACAAAATATTTAATTGTGAATAAATCTATTAACAATTTCCGTAAACGGATTATATTCAAACATAGAGTCATGTATAATTAAAGCATAAGCCTTCATCGATGATTCAAAATTTCTTGAAGCTTCTAACTCCATTCTTACATCAACCGTTGCATCCTTGATGCTTTCAAATTGATGACGACAGTCGATTACAAAGACGGGTGATTCCTTAAACCTGTTGTAGTCCATTAAACATTTATTTGACGATTTGTTCGGGTAGTATTTTTCCATAAAAGATGCATAAGACAGGTACGCTGGCAAGTAGTCATTCTGCTCGAAATCCAAATTTAATCGACCTTGAGGGAACATCTGTGAGTTTAAAAACACTTTGACATTGGTTATGTTGGCATTCGTAAAGCTTGTAGCATTTTCTTCTTTCCTGTCGTACTTCCCATTTTGCAGCGCCAGTAATATCCACCGAGCCTTCTCTGTTTCATTCGATACTTTAATTCTCCATACTTGTGACTTTGATTGTGTTAGAGATGGTAATTCGTGTAGTTCCCATTTCCTGAATGCAACCATTATAGATGATTGATTTTGCATTTCCGAAAGCAGCGACGCCTTGGCAAAGTCACTTAATGTTATATGCGGAACCTCCCATGAAATACGTTGTATTTTGAACGTTACTGTATTTCCAATCGACTTGTAGCAATTTACGTCCGACTTGGATCTGATTAAAATCAGCTCTTGAGGCATGTTGACGATAGTTTTCTTGTAATCTTCAAAAACCCAAAATGGTTTTAGCGGTATAGCACAACTAAACCGTCCATCTTGGAATATGGTATCGGGCTTCCACCCGGTATGTGTAATAGATTTTGTTTCTGATTCTTCCATGGATACTAAACCTTTAATAGTTCTTGTAATTCCAGGGATTCGGCAAACATCTATTATTTGATTATTACCCAATTTGTATTGAATTTCCTCAAACAGAAAATATGGTGCATTTCTAGTAAATTCGTAAGCTTTAGGGTCTGGTTCTGCTGCTCTAATCGGGTCCACAGTTGTTGACGCTTCCTTAATGTTTCCGTAGGCTTATAGGTACCCTTTATAAATATGAAACTTTCATGGGGTATGTGATGTTATCACTGCTCTGGATTTCAATTGAAATTCGATCGTTGTTTTCTGCATTCAATGTAAAGGAAGATATGTATAATAATCTTCCTTTATTATGGTTTCGTCTAATTTATAACCTCCAAACACATCCAATTTGGGCACGTCCTCATATTTAAGCCTTCCAAGTTTAACGTTTTCATCACCGTGGAGATCTAAGCTGCGTTTACTTCTGCCTCCCATCATTTATAACTTCTAACCCAAAGATTTTAAGAAACGTATTTCTTCTGCTGTAAGTCTCTCGACAACTTGACGCTTTGACGTCGTATTCACTATTGGTCGTCTGGGGGTGTTGTAGCGTGCTTTATATACAAAATCGATAGGCATTTTCAACTTCTTTTTATGTCCATTCTTACACAGGTGTATGTTTCCGGTGAAAAGTTTACCAATTCAACCAAATGATCGACTAGTCTGATTGTAATATTATCAATTTCTGTCACGCTCAGCGGATAATATATGACGTGGTTAGGTTCCTTTTCCAGATTATACCCAGGTGGTACAGATAGACTGAATTCAAATATGCTGTGGGTAAGAAAATTGTTTCTGAACGATCCGCTGGTGATATTGGTTTCCACAAAATGTTTGAGACCGATATTATGTTCACTTGCTGATTAGCGATATGTACGGTATCTGCAGCCAATTTGCGGTTGGTAAACCCCAAGATGCTTCAATATTGTTTTTACGGTTTGCCCCAAAATCAATCGGTATACTGCTTCGTATAGAACACTTTAATGTATTATTGTTGGCACTCAGTTTAAAATATTTTTCAATGTTCTCGTTGATGTCCGGCTTCTGACTGAACCATTTTTTGAAGACGTCCTGTATATATGCATTTATTTCTTCTAATTCGTATGATCCAGGTTCAATGGTTATTTTGCGATGCTCTGGATCGTTAAAGTATAAGTTATTGTTTCCTGGATGTATGTTTTGCACAGTGTTACAAGTGTACAGTCCCACTAGACCCAAAGCATATTCACCATCCTGTTTCAATTTAATTGGTGGGTAAATGGATCCTGTCGATATGACATTACCATACCCGAACACGCTCACTGTTTTAGCCATTGTCACTAAGAAACTTTAACACTAAATGTCCACAATTGTATGTGTTGTAAGTCTGCTCCGGTGCACTGTTGTAGTAAATTTTACAACCTCGAAAATATCTCTTTACTTCTTCCGGCGGTCTCAAGTCTCCAAACGAATCGTAGTAATACACACTATTTCTACGTTTTCGGTACCCCACCCAATGTGTACCCGAACCTTTGGTGGTATCCAAATTAATCACTCCCGATTCGTTGACATGCGGTCTAATCTTCTGTAACTGATCTCTAGAAAAGACGTTGCGAAAATGAGGAATGTTAGATGCGTGTTTCCTTATATCTACGTCGGTGAGAGCTCTTCGAGGTAACTTGCTTAGTTTTTTGATACTTTTTTATAAATACCACGCCCCTGTTTGTACGGTTTCAAGAATAATGCTGTGCCTTTTTTGTATGGTTTTAGAAACATTCCATTTCCTTTTTTCCCAACAGTAATGGCTTCCATAGATCTGTTGTGTCGTTCGCTCTCCTTAAGCTGTTCGTTAGCCGTCTTGACATCATTTACTGCTTTAGCTATCCCCGCAGCACCACCTGTTAGCGCTCCTAGGGCACTTAGTCCCGCAAATATAGGAATCAATGGTAGAAAACCTCCTTTCTGTGGAACGGGTATAATGCGTGGGACTTTAATTTTGTTTCTCCCACCGGCTCCTTTTATGATTTTTTTTCCAATTAGAATACCAACATCTAACAGCTTTTTCAAGTTGTCGGAACCAACTCGGTCTATTGCGGAGCGTATTTTCTTCAAAAATCCGCCTTTGAAACTTATTTTCTTCTTTAAGCCCATACCCATTTTTCTCTTCGCTTTCATAGCGTTTGTCACAAACCAAGCTGCGGCTTTTTCACCAAACTTTGCGTTTTTAGACTTAACTCTCTCCCAGGCTTCTTCTTCTAAAATTTTATCTGCTCGGTGTCTGGCTGGAAGATCGTCGGGGTACTTGGAGTATGCAATGTCGTGGTCTTTACACAATTTATCCAACTCGTTTATTCCAGGATCACCTCTTGCTAAGCGCTCATCCAACTTTGTACCAGGCCCGCAGTACTGATAACCTGGAATATGCAGCTCAAACGGTAACCTGTTTATAGCGCTGTTGATTAAACCCTCTCCAGAACAGATAATCATGTGTTTACTCAAAAAAATCTCAAACTATACTAAAGTAAATAAACAACAACGAGTCTATTTATACTTTTTCAAAAAATTTACAATATATTTATAATAACAATACATTTACATCCACGTCTCTTGGAGTGTCTTTTATAAAAATACTCTTTCTAGTTATCACCATAATCAGAATCTTCAGATTCCGACAAATTTAAACGTCTAAACATTTCCACTAATGTTCTTGTACGTATCACGTCTCGCACAAATATATCTGGAAAACATATAACCAGCTCCAAAGCATTTAGGGCGCTCTGATTCAATTCGTTGTAGAATAAAATATTTCCAATTCGAACTTCACCTTCAACCAAGATTTTAATTCGTTTCTCCTTCAGTCAGAGCATTAAACCAGTCGCCATCATTTAAATTAGAATTAGCAACAAACCCTACTAATTCGCTGTATAATGCTGGGAAGTCACGACTTTCCAACTGTTTAAGTTGATACTCAAACAACTCTCGCATATGGAATAGTTTACGGCACTCCAATTCATTTATAACTATCGAGCTATCACCCATTATTATTTTTAACTGGAACGTTTCGTCCTCGGTTGTTCCATACACTGGCGACAGAGTGATAAAGAACGGCCCTCCTAGTTGTATGTGTAGATCTTCCATTTCGGGTGCACCATTTAATCGAGTGTTTAGCACGTCACGGGAAAATACGTTGATTTGAAATTCCACTTGAAAATTTGTAAATGCCAACCAATTTTCGTATGTCAATTCCAGAACATGGCTGCTACAATATTTCTTGCTACACACCAATCGTAATACGGGTTTTATTGTCTGGTTTATAACAAACCCAATTTCCACATTATGAGGGTGTCCCAATTCACTTAAACTATACGTAAACTTATTAATCAGATTTTCGGTATACAAAACTTGTGCATTATTAACATCTACAGACTCCATTGCTTTGCGCTGATTTCACCGAGATGACTGAGAAGGAATCCTATGCAGCTCATCCTTTTAAATGTTTCGAGGTTGTTGTTGCGCATGCTCCTCATTATCATTTACAGTATGTTACAGACAGGCATGAACTAGTTTGTAATCCGATTCAAGGTTAGTTAAGAATATTAGGTTTTACTGGTGTGATTAGACTGGTATGGAATGTTACTCAAGGTTAAACGACGCTGGGTTTCACCTAATTTAAAAGTAAACTAGCTAATTGATTTTTACCGACGCGAATAGACTGGTTTGGAATGTTACTCAAGGTTAAACGACGCTGGGTTTTTAAAAGTAAACTAGCTAATTATACCAACAGGGTATAAAAGCACCGTGCAATGCAATATAATTCAGTATCTGTTTAGTCTTCGGCTAGTTACAACAGCTATAAAGTCTTTAACCAGTTTTTTAATTTCTTTATAGAAAAATGTCTTCCTTTGTCTGCAACGTCTGCGGGGCTGTCTTCTCAAGGGGTGATAATTTGAAGAGGCATCTGTTCCAACAACATGACGTAGCATCGAAATCCACCGGTCTTTTTGTTTGCGATGTGTGCCCGGCATCCTTCACCCGTAAGGACAGCCTAAAACGACACAAGGATGCCAAGCATGGTGTGGTGGAATCAGTTGCCGGCCCATCCGGGGTCAAACGACCGGCTGCGTGCACGGTTGAGGAGCCTACCCCCAAGAGATTGCGGAGATGCATTGAATGCGATGTGGACGTCACCAACTTGGTAGCTCACCAGCGATCCAACGTGCACAAAGCTAATGCTAACCGTGTCCTGGATGGGGTGTACAAGTAGTGAGCACAGCATTTAAAAGTCGAATCGCTACATACAGAATTAGTAATGTCGACTCTACAAGTACGTATTTTCTTTATAAGTATTTAGTGTTTAACTTAGTTATTTCTAGGTCTGTTGGAATTCTTGCAAAATCAACGGGAACGATTTGTAAGCTTAGTCGGGAAACAGCTGGCAATCCACACCTCCCTAAAGGTGAACCTGGAGGTGTTTGGTGGGTACACCAAGATGGCTGCAGTAGAGGGTGTTGAAGATGTTAAATCTTTCAACACCCGAAATGTTGTGGTAACCTCCTCCAGTGACCTGGGAGCGGTCTACAATTCCCTTTATCGAGAGGATGTCTGCTAAGTCGGACGAGTTCCAAGAACGTGATTCTGGTTAGTTTCTACAATTATTAATTTTTTTCTAATTATTAAATTTTAGGATGGAGTCTGAAAAATGTGCTATACTTGGAGGTCAATATAAACAAGTATAAACCTCTTCGTGGGGGGTCCTACATTGAGCTCCCCAAATGGATTCGGTATAAGGGAGCCGTCGTTAACGTGGAGAACCAAGACAATGCATGTTTTGCTTGGTGTGTTGTGGCTGCGCTCTACCCCGGTGCTCACAATCCGCAAAGGGTCAGTAGCTACCCGCATTACAGCACCGCACTCGACGTGACAGGACTACAGTTCCCGATGCCCATAAAGGACATAGCCAAGTTCGAGGAGCAGAATGCTATAAGCATTAATGTTTTCGGTATAGAAGGCAAGTCCATTATCGGACCCCTCCACTTCACCCAAAGAAAGAGGGATCGGCACGTCAACCTCCTTTACATCCAGAATGAGAATAACACACACTACTGCTGGATTAAGGATTTGGGGAAGCTAGTGAGAAAACAGCTGTCTAAGTATGATGGGTACAAATGGATTTGCGATGGATGTCTTGTCTTTTTCCGAACGGATGAAGAATTGAGTAACCATGCGCAACACGACTGCAACCACGTTGTGACAAAAATGCCCAACCACTTTAACAACATCCTCGAGTTTACGAACGTGCACAAGCAAATGAGGGTGCCTTTTGTTGTGTACGCGGACTTTGAAAGCGTGTTGAAGCCCATTTCTTCGGCAGCACAGGATCCTTCCGGCTCCTTTACTAACAGCACCCACCAACACGAACCATACAGCTTCGCATATTATATTAAATGCTCCTACGATGAGAATCTGGATAAGTTTGAATTGTACAGGGGCCTGAAGCTGCTAAAGTGTTTATGGAAAAGTTAAGGAGGAAGCCCGCAGATTGGGTAAAATCCTTAAAACCAACGTTCCGATGACAGCGTTGGAGCCTTTAGACGAATTGTTATTCCACATGGTTGACGATTGCGGCATCTGCAGGAAACCATTGGGAGACGATCGAGTAAGGGATCACTGTCATCTTACAGGGAAATTCCGCTTCGCAGCACATAGCCAATGCAACATCCAATACCGGATGCCAAATTTCATACCGGTCATATTCCACAATTTAAGTGGGTATGATTCCCATTTTATTGTGAAAGAGTTGGGCTGCGATAAGGAGCGCGTTACAGTGATCCCAAATAATAAGGAGCGATTCGTATCGTTCACAAAGTATGTGAGGATATATGGTGAAGAACCAGATGTAGACGAAGATGATGATGATGAAACCGATAATTCCACAGTACAGCTGCGATTTATCGATTCCCTGCGTTTCATGGCATCGTCCCTGGATAAGTTGGTGAAAAATTTGGAATGCGAGCAGTTTGTTGAGATGAGGAAGTGTTTCCCCGACGACATACAGTTTTCTTTTCTACGCAGAAAGGGTGTGTTCCCGTACAGGTATGTGACAGACGCTTCAGCGTTAAATAGGTCAAGTCTACCACCCCGAGAGGATTTCTATAATGATCTCACGAATACTGTGATTTCGTTGTCTGAGTACGATCACGCTCAGAATGTATGGAACGCCTTCCACATATGCACACTCGGCGAATATAGTGATCTTTATTTGAAAACAGACGTTTTATTATTAGCCGACGTGTTCGAAAACTTCCGGGGTGTGTGCTTGAAAACCTACGACTTGGATCCCTGCCAATATATGACAGCACCTAGTCTAAGCTGGGACGCCATGCTGAAACATACTGGGGTTAAACTGGATCTATTCACTGATGTAGAAATGCATCACTTTGTAAAGAAAGGGATTCGTGGTGGTCTAACTCAGTGCAGTCAACGATACGCTCACGCCAACAATAAGTACATGCACAATTTTAATTCTGAAGAGCCCTCAAGGTACTTGACGTATCTGGATGCCAATAATTTGTATGGATGGGCCATGTCACAACCGTTACCGATAAGCGGATTCCGGTGGTTGAAGAGAAAGAGCTTAACCTCCTGAAAGCCCACATCGATGACATATCTGTAACAGGGGCAAGGGTACATCCTGGAAGTAGATCTGGAGTATCCAGAAAACCTACACGAACAGCACAACGATTTACCGTTTTGTCCACAGACCATGGTACCCCCAACACCATCCTCCAAGACTCCGAAGCTGCTCGCCACATTGCTCAACAAGAGTCATTACGTTATACATTACAGAAACCTGCAGCAGGCGCTACGTAATGGTCTCCGGCTCACAGCAGTCCACCGGGCCATGGAATTTGACCAATCGCCTTGGTTAAAACCCTACATCGATTTGAACACCACCCTTAGGACATCTGCCAGAAATGCGTTTGAAAAAGACTTTTTCAAATTAATGAATAACGCAGTCTTTGGAAAACGATGGAGAATGTCGACAAGAGGGTGGATGTAAAGATCGTACCCGGTGGGGACACGATGGACAAAAATTGTGCGCGAGTGGACTTATCGCCCGCCCGAACTTTAACAGTAGTTTAGTGCTAGGAGAGGATTTGGTTATTATACAGATGGATAGGGTAAAAGTCATGTACAACAAGCCTATATATGCAGGTTTTCAGTTTTAGATATTTCAAAGACCCTCATGTATGAATTCCATTATAACACCATGAAACATTTGTATGGAGCCAAACTCTCACTACTTTATACAGACACTGACTCTTTAGTGTATAGTATAGAAACAAAAGACTTGTATAGTGATATTAGTACAAACATTAACAATTTCGACACTAGTGACTACCCTCGAGACAACAAATACAATATACCACTTGTGAACAAAAAGATTCCCGGCAAGTTTAAAGACGAGTTCAACGGCGACTTGGTGTTACAATTTGTTGGGACTAGGGCCAAGTCGTATTGCATTCTTAGTGAGAAGGACACGATTAAAAAGATCAAGGGGGTATCGCGTAGTGTAGTGGCTGGGATTAGTGTGGATAGTTTTAAGGACATTGTGCATAATAATTCTGGTGCCCTTATGCATAGCATGGTATGTATTCGGAGTAAAAAACACGTTTTGTACACCCAATTAATTAATAAAATTAGTTTATCGGCAGAAGATGACAAAAGGTACGTCATCCCTGGTAGTACTTCCACATATGCATGGGGGCATAAGGATATTAGATAGTTGTTTATATTTTATTGTGTATATATAGTATGTAAGTTAGTTATAAGCATATCTACCCTCCCCCATCCTTAATAATTCCTTTGTTCCCGGCGATATATGTTTACCTCCACGTGGTCTCGCCGGACGGTAAAACATATTGTTGGATTAACAACAATATGTCTTATTGACTGAAAACATGTTTCCTCTCTTTTACTTTAATCTCTTTTTATTACAGGGCTATTTAAACAACCTATTAATCTCTTTTTTGTTACAGGTTAACCTGCTTGGATTCGGCTACACAAACAAAATAATGTTATACTTTGTAAAAATTGTAATTAGTTTATTAAACTGTAAATCGGATAAAATAAATTATTAAAATTTTGTGTTCTTATTATTGTTGGTTAAAGGATTCTAGATGTTGAAAAGGAGAGGTGATTAGAAATCAACATTGATAAAAAAATCTTAAAATTGGGGTAGCTCCCTTGGGGGTGATGATATCTGAAAAATTCTTAGAGATTTGGGTAGCTGAGAAAATTCTAATATTGATTGATACCAAACAAGATAGGTTTATCTCGAAAGATGCATTGGCTAGACAAAGAAAAGTATTTGGTTTAGATGTGGGAGCAAATGAGGATGCTCATTTATCTCGAAAGATGAAAAATTAAGATATATTTATCTCGAAAGATGAAAAATGGTTAGTCGAAGAAAACTATTTGGTCCAGATGTGTGAGGAAATGTGGGATTCTGGAGGAAATGTTACTCCACCACATTTCCTCCTTATGAGATTTACATGTAAATTTGGGAGGAAATGTGGGATTCTGGAGGAAATGTGGGGGTGGGATTGCTAATTATACCCTACTTAGGCAGTTAAAAAGAGTATAAATTATTTTTGTAATAATTTATAATTGCCTAAATTTTTATGTTGCGTAAATCCTTTGGGATATATTTTGGATGAATGTTGTTTTCTATGCAAATTGGCTTTTTTATCTTTTTTTTTTAATTTTAACTAGTAAATGTTCTTTTGGTATAATGTTTCTTTTACAGAAAATTGCAAATAAAATTTCTTCTTGAGGTTTCCTTTTCATTCCACTCTACGGCATTTTAGTTAGCACAGCATTACTTGCGGTACTCGGTGCAAGCTGCTTTCGTTGCTTACTTTAATACTTTATTTCTTGTCCGCATAGATTACCGTAACAACTTTATATTAGGTAAGTCACATTGTGTGTGTTTTTCTATATCAATCCACTTTAAGATTTTTTTTAGCAATACATGGCCAGATTTGTTTTTTTAGAAAAGAAAATTGTATTTTTATTGATATTTTACGTAAATACAGTTTAAGTCTAGGACGAATTTTTATTTGAATTCGTTTGGGAACTAGGTAAAGTCAGCTAATCGTAAAAGATATCCAGGTACCCCAGTGATGGTATCTTAGTTGGAAGAAGTATTTTATTGTACAATTTTATTTAATTATGACCAACACAAGGGAGTTTCATTCAGAAAAACCGTTTTCCGTATACAAATATTATCATAAGAAATTGCTGTGACAGACGGTTTGACGTTCCTTGATTTTGACAGAGGAATGTAGAATTTTTGTATTTCAGTTATTTTGTTTATCAATTTTTTTTCCTTATTATTTTTATTTTGAATTTCCTTTTTTTCTAATTTTTCTATAGGAATCTACTCCCGCAACTGTGGAGTTAGCCGACGCACCCTTTTATTGTTACCGTTTCACTGCTCCTTAAAGGTAAACCAAATTTATTAACTTTACGCACATTTTACCCTAACACTTTATTTTATTAGCAATACCTTTCTTTTATTAAGTCGCTTATTAACTAGTGAGCAACTATTCGGAGAAGAACGTGTTAATGAGAATTATAAGACATCTTTCGATTAAAAAGCAAGTAAAAATCTTAGGAACTTCATCAGTTACTCTCTTACCACAGTTTTTTACTTTTTTTTTTTATAGAATACATACTTATCTAAGTTGAGTACATTAAAATAATTCCTTTAAAAGTCAAACATTCAATTATAATAGAGATTCATTCATACATAAACATTAAGACTCCATTTGGTAAAAGTGGATTAAAAACAGTTAAAAATTACAGTTGTGTAAAAAAGTCCTGCAACATAGCTTCAATGGAATAAGGTAGAAAACCCAGGTGAAACATTTCATTTTAGTATTTTGTATATTTACCTGAATTCTGCCTTTGTGTTCTGTGCGTACTTGATGCTGTGCGTCTTCGGTTATACTTATGTGCTTCTGAACTACCTTTACGTTGACGAGGAGCTTGTCTTCGAGGGGAACGTGATTTAGGACTGTTTGAACCATGATAAATTTGTTTCATGGACTCCAATTGAACTTTTAGTGTATTGCATCTGTTTTCTGCTACTTCCAATTGTTCTTCTATTTCTGTATAAGAAAAAATAATTAAGTATGTTAAATATTTCATTTTGCTGCTAGATGCTGATAAAGCACTTAAGCTACCATAATTTATCATTTAATTTGTTTAATGATATTTTATACCATAACATCATTTTAAATATTTTAGGGTATTAGAAAATTTATACTACGGATGTCTTAACCCCTCCCGTTGCCAGTGACCTGGTTTCTGTGATAATAGGTTATTCTACTCTGACTTCACTACTTTATAAACAGGACGTTCTAAAATGTATGCGAAAAAATTAATAATAAAGTTTTTCCTTTGTATTTATTTGTTTGCTTGAAAAATATTAGCTCTAGCAAAAATGCAAGGGTTGAAAAAGTAATTAAATAAAATACTATTTCTTATAAAAAATACTGATAGAAATAAGATAAGAGTTGTTAATTTCAACTTTATAAAACAAAATAAATATTACAAAAATAGCTATAATTAACCCTTTACAGTTGTATTTAGAAAATTTCACGTTTCTATGTTAATTTAATTTTTAGAAAGAACTTAAAAACTCAATTTTAATCGCTTGCTTAAAAGGGTGACAGTTTTTAAGGGAGCGAGATTATGAACTATTTGCATAGGAACGACCAACTCCTTTTAATTTTCATCAGGAGAGACTTCTTTAATTTTGTGCATGAATTATGAAACACGCATATATCACAAGATGAATTGTGCCTTTGAAACTGTTTCTGTGTCAAATCTTTTCCTCCAAGACTTTTGAATTTTTGTTTGTCAAAATTTAGGATCAAATTTCATAATACTTGCTCTAAATATTATACGAGAAATCGATAATTTTTCTTTGAAAAAATGGTTAGCACTGAAAAGACTTCGTCTCCAAGAAATGAAAGAAAATTTGGCTTCTTTGATTTTGTGGTTGACTTCATAACTGATTTTAACGAAACTTGGTTTATAGGTAGAGTTGTGAGGTTTTCTGGTCTGTGCTCTACTGAACTGAATTGATTCAAATGAAAAATTCTACTATAAATCTGGCCGAACAGTACTCAAATACCATTTTTCAATATTTAAATGCGAAGAACAACTCTGCTATTAAATTGTAGGAGTCGATAATAATTTTATATTCTTTTTGGTTTTTTCCCAAGTTGTGTAGTATATTAAGGCCTGTTGACTTTCTATAAAAACAAATAAATACTTCATCAAATAGCCACATTTTATATTACAAAAAATTGACAACATGGTCTTAGTTAAAGTAATCAGGATAACCAACTATTGCAATAGTTGCTGCTCTTCCTTTTAACCCATATGATTTAATATTTGTGAGCGATCTCAAAGAAGTTTTTGTGTGTGAATTTAAACGCTCACAGATAGCAACTGGCTATAGCAATTTTATGTTAACTGTTAGTCTATACTTACAAAACATTAAGAAAAATCAATGCAAATGTTTTGTGTTTTGAGTTGTGGCTAAGTGCAGTGTTAATAATAACCCTCTAAAGTACCCCAGCTACTTAAATAGTTGGTGTAGCTGCCTTGCTTTGATGTGTTAAGGATTGAAGTAATAACGAAACACTAAGAAAAAGCAATTGAAAATTATTTGTGTGGAGTTGTGACTAATACAAAATTAACTGTAGCATTTTGAAGTGCAATACCTACTTAAGAATCGGTATGACTAGCTTATAGTGTGAATTACTTAAAAGCGCTAAAAATACTAATGAAGAACCTATACAAATTTATGTGTGCTTCTTGGTTGTGACCAAGTATAAAGTTGGTTGTAGCATTCCAAACTGTTGTATCTACTTAATAGTTAAAGCGACTAGCTCACTGTAGAAAGTACAAAAAGGTACTAACCCAGCACTAACAAACTACTATAAAATTATTTGTCGTTCTGGGTTGTAGCAAAATCGAAGTTAGCATATAGCACCTGACAGGGCTGTAACTACTTAAAGGTGGCTGTAGCTTTCTTTCAGTGTCAAGCACTAATAAAGCATTAAAAATCCTGCAAAATCATTTGCATTTTTAAGTTGTGAATAACCATGACGTTGGCCATAGTACTTTGAAGTGATATAACTACTTAACGTTTGTTGTCTTTGTCTTACTATAAAAAGCACTAAGAAGCATTAATAGTTACTAACATAAATTCCTCCTGCCTTTTCCCTATGAAGCACTAAGAAACACTAAAGACCCATAGAAAATTGTTTGTGCTTTTAAGTTGTGGGTAACTACAAAGTTAGCGTCATCACTTTAAAGTACTGTAACTACTAAAAGATTGATATCGTGCTAAAAAGCGCTAAGAAGTATTTATGAAACTAACAAAAGCTAGTACAAAATTTGCACCTGAGTTGTGGTTAAGTTCTAGTTAACCACATTCCTGGCAGTGCTATGGCTATTTGCAGGTGCGTTTTGGCCCACTGTGAAACGAGAATTTCCCAGTGGGCCTTCCACAAAATAATAAAAATGCCCTGGATTCTGTGGAGCATTCATTTTAATACAAGTTTTTTAAAACTCGCTGTGGTTAATAAATAATAAACGATATATGTAAACTGGGTAATAAGTCATCAAATCTAATGTGTTTCTTATGAGAAATATGCTTTTTTTTTCTTTCCACCATATATGTAAAAACTATTTTCATAATTATTTCACAAATAAGTGCAGTTAGGACTTTCCTATGACACTTCAATTATTTAAACAATCCGGAGGACCTCTAGATTTAGTTCCGGAACGAAATGTCCTACTCAAGTATTATTATAAGACATGATAAGGTATTATAAGAATTAAAAGTGCAAAATGAAAACAAACTTATATTTGTAACAAGATCCAAGACACATCACATGCTATAATTATCGTCATGGCATGCCAGATGCTGCTGATTTAAGCATTTTCAAAATTAGATATTATAATTCGAGGTGATATTTTTTTGTTGTGGACTTTGCAGTTTTATGAATTCTTGGTAAATTAACTGTTCTATTTCAACATTGAACAAGTAGTCTTGCAAGTTGTATGAAATAAACAGTTATAAATGAAGTATAGGCAAAAACCATAACCCATAACCGCTATTTGTTTTACATAAATAAAATAAGTATATTAGTAGACAATACAATGCTAATAGTTAGAAAGATATTCATATAATGAAGTTAAGAATATAAAAATAAAGAGAGAGACCCTTCTGGTCATAAAAAACGACAAATTAAAAAAACAATTGAATTGCAACGAACTGTATTGGAGATGAGAAAATTAACAGATTTGTGGAAATCACGTGAATCACAAAAAGGTCAGCTATCCGAAAACAAAGATGATCTAGATAAGCAAGGCCCATCAACATCAGCTCTACAATGTGCTACTGAAGACGAAGAGATTGAGCTAATTGATGCTATTAAGTTTGTAATGCTTTATTTTGAAATTTGAAAGCTTGCTCACACTCAACATAATACAGAACATCGAAAAGTAATTCCACCCAATCTAATTCATTCTAAATTAGAATAAATGTGAAGTGTAGGTTGTTTAATAATAATAATACACAGCATTAAGTACTGGCATTGCATTATCTATATATAAATAGTGTAAGCGGTTAGTTTATTCCAATTTTAGCTTCAATATTATAAGGGTAATATACACATATTACACATCAAAAAATTTAGCTTGAAGCGTAGATTTACCAAAAACTATTAAAATTGGAAAATATTGTACCACTATGGAGTTATGATATGTCAAACATGCAAAAAAACGCCATAGAGATAACATTATAAATTTTAAGACGCTGCGTGCGGGTTAGCACTAGTAATCTTAAAAGATAGTTATTATTTCAATACTTGTTACAATAAACCGTGCAGGTCAGGAAGTACCAAAAAAAACCCAATTAAAGTAAAGACTCGCATGAAATTACGTATCCAAAGGAAGAGATGCTGGGCTAACGTCATGGAGATTGGGCATGAGTAAGTAATCGAAAACCAAACCCAAGAAGAAAAAAACCGAGTCGTCTCTCTAAAATAAAAATTAGTTGATTAGTACAAACAAAGACAGAACATTAGTCTGTCAAAGAAAAATAAGAATACATATATATCGATATAAATAATAAAGAAAACACCTTTCTGGTATAAGTAATTGTTTTTCTATATTATTATTTCAAAATATGGTTACAAATGAGACAAAGATTAAACTAAACAGTGTTCGTATGCAGCACACAACCACGTAACCGTATACCTAACACACAACAAACATATCACTTAATAGTAAATGAGAACCTAGATGAATGATTGTAAATCAGTACTAATAATTCAATATCCTACACTTTTAGGTAGTATAAGTCGCGTGACAAGAAATACACGATCTCAGGCCAGTATTGGACCACATACATTTTAGTTATTTAAAACCTGCGTATTTAAATTACATCAGGCGAAGGCTAGATGATAAAACGTATCAACACCGCTGGGGTGTTCTTAACACTAATCAGTATTAGTAATGTTGGTTAGTAACAATATACAACGTGACAGTTGTAGAAAGTTTAGCAAGCCACGGGATTAGTAAAGTGTGAAATTTCCAAAAACTCACGGTTTCCTTCGCGAGTATTAAATGACCAGTAGCAATACACAGCAACCATAAATTTTAGCTAAGTGGAACTGGAGAAGTCGGCATCACCAAACGTGTTTCTTAGTCAACAGTCTTGATTGCAAACTCAGTGTACGAGAAGTGAGTCATCTCACGTAGCATCGAGGAGCGAGAATGTAGGCGGAAAACCAACCAATCAATCTAGAAAATTTATCCTAAAACGAGCTAAAAGCAGATTTTAAATTAGTGCTACCTCCAACCGTTAATGAATACCTACCCGATACACACAAGAGAAAGTAATTTGAAGGGAGGATGCATGTACGAGTTCGTATAATTTCTTGTACAATCCCCATGGTAATTGTACAAAGGATAGAATCAGTACTCCAACGAAAACCATTGATATTAGAAAACAAAATGAATAATTCATAAATAAAATCTAATGCACCGAGTATTGATAGCCTATCTGTGCAACAAATGTTCAACGAAAGTACTCTTGAAATTCGTATCAAATTGATAGTATAATCCAGTATGAATAGGGACCGCTTAGAATAAATAATTTAAATGCACGTAATTACAATTAGGAGACCGAAGATTAATGTTCAAACACTAGGCTAGCCAAAACAGGATGATTTTATTCGGAATATAGACAAGCAAAACTGGAACGTAACATACTGTAACGGGCTACTACTACCGCGTTTCTTTAATTTAAAACAAGTAATAATAATGGTCTTTATTACTCACTGTTCACAAGTCTAATTAACAGTATATGCCTTATTTATAGATGTTTTCAGTCCACTTAACAATGAAGCACTATTACACTAATGAATTTACAAGCACTAATATCTTCTTAAACTAACTTCTTTACCCTAGGTCCAATAACCACACTAACACAACTATTTGTTTATACACTTCTATTTATTTATGTATACTGCAAGCTGCATGCACATTAGACACAGCATATCATTTATGTATATATTCTAAAAACTCAACTACGTTTACTTTACAACGATATAATTTATATTAGACATTCAAGAATAGACTGACTCTTACATTCATAAGCGGCCTTATATATACCCTGCATTAAGATATGACTCATTATCTAGAACTTTGTAGAAGGATTCTCGAATGCTGAAGAATACGCTGTGCCCCGGGCGTTTGTATGTTTGACGGGTTGCCTAATAGTGGATCGCAACACTGCCCCCTCTTTAAAACCGTTACGTATCGTAACTGTAAATCCATCTTGACGCCAATTCGATGACTGGTGACGGTATCGGAAGCTATCTCCTCTGGTGCATCCACCGCGTCGTTGGAAGTAACAGTCAACACTCTTTTCATGGTCTTGGTAGGCAACCGGTTGATAACAACAAACAAGAACCTGGACGTTGGTTCCCTGGAAAACTACTTCTAGCATATTTCGGACTATCCTCCAATCCAAGCGATCCAGTCCACAGCCCAGCTTGGGCACCGCTAGTCTCGTTACTCCATTTTCCATCATCTGCGCCTTAAGATTTAGCAAAGCCTCCATAGATGTCCATAACTAGGTCTCTGCCATGAAGAATTTTGGTGACCAGATAGTAAACATAACGATTTTTATCTTGAAGAACCAAAGATTTTCCTACAGTTGGCTGCTGTTGTACTAATTCATCCACACATCCAAACTTTTCTTGAAAACAACAGCTATTCCCCTTGACATTGCCAAATCTTGAGCTACGCAATGTGCAAGGGAATACTCTTCTGGTGCTCTAAACAGATCTTGCTGTTTTCAACAACAACGCCAAATCTCGCTTTAGCGGAACCACCATACACCGCCATAAAGCTCTCAAAATCTGCATTTGGCTCATGATTAATAACTTGCCGAACACCATTATCATTATTTGAGTCTTCCTGGTTGTTGCCAGTGTAGGGTGTTAAACGGTCAAAGTGTACCACTTTCGGTTTACCACGAGGATCTTCTGATCCGGTACACTACATCATTAATCCTTTTAACACTTCGTACGGCCCTTCCCATTGTCTTTGTAGTTTTGGCGACAATCCACGTTTTCTTTGTGGATTGTACAACTACACTAAATCTCCAGGTTGATAACCACCTTCTTGTGCTCTCGTGTCATATTGTGATTTCATTCGATCGCTTGCTGCCTGTATATTCTTTCGGACGTTTTCGTGAATACTATTTGATCTTTCACGAAGCTTACTAACGTAATCTTCACCGGCGATCTCTTCTCCAGGTTTAAATCCAAACTGAAGATCACATGGTAGCCGCAATTCACGTCCTAGCATTACGCAAGCGGGCGAGTATCCTATGCTGTCATGTACCGAAGATCGGTACGCCAGTAGGAACAAATGTAGATATTGGTCCCAGTCCGTTGATGTTCAGAGACAACTTTGGCCAGGTACTTTTCAAACTTTCTGTTCATTCTTTCAACCATTCCATCCGATTGGGGATGAAGTGGCGTGGTTCTAGTCTTCCTGATTCCAAGATGCTTGCAGACGTTTTGAAACTACGTTGATTCGAAGTTCCGACCTTGATCGGAGTGTAATTCCAACGGAACTCAAAAGCGACAAAACAACTCCTTCACTAGTACATCTGCAACCGTCTCGGCTTCTTGGTTTGGTATAGCATATGCCTTCGGCCATTTGGTAAAATAATCCATTGCAACCAAGATGTATTTATTTCCTTTCTCTGATTCAGGAAACGGACCAGTTATATCAATGGCTACCCTTTCAAAAGGATTCCCACGTTATACTGTCTCATTGGGGCTTTCCGTTTTGAGACCGGGCCATTTGCAGAGGCACACAATTCACATTTCCGGCACCACTCCTTCACATCTTCTTTGCAGTTCACCCAATAGAATCTTTCTCTCACTCTTTCGAGAGTTCTTTTCACGCCAAAGTGCCCTCCGGAAATACCATCGTGCAAGTGCTGCAACACTTCCGGCACTCTGCTTCTCGGCACTATCACTTGAAGTCTCTCAGTGCCATCTTCAAATTCCAGGCGTCGTTTCAAGATTCTATTTTCCATCATCAAGGAGTCCCACTGTGACCAGTATGCCTTCAGGCTCCTACTTGAAATACTAATTTCTTCCCAAGCTGGTCGTTGTCCTCTATTTTCCACTCAATAATACGTCCCAATTCGGCGTCATTCTCCTGGTCTTCTCGTATTCTTTCGAGTTGCCAAGTATCATCGGTTACCGTCATTCTATGGATGACACTTATTTTCTCTTCCATCTTGGAGCAATGATTGCAGTCCATCGGACAAGGTCTCCTTGATAGAGCGTCTGCATTCCGATGGCTAGTTCCTACACGATGTTCCGTATCAAAGTCATATTCCTGCAGCCGCTCTATCCACCTTGCCACTTGCCCTTCAGGATTTCGAAACTGCAGTAACCATTTCAGTGCAGCATGGTCTGTTCTCAACAGGAATTTACGGCCGTATAAGTACTTATAAAAGTGCTCTACGGATTTGACGACGGCCAACAGCTCCCTTCTTGTCACACAATAGTTCCTTTCTGGCCGCGACAAGACCTTGCTGAAATACCCAATAACTTTTTCTTGTCCGTCCTGCACTTGAGAAAGAACGCCTCCTATAGCTGTGTTACTGGCATCGGTATCCAACACAAACTTTCCCTCCATCCGCGGATAACTCAAAATTGGTGCTGTAACTAGTAGCCGTTTCAGTTGTTCAAATGCTCTGTGGCAGTCGTCATTCCAATCATATTCTTGTCCATCTTCGGTTAATTTTGTTAACGGTTTGGCAATGTTCGCAAACCCAAGTATAACACGTCGGTAATATGTGCACAATCCTAGAAAACTGCGTAGTTGGTGTATATCTGCTGGTGTAGGCCACTCTTGTACCGTTTTATTTTGTCAGGGTCAGCTCTTATTCCGGTCTCTGAGACGACATGTCCTAGGTATTTCACCTCTTTTCCAAATAGGTGGCACTTCTTGGGGCTTAATGTAAGGTTTGCCCGCGTAATCTTTGGAATATCTCCTCTAGGTTCTTAAGATGTTCTTCAAAGACCGGCCTAACACTATCACGTCGTCCAGGTACACCAGACATGTCTTCCAGGACAGTCCACGCAGTACCGACTCCATCAATCGTTCAAAAGTAGCAGGAGCATTGCATAATCCAAATGGCATGACCTTGAACTGCCATAATCCAGTTCCAATTGTAAACGCAGTCTTTTCTTTATCGTTTGGCTCCAAGCCTACCTGCCAGTATCCGCTTTTCAAGTCCAAGGTCGAAAACCATTTAGATCCGGATAGAGTATCTAAGGTGTCATCAATTCTGGGCAAAGGATAGCTGTCTTTCTTTGTCACATTATTAAGCCGCCGGTAGTCTACACAAAACCTTGTCGACCCGTCCTTTTTCTTGACAAGCACTACCGGGGATGCCCATGGACTATTCGAGGTTCAATCACTCCCTGTTCTTCCATATCGGTGATAATTTGCTCGGCTTCCTTACGTTTTGCCAAAGGAAGCCGCCTGGGGTGTTGTCTTATCGGTTGCGCATCTCCAGTATTGATCTTGTGTTGCACAACATTCGTCCTTCCTTTCTCACTATCATCCAGTGCAAACACACCTCGATATCGTCCGACCAGTTCTTTTACCTTGCCCAGTTGGTCGCCATTTAATCCTTGACACGAGGGTATCAACATATCCAGCAATTTCTGTGAGCAACCGTTGGTTGGTTTATTTTCGTGTCGTCCACACAACGTTTAATATGACATACTGGAATGCAACTTCCCACAATCATGCCTTTCTTCAGGGTCACTGTATGGGGATTAATGTTCAGCACCCTTACTGGTACCATATTTCGAGACTTTACCAGCGTTCTTCCAATCAGAAGTCCCTCCTGACCCACTCCCGATTCAGTTGCTTCCATCATGCATACTTGTCCTTCCCGGAGCGTACCATCCGGGCATCCCATTACTATCATTTCTGCCTTCTCGGTATTTTCATATCGCAAATCATTCGAACTTGCATCGTCTGGTTACTCCTACCTTGAAATGGAATCTCATCATCATCTATCCGAAGCACATTTTCTTTCATGTTTACATGAAACCCATATTCTCTCATGAGATCCATTCCCAAGATCACTTCTTCTGTAATTTCAGCTACCAACACTCGATGATTAATTAATTTGTCCCCAATTGTCAACATAACGGCAGTCTCTCCGTGAGTACAAATTTTCTCACCACTTGCCGTTCGAAGACACACCGATACAGGTAGCATTTTTCCACGACCAACCAAATCTGGTCTCACAATAGTTTTGTCGCTCCTGTATCCACGAGTAATCGGACACCCTACCATTAATTCTTCCATCGATATAAATGCTGTCCAGACTCCCCATCGACGATGCAGCACGGATGATAATCTCCGGGGCACTACGTTGTGCTGTCGACGTTCGCCCCCTTACGTCGACTTGCTTTAGTTTTCCTGCTGCTCAACCGGTTGTTTTTGGTTGAGTGCAGCGTCTCTGTATATGACCAACTTCGCCGCAGTTCCAGCATCGCAGACCCCATCTCCGCGGTCGTTGTCTTTCAAGCTTTTCCACACGGTTGATTATTTCCTCTATGCTGTTCTGCGCTTGATCAGGTTCCTCTAAGGCAGACCGAACTTTGTGACTCATTCTGTGTGATGTCTGCTTAGCTGCTTCAAATTCAAGCGCATGAGCCAGTGCGTCATCTAACATCTTTGGCCGTGCTAATCTTAGCGCTTGCTGTATTTCGCCATCTTTAACGCCATCCACAAATGTTTGTACAGCCAGTTGTTCGAGGAAACTATCTGGTGCCGTTGGATATGCCAATCTAACTAATCTGGCGATGTCAGCTTCGAATTCTTGCAGGCTTTCACTTGTCTTTTGCGAGCGGTTCTTAACTTGTGCGTGGTAAACCTGTTGAAGGTGAGCGTCTCCATATCTCATCTCAAGCTTCGATGTTAAGAGGCCGTAATCATTCTGCTGGTGATCGGGAATCGTTTGTAAGATGTTAAGAGCTTCCCCCCGTAGGGCCACTATTAGAGAGATAGCCTTCTCTTTGTTGCACCAACCGTTGGCTATTGCAGCAGCTTCAAATTGTTTCAAATATGTGGGCCAAGGTGTTTTACCATCGAATGTAGGTGGTTTTACTTTAAATTTAGACGGAATTGACTCGCTTCTTTCCGTGGTTCTTATTTCTGGAATGTTCTGATTAACAACTTGGCTTGGCAATTCAAGTGGCCGCGTTGTTAGTGAAATTACTTGTTCTTGCAGCCTCATCACATCTTCTTCCATTTTTATCAATTTACTGTCCAACTTTTGCTCAACTGTTTTTACCTGTTCAGTGAAATCTTCTTTCAAATTAATGGAACTTTCCATTAATCTTCGTTCTAACGTGGCTGTATTTTCACTTAACTTTTCCTCTATTTTCTCAGCATTTTCACTAAGTGTCAATTCTAGTTTAGCCGACCTTTCCTCCATAGCGGATTTAAAATCCTTGAGGAAATTCATTAAAGTTTCTGCCTCCATCTTATTTTGACTTCTTGTAACTGGCATATGCAAACTACTTAAATGTCTTTATACTTGTGTTTTAAATTAATCACTATATACCCCACACCTGACACCAGTGTAACGGGCTACTACTACCGCGTTTCTTTAATTTAAAACAAGTAATAATAATGGTCTTTATTACTCACTGTTCACAAGTCTAATTAACAGTATATGCCTTATTTATAGATGTTTTCAGTCCACTTAACAATGAAGCACTATTACACTAATGAATTTACAAGCACTAATATCTTCTTAAACTAACTTCTTTACCCTAGGTCCAATAACCACACTAACACAACTATTTGTTTATACACTTCTATTTATTTATGTATACTGCAAGCTGCATGCACATTAGACACAGCATATCATTTATGTATATATTCTAAAAACTCAACTACGTTTACTTTACAACGATATAATTTATATTAGACATTCAAGAATAGACTGACTCTTACATTCATAAGCGGCCTTATATATACCCTGCATTAAGATATGACTCATTATCTAGAACTTTGTAGAAGGATTCTCGAATGCTGAAGAATACGCTGTGCCCCGGGCGTTTGTATGTTTGACGGGTTGCCTAATAGTGGATCGCAACAATACTATAGGCGGAATAAACGAAGTGAGGTGTTTTAATTTCAATACCGTTATCATTTAATATTGCTTATACCGAACTCTCAGCCTGCAAGTCCCATTTGGATTTTTAATTTTGATTAATACACTCTTTTTCTAACCGCCAATAAGATTTATTTAATTTCTTAATATTGATCAATTAACTGCCATTTTTAACGATAGAAAGCTACTTAGCTTTCTCAATAAAACGATTAATATGCACCTTACTTTATATCAAGTATACCTTGCCATTACTCCTAATAATAATGTTTGAATTTCTGCTTTGAAAACTGTCCATGTTCAGATAACTAGATGATATAGAAAAAATGTTTTGGGTACTGTTTATCAAACGCAATAGTATTTGTTTATTTAGTTGGTTTGTACTTATTTATATTTTCATGAAATGAAATATTTACTATGTAGGTTTTGTAGTCATGAATCAATCTTCCTAAAGTACACTCGAGGCTGACTTTCTAGCTAGATAAAATTAGTTTTGATTATCACAAGTCATATAATTGCCAGGAAATTCCATGACAATTACACTTTCGTTCAAAAATAATCCTATGTGCTAAAAAGTCGCCGCGGCCTTCCAGTCTTCTATATTTACCCATGAAAAAGGAATTACAAACTATATCATCTTAGAAAACTATTGTCCTACGGCAGTAAAAATTACGTTACTGGTGCTTTTATTAGGATCACTTAAGTCTATACGGTGAGGAGAATAACCGCAAGGAGTGATGCTTGGAAAAGACAATTCTTTAAAACCATAACCTTCATCTATGTCACAGGGTTCAAAAGAGGCTCTGTCTGTCTGTATGTCACATCCTTTAAGGCCGTGACATATAAACAGACAGACCAGACAGCGATGAAGTCTCGCTGTAGAAGTTCTTTTTCATACTGTGAGGTATGGAATCGTAGAAAGGATGCTATTCTACTGAAAAGCTTTCATTTGTCGTACCCTGTACTGTACATGATTCGTATATACGAGTTACTTGACAATGTTTTGTTCATTGCACGTATGGATGAATCTTTAGTGTCAATATTTTAATTTTTAGATTTGAAACTCAAAATTGGAAGAATAAGAAAAATTACTCCCATTAAAATCGGAAAGCAACAAGACGAATGATGAAGAGACTTTTTTCGATTTTTCTTAAACCAAAGGACCAAATTTTGATTTTTTTTTCCTATGCATCCTATACAAGCTGGAACTCCAATACTGTTTGATTATGCCAAAACATTTTACCATACTACCACTGATAGTGATAAATCAAGTTCTAACTGAAAGTGGTTAAGTTTTAATGAAGTAAACAATAGTTTGTATTGTACAGTATACATGGTATTTGGTAGTAACTTCGTCACAATTTTTACGGGGTTTCAATGAATGGAAGTATACTTATCAAGGAATTGCAGAACATGAACATTCAGAGTCACTGCGAAACTGCACAATCTTTAATGAGAGAAAAATATGGACTATCCATTAAATATTATATAAATCGAGAGTTTCATTCCGAATGAACCTGCAGCTTGAAGAAGTCCTAGAGTACTAGAACGGTTGGAATCGCTTGCGCATTCTAGTGATCTAAAGAGTCAAACTATAGATTCAACTAAATTAGTAGGATTTTTAGTGAGGAACCAGACTAAGACAGGTCACTGCAAGAGGACAGCAGCTTTTTTGGTACTTAGATTGGCAGAGACCATAGGGGTCGGTATGACATTCTTAGTCACAGTACTACAATCTGCTAGTCAACGGGAAACCACCACATTACTTCCCAAGTACACAGCGTACTTAAATTGTTACTTAAGATGATGGCATCCTCTGAGGTAAAAAATTACGGAGTTGAAATAGTACCCCATTCCGATCTCTGAGAGGGGACTACTTCGGAGAATGTGATCAGAAAGTTTAGAAAAAAAGTCGTAAACATTTTGAGAGTCCAAGCGTGGAATGTCAGTAGTATGAAGCACGTAGGTAAGCTAGAAAACTTGAAAATTGAAATGGATAGGTGGCCAGAGGTGGGAGATTTTTGAAGCGGAGACTTTAGGGTAATTCATACAGGATCAGAGGAAGGAAATTTGGGTGTGGGGATAGTTATGTGAAAAAAGATAGGACACTGGGCAGAAAACTACTTACAAAAGAATGAAAGAATACTTATGGTTAGATTAGAATCTAAACCAGTAAATACAGTAATGAATGAATTTTATCGGAGAACTATGGGCCTTTCGGAGTCCCTTACTGGTTGTGCACCTTTCGGAACCTCTTCCTGGAGAGAAACGTCTGCGTCTGATCTGGGGAAACTTACCTCCTTTCTATCAAGCGCCCTTAGGCCTTACCTCTATTACTTCAATAAGTTAACTTCTATCCTTGGGTCAACAACTTGAGGTCACCATAATTTCAGCGGAACGTTATCAACCCCTTCCTCATAAAACATTAAAATTATTAGAACCTACGTTGGCTTATAAACCCGACTCTACTATCTCTTCTTTTTTTCTACACCTCGTGGTTCGGCCCCTGTGCTTGTTCTAACTACACCTACTTCTCAAACCAACCTTGGTTCTGTCACTACACCTACTGTTAGATCAAAAATGTCTTCTATAGCTTCATCTGTTCCTATTACTGTGTTTACTTCTAGTCGTCAGGTCACATGTTTTAACTGCGACCAACCTGGGCATGTGTGGACATATGACGAGGTTGGTCGCAATTGAAACTTGTGTCGACACATGACCAGGTTGGTCGCAATTGAAGCAGGTGGCCTGACGAGTAGAAGTAGACACAGGAATAGGAACAGAAAAATATTTGATCTAACAGTAGGCGTAGTGGAAGAACCAAGAATGGTTCGAGGAGAGGGTGTAGTTCAAACAAGCACAGGAATAGAAGCACGAGGAGTAAAAGAAGAAGAGGTAGTGGAGTCGGGTTTATAAACCAACATAGGTTCTAATAATTTTGACGTTTTATGAGAAGGAGCGGATCGGTAACGTTCCGCCGAAATTTTTGGTGGTCTCAAGTTGTTGACCCAAGGATAGAACCTGACATCGAAGTAATAGGAGTAAGGCCTAAAAACGTTTGATAGAAAGAGGTTAAATTTCCCTGGATCAGACAAAGATATTTCTCATCTGAAAGAGGTTGCGAAAAGCGAAGAAATAAATTCAACATACATGTCACACAACCCTAAACTGTAACGGATTGCGAGGGACCCATAGTCTCTGATAAATTTCGCACATTTACCGATCACTACAGTCCTTGCATGTGATTTTTCAATGCTCCACCCGAAGGTACTACATTGGCCAGGAAGCGAGTTTTTTTTACCTGGAAAATTTGGAATTTTGCCCAATCCTTGCTGTTCCAAGCAAGGTAGGGATCTTTAACGTGCGTGACAACACTTACACACGTGACCTCCATTTTACTTCTCATCGCAACGAGGGTGTATTTTTGTGAAAAATGCTCGCTTAACATTTTTCAAGCGGATCGTGTCGGAATTCAAACCCAGGACCTTTGGCGTAATAGTCACACACATACCAACTACGCCACGGAGCCGCCCGATTACTACAGTCCGGTAGGAAAGCAAGAATGCACGTTATCATGATTAATCCTATATAACAGCAAGGCTTGACCTGACAGAATTTCGAGGGCAGAAGTAAATAATTGGTGGGAGGAGACCCCTCTAGAGGAACATGACTCATCTGTACGAACAAGGAAATCCATTAAAGATTCCTTGCCAGAAAAATTTAGACCAAGTTTGGAAACTGTGTTACTTTAATAAAAGTACGGATCGGGTAAGAGCAATCAGGTTAGGCTCTTCCTCGGCCCCCGAGTTAGACTTAAGGAGAGAAGGTTTTTCGGCGTCTCCATTAGGGTCACTAATCCGACTAAAGGTAGTTCACTGTGTACTTGATAATCTGACCAAATTTTTTTATTTTGTCCTTATACAGGTAGTGGAGCCCTTGTAAAGTAGTAGTTGTTGACGTTGTACTCTCCGGTCGGCTTCTTCGGGGGCCAAATTTCGGTAACCACGTTCAACATATAACAGTATGGAACTAACACGTTTGAATCGCGGGGAGAATTTATCCCCATTAAAAGTGCCGAACGAATCTTGCAATTCTTGTATCGCCACTTTAATTAGTGCTTGTTCAGACTCAAAATCAACTTCTACACAACAAAAAAGAAGCGTTTACTCCTTTACCATCCGGAAAGCACCCTGGATAGCCCTGGGGTAAATTTGCAACTTTCGCCTTAACAACAAAACCGGGTGAGAATAACTCATACTGTAACTCGTCCCTATGCAGTCTGTTGATGTAGGTGCCATTTTATCTCAATAAAAGAATATCAAAGCCAACAGAACATTAAAATACACACGAAAAAAAAATTGACATCCAAACACACAAAATTGACAAGAGCGAAAAATAGAATCTAGAAATAGCAATAGAAATAGGGCGCTAGTGTTTTCAAAAACTCGAATTGCTAGTGAAAGCACAATTCTGGTGACTTGGCAAAAAGCAAAACTTACAGAAAATCACTAAGTACCTTACATGTGATTTTCCAATGCTCCACCCGAAGATACTACATTGGCCAGGAAGCGAGTTTTTTTTACTTGGAAAATTTGGAATTTTGCCGAACCCTTGCTGTCCCAAGCGAGGTAGGGATCTTTAATGTGCGTGACAACACTCATACACGGGACTTCCATTTTACTTCTCATCCGTACGAGGGTGTATTTTTGTGAAAAATGCTCGCCTAACATTTTTCAAGTGGACCGTGTGGGGATTCGAATCACTAAGTACCGGACAAGGAACAATAAAACGAATGCAATAGTTTATCAGAAAACACGGTGTATGTACAAAAAAATTCGAGACCAAACGTTGAGTATAGAAAATAAGGTTTCAAAAATCGGGCACAAACCTTAAGTAAAAAAAAGTTTTCAAAAGTCTAGCCATATGCAAGACATAAATTGGTTAAAGGTCCACAACAACCCTTCAAGCTCTGAAAATTCTAGCTAAGGATTGCTATTTTCAAGCTATCACGGTGCGACAAAACGAAAACGACCACATACGTGACGCTTTTATTGCTGGTATTTCGTCTATGCATATAAGCCAAAGGCTTTTGGAAAATCACGAACTAGAGTTGGACGATGATCATAAGCAAGCTCGCTGGTTGGGATTGGTCCAACTGAACAGTGAATCCTATTAGAATTCTGCTTCATTCGCCGCGAACCAATTAGTTACAGCGGCGGTTCACTCCAAACCGACAAAATTTTACCAGAAAGAAGACTGCTATTTTTGTGGAAATAAAAGTCACCGGCGCAAGTTTTGTCCGGCGTTGACCGCTACATGTAGTTCTTGCGGAAAAAAGGGACATTTCTTTAAGGTTTATCAAAGCAAATCGGCAAGTGAAACATCTGCAACGACTTCAGCTCTTGCGAAAGAACCAGAAGCACAATCCTTACCTTGCGTCAGTCTTCTACTAACTTAAATAAATGCACCGTGCCTATATTTGTAAATGGTTACAAAACTCGTGAATTGGCCGACATGGGAAGTATCTTATATTTGATTTTCCAATGCTCCACCCGAAGGTACTACATTGGCCAGAAATTTTGCCGAATCCCTGCTGTTCCAAGCAAGGTAGGGATCTTTAACGTGCATGAAAACACTCACACACGGGACCTCAATTTTACCTCTCATCCGAACGAGGGCGTATTTTTTTTTGAAAAATGCTCGCCTAACATTTTTCAAGCGGACCGTGTCGGGATATGAACCCGGGACTTTGGGCATAGTAGTCACACACGTATCAACTACGCCACGGAGCTGCCCACGGGAAGTACCGCGTCGTTCATAGATGAAAAAATCGTGAAATCATACGATCTAAGGCTGGAAGCCTGCTCACAACATGTTGCGATGGCCAGCGACTACATCTCGGAAGTAAATGGCTGTTGTGAAGTTAACCTAGTTATACAAGGATACAGTAGCCATGCTAAGCTACTCGTTTTAAAAAATCTCTGTGCCGACGTTATTTTAGGTCACGACTTGCTCGAATCCCATTCAGACATAAAAAGTGGTGGTTCCAAAGAACCTCTCAATTTATGTGTTCTTTCGATTGCGAGCGTTAAACCGCAACGTCCGTTTAGCAATCTTACTGTGGAATGCAAACCAATAGCCATCAAATCGAGAAAATACTCCGAAGAAGACGTGGCATTTATCCGAACTGAAATCAAAAAGCTGTTGGATGACAAAGTAATAGAAAAAAGCCATTCGCCATGGCGAGCCCAAGTCCTTGTCACTAAAAATGCACTTCATAAAAAAGATTGTTAATTGATTACTCCCAGACGATTAATAGCTTTACTCAATTAGACGCTTATCCGCTACCGCTCATTGAAGACATTATTTCTAAAATATCTCACTACAGGGTTTTCAGCAAAATTGATCTATAAAGCGCTTACCATCATATATCTATCGCTGAAGAAGACAAACTCTATACAGCTTTTGAAGCCTGTGGCCGTCTTTATCATTTTTGCCGTATACCCTTTGGGGTAACTAATGGAGTAGCATGCTTCCAGCGCGCTCTGAATTCGATTATACAACAAGAAAGTCTTGGAGGGGTTCATACTTATCTCGACGATGTATGTGTGCGGGGTGGACGAAGAAGATCACGATTACAAACTTAAAAGAGTCATGGAAGTTATCCAAAAGTACGGACTATCCATCAACAAAGCCAAAAGTCTAATCTCTTTAGAGGAAATTAAAGTGCTAGGATATGTCGTATCAAAAGGAGTAATAAAACCAGATCCTGAGAGACTTTGTCCTTTAATTGATTTACCTGTTGATTCCGCAGAGCTACAGAGAGTGATTGGTATGTTCGCCCACTATTCTAAATGGGTTTCTAACTTCTCCTGAAAAATATAAGCACAATTTAAGAACAAAGCTTTTCCTCTCACTGAACAAGCCTCGATAGCTTTTAAAAATCTAAAACAAGAAATTGCTAAATCTGCAGTAAACGCTATCTGACCAGAACCTTTCACCGTAGAAATTGATGCTAGCGAGTACGCGATAGCGACGTCTCTAAGCCAAGAAGGAAGACCAGTAGCCTTTTTCTCGAGAAGTCTCTCGGATACCAAGCGTCATCAAAATGAAAGGTAATACGTCAATCAACCAGCATATTATGAAGCAAATTCGCACTGAGGCTCTGCGCATTGAAGAAGTAATACGTCGATTAGCGGAAATTACTTTATTTTTAGCTGAGCATAATATAGCTTTCCGTGGATCATCTTCTAAGGTGTTTTCAAAAAACAATGGCAATTTTCTTGGCCTTGTGGAATTTTTAGGAAAGCTTGACAATGTATTTATGGAACACCTACGACGTATATCTGACAAAGAAACGTACTTCCAGTTATTATTATGTGTATCAATACAAAATGAACTTATCAATATATTAGGAAACTCTGTCAAGCAAAGTATACTGAAGAAAATACAGGAAGCTATATATTTTTGTTATTTTTGATTGCACTCCAGACGTAAGCCATAAAGAGCAAACCTTTTTAACAATTCGTTAGGTAAATGAAGGGGAAATCAACATAGAAGAAAGCTTTATAGCCTATCGAGTGGCGGATGACCCCACTGGAGAAGTTCTTGTTGACTTGATGTTTAAGGAAATTGAAGAATGTGGCTAAATATGAGTAACTGTCGAGGCCAGGGATATGACAATGGAGCCAATATGGCAGGAATTTATAAAGGAGTTCAAGCCCGTGTGGTAGTAGATTGCCCTTTGGCAGCATTCATTCCTTGTGGGTGCCATAGTCTCAACTTGGTAATTGCTGACGGGGCAAAATTTTCAGTGAAGTCTACATCTTTATTTAGTATTTTACAACGCCTTCTTACTATATTCTAAGCTTCACAAAGCGCTGGTGTGTGATAAGTGACCATATTAAAATGCTTACTTTGAAGCAAGTGTGTGAGACACGCTGGGAAGCACGATTAAGTACTAGCGGTGAGGCATTAACATGTAGAGGTTCATGATGCATTGGTAAAGTTGCATGACAGTTTGGATGATCCTAAAACAGCGTCTGAGCCTCAATCTTTAATCAATCAGATGGAAGACTTTTCTTTCATTGCAATATTGATGTTGTGGAACGATATTCTTTTTGAAGTTAATTTAATCAGTAAAAGCCTTTAAGGGAAAGAGGTAGATATCAGTGAATCTACTGAAAAATTCAATAAGTGTATGGAATTTTTAGACAGATTTGGAGACAATGGATTTATAGATGCAGTAATTTCGGCGAAAGAAATAGCTGTTCAACTTGAGATCGAGTCTGTTTTTCCCCAAAAAAGAATTCGTAAATACAAACATGTTTTCTTGTATTAGTCCTCTGAGGAAGTACAGTCATCACCTGAAGAAACCTTTAAAAGGGAAGTTTTTTACCCATTAGTGGACAATGTTTCAAACTCACTTAAAAAGAGGTTAACTGCGTTGAATGAACACAAACAAAAGTGGGGGTTTCTATGGCATCGTTTGGAAAACTATTTTGTTAGCTCCAAAGACGGAAGGCACTCCCGTAACTAAATTGGAAACAGCTTTAAACCAGAGTCTTCATTCAATTAGGTCTTTGCTGTGTACCGCCACTAACTCGACTCCTCACAAACGGATGTTTACACATTGCCCATCTGCTTACAGGTAATTTATTCTTTCTTGGCTAGCGTCTGGGCCGATTCTTATTCGGAAAAACGTTCGTCCTTCGAAGTACGACCCCGTCGTAGAAAAAGCTGAACTACTTAGCGCCAGCCCTTGTTATTCGTTCGTCAAACTATCGAACGGGAGAGATATAACCATCTCAAATCGCCATCTAGCTCTCATAGGTAATCTGGGAGAAGTAGTCGATACTGAAAGTACTGATTCTTCGACCTTACACTCTTCGTCTACTGAATCTTTGCCTACTAATTTGAACCGTGATTTGGTTGACGCACCACCTGCTGTTAACCCCATTCGCATTTTTCCAGAATCTTTACCTAACGTCCATACCTCAAATAGTTATTCAACTCCCGAGTCTGTAATGCGATTACCTGACACGTTGGTGACTCGCAAGTCTACTAGAGAGACTCGTCCACCGAAGTATCTTGTTGACTATGTGACTAAAATTTGAAGAGACGGAAGAATGTGATGAAATAAAAGGAAGAGTCTGCGATTGTTTTCTTTCAATTATTATGTTACTGATTGTCACTGTCATATTATATAAGCTTATTTTTTAGTTTAATAAAGCCTATATTTGCGGGTTTATATTGTTACGAGCTACTATTAGGCAACCCGTCAAACACACAAGCGCCGTAAGCACTGTATATTCTCCAGGAACCGAGGATGTTCGATCACATACCAGAAAATGAATCATCTATTTTAATTCAGGGTATATATAAGACCGCTTAGAAATGTAAGAGTTTAGTCTATATCAAAATGTCGAATATAAATTATATCGTGTAAAGTTAAATAGTTAAGCTTTTGGAAGTTCAAGAGTAAACAAATTTGTATTACGTGAAGTGTATATTGTACCGTCAGCTTGTAGAATACATAAATAGACAAAAGTGTAATAAATAAATAATAGTAGTGTTTAGTGTTGTTAATAGACCTATGGTTAAGAATTTAGTTTAAGAAGATATTAGTGCTTGTAAATTCATTAGTGTGATAGTGCTTCATTGTTATTTGGACGGAAAACATTTATAAATAAAGCATATACTGTTAATTAGACTTGTGAACAGTGAGTAATAAAGACTCTTTTTATTACTTGTTTTAAATTAGTGAAACGCGTTAGTAGTAGCCCGCCACTGGTATCAGGCTGTGTTGGGTGATTAATTAAGACTAAAGACATTTGAGTAGTTTGTATATGCCAGTTACAAGAAGCCAAAGTAAAATGGACGCAGAAACTTTAATGAATTTCCTCAAGGATTTTAAATCCGGTATAGAAGAAAAGTTTAGTGAAAATGCTGAGAAAATGAAGGAGAGGTCGGCTAAACTGAAAGTGACACTAAATGAAAACGTAGTGAGGTCAGTTGAACTGGAATCAAAACTTAAAGAAAAGTTAAGAGAAAATGCTGAGAAAATAGAAGAAAAGTTAAGTGAAAATGCTGCGAAATTGGCAGAAAAGTTGAATGAAAAGACAGCCACGTTAGAACAAAGATTAATGGAAAGCTCCAATGCATTGAAAAAAGATTTCACTGAACAGGTAAAAACAGTTGAGCAAAAGTTGGACAGTAAATTGGTAAGAATGAAAGAAGATGTGACGAGGTTGCAAGAACAAGTGATTTTACTAACAACGCGGCCACTTGAATTAGTAAACCAAGATGTAAATCAGAACATCCCAGAAATAAGAAGCATGGAAGAAAGCGAGTCAATACCGTCAAAATTTACAGTGAAACCACCCATATTCGATGGTAAAGCACCTTGGCCCACATATTTGAGACAATTTAAAGCCGCTGCAATAGCCAACGATTAGTGCTACAAAGAGAAGGCTATCTCCTTAATAGTGGCCCTACGGGGGGAAGCTCTTAACATCTTGCAAACCATTTCCGATCAACAACAGAATGATTACGGCTTCTTAACATCGAAGCTTAAGATGAGATATGGAGACGCTCACCTTCAACAGGTTTACCATGCGCAAGTTAAGAACCGCTCGCAAAAGACAAATGAAAGTCTGCAAGAATTCGAAGCTGACATTGCCAGAATAGTTAGATTGGCATATCCAACGGCACCAGATAGTTTACTCAAACAACTGGCCGTTCAAACATTTGTGATGGCGTTAAAGACAGCGAAATACAGCAAGCTCTAAGATTAGCACAACCAAAAATGTTAGATGACGCACTGGCCTAGCGCTTGAATTTGAAGCAGCCAAGCAGACATCACACAAGGTGAGTAACAAAGTTCGATCTGCCTTAGAAGAATCTGGTCAATCACAGAACAGCATAGAAGAAATAATCCACAGTGTGGCGAAAAGGCTGGAAAGACAACGACCGCGGAGATGGCGTCTGCGATGCTAGAGTTGCGGTGAAGTTGGTCATTTACAGAGACGCTGCACTCAACCTGTTGAGCAGCAGGAAAACTAAAGCAAGTCGACGTAAGGGGGCGAACGTCGACAGCACAACGTAGTGCCCCGGAGATTATCATCCGTGCTGCATCGCTAATGGGAAGTCTGGACAGCATTTATATTGATGGTGGAATTAATGGTAGGGTTGTCCGATTACTCGTGGATACAGAAGCAACAAGAATTATTGTCAGACTAGTTGGTCGTGGAAAAGTGCTACCTGCATAGGTGTGTCTTCGAACGGCAAATGATGAGAAAATTTGTACTCACGGAGAGATTGCCGTTACGTTGGCAATTAGGAACAAACTAATTAATCATCGGGTGTTGGTAGCTGAAATATGGGTTTCATGTAAACATGAAAGAAAATGTGCTTCGGATAGATGATGATGAGATTCCAATTCAAGGGACGAGTAACCAGACGATGCAAGTTCAAATGACTTGTGGTATGAAAATATCCGAAAAGACAGAAATGATAGTAATGAGACACCCGGATGGTACGCTCCTGGAAAAACAAATATGCTTGATGGAAGCAACTGAATCGGGAATGGGTCAGGAGGGATTATTGATTGGAACAACACTGGTAAAGTTTTGAAATATGATACCAGTAAGGGTGCTAAACATTAATCCGCATACGGTGACCCTGAAGAAAGACATGATTGTAGGAAGTTGCATTCCAGTATGCCATACTAAACGTTGTGTGGACGACACGAAAGATAAACCAGCCAGCGGTTGCTCACAGAAATTGATGGATATGTTAATATCTTCGTGTCAAGGATTAAACGGCGACCAACTGGGCAAGGTAAAAGAACTGGTCGGACAATATCGAGGTGTGTTTGCACGGGATGATAGTGAGAAAGGCAGGACGAATATTGTGCAACATAAGATCAATACTGGAGATGCGCAACCAATAAGACAACACCCCAGGCGGCTTCCTTTAGGAAAACGTAAGGAAGCCGAGCAAATTATCACCGACATGGAAGAACAAGAAGTGATTGAACCCTCGGATAGTCCATGGGCATCCCGGTAGTGCTTGTCAAGAAAAAGGATGGGTCGACAAGGTTTTGTGTAGACTACCGACGGGTAAACAATGTGATAAAGAAAGACAGCTATCCTTTGCCCAGAATTGATGACACCTTGGATACTCCATCCGGATCTAAATGGTTTTCGACTTTGGACTTAAAAAGCGGATACTGACAGGTAAGCTCGGAGCCAAACGATAAAGAAAAAACTGCGGTTACAATTGGAACTCGATTATGGCAGTTCAAGGTCATGCCATTTGAATTATGCAATGCCCCTGCTACTTTTGAACGTTTGATGGAGTCGATGCTGCGTGAACCGTCCTGGAAAACATGTTTGGTGTACCTAAACAACGTGATAGTGTTAGGCCGATCTTTTGAAGAACATCTTAAGAACCTAGAGGAGATATTCCATAGATTACGCGGGGCAAACCTTACTTTGAGCCTCAAGAAGTGTCACCTATTTGGAAAAAAAGTGAAATACCTATGCCATGTCGTTTCGAAGACTGGAATAAGAGCTGATCCTGACAAAATAAAAACGGTACAAGAATAGCCTACACCAGCAGATATACACCAACTACGCAGTTTTCTAGGATTGTGCACATATTACCGACATTTTATATTTGGGTTTGCGAACAATGCCAAACCGTTAACGAAATTAACCGAAGATGGACAAGAATATGATTGGAATGACGACTGCCACAGTGCATTTGAACAACTGAAACGGCTACTAGTTACAGCACCAATTTTGAGTTATCCACGGATGGAGGGGAAATTTGTGTTGGATACCGATGCCAGTAACACAGCTATAGGAAGCGTTCTTTTTCAAGTGCAGGACGGACAAGAAATAATTATTGGGTATTTCAGTAAGGTCTTGTCACGACTAGAAAGAAACTATTGTGTGACAAAAAGTGAGCTGTTGGCCGTCGTCAAATCCGTAGAGCACTTTTATAAGTACTTATACGGCCGTAGATTCCTGTTGAGAACAGACTATGCTGCACTAAAATGGTTACTGCAGTTTCGAAATCCTGAAAGGAAGGTTGCAAGGTGGATAGAGCGGCTGCAGGAATATAACTTTGATACAGAACATTGTGTATGAATTAGCCATCGGAATTCAGACGCTCTGTCTAGGAGACCTTGTCCGGTAGACTGCAACCATTGCTCCAAGATGGAAGAGAAAATAAGTGTCATCCATAGAATGACAGTAATCGATGATACTTGGCAACCCGAAAGGATACCAGAAGATCAGGAGAATGACGTCGAATTGGGACGTATTATTGAGTGGAAAAGTAGAGGACAATGACCAGCTTGGGAAGAAATTAGTATTTTGAGTAGGAGCCTGAAGGCATACTGAGCACAGTGGGATTCCTTGGTGATTGAAAATAGAATCTTGAAACGACGCCAGGAATGTGAAGATGGCACTGAGAAACGACTTCAAGTGATAGTGCTGAGAAGCAGAGTGCCGGAAGTGTTGCAGCATTTGTACGATGGTATTTCCGGAGGGCACTTTGGCGTGAAAAGAACTCTCAAAAGGGTGAGAGAAAGATTCTATTGGGTGAACTGCAAAGAAGATGTGAAGGAGTGGTGCCGGAAATGTGAGTTGTGTGCCTCTGGAAATGGCCCAGGTACAAAACGGAAAGTCCCAATGAGACAGTATAACGTGGGGAATCCTTTTGAGAGGGTAACCATTGATATAGCTGGTCCGTTTCCCGAATCAGAGAAAGGAAATAAATACATCTTGGTTGCAATGGATTATTTTACCAAATGGTCGGAGGCATATGCTATACCTAATCAAGAAGCCGAGACGGTTGCACATGTACTAGTGAGGGAGTTGTTTTGTCGCTTTGGAGTTTCGTTGGAATTACACTCAGATCAAGGTTGGAACTTCGAATCAGCGTTGTTTCAAAACGTCTGCAGGTATCTTGGATCAGGAAGACTAGAACCACGCCATCCTCAATCGGATGGAATGGTTGAAAGAATGAACAGGACGTTAGGAAGGTACCTAGCCAAAGTTGTCTCTGAACATCAACGAGACTGAGATCAATATGTACATTTGTTCCTACTGGCATACTAATCTTCGGTACATGACAGCACAGGATACTCTCCCGCTTGTGTGATGTTACGACGTGAATTGCGGCTACTGTGTGATTTTTAGTTTAGATTTAAACCTGGAGAAGAAATCGCAGGTGAAAATTACGTTAGTAAGCTTCGTGAAAGATCAAATAGAATTCACGAAAACCTCCGAAAGAATATCCGGGCAGCAAGAGATCGAATGAAATCACAATATGACACAAGAGCACAAAAGGTGGTTACCAACCTGGAGATTTAGCGTGGTTGTACAATCCACAAAGAAAGCGTGGATTGTCGCCAAAATTACAAAGACAATGGCTAGGCCCCTATCAAGTGTTAAAAAGAATTAATGATGTAGTGTATCGGATCAGAAGATCTCCCCGTGGTAAACCGTAAGTGGTACACTTTGACCGTTTAACATCCTACCCTGGCAACAACCAGGAAGGCTGGAATAATGAGAATGGTGTTCGACGAATTATTAATCATGAGCCAAATGTAGATTTTGAGAGTTTTATGGCGGCGTATGGTAGTTCCGCTAAGGCGAGATTTGGCGTTGTTGTTGAAAAACAGCAAGATCTGTTTAGAGTACCAGAAGAGTATTCCCTTGCACATTGCGTAGCTCAAGATTTGGCAATGTCAAGGAAAATAGCTGTTGTTTTTAAGAAAAAGTTTGGACGTGTGGATGAATTAGTACAACAGCGGCCAACTGTAAGAAAAGCTTTGGGTCTTCAGGATAAAAATTGTTATGTTTACTATCTGGTCACCAAAAGTTCTTCATGGCAGAGACCTAGTTATGGACATCTATGGGAGGCTTTGCTGAATCTTAAAGCTCAGATGATGGAAAATGGAGTAACGAGACTAGTAGTGCCCAAGCTAGGCTGTGGACTGGATCGCTTAGATTGGAGGATAGTCCGAAATATGCTAAAAGTAGTTTTTCAGGGAACCAACGTCCAGGTCCTTGTTTGTTGTTATCAACCTGTTTCCTACCAAGACCAAGAAAAGAGTGTTGACTGTTACTTCCAATGACGTGGTGGATGCACCAGAGGAGATAGCTGCCGATACCGTCATCAGTCATCGAATTGGCGTCAAAATGTATTTACAGTTACGAGACGTAACGGTTTTAAAGATGGAGGGCATGTGTTGCGAGCTACTATTTGGCAACCCGCCAAACACTCAAGCGCCGTAGGCACTGTATATTCTCCAGAGACTGAGAATTTTCTAACAATTACTGGAGAATGAATCATCCTTTTTAATTCAGGGTATAAATAAGACCGATGATGAAGTACAGAGTTAGTCTATATCAGAATGTCGAATATAAATTATGTCGTGTAAAGTTAAATAGTTGAGCTTTTGGAAGTCCAACAGTAAACATAAATGTTATATGATGTGAAAGTGTCTAATGTACATGTAGCTTGTAGAATACATAAATAGACAAAAGTGTAATAAATAAATAGTTGTGTTAGTGTTGTTAATGGACCCATGGTTAAGAATTTATTTTAAGAAGATATTAGTGCGTGTAAATAGCATTAGTGTAATAGTGCTTCATTGTTAATTGGACTGAAAATATCTATAAATAAGGCATATACTGTTAATTAGACTTGTGAACAGTGAGTAATAAAGATCTTTGTTATTACTTGTTTTAAATTAGTGAAACGCAGTAGTAGTAGCCCGCTACAACATTTACTACATGGCATCGAAAGGATTATCCTCAAATTCTTCGTCTTCTGCCTCAGAAACGTCATCGAACGGTGTGTTGTCTAATATGGTAAACGCCTCGTCTGATGTTATATCCATATTCTAAAACTGATTCATTCTAAAAAATTTTTTCACTAGCTTACACTATGGATTCATTTTGTTACCGGAGGTTACAAAGAAATTATTTATCTTCACTTTAACTAAATAAATTTATAACGTTTTTTCTAATAATCGTACACTAAATTATTAAGATTTGTCAAACACATACCTGAAAAAACTACTATATCACATCAGAACACTCACAGTACTATTTATTTACGAGAAAAATCTGACAAAACAATCATACTAATCGGTAATGTCAATATCTAGGTATTTTTAGCGTTACTTCTGCAACAGGCAAACAGATGGTGTCCTATTTATGTGATATAATATTTGGTTTTAAACTGCGACACACTGCAAGTAGAAAGAAATATTTGAATTGATGGTTTCAATTAGAAACTACTTCGCTTCAAAGAGTTAATGAAACTTTAAAATAAATATTGAAGTTTTTAAATTACATATTTAGAGCATGGATTAGAACCATAGCTTTGGATTTTCAATCTCAGTATCATATTGTAACGCGCTACTACTACCGCGTTTCTTTAATTTAAAACAAGTAATAATAATGGTCTTTATTACTCACTGTTCACAAGTCTAATTAACAGTATATGCCTTATTTATAGATGTTTTCAGTCCACTCAACAATGAAGCACTATTACACTAATGAATTTACAAGCACTAATATCTTCTTAAATTAACTCCTTTACCATAGGTTCATTAACAGCACTAACACAACTATTTGTTTATACACTTCTATTTATTTATGTATACTGCAAGCTGCATGCACATTAGACACAGCATATCATTTATGTATATATTCTAAAAACTCAACTACGTTTACTTTACAACGATATAATTTATATTAGACATTCAAGAATAGACTAACTCTTACATTCATAAGCGGCCTTATATATACCCTGCATTAAGATATGACTCATTATCTAGAACTTTGTAGAAGGATTCTCGAATGCTGAAGAATACGCTGTGCCCCGGGCGTTTGTATGTTTGACGGGTTGCCTAATAGTGGATCGCAACACTGCCCCCTCTTTAAAACCGTTACGTATCGTAACTGTAAATCCATCTTGACGCCAATTCGATGACTGGTGACGGTATCGGCAGCTATCTCCTCTGGTGCATCCACCGCGTCGTTGGAAGTAACAGTCAACACTCTTTTCATGGTCTTGGTAGGCAACCGGTTGATAACAACAAACAAGAACCTGGACGTTGGTTCCTGGAAAACTACTTCTAGCATATTTCGGACTATCCTCCAATCCAAGCGATCCAGTCCACAGCCCAGCTTGGGCACCGCTAGTCTCGTTACTCCATTTTCCATCATCTGCGCCTTAAGATTTAGCAAAGCCTCCCATAGATGTCCATAACTAGGTCTCTGCCATGAAGAATTTTGGTGACCAGATAGTAAACATAACGATTTTTATCTTGAAGAACCAAAGATTTTCCTACAGTTGGCTGCTGTTGTACTAATTCATCCACACATCCAAACTTTTCTTGAAAACAACAGCTATTCCCTTGACATTGCCAAATCTTGAGCTATGCAATGTGCAAGGAATACTCTTCTGGTGCTCTAAACAGATCTTGCTGTTTTCAACAACAACGCCAAATCTCGCTTTAGCGGAACCACCATACGCCGCCATAAAGCTCTCAAAATCTGCATTTGGCTCATGATTAATAACTTGCCGAACACCATTATCATTATTTGAGTCTTCCTGGTTGTTGCCAGTGTAGGGTGTTAAACGGTCAAAGTGTACCACTTTCGGTTTACCACGAGGGATCTTCTGATCCGGTACACTACATCATTAATCCTTTTAACACTTCGTACGGCCCTTCCCATTGTCTTTGTAGTTTTGGCGACAATCCACGTTTTCTTTGTGGATTGTACAACCACACTAAATCTCCAGGTTGATAACCACCTTCTTGTGCTCTCGTGTCATATTGTGATTTCATTCGATCGCTTGCTGCCTGTATATTCTTTCGGACGTTTTCGTGAATACTATTTGATCTTTCACGAAGCTTACTAACGTAATCTTCACCGGCGATCTCTTCTCCAGGTTTAAATCCAAACTGAAGATCACATGGTAGCCGCAATTCACGTCCTAGCATTACGCAAGCGGGCGAGTATCCTGTGCTGTCATGTACCGAAGATCGGTACGCCAGTAGGAACAAATGTAGATATTGGTCCCAGTCCGTTGATGTTCAGAGACAACTTTGGCCAGGTACTTTCCTAACGTTCTGTTCATTCTTTCAACCATTCCATCCGATTGAGGATGAAGTGGCGTGGTTCTAGTTTTCCTGATTCCAAGATGCTTGCAGACGTTTTGAAACAACGCTGATTCGAAGTTCCGACCTTGATCGGAGTGTAATTCCAACGGAACTCCAAAGCGACAAAACAACTCCTCACTAGTACATCTGCAACCGTCTCGGCTTCTTGGTTAGGTATAGCATATGCCTCCGGCCATTTGGTAAAATAATCCATTGCAACCAAGATGTATTTATTCCTTTCTCTGATTCAGGAAACGGACCAGCTATATCAATGGCTACCCTTTCAAAAGGATTCCCCACGTTATACTGTCTCATTGGGGCTTTCCGTTTTGAGACCGGGCCATTTGCAGAGGCACACAATTCACATTTCCGGCACCACTCCTTCACATCTTCTTTGCAGTTCACCCAATAGAATCTTTCTCTCACTCTTTCGAGAGTTCTTTTCACGCCAAAGTGCCCTCCGGAAATACCATCGTGCAAGTGCTGCAACACTTCCGGCACTCTGCTTCTCGGCACTATCACTTGAAGTCTCTCAGTGCCATCTTCAAATTCCAGGCGTCGTTTCAAGATTCTATTTTCCATCATCAAGGAGTCCCACTGTGACCAGTATGCCTTCAGGCTCCTACTTGAAATACTAAATTCTTCCCAAGCTGGTCGTTGTCCTCTATTTTTCCACTCAATAATACGTCCCAATTCGGCGTCATTCTCCTGGTCTTCTCGTATTCTTTCGAGTTGCCAAGTATCATCGGTTACCGTCATTCTATGGATGACACTTATTTTCTCTTCCATCTTGGAGCAATGATTGCAGTCCATCGGACAAGATCTCCTTGATAGAGCGTCTGCATTCCGATGGCTAGTTCCTACACGATGTTCCGTATCAAAGTCATATTCCTGCAGCCGCTCTATCCACCTTGCCACTTGCCCTTCAGGATTTCGAAACTGTAGTAACCATTTCAGTGCGGCATGGTCTGTTCTCAACAGGAATTTACGGCCGTATAAGTACTTATAAAAGTGCTCTACGGATTTGACGACGGCCAACAGCTCCTTCTTGTCACACAATAGTTCCTTTCTGGCCGCGACAAGACCTTGCTGAAATACCCAATAACTTTTTCTTGTCCGTCCTGCACTTGAGAAAGAACGCCTCCTATAGCTGTGTTACTGGCATCGGTATCCAACACAAATTTTCCCTCCATCCGTGGATAACTCAAAATTGGTGCTGTAACTAGTAGCCGTTTCAGTTGTTCGAATGCACTGTGGCAGTCGTCATTCCAATCATATTCTTGTCCATCTTCGGTTAATTTTGTTAACGGTTTGGCAATGTTCGCAAACCCAAGTATAAAACGTCGGTAATATGTGTACAATCCTAGAAAACTGCGTAGTTGGTGTATATCTGCTGGTGTAGGCCACTCTTGTACCGTTTTTATTTTGTCAGGGTCAGCTCTTATTCCGGTCTCTGAGACGACATGTCCTAGGTATTTCACCTCTTTTCCAAATAGGTGGCACTTTTTGGGGCTTAATGTAAGGTTTGCCCCGCGTAATCTTTGGAATATCTCCTCTAGGTTCTTAAGATGTTCTTCAAAAGACCGGCCTAACACTATCACGTCGTCCAGGTACACCAGACATGTCTTCCAGGACAGTCCACGCAGTACCGACTCCATCAATCGTTCAAAAGTAGCAGGAGCATTGCATAATCTAAATGGCATGACCTTGAACTGCCATAATCCAGTTCCAATTGTAAACGCAGTCTTTTCTTTATCGTTTGGCTCCAAGCCTACCTGCCAGTATCCGCTTTTCAAGTCCAAGGTCGAAAACCATTTAGATCCGGATAGAGTATCTAAGGTGTCATCAATTCTGGGCAAAGGATAGCTGTCTTTCTTTGTCACATTATTAAGCCGCCGGTAGTCTACACAAAACCTTGTCGACCCGTCCTTTTCTTGACAAGCACTACCGGGGATGCCCATGGACTATTCGAGGGTTCAATCACTCCCTGTTCTTCCATATCGGTGATAATTTGCTCGGCTTCCTTACGTTTTGCCAAAGGAAGCCGCCTGGGTGTTGTCTTATCGGTTGCGCATCTCCAGTATTGATCTTGTGTTGCACAACGTTCGTCCTTCCTTTCTCACTATCATCCAGTGCAAACACACCTCGATATCGTCCGACCAGTTCTTTTACCTTGCCCAGTTGGCCGCCATTTAATCCTTGACACGAGGGTATCAACATATCCAGCAATTTCTGTGAGCAACCGTTGGTTGGTTTATTTTTCGTGTCGTCCACACAACGTTTAATATGACATACTGGAATGCAACTTCCCACAATCATGCCTTTCTTCAGGGTCACTGTATGGGGATTAATGTTCAGCACCCTTACTGGTACCATATTTCGAGACTTTACCAGCGTTCTTCCAATCAGAAGTCCCTCCTGACCCACTCCCAATTCAGTTGCTTCCATCATGCATACTTGTCCTTCCCGGAGCATACCATCCGGGCATCCCATTACTATCATTTCTGCCTTCTCGGGTATTTTCATATCGCAAATCATTCGAACTTGCATCGTCTGGTTACTCCTACCTTGAAATGGAATCTCATCATCATCTATCCGAAGCACATTTTCTTTCATGTTTACATGAAACCCATATTCTCTCATGAGATCCATTCCCAAGATCACTTCTTCTGTAATTTCAGCTACCAACACTCGATGATTAATTAATTTGTCCCCAATTGTCAACATAACGGCAGTCTCTCCGTGAGTACAAATTTTCTCACCACTTGCCGTTCGAAGACACACCGATATAGGTAGCACTTTTCCACGACCAACCAAATCTGGCCTCACAATAGTCCTTATCGCTCCTGTATCCACGATTAATCGGACAATCCTACCATTAATTCTACCATCGATATAAATGCTGTCCAGACTTCCCATTGACGATGCAGCACGGATGATAATCTCCGGGGCACTACGCTGTGCTGTCGACGTTCGCCCCCTTACATTGACCTGCTTTAACTCAACCGGTTGTTTCTTTGGTTGAGTACAGCGTCTCTGCATATGACCAACTTCACCGCAGCTCCAGCATCGCAGACGCCATCTCCGCGGTCGTAATCTTTTCAGCCTTTCCGCTTTTCGCTTTTCAAACACACGGTTTATTATTTCATCTATGCTGTTCTGCGCTTGATCAGGTTCCTCTAAGGCAGACCGAACTTTGTGACTCATTCTGTGTGATGTCTGCTTAGCTGCTTCAAATTCAAGCGCATGAGCCAGTGCGTCATCTAACATCTTTGGCCGTGCTAATCTTAGCGCTTGCTGTATTTCGCCATCTTTAACGCCATCCACAAATGTTTGTACAGCCAGTTGTTCGAGGAAACTATCTGGTGCCGTTGGATATGCCAATCTAACTAATCTGGCGATGTCAGCTTCGAATTCTTGCAGGCTTTCACTTGTCTTTTGCGAGCGGTTCTTAACTTGTGCGTGGTAAACCTGTTGAAGGTGAGCGTCTCCATATCTCATCTCAAGCTTCGATGTTAAGAGGCCGTAATCATTCTGCTGGTGATCGGGAATCGTTTGTAAGATGTTAAGAGCTTCCCCCCGTAGGGCCACTATTAGAGAGATAGCCTTCTCTTTGTTGCACCAACCGTTGGCTATTGCAGCAGCTTCAAATTGTTTCAAATATGTGGGCCAAGGTGTTTTACCATCGAATGTAGGTGGTTTTACTTTAAATTTAGACGGAATTGACTCGCTTCTTTCCGTGGTTCTTATTTCTGGAATGTTCTGATTAACAACTTGGCTTGGCAATTCAAGTGGCCGCGTTGTTAGTGAAATTACTTGTTCTTGCAGCCTCATCACATCTTCTTCCATTTTTATCAATTTACTGTCCAACTTTTGCTCAACTGTTTTACCTGTTCAGTGAAATCTTCTTTCAATGCAATGGAACTTTCCATTAATCTTCGTTCTAACGTGGCTGTATTTTCACTTAACTTTTCCTCTATTTTCTCAGCATTTTCACTAAGTGTCATTTCCATGCCGTATTTAAATTCTTTAAGGGTCGATTCCAGTTCAACTGACTTCACTAATTTTTCGTTTAGTGTCACTTCCAGTTTAGCCGACCTCTCCTCCATTTTCTCAGCATTTTCACTAAGTGTCAATTCTAGTTTAGCCGACCTTTCCTCCATACCGGATTTAAAATCCTTGAGGAAATTCATTAAAGTGTCTGCCTCCATTTTACTTTGATTTCTTGTCACTGGCATATACAAACTACTTAAATGTCTTTAGACTTGTGTTTTAAATTAATCACTATATACCCCACAAATGCCTGACACCAGTGTAACGCGCTACTACTACCGCGTTTCTTTAATTTAAAACAAGTAATAATAATGGTCTTTATTACTCACTGTTCACAAGTCTAATTAACAGTATATGCCTTATTTATAGATGTTTTCAGTCCACTCAACAATGAAGCACTATTACACTAATGAATTTACAAGCACTAATATCTTCTTAAATTAACTCCTTTACCATAGGTTCATTAACAGCACTAACACAACTATTTGTTTATACACTTCTATTTATTTATGTATACTGCAAGCTGCATGCACATTAGACACAGCATATCATTTATGTATATATTCTAAAAACTCAACTACGTTTACTTTACAACGATATAATTTATATTAGACATTCAAGAATAGACTGATTCTTACATTCATAAGCGGCCTTATATATACCCTGCATTAAGATATGACTCATTATCTAGAACTTTGTAGAAGGATTCTCGAATGCTGAAGAATACGCTGTGCCCCGGGCGTTTGTATGTTTGACGGGTTGCCTAATAGTGGATCGCAACAATATACATTAGTTTGGATGCCAACCATAGCTGGGTTATTAATGGTTAAAGATATAGGTCTATGATTAAAGTTTACTATATCTGTGATTGTAAGATAGAAATGCTAACATATTTCGGTAGCGGTGTATGTTATTTAACTTATGGTTATTTTTACGTCTATTTAAGTTAGTAATCGCCACTATTGTAAATTGTGAGGTTTAATACAATCGCCATTTAACAAAAAATTATGAACTGCAAAAGCATGTTAGATCAGGGTGTTTTATAGCTAAAATACCAAGTATGAGATATATTTTGTAGAGTAAAAAAAATCCATCTAAGTGCCATAGCATGAAAGTGCGCTTGTTGATCAACTTTCTTTCAGTTGACAGTATACAAAGATTCTAAATGTATCTACTAACCTCTTAGAGATGCATAATTCCTTTTACAGATTGTAATAAAATCTATCATTCAACTAATTACACCAAATTGTTAACTTTTAACATTGTTTCGCTTGTTGTTGCTTATACCATTAGACGCATTTTCAAACTGACATCTGTCAAACCAAGCTATCTAATAAGAGATTCCTGCTGTCATTCTTGTTTTGTTTCTTAAAACCTTGTATGTCAAGATTTTTTAATTACAAGTTTTAGAGTTAGTTGAAAATTAGGTTTTGAAAGAATTACTTGATGGATTGACACAATGGGAGAAAACACATGCTACCCTCAGCACAGCGTCTTTCATGTAGCATTTTTACATCAAAAATTGCGCCAGAGAGAAAAAGATAGATACGTTTTGGACATAGTAGCAAGTTTACAACATTCCGGTCACTATTGCACAGTTTTTACTTCAGAATTTGACGAAGATAATTGCTTGGAAATGGTGCATGTAAGTCTGAATAATTTTACTGTTCGGTTTTCATTAATTTTCGGTTATTTTAGCCAATTAAAGGTAATATAGAGGTAATTCTCACAGGAAAATGGATCCCAAATAGTATCTTTGGATGGTCAAAACCCACAATGAGCCGACTTAAAGCAATATGGATGGCAATGTGTGTCATTATAAACCCTCCGAAACCAAAACCTAAGCTAGTAATACTTGATACTGATACTATAGTTTTACCACTGCTCAAATGGTTTAGCAAATACGCAACCATTTACATACACCACTTTCCTCAACTTTTTAAATGTCAGGTGTACTTTTGTTCCATGCAGGTTACAACAGATCTTCTAACTCTTAAAGCTCTAAATTACGCCGATGCAATTATAGTACAAACCGAACGCTTGTCAGAAATTTTTAGACGTTCGTTTCCTAAAGTTAAACAGGATGTAAGAGTAATATATCCTCGATACGACACAGGATCTTGGACAAGCGAAATCATAGATCTAAAACGAATTTTACCAGATTTACCTCCTAATTTTTTCCTTTTTGTATGCTTTGGAGCGTACATACCACGTTCAAATTTTAAACTAGTACTGCATGCTTTTGAAAGTGCTTTTAATCAAGCTTCTGATACAGAAAGATGCAAGATGCATCTGGTGATAGCTGGACATTGCAATGAAAAGTCAGTAGAAGAACAATTACACTATGAAGAGTTAATTCAACAAACGAAGCATAAACAGTTTGCATCACAATTAACCTTTTTGAAACAACTTCCAACGGTTTACAAAAAGACTTTGATCAGTATGTGTACTGCTGTCATTCATTCAGTACGCCATGATGTATTTCCAGGATCTATATTGGCCGCCATGAGTATAGGTAAACCAATTATTGCCCTTAACTGCGGATTTGCTCCAATGATTTTAACAAATAGATTGACAGGCATACTAACAGATCCAGATCCGACACGGATGGGAAACGTGATATATAAGTTATGTTTTAGCGATACATTAGCGAGTTTCCTCAGTGAAATGACTTACAATACATATAGAGTCAATTATTCGTATAATAAATATTGTGAAATCTTAAATGACTTGGTTCAAAATTATGTCACAGATAAAAAAAGCGTTTCTGACAAGTAACCTTAATTGTATGGTATCTGTAGATAGAGTGAAATATAACACTTTAGATCTTATTTCTTTTATTTATAAGAAATCCTCTAGGAAACTCGTACTAAGATTTGTTAATAGTATTTCTAAATCAATATATATAATTTTACAACTTACGCAAGTGGTAAATATCTACTTTCCCACGAACAGTGATCTTTCTAAGTAGATGGCATATGCGAATCTGAAACCTCCTTGGGTTATTAACTTTACAACGTAACCACACAATACGTCCATTTTACGTCATCAAATGACAGCACTAGCGCATGATGTCATTAGAAGACTTGCTAGACTGGACACGAACTGAAAGCAACACGACGCAACATTTAGTCTCGAAACAAAACTGTCTTGTCAGTTCGTCGGTCGCCCACGTCGTTACCTTGTTAGTAGGTGCAGGGCCGTACATTGGCTGCAACGCGACGCGACATTGTATCGAAACAAAAAATCTCGTTGCAAGTGTGTGTCAATGTCTCTTCCAAGTCTTGTCTCGAGGCAAAACGTTTGCGATATAATAAACTGCGCATGCGACAAGTGCACATTAAGTGTTTGCTACTTCCTTATCAAATATTTGTATAGATTTGTTATTATTATTGTTCGTGTAGTTTTTTCAAGAAGCATATTTTATTACTATGGATGTGGAAGAGTTACAAAACCATCAATTGCAAGTAAATTTGAACAAATTGATTGTTTTAGTAGAACCACGGCCAGAAATTTACAATATAACATTAAAATCTCATCATTTCGTCTCAAGATATCACAAATTATCGCCCACTGGACGAGAAACGATGAAACAGTTTGTCTCGAGGCAAAACGTTGCGTGGTGTTGCATTCGCGTGCGTCAATCCTAAGAATACATTAGCAGGATTTCTGTTTCATCAGGTTAATGACATAAAACCGAGGTTGTCATTGCACAAACTGCATAACGTACTTAGATGCTCCAGGCGAACTCAATAGCTGATTCTGTCTACTTTTAGATCAATAAAGTGGATTCGATAGCATTATTACACTATATCACTTGAACACAGGTTATTGTAATTATTTATTATTTTTTAAAACCAAAACCAGCGTTACTGGTCAGTTTTAAACATCAGATCAATGATAAATCGGATACATCATAGCATCACATCACAGGATAGCGCTTTATATTTTCACAAGTAATTCATTTTATTAAAGCTAATTGCGTATGGTTTCTGTCTGGTCTGAATCTCATTTAACTAATGAAAACGAGTTTTATACTATCATTACATTATATTGTAACAGTAATTAAAAAGTATGTAGATCATTCTAGAAATTACGTTTATTCGATTTTTATAAAAGTGGTCTCACATCTGTTTGGCCACAACAAACGATGATTCATAGGTATCATACTACAGTCATATTTGTCTAGTAATACGAATGATATTAATATGGTAATATAATAGGGTTGTTCTCGACAGCTTGATGACAATCATTCTAGATTCCTTTTGTATTTTTCTTGAATAAAAGATTATTGCATATATTGCATATGCTGTATGTATCGTACATATTGTATATATGCAGATATTGCATATATCGTATATTATATATATTGCATATATAGTATATATTGCATATATCGTATATATCGCATATATTGAATATATTGCATATATTGCATATGTTGCATATATTGTATATATTGCAAATATCGCATATATCGCATATATTGCATATATCGCATATATCGCATATATTGCATATATTGCATATATTGCATATTATACTGTATATATTGCCTATATTGCATATATTGCATATATCGTATATATCGCATATATTGAATATATTGCATATATTGCATATGTTGCATATATTGTATATATTGCAAATATCGCATATATCGCATATATTGCATATATTGCATATATCGCATATATCGCATATATTGCATATATTGCATATTATACTGTATATATTGCCTATATTGCATATATTGTATATATCGTATATATCGCATATATTGAATATATTGCATATATTGCATATGTTGCATATATTGTATATATTGCAAATATCGCATATATCGCATATATCGCATATATCGCATATATTGCATATATTGCATATATTGCATATTATACTGTATATATTGCCTATATTGCATATATTGTATATATCGTATATATCGCATATATTGAATATATTGCATATATTGCATATGTTGCATATATTGTAGATATTGCAAATATCGCATATATCGCATATATCGCATATATCGCATATATTACATATATCGCATATATCGCATATATTGCATATATTGCATATTATACTGTATATATTGCCTATATTGCATATATTGCATATATCGTATATATCGCATATATTGAATATATTGCATATATTGCATATGTTGCATATATTGTATATATTGCAAATATCGCATATATCGCATATATCGCATATATCGCATATATTGCATATATCGCATATATCGAATATATTGCATATATTGCATATTATACTATATATATTGCCTATATTGCATATATCGCATATATTGCATATATAGCATATATTGCATATATTGCATATATTGCATACATTGTATATATTTTGCGTATATTGTATATATATTGCATATATTGCCTATATTGCATATATTGCACATATAGCGTATATTGCATATACATCATATATTGCATATATTGCATATATTGCATATATTGCATATATTGCATATATTGCATATATTGCATATATTGCATATATTGCATATATTGCATATATTGTATATATTGCATATATCGTATATATCGCATATATTGAATATATTGCATATATTGCATATGTTGCATATATTGTATATATTGCAAATATCGCATATATCGCATATATCGCATATATTGCATATATCGCATATATCGAATATATTGCATATATTGCATATTATACTGTATATATTGCCTATATTGCATATATTGCATATATTGCATATACTGCATATATAGCATATATTGCATATATTGCATATATTGCATATATTGCTTATATTGCATATATAGCATATATTGCATATATTGCATATACTGCATATATTGAATATATTGCATATATTGCATATATTGCATATATTGTATATATTGCATATATTGCATATAGTGCATAAAGTGCATATATTGCATATATTGCATATATTGCATATATTGCATATATAGCATATATTGTAGATATTGCGTATATCGCGTATATTGCATATATTGCATGTTGCATATAGTGCATATATTGCATAGATTGCATATATTGCATATATATAGCACATCTTGCATATATTGCATATATTGCACATAATGCATATATTGCATATATTACGTATATTGAAAATATGGTGTATATTGTATTGTTGTTTTGTTTTGTTTTCGACCTTACTTAAGGTCGGTTTGACGCAGCTCTAACTTCTTTTCTATTCTGTGCTAATCTAAAAAGCTCTACATACCCTTCACAACCTAAATTTCTAATAATTTGACTAATATAGTTTGGTCTAGGTCTTCCTATATCCTTCTATCTTTTTCCTATCCAGCTGGCTCTACATAGATATTAGCAACCTGATGGTTGTTAAGGAACTCTAACATGTTTACATGATTACCATTTATAGGGAAATGAAATATAACCTGGTTATCCGCTTCAAAAGGAAAAGTGTTAAATTATATGTTATGGTAAGGCTTAAGCAACGTATCGCTGTCAACATGCCAGACCGCTACCTAATTGTGAGTTATGTTATGGTGACGTTTATTAAATTATATGTTATGGTAAGGCTTAAGCAACAAATCGCTACCAACATGCCAGACCGCTACCTAATTGTGAGTTATGTCATGGTGACGTTTATTAAATTATATGTTATGGTAAGGCTTAAGCAACGAAACGCTACCAACATGCCAGACCGCTACCTAATTGTGAGTTATGTCATGATGACGTTTATTAAATTATCTGTTATGGTAAGGCTTAAGCAACGAAACGCTACCAACATGCCAGACCGCTACCTAATTGTGAGTTATGTCATGATGACGTTTATTAAATTATCTGTTATGGTAAGGCTTAAGCAACGAAACGCTACCAACATGCCAGACCGCTACCTAATTGTGAGTTATGTCAAGGTGACGTTTATTAAATTATATGTTATGGTAAGGCTTAAGCAACAAATCGCTACCAACATGCCAGACCGCTACCTAATTGTGAGCTATATCATGGTGACGTTTATTAAATTATATGTTATGGTAAGGCTTAAGCAACGAAACGCTACCAACATACCAGACCTCTAACTAATTGTGAGTTATGTCCTGGTGACATTTAGTTAACTGATTTTATTTTTTTGTTTTGTTTTCGAACTTACTTAAAGTCGGTTTGACGCAGCTCTAAATTCTTTTCTATTCTGAGCTAATCTAAAAGGTCCACATACCCTTCACAACCTAAATCTCTAATTATTTGACTAATATAGCTTTGTCTAGGCCTTCCTACTCTATTTTTATTTGGTAGTCTATAATCTAAGACTTTACTAAATAGTCCCTCATGTCTTAACTGGTGCCCTATCATTCTATCTCTCCTGACCTTCAATTGGTTCCACATACAGGGTTCCTCACCTATCCTTCTATAAACTTCCTCGTTTGTTACTCTATCTGTCCAGCTAATCTTTAACATTCTCCTATAGCACCAAGTTTCAAAAGCTTCTATCCTTTTCTTATCTACTTCTTTAATTGTCCAAGTCTCACTACCGTATAGTAGAACGCTCCATACGTACGACTTTAAAAACTTTTCTATTATCTAAACTAATACTATTAGCTATTAGTAAGTTTTCATTTTTAAAACATTTTCTAGCTTGAGCTATTCTAGCTACTATATCCCTTCTGCTACGTCCATCCTTTGTAATTATACTACCTAAATAGCAAAATTCATCTACCTCCTCTAACTCGGTATTACCTATTTTTAATTTTGGTTTATAACTAGGCTGTAACTCACTTGTCATTATCTTTGTCTTTACCGAGTTAATTCTCATACTATAGTTACTCCGTAGTATCTCATCTAAAATATTTAAAACTCTCCTAACTCTTTTCTAGACTGTGCTATAATGGCTATATCATCTGCAAAACGTAACATGTCTATTTTCTGTCCCTGTACACTAATACCTATCTCTTTTCTCTCTCTAGCTAAGTTTAAAGCTTCCTCAATATAAACATTAAAAATCAAGGAGACAGTATACAACCCTGTCTAACACCATTTCTAATCTTAGCTTCCTTTTCTATTTCATCAAATCTAATTACTACACTTTGGTTTTATATAGACTGTAAATAATTTTCTATCCTTATGAGAGATTCCTATTTTTGCAAAACCCTGAACATAACAATCCAATTAACCCTATCAAATGCTTTTTCTAAATCTACAAATGCGAAATGAGTCTTTTTATTTTTGTAACCTTTTTCGATAATTACCCTAATCATTAGTATCGGTTCTCTAGTCCCTCTGTCTTTACGAAAACCATATTGGTCTTCGCCTAAATAATTCTCAGTCAAAGCTTCTACTCTATTTTTAATTATTATTGTTAGTATTTTGGAAGCATGAGAAGTTAAACTAACCGTTCTAAAATTCTCACACCTATCAGCTCCTGACTTTTTTGGGATTGCGATAATAATATTTTTTTCGAAATCTATTGGAACCTCACCTGTATCATATATTAATTTCACTAGTTCATATAATCTATCTAAAGTTTTCTGACTTGCATATTTTATTAATTCTGCGGGAATATCGTCTATCCCTGGCGGTTTATTTAGTTTAAGATGCCAAACAGCTCTATCAAATTCCTCTCTTAATATTGAGAACCCTATTTCTGCATCCTCTTCTTGGTCGTTCTCTAACTCATCCATATCGTCTCCCTTATATAAATCTTCTAAATATCTTTTCCATCTATCTGCTACCTCAACTTTATTTATTAGAAGCTCATTATTCTCGTCTCTAATACCATTATATTTTCCTATCTTCCCCAAAAAACTTTTTAACTGCCCTGTATGCCCTGCCTGTCTTACCTACTCTCAAATCATCTTGTATTCCCTTACAGTTCTCTTCCATCCATTTATTTCTAGCTTTTCTACACTCATGTACTATCTTATTTCTAACTGTATTATATTTTGCTTACTTTCACTATCCACTTCTCTGAAAGGTTTAAGCTTTCTTCTATTCTCTATTAAATCTAATATCTCCTTTGTTACCCATGGTTTTCTCGCTTCTATTTTTTTCTTACCTATAGTCTGTGTTGCTGTATCATGTACAGTCAGTTTTATTTCTTTCCATCTATTTTCTACGTTCCTTCCTACAGCTATCTCTTTGCTCTTATTATCTAATACTTGTTTATATTCCTCTTTACCCTACTATCATTAAGCTTACCTAGATCCCATCCTTCTCTTTTACCCTTTCTCAATTTTTGAATTTTAGTTTACACTTCATTTTAACTAAGTTATGATCGCTATCTATGTCAGCCCCTGGATAACTACGACAGTTTTTAACTTGGTTTCTAAATCTTTGTTTAACTAAAATATAATCTATTTGGTATCTAGTCCTATCACCTGGGGCCTTCCAGGTATATCTTCTCCTAACATGTTGTTCGAATAGGGTGTTTACAGTTACTAATCTATGTTCCTGGCAAAACTCAACTAATCTTTCTCCTCTATCATTTCGTCTGCCATACCCAAATTTTCCTACCATTTTTCCCCCATAACTATTAAATTCTCATCTCCTTTTACTTTTCTCACTATACTATTTATATCCTCGTATACCTTTTCTACTTCCTCATCCTCGTACTGAGTTGT